>OY987215.1:13926122-15126122 GCA_963920805.1 Primula vulgaris | reverse complement strand
TATACTACCTAGGGTGTTTGTAACCGACAGGGAAATGGCCTTATCAAATGCTTTATCCGTTGTTTTTCCCGATTCTCATCATATTTTGTGCACTTTTCATATTGCAAAAAATGTTTTGAAAAACTGCCGTAAAAAGATCCCTGACGAGGAGTGGCAAACGTTTCTAGATGATTGGGGTTTATTGGTTGATTCTGAGTCGATAGAGGAGTACAATCATAACCGAGCTTATTTCAATTACTCTTACAAATCGTACCCTGCTGTGATTAAGTATGTAGACAAGCTTTTAAATGATTATGCTGAAAAGTTTGTTGCATGTTATACCAACCACACAACACATCTAGGTAACAGAACTAGCAATCGAGCTGAACAACAACATGCTAAACTGAAAAGATCCCTTTCCACAAATACTGGCACGCTTGAAAATGTTTGGGTAGAGGTGAATAGAATTCTAGAAAAACAGTTTGAGGATATTAAGATGAAGTTGGATAAATGCAAGTCTTATTTTCCACATTCTGAACGAACACCTCTATTTATAAATCTTAGGTCGTATATCACACACTATGCCTTTGATTTATTATTTCAAGAACACAAAAAATGTAGTGGCCAGGCTGATGAGAATTGTTCTTGCGGTTTCAAATTGTCTCACGGTTTACCTTGTCATCACATTATGAGTGAACATATTTTATTCGGGAAGCCTCTTCCTCTAGAATATATTCATCTATTCTGGAAAAAATTAGACGTAATTGATGATAATGGGAACACCGATGATTATGGGGTAGAGGGTGATCTAGAAGAGTTTAAAAGTGTTTATGCTAGCAAAACTAATGTTGAAAAACGGCGTATGAAAACACAACTCCGAGAGATAACCGTACCAGCTAGAACATCCATCAGTGACCCCGAAGTGAGACAAAATAGGGGGAGACCTAGAAAGGGAGACAAATCTAGTAAGAGAGATAAGTCGGGATGGGAGTATGTGGAGGAACAGAGTGCTGGTGCTAGTAGGGACAAGGGCAAAGGTAAGGCGGATGAAACACCGGAGGTAAGAGTAAACCCAACTAGGATGCCGCGAAACCAGAACCCTAAACCCACCCCCAATAGGCCAACCTTCCTGTACAGTGACCAAATATGGGTCATGTTACATAGTTACATCGAAATGGTTTATGATGTGCGTGGGGATGATAACTGTGGGTTCCGGGTACTTGCAAATGCGACGGGTAAACAGCATGGGGAAGATGATTGGTATGCGGTAAGATGTGATTTGTTTCAAGAGCTGCAGCAAATGAAAGATGTTTATTATGAGCTGTTTGAGAATCTTGACTTTGAAGCTTACCAGTATGATTATATTTTATCAAGTTTGAATTTTTATCATGCTACAAATCTCGCACCTTCTGACAAATGTATGAGATTTCCGTCGTATGGTTTTTTAATTGCTTCTCATTATAATATGCCAATCGTATTGTTGTCCTTATGGCAAAATAAAAATGGAGGGGTAAACGTGTGGAACGCCACTTTTTTACCTCTTTATACTGGTCCGCCTCAGGGAACGACATATTACATCCCGACTGTAATGGTGTTCGTCAACAGTTGTCACTATGCTCAGGTTATTCCTAAAGAAGAAGCGATCTTCCCAATGCCAGGAATTATAGCACGGTGGGAACAAACACGCACTGAGGCAGCTGCGCCATGGAAGGAACTTTTTTGACCAAATTTCAAGTTATATATGGCGCTGGAAAAGCAATCGGGAAAGCAAAAAGCAAATGAAGAAGAAGCTATAGAGCTAAGTCCATATTCAGTTTTTTATTTTTAATTTTATGTAAATTACTATTTTTTCCAAGTTGTTGTAAATTTATATGATTTAAACAAATGTTTAATAAATTTGTTTTATGAAATTTAGTTCATGTTTGCATATTGAGTTAATTTCTTTTATGAAATTTATATAATTTGTGATTGTTTCATTCAAGAAAATTGACGATTGACACCAAATTGACGACTTAGTTAATATTTCATATTGCGTTATACAAGTGTTAAAAACAAATCAAAGGTACTTCACAAAAATTGACGATTTAGTTAATGATTCAATAAATATCAAGTTATGCACTTGACAAAAATATAACATGAACCAAAAACATAAAATTTATCAAATCAACTTTTTTTGTGTAAATTTGTGTAAATTTTGTGTTTATTTTGAGAAATTGTTAGAATATTGGTAATTTATTTTATGTAAAATTTTAAAAATAAGGCATTTAGTTTTTTTATTAAAAAAAAATCATGTTTAATTTGAAAAAAATATTCATTATTTTAATTTTAATTATTAGAATTTTAATTTTAATTTTAATTTTTAATTTCAAAAAATCTGTGAAAACACACAGACCGTAGATTAAATCTACGGTCTACAGTGAAACACTGTAAACCGTAGATTTAATCTACGGTCTACAGATTTTAACTGTAAACCGTAGATTAAATCTACGATTTACAGTGAAAAACTGTAGACCGTAGATTTAATCTACGGTCATTGCGTTTTTTCAGAATTATTGCTGTATAAAAAGTCATCCTCTTTTCTCATACCTCACTTTTTCTGGAAGCACTTTGTTTTCAACAGTCTGTATCTGTATGTAGCAAATGGGAAATATACTATTATTATTCGGGGTTGTTTTTTCCTTTTGTGTCCTATTCGGATTAAAACTGTATTTTACCATTTTAGTATTTATTCTTTAAATTTTATCAATTTGGATCTCAACCATCCGATTTATTGTCGTTGTGTTAAACAAAATGATAAAATTATAGTTATGTTTTATCATCTATCACATTGTAAGTGCAATTGCATCAACATATTTCAAAAATAGATATCCAAATATGAGATACACTGAGAGTGCGATTTCGTCGATTTATTTTGTTGGACCCTTTAAATGGACAAATTTGATAGGTTAGTGACCAAATTGGTAAAACTTAATTTTTAGGTAACAAGTTGGTAAAAGCCAATACTTATGCAATTTTAAGCCTCAAACTATCAAACTTTTGTTTAACATCCCAAAACTACGATTTTCATCACTTTAGTAACCAATCGTTCAAATTTACCGATTAAAAAGGCACCATCAAACATTTTTCAACCATATTAAAGGGTAAAATGGTCATTTGAGTGTTTATTTCGATTTACACCGTTCATATGATTAGGTGGCTAGGGATAAATAAACAGTTTGTATCTTTTTTGGCAACCACTACTTACCCATCACTTTAGTGTACCACCCAAGTTCAGCCCTACGAAAAACTCACCTCATCAAAAGCACACCACTACCACCTTTACAAATACCAGTGCTGCTCACCATCACACGGTCCACACAAGTAATATTAAACAATTTAAGTATATAGCAATACATGTACAAATATACTTTAATTTCCAACAGGTATATTTGTTTTTATTCTTTTGTTTTTTTATTCAATATAATGGTTTTGAAATTGTTGAATAAGTGAAATGTCTTATTTGTCTTTGCATATAGATGGATAAAGTTTGTGGTGTCATTGTTTTCTGTTAATTTGGACAGAATTGGTATTAAATCGTAGGATTTTAGATCAATTAAAAAAAATGATAGTTGGGTATAGTAAAACAATTTTTTATAGTTTGGTGTACAAAAGTTCATTAAATCCACGATCCTGTGTCCTAACCTTCAGGCACTTCAACATTTACACCTACTTCAACAAATAAGTGCATACGCATGTTCCATATAAACTTTCACACAGCAAAATAAAGTAATAAAATTTAATTCTTGCACAGATAGAAAACAAAATTATCGGGCCAAATCAATTAATGGATGAAGTAAATTAAGCTTGTAAACCCCAAATATTCTACAAAAGAATAATGATCAAGTCCAGCCATGCAAAACTTTTTGCTACCAAGGGTAGTTAGTTCCCGTCACAACTAAGTCGACCTGTTACCAAATCCGTGTAAAGTTCTACTAACAAAATGTCCAATCCCCTCTCACCTTCACAGGTAGGCAAACAAAAAGTTTGGGTACATGGGTCGCTTCGGTACGGTACCGACTTTTTTGACCATATACCAATACCGAACCGAACTTGTTTGGTTTGAAAAAAATTATACCATAACCGAATCGAAAAAGTCGGTATACCGAAAGTTCGGTATACCGACTTTTTCGGTTGGTATGGTTCGGTTTTCCGTTTTATACCGAAACATTATTATTATTAAAAAATAATTCTTGATAACAATAAAATAGCAAAAAAAGTTTGTAAAAAGTAAAACGTGTACAACTATTCTTATATTTGCTACATTTATTGTGAATTTGATTAAAATAGTAAACACTTATAAAATAAGAATTCTTTTAAAATATTAGACAAGAAAATGAAGAAACACGAAATTATTGTATTTAACTTCGTAAATAGGAAAGTAAGTCGTAAGAAAAATTAAAATAAACTATAAGACAATTTATTTGTAAGTTATAACTATGTGTACATTTCTATATATTTTATAATTTTAATGTTTGGTTCGGTTCGGTATTGTACCAAACATACGAAATGGATACCGAAACCGAACCGACTTTTAAAGTTTGGTTCGGTTGTACCGTACCGAGAAGTCGGTATACCGAACTTTCGGTACCAACTTGTTTGGTTCGGTTTGAAAATCGGTCGGTTGGTACAAATCGGTACAAAAAGTCCACCCTAGGTACATTAACAACTTCTATTGAACCCAATAAAAACAAGGAAAAAAGCAAACTCCAATATGGACGCACTATGATCAACACCACCTTCAGAATCCACCAGATTACTGGGGAATGTTAACTTTTACTCTACCTTAAGGACTATCTTCATGAATTCATAGACAAAATAACTTATAGCAGCTGACGGCAAAACCTGCAATTACGAAACAAAAGGAATCAGTTCACAGATTTCCAAACCAATGTCTTAAAACATGAAATCCTTTTTGCAAGAGTTCCACTAAAGCGTAAGCATCAACGTGTACAACTGAGTTTTGCATAAATGATACTCATTAAGTTAAATCCATAAAATTAACCATATAAGCTAAAACAACATTGCAGTATTCATAATTTCATACTGTATTTAACTTCTTTTTCTGTGAAGGGTTAAAGACATCAGCAGCCATTCAATGCAAGAAGTCTATAACACTGGGAAATATAAAATAAAAGGTAAGGGAAAGAATGCATATTTTCCATCCATTAGCCCCACCATGCTTTGTACTCATTATGTTCAAAACTTCAAAGTATTTAAATAAATAACCAAATGAAATATTACGAAAAATAGAATGACATATAGATGAATTTTAAACAAGAAACGCAATTTTAAAAATTCTGAATAATATCATGGTTCCAAGATAGCATTAAATAGTTGATTTAGATTTTATACTTTCGGAGAAATAGAAAACCTAAGCAGTTTATGTCTGGAAGTTCGAAAACTGTGTCTCAGAGCATAAAAAAAGGTAAGCTTTGAGCCTGTTGAGCTTTTCACCAGAACATAAGTATTTTAACTTCCACAACGAAAATACGAGTTTAAAGAAATTCTGATGTTTTTTTTTTTCAATTTTTGTTTAAACATCACAATTAATGAAAAAGTAGATAAACAATATGGAAACCTGCAATAAACTAGGTGTAAGTCCTGCATAGAGAGCTGGAACACCACCTCCCTCTACCAACTTCACACATGTTGCTACGGCACTCATTTTTCTCTCTCTTGCCTGCATCTGAAGCTGTCTCCTCACAACTTCAAATGGATAAGTGGCTGCTTCTGCACAAGCTCCAGCTATAGCCCCGTATACTAATGTCCTAATTGTTCCTAACTCAAGCTGTTCAAGTGCATTACGTTTATCACCTAGTTTTTCCATCTCTGTAGTCCTTTTAATCCCTTCCGGTGAATGCAGATAACTAGACTTTAAGATATCGTAAACGCCATAAAAAACTGCACCAGAAGGTGCCATGCTTATAATGGAGGGACCTAAGCCCTTGTATAGAGAAAAGAATCCTTCGGTTTTAATCATGTGGCGGAAAGCACCAATGATTCCACCTAAAGCTTCCCCACCAGGTGCTACCATTACAGTCCTTATCTGAAAGACAATTAGCAGATTAAGACGTTCTTTTAATATATTTTTAAAATGTTGGATAATGATATAAAATCACTTGCTCAGAAACAAGACAAAAATTTACATACACGTCTATAATATGAACAGTCCAGAGCAAAATGTCCAAAAAAAAAGCATTGATTACTTAAAATACGGCATGGTCATCACCCATGAAGTAGAAAAAGATGAGAACACGCCCATCAATTATCATTAGTGAAATATTATTTTTAGCATTCAAAAGTAGTTAATGAGGTTCCACTTTGACAAACCTTAATTTATGCTTTGGATATAATCTGTAAAAGCCTAGTAACTTAGGAAGCATGAATAAATTGGTCTTGCTGCTCTTCAAAAACAGAACGATGAAAAAGGAATGCATATTGTTTAAGAATCGAACATTATCAGATAACTAAAATGAAATCAGCGAATTAAAAAGCAAATTACTATTGAAATGCTAAAAGATGCAGCAAAGACACCCAACGTCGTCACTACCAAAGGCTGCTCAACTCAACTGAAGAACGATAACTAATGCCAAATAAAACTGGTTTCTAGCATATAATAGAAAAGGTGTTAATACTAGCAGAAAGTCAGTACAACAGTTTGGTATGATAGTCCGAGAAATTTCAAAAAACACAAGCTAAAAGTCTCTCCTCGGAATGAACAGTACAGATAAAAGTAAAATAAACACGAGTTTTTTTTAGATGTTTATCATGAAGGAAAAATGATCATAATGCTGTGAAGTTTCTTCACTACAAGGATAAATTTTTCAAACTACGTTTAGCTCCTAATTGCTATATATGAGATTAGGCAAAGCACAGTAAAACTAAATAGTAGAGGCTTTTGAACGACCAATGGACAATGAGAAAATACATAGAATAAAAAACTCTACTGAAAAAAATACTATTCAGTAAAATATTACTGTACTAAATAAACTACTTACAGTGTCCATAGGTATACAAAGCACAGTAGCAGTAACTCCAGCTGCAGCACCAGCAATAAACCTTTCAAAATTAGTTGTTTCTTCGTTTCCAGATATTTTTAGCAATTGGTTTTTGTATGTATCGTAAGCACAAAAGTTGATTGCCTTAAAAGGGGCCGTTCGAAGAATATTCACAAAATTTCCCTTCCAGAACCCTCTCAGCCCTTGAGATGCCCCGATTGCCGAGATGAGCTCAAAAAGGGGCTTTTGCTCACCACGAACTATATATTCCAGCTTTAGTCTCTCAAGTGGAGCAACAAAAGTTCTGATACATTAAATAGTAAATCATTAGATAAAAACTAATTAAAAAGAACATAACACGCGAATCATTGGTTATACCTGATAAGCAACTTAACAGCGAGCACGACTAATCACGCTGTACTCACCGTTTACGATGACTGCTTACTTTAGAAGTAAAGAAACAAGATAGTTCGTGGCATAAGAATGCAAGTATCACCTAGGAGACCTACTTATAATCTACTGAACTTAGGATACTCGTTAGCTCCTAGAAAATATGCAAAAGCCTTCCACGATTCCATATTTTATTTTGCAGTTATTAACAAATCTTATAGATAACTGTCCAAAGAAGCAATTCTAGTTTATGAAAGTGATGTTTCCCTCCCAAGCAAATCCAAAAACTTGGGTAAATATTTTTGTGTGATAATAGACATTTAGAACCCAACTTCCACACGTTTTTATCTAGCCTATACAAGATTTTATCTGCTTAATAAGCTAACCCACATTATATATGCGTATTATTATAAACCCAATAAACTTAACGCTGTGACTGCGGCAATTCAATGGGTTAAAGATCACGCTCTTTAGGCCGAAAGTCTTTTTTTTCAGAAACTAAGTTGTAAACTGAACCATCAATCGAACAGATTGAAAAAGAGAAAGCTGTGGCTCAACAGAAAAAATCTAAAGCATCTTTCTTCTTATGATTTGTCTATATCTAAAATTTGATCACAGATCTTAGGATTTGAAGCCTTGAAGGTCTTTACGGATTATTTGACTATTACAAACTTAAGACATACACATATCATAAACATATACGGAGTACAAGCTAAGAAATTTTCTTAAAAAGAAAAAAATATGGACAGAATAGTATATCATGCTAGTAAAGTCCAACTAGAAGCACTAAGTCGAGGAAAATTACTCTACCGGCTTGATTTTTAAGAAATGCTTAAACCACACAAACACCGGACCAAAAGCAAATTTAAATGATCCCCGGGATTCAGATTTTTCTCTCTTAGAAAGCGGGAAACATACAAATATGCAAACCAGTATCGCAGCGGAACACAGCATAAATCAAAATAAAATTTGGTTGTTTGACCTGAAATAATCTGTCTAATTTGTTTGTTTACAAGCTGTCCCAGACAAGTCCAAAGTTAGATCATGGATGACCAGCTAACAACATCCGCTATATTAAGTACAGCTACACAGTGGCAAAACAGGAACCTTTTCTATTGTCATGCGGAGTAATAGAAGCCTAAAAACTGTAGTCTGTACATGGTAAAAATTGTTATTCTCATAATATTATAGGGATGTTGCAACACGAGTCCGCCTACTATTACTTCCCCTGCATTTACATACACACACACACACACACACACACACACACACATATATATATAAGGATCAACACACCTTAAAAAACACAACCTAGATAATTAAACAGATTTTGGTATTTATGGTTTTTTAGAAACAGTTAAAAGAATTGTTTTCTGAATAATCAGTTCCCATTGCAGAATTTGCAAATTTTAATAAAGTACCCAATCAAATATGCAAAATCAGCAACGGAAACTAATTATTCAAAGAAGAAACCTAAAAACAGTTCCTAAAAGTCCATAAGGATCAAAAGTTGTTTATATATAGGTTGGGTTATATCATACTATTATAATAATCCAAGCCAAGAAGGCTCCCAAAATTTGGCCAATTTTTTTCAAAAATACCCTGACTCTATTTTACAAATTACTCATAAACCCTCATCTAATTCAAATACATAACTAACTAAAAAATGCTATTTCTCACACATCTCCGTTCCTAACCCCAAAAAATCGTCTTATGCATTTTTCTATAACAGTCAAACGTTATATTACTCCTTACATACGAGTGTTAATTTATTATATTCATTCAATCAATATTTGGAGTTTTTGAAAACATTAACTTTATTTGTCCGGATCATATATATATATAAGCACTACGGATGGCCCAGGCAACACGTGAGCAACAATTACTAGTATATAACATGTGGGTACTACAGCCTAGTTCTTTCTCGATACTTACAAATATATAAAATAACAAAAGACAATAAAATAAAACACCATAACATCAAACATAGAGGTAAATAAAGAGAAAAAAAAAGAACCTAGAGACCATAGCAGAAACAGCTCCAGCCCAGAGATGTTTAGTTGTATTAAAAGCACTTTTATTAACTTCCTTAATATCTTCTCTCTCTTTCAACACCTCTCTAAACACCGTCTCGATACCACCACCATTAAAAGCATCATTATTACTATCCCCATTTTTCCCCTCGAATGATAAACTAAGTGACAAAAACCCTCCGCCATCTCGACTTCCCCTCACCGAAAAAGCATATTCTTGTTTGGATATTTTGACGAAAGATTTAGACAAAAAAGGTTGTAGAAACAATCCACCAATTGGATTATTATTATAATGATTACAAGAAATGTAGTTAGTGTTGTTCTTATTAGAGATTTGGTCATTTAACCAGAGCTCTAATCCACGCATTATTATGTAAATTTCTACTATTTAAATAAATTGATTGTGCAGAGAGGTTGGAATTTTGATCAAGAGAGAGAGAGAGAGAGAGAGAGAGTTTGGTGGAAAGGAGAACATGTGTTTATATATGTTTATTAGTATATTGTGGAGTAAATAATAATAAATAGTATTTGTATTTTGTAGATGGGAGTTTGGAAGTGTGTGCTTTGCTTCCATCGCCAAAACAGATCCTCTCTTTTTTTTTTTCTTTTTTTTGTTGGTTATTGAAAACCAACAACTTTTTTTTTTTTAGTAAAATCCGTTTTTTTTTTTTTTAAGTTTCATTGTTTTGTCCTTAAGGCTACAATACAAAGTTCTTTCAGGATGGTTTGCTTTTATAAAAATATTGGTAATCGGATTTCGCTAAATTTTAATAACAAAATTAGTTGTTATTTTGATACTAAAATTTAACAATATTCAATTTACTAACCGTTTTTATAAAGCAAACTATTAGTAAATGAATTTTTTCTTGTAATATAACGTCTGCTATGTTACAGAAGATTTTGTTCAATATTCCCTACTTATACAAAATCACGGTCTTTGTAATCGTAGTATTAATTTTTAGATGAAATGATCATGTGTTGTTTACACCCAATATTTCATGAGGACCAAATAATTAACAACTGTGAAAAATAAATTGTTGAAGCACAATAATTCATTTTTTTTGTTACAAAATCTTGTTTCATTAATGTTTATAAATAGAGTATTTGTATATTTGTATTTATTTCACTTTTGAGTAGGGGTGGGTCGATTTGATTCAGTTTGGTTTGTGGGTCTAACCGAAACTAAAACGTCGGTTTTGATGTTTTTGAATGTAAAACTGAACAAAACCAAAATATTTAGATTTGATTAGGTTTCAATTTGCTCTGTTTTTTCTTAAAACGATAGAATTTTTTTACAAATTAGTTTCTTTTCTTTGATAGTAATATACATTTAACCCAAATAAAATATATGTTTATATTCAAATTGTTTTTACACAAAATCAATAAAGTATTGAAACAAACTCAATATCAAGAATAAATATATCCAATTTTTGTCTAATGAAATGTAATTTAGCTTGTTATAAGAGTTTTTTTAGTATAAACTATAAATCTAAGTTACTAGATACTAAGTACATGATTTAACATGAAATCGCGTATCATATTTGTGCACAACTATTTGGTTTAGACAGGTTGCATTAATATATTGTATATTGGAGGAATTTCATTTAATAACATTTTGACCAACTTATTTAATTAAAACAAAGATTTTCAATATTTCTTTCACTTAGATCAAAATCTTTATTTCACTTAGTCCAATATAACCAAATTCAACAAAAATGCTACCAAATTCCAAAAAAAAATCAACAAAGTCGTCACTGAATTTTTTACTAATTCTAATAAAAATACTATTAAATTAAGTAAAAATACTAATTTATTATTTTACAATACTTCTATATTATCTTCCGATAATCTATATTATTTTTGATAGTGTCAAATTTATTGGCATATTTCCACAATGTAATCGACTACTAATCGTTGTTTGTCTCTTAAATGACAGTAATCTATTTGTCGTATACTCCTTCGTATCCTTTCTATTATTCTGCAAGTTGTTTGATTGTCCTTAAAAAATTATGCACTCATTTTGCATTAAAAGTGAAAGTAGAATAAAGTAATGGAATTGATGCCGTTTTCTGATGTCTATATGGTCAGTGAATCATTACGACTATACTGTTCCTTATTAAATTACAAAATAGCGACAACTTTCTTTGACGACAGATTATTTAGTCTTTTTGGAGAGGACAACTGAGTTGGTCCTGTATATCATTAAATAGATGATAAGTGCATTTTTAGAACTCATCTTTTAATACGGTATAAATAAATCAAAAGTTATTCTCTATCTTCACAAGGTCATTGAAAGTAGCACCATGCATTTATTTTTAAAGAGGATGGATTAATTAACTTCAAAAATTCTGTATTAACGCGTAAACCGTAGATTTAATCTACGGTTTACAGTGATTAACTGTAAACCGTAGATTTAATCTACGGTTTGTATTAATTAATACAAACCGTAGATTAAATCTACGGTTTACAGTTAATTACTGTAAACCGTAGATTTTTTCTACGGTTTACAGCAGTTTTTTGCTTAAAAAAAAATAAAAAATCTGAGAATTAAAATTAAAAAACAGAATAATTTTTTCAAAATAAATATGATTTTTTTAATAAAAAAACTAAATGCCTTATTTTTAAAATTTTACATAAAATAAATTACCAATATTCTAACAATCTCTCAAAATAAACACAAAATTTACACAAATTTACACAAATAAAGTTGATTTGATAAATTTTATGTTTGATATTTATTGTATAAGTTCAAAATTTTACATGTTATATTTTTGTCAAGTGTATAAGTTGATATTTATTGAATCATTAACTAAATCGTCAATTTTTGTGAAGTACCTTTGGTTTGTTTTTAACACTTGTATAACGTAATATGAAACATTAACTAAGTCGTTAATTTGGTGTCAATCATCAATTTTGTTGAATGAAACAATCATAAATTATATCAATTTCATAAAAAAAATTAACTAAATATGCAAACATGAATATCAACTTATAAATTTCATAAAACAAATTTATTAAACAAAATTTACAACAAAATTTCATAGAACTAAATTTCAGAAAACAAATTTATTAAACATTTGTTTACATCATATAAATTTACAACAACTTGAAAAAAATAGTAATTTACATAAAATTAAAAATAAAAAACTGATTATGGACTTAGGTCTATAGCTTGATCTTCATTTGCTTTTTTCTTTCCCGATTTCTTTTCCAGCGCCATATATAACTTGAAATTAGGTCGAAAAAGTTCCTTCCATGGCGCAGCTGTCTCAGTGCGTGTTTGTTCCCACCGTGCTATAATTCCTGGCATTGGGAAGATCCCTTCTTCTTTAGGAATAACCTGAGCATAGTGACAACTGTTGACGAACACCATTACAGTCGGGATGTAATGTGTCGTTCCCCGAGGCGGACCAGTATAAAGAGGTAAAAAGGTACTGTTCCACACGTTTACCCCTCCATCGCTATTTTGCCATAAGGACAACAATACAATTGGAATATTGTAATGAGAAGCAATTAAAGACCCATAAGACGGAAATCTCATCCATTTGTCAGAAGGTGCGGGATTTGTAGCATGATAAAAATTTAAACTTGATAAAATATAATCATACCGGTAATCAAAGCCAAGATTCTCAAACAGCTCATAATAAACACCTTTCATTTGCTGCAGCTCTTGAAACAACTCACATCTTACCGCATACCAATCATCTTCCCCATGTTGTTTACCCGTCACATTTGCAAGTACCCGGAACCCACAGTTACCATCCTCACGCACATCATAAACCGTTTCGATGTAACTATGTAACATGACCCATATTTGGTCACTGTACAGGAAGGTTGGCCTATTGGGGGTGGGTTTAGGGTTCTGGTTTTGCGGCCTCCTAGTTGGGTTTACCCTTACCTCCGGTGTTTCATCCGCCTTGCCTTTGCCCTTGTCCCTACTAGCACCAGCACCCTCTTCCTCCACATACTCCCATCCCGACTTATCCCTCTTACTAGATTTGTCTCCTTTTCTAGGTCTCCCCCTATTTACTCTCACTTCGGGGTCACTGATGGATGTTTTGGCTGGTACGGTTATCTCTCGGAGTTGTGTTTTCATACGCCGTTTTTCAACATTACTTTTCCTAGCATAAACACTTTTAAACTCTTCTAGATCACCCTCTACCCCATAATCATCGGTGTTCCCATTATCATCAATTACGTCTAATTTTTTCCAGAATGGATGAATATATTCTAGAGGAAGAGGCTTCCCGAATAAAATATGTTCACTCATAATATGATGACAAGGTAAACCGTGAGACAATTTGAAACCGCAAGAACAATTCTCATCAGCCTGGCCACTACATTTTTTATGTTCTTGAAATAATAAATCAAAGGCATAGTGTGTGATATACGACCTAAGATTTATAAATAGAGGTGTTCGTTCAGAATGTGGAAAATAAGACTTGCATTTATCCAACTTCATCTTAATATCCTCAAACTGTTTTTCTAGAATTCTATTCACCTCTACCCAAACAGTTTCAAGCGTGCCAGTATTTGTGCAAAGGGATCTTTTCAGCTTAGCATGTTGTTGTTCGGCTCGATTGCTAGTTCTGTTACCTAGATGTGTTGTATGGTTGGTATAGCATGCAACAAACTTTTCAGCATAATCATTTAAAAGCTTGTCTACATACTTAATCACAGCAGGGTACGATTTGTAAGAGGAATTGAAATAAGTTCGGTTATGATTGTACTTCTCTATCGACTCAGAATCAATCAATAAACCCCAATCATCTAGAAACGTTTGCCACTCCTCATCAGGGATCTTTTTACGGCAGTTTTTCAAAACATTTTTTGCAATATGAAAAGTGCACAAAATATGATGAGAATCGGGAAAAACAACGGACAAAGCATTTGATAAGGCCATTTCCCTGTCGGTTACAAAAACCCTAGGTAGTATACACCCCTCCAATGTAACTTTAAATTTTTCCAATGCCCATATATAACTTTCCTTTGTCTCGTCACTCATGAAAACAAAACCTAAACAATATGTTTGGTTCGTTGATGTCATTCCTACGACTTCTAGAAATGACATATTAAAACGGTTTGTTCTATATGTACAATCCATTAACAAGACATCAGGAAAAGCTTTGAACATCCTTATAGAATCGGGGTGTGCAAAAAACAAGTTCTCAACGGAATGGGTTGATGGGTTCATATTATAGTAGAACGTGTAGCGATGGCTATCCAACAAATTAAACAGTTCCTGTATCGGGTTTCTACCATCTCGTTCTTTAAATTTCAGTCCGGCCAAAAAATTATGTATCGTTTTAGCGTTTGATACATTGTCAGGATTTCTATTTTTTATGGCCTCTAATATTGCACCAACTTTAAAACTACTTTGCCTTAAAGTTTTAACAATTTCTTTTTCATCTTGGGTTAAACGAGCACGTCGTGCTTGCCCTTGGAGGTAAGTTGGAGGTGGGTGGTTATGTTGTCCATTTTCTACGTGACACATCCATTCACCATTAACTACGTAACCTTTAATGAAAAATGGACAATCTTTTTTCTTTGTATCTGATTTTACGGAAGATGGTTTCTTTTTTTCGTAAACCCCCGATTTATCACATACAATATCAACATACGGTGTTCTGCTCCCATCACCCCCTCCAGACCTACGAATCGTAAGAATGAAACCCCAATTTCCAGCCACATCAGCAAGATCAGCAAGCATTTCATCCCTTATTTCCCAAGTCAATTCATCAACTTCAAAGTGCTCTGAATAATCAGTTAGCTCATCGTTTGAGCCACTGGATGAATTCGCATTGTTGTTGTTATTCCATTGGTTGTTGTCATAACCATAGTTGTAATTCATTTTCGAAAAGTGTTTGTTTGTATATTTTATTGGGGAGAAATGAGGATTTTTTTAGAGATTTCCGAAATGTGTTTATGTTTGATTTTATGGTTTGTTAGAATTGGCAAAATTGAGTCATATTTATAGTGTAAGTTTACACTACAAACCGTAGATTACTTTTACGGTTTGTAGTGAATTTTTGGTGTAGTCATTTCCAAACTTTAATAATGCATTGAGTAGTCATTTTCGATAGGGTTGTCAACTCATAATAATTAAAAAGTAATAAAGTGTTGTCGGATGCATTTGATGGATATGGTATCCAATGTAATTTACACTACAAACCGTAGATTACTTTTACGGTTTGTAGTTTTTTTTTTTTACGTTATTAACGGTGATTTAGTGTAAAAAGTACATTCGTAAAATGACGCTGCTTAAATCAGGGGTACAAACCGTACATTTATTTTACGGTTTGTATGAAATCTATACAAACCGTACATTAAATGTACGGTTTGTATGTATATATCAGAATATTTACGGTTTAGGGTTTAGGGTTTAGGGTTTAGGGTTTAGGGTTTATATGATAGGGGTTTAGGGTTTAGGGTTTAGGGTTTTTAATTTAGGGTTTAGGGTTTACGGTTTGTAATTTAGGGTTTAGGGTTTAGGGTTTTTAATTTAGGGTTTAGGGTTTTTAATTTAGGGTTTAGGGTTTACGGTTTGTAATTTAGGGTTTAGGGTTTAGGGTTTTTAATTTAGGGTTTAGGGTTTGTAATTTAGGGTTTAGGGTTTAGGGTTTTTAATTTAGGGTTTAGGGTTTACGGTTTGTAAAAACTCAATATTGGTCCTATCAATTAAAATACAGAATATTTTTTACAAACATACAAATCAAACATACGAATCAAATTAAACTTACGAAATTATAACGTACAAATCAAACATATAAATCAAATACAAAAACAGTGCATTTATTTTTTTTTGTAACGACTAAATGTTTTAAAGTTGGACATAGGGAGCATCTTTCCCGCCGATGTTAATCTATCCGATGACGGCTCAGCAGACTCTTCGATTTCGTTTAGCTCCGTACGCCGTCTTTGTCGCTTCTGCGATTCTGGATGCGGCGCACGCTCGTGGGATGTAATTGTCAACCCCCGACTCCAACTGTTGGTGGACTGATGACTAGGATGATGCTCGTACGAACCAAATGATTGTCTATGATGATCGAACGGAACATCGGTCTGAACGTAGTCCGACCCAGCAAAAGAAGAACGACGACGATGACCGCTTGAACTCGGACCCGGACCCTGATCTGTAGTCGGGTGTCGACCTCCAGTCGATCTTCTACCCCCGCTACTAGATTCGCCTCTTTCGTCGGGACGCCGACAACTTGAAGCCCTAGTGTAAGTTTGTGGGTCGTAACGTAGGTCGTCATCACCATCGTCGTCGTCGTCGTCATCCCCCTCCGACTGTTCATCAGCTGACCCATACAGATTCATACCCATTTGAGCGAACTCCGCACGTAGTAAGTCCACGTCCCTTTTAGATTTCAGCCGTTTGAACAATTTGAAACTGCGGCGCAACATCGCTTTCTGAAAAAAAAAAACAATCAAAAACGATTTATTAGTATTGAAATATACAGAAAAAGAAGTAACGATTTATTAGTAAAAAACGATTTAGTAGTTACCATTTTATTGAAGACACCCGTATTCTCCCGGAAACCGTGAGGGGGCGGGGCAAGTTCAGGTGGGTTTATGAAGATGCGGGTCCTCTCTCTATACCATCTCATGTAATCCGGTGACGTCCCTGACCCATATTCGTCGTTAATAAGACGGGTGTGGCGGTCATTCCACACGGCTATAAATTCTCCGGTTAGTAAAGGCCAGTCGTGTTTTTGCCCAGTCCCATATCTTCTATCCTTGCCGTGACCCTGTCTTGGTTTCCAAATATATGTAGGGACCCGCTGCACAAAACCGAGCTGTCTCATGAACCTGTCCGCGGGGTGGTACTCAATCTTCTCATTACAAATGAGAGGCACAGAACAATGCCACATATAACGGCCCCGCGTGCAGTATTCCGGATACTGATTGAGATCCCCGTAAGGTTGCCACACTATCTGTAATCATCAAATTAGAATATATAAACAATGGTTTAAAAATAGACGAGTAATAAATTCTGTGAACATAAGACAAATGCAAGCATATACAACATATAATACGTAAGTTACATATAATACGAAAATTAAAATTTACCTGTTCAGGCGACATATTGTCAAACTGGTCACGTATGTGGACCACATTATGTCCGTAGACATATGGCGTAAGGTTAGTTTGCCTCCACATCTTCCATCTGTAATATCCAAACAAAAACCGATAAACAATAAATATAACCGGCAGCTAAGTAAATGATAGATGACACAATAATATAAAAAAGCAAATCCAATTCAAAAACTAAATAAATATCATACCTGTAACCGAGGGGGAACCTAGGCAAGCCCTCCGGTGGCTCGACATCTTCCGGCAGCTCTTCACACGGTCTAACCGGCAGTAGTCTGGTAATCGCCCACATATCCAGAAACATCACCGCCCCGCTTACTCCGGTTGTCTTACAATGTACCATCCTGCATAGATTAGCCTCTAACCAGGCCAGAAGAGCTGATCCCCAACTATACTCAGCACATGTGTCAAAATCCTCCAGAAATGGCAGAGGCCAGAGTGGAATCTGATCACTGTTCTTATCCGAAAACACATGTGCAGCCAGTAATAATAGCATGGCAGCCCTAGACTGATATAGTAAACGCTCCTCACTAGGGTTGGGGGGTAATTCACCGAAGGTCTGTAACATCCAATCAAGTCTAACTGTCAGACAGTTTAGATCGACTTGATTGTCAGCCGGCCTAACACCCAACAAACTCTCCATCATAGCCAACCTGCTCGCCTTCGTGTCATTCCGCTCCGACCGGGTCACAGCAAGACCATCCACCCTCAGACCAAGCATAATCTCTACATCCTGTAAAGATATCCCCAACTCTCCCCCGACAAAATGGAACGTGTGCGACTCATCACGCCACCTATCAACTAAGGCTGTAATCAACCCTCGGTCTACGGTATAATTACCTATACTGTAAATACCGTAAAAACCAGCCCTAATGATATTTTGAACTACCCTTTCAGGCGTCGGTATCTGCCAACTATAATTATAAACCCTAATCTTATTGGCATCTCCTCTACCCGCTTCTCTGCCAGCATCCCAAGTCTGATTAGAAATGTGACCAGTCTGTCGTAAAATACCCAACCTTCCTTTAATATGTGGACCTGGGTCTGCCATCCTAACTATGATAACCAAATATAACTCAATTAATGATAACCAAAAAATGATAACATAACCAATTAATGATAACCAAACAATGATAACTCAATGATAACCAATTAATGATAACCAAACAATGATAACTCAATGATAACCAATTAATGATAACCAAACAATGATAACTCAATGATAACCAAACAATGATAACTCAATTATAACCAATTAATGATAACAAAACAATGATAACCAAACAATCATTTAATCATAAACCAAACAATAATAATTCAATTTTTTAATCATAACCAAACACACATTTTTTCATAAACCAAACAATAATAATTCAATTTTTTAATCATAACCAAACACACATTTTTTCATAAACCAAACAATAATAATTCAATTTTTTAATCATAACCAAACACACATTTTTTCATAAACCAAACAATAATAATTCAATTTTTTAATCATAACCAAACACACATTTTTTCATAAACCAAACAATAATAATTCAATTTTTTAATCATAACCAAACACACATTTTTTCATAAACCAAACAATAATAATTCAATTTTTTAATCATAACCAAACACACATTTTTTCATAAACCAAACAATAATAATTCAATTTTTTAATCATAACCAAACACACATTTTTTCATAAACCAAACAATAATAATTCAATTTTTTAATCATAACCAAACACACATTTTTTCATAAACCAAACAATAATAATTCAATTTTTTAATCATAACCAAACACACATTTTTTCATAAACCAAACAATAATAATTCAATTTTTTAATCATAACCAAACACACATTTTTTCATAAACCAAACAATAATAATTCAATTTTTTAATCATAACCAAACACACATTTAATCATAAACCAAACAATAATAATTCAATTTTTTAATCATAACCAAACACATTTAATCATAACCAAACACATTTAATCATAAACCAAACAATAATAACTCAATTTTTTAATCATAACCAAACACATTATCAACAATTCAAATTAACCAAACAAAATAAAAAAACATGCAAAAATGGGACAAATATCAACAATTATTAAAATTTCTATAATTAATATAAACAAACAACAAACAATTATATATAGCTAAGTGAATTATGGATTTGCATATTTTATATATTTTTTCCTATTTTACAAATTTAAATTACACAAAATACATAATAAATTAGAGAATAAAAGATATACCTTCAATTATGGATAAGTTTGATTGATGATTTGGGGTTTTTTGTTAATAAATTTGATAGTTAATGTGGTTGATTGATTTGGGTGATTTTTTGGGTTGAAAATTGGGGGTTTTTGAGAGAAAGAGAGAGAGTGTAGAATAAAATTTTATTTTTTTTAAAAAAAACAAAAGTTTCTGTTTTTTCCAGGGACTGTCTGTGTAATTTTCGCGCAGGGACTGACTGTGTAATTTTGAAAAGCAGGGACTGACTGTGTAATTTTGAAAAAAATTACACAGACCGTAGATTTAATCTACGGTCTCTGCGTAAAAACAGAAATTTTGTAGTACAATAAGTGCACCTCATTTTTAAAACACTATGTCAGATTTATTAAGTCATGCTATATAAAAAAAATTAACTAGTTTTTTTGGGTAATAATAAAAAATTTCTTCTATAATTTAAAAATAAAATAAAATTTCTCTTAATATATTTTCCTAACCCAATAAGTTTAATTAGGTGAAAAAAAAGATTAAAAAAACAATATTTTACTATTTTTATTTACCTTTTATTAATTATACTATAATTGAACAAATAAAGATTGTCATATCTAATACTCTAATATAATAATTTGTATTGTAAAAAAATAAGATGATCAAATTTTGGTATTTATGCAATTATGTTAATTAACTTGGAAAAAGAAGAAAAAGTGTCACATTAAATATTAAAAAAGAGAACCGACACCTTAAATTATGTGTAATTATGACACTTTAAGCCTTTAAACTTATATATATATATATATATATATTAGAAAAATATTATTAAATCAAGCAACATATACACAAGTTACTCGTCCACATTTTTAGTTTTGAAAAAATTAATGCTCTAATTTTATTTTTGTATTTATAATTATACTACAACTCTCTTATCATTTAAAATTTTCACATATGAATTTGGTTTAGAAAAAAAAATACTTATAATTTTACGTTTCTCATGCTTGTGTGAGCAAAAGTTGAAAAGTTTATTTAGTTAATAGTGTTACTAGTATTAGAGTGATTGAGTGGGTGCAGAAGTTAAAATGTCAAATATTTAGATGCTGTTTGGAAATCAAGTGCTTCCCTAAAAAGTGCTGTCTGGAAAAGTGCTGTTGAAAAGTGACTTATATAAAAAGTACTTTAAAAAAATTAGCGTCTGGTGGAAAAGTGCTTTTGATATTCATAAGTTTTTCCTGCGTTTGGTATATATAAGTTCGAAATGACTTAATATCACAATAATTGATATAGTACGAAAAAACACATAAACATATACTAATAAATTCAACACCACACCGAAAAAGATACCGTAACTTTGTGTGAGAAGATATAACTGCTGATTTATAGAGATAGGGGGGAAAATTTTAATAATAAATTAAGGATTGAGACAGATAAAGAGAAATTCTATCGGAGTAGAGAGAAAATAGTTTTATTAGTAGGAGGAATTCCCTATAAGTATCTCATAGCAACTTATATTCATTCTAGATATATTGATAAGTTCACATTTCTCATTGGTACCACTTTTTAATTATTTAGTTTATTTACTAAAGAGTATTACAAACCAAAATATAATAGACATATTTTATCTTTGTACAAACCCAAAAAAATAGTTTTAAATTACAACAAAATAAAAAAAAAACACAAACTTTTTTAAAAATTACAAAAAAATATTATTTGTTTTGTCAATATAACACTTTTTATACCGAAAAATATGTTTTTTCATAAAAAAACACTTTTAAAATTAGTCAATAAAATTAATTTCTAAAAAGACAATTCAAACTTTAACAAGGATTGAAATGAGTCAAACGAGAGTTAAATACATAAAATTCATTTTTTGATGAAAAAGTGTTTTTTTTTATGAAAAAATGTTTTTTTATGAAAAAACGCTTTTTCGGTGGAAAAAGTGGTATATTGACATTTTTTATGATATTTTATATTTTTTTGTGATTTTTATAATTTTTGGTGTTTTTTTTTCGTTTCTTTTTCATTTTATAATTTTTTGTGATTTTTTTATTTTATTTGTGATTTTTCATTTTGACTTCGCGAGGAAGTCTATTTTTAGAAGTGTCAAAAAACAACTTCTCCCAAATGTGCTTCTAATGCTCCGAACTTTTTGGAAAGTGAGTTGTTTTTACTTACCAAACACTCATAATTTTACTAGATGGGCTTCTGAAACTAAGAAGTGCTTCCAATCTGTCCGCCAAACACACCCTTAATAAATTAATAAGTTGGTCCCACTTTCTATAGAAGAGATAAAATAGATTTGATTTTTCTAATGGCCTACGGCTACATTTGGCGGTTAATGTATAGGGTGGATGACCCATTTATCCATTTATCTTATTTGACACGTCGTTTGAGGTGTATACTAAAAATAAATTAAAAAAGCTTGCTATTAATTAAATGATCACACTTCAATTCATGGTCTAGTGATGCTGTTGTAGGAAAAACAAGCATGACCGAACTTGTGTGCGATTATGTACTCAACTGCAAGTTATGTTATTCTGTTAATCACATAAGCGTATTGACGGTTGAAGTCACACCTTAGTTTCAGAATTTCCTCAAAGAATAGTATCTAAATAGAAACATAAATACAAATGATAAATGGAATTATATTTAACACAATCATAAATATTATAAAAAAGTGAATTACATACTTCCATTACATGCACTGTGGATGTCTACATTAATCACTACAAAAAAATACTCAAATAACGACGGGATTAGTGACGGTATTTTTTGTTACGGGCCTATTAACGACGGTTTTTGTGATGGATTTGTGACAGTTTAGTCAATTTGCGACAGATTTGTGACAACTTTTTAAATTAGCGACAGACTTGTGACAGCTTTTTAAATTAGCGACAGACTTGTGACAGCTTTTAACTCTCACTAAATCAAACATTATTTTATAGTGAATATATGTTATCCGGAAAATAAGAGTAGCAATATAAGAAGATACTCAAATATACACACTCACGCAGAGATTACTCACATGACATATTTCAGATGGGATGGTATATGACTTTGACTTTACATTGATTTCTCTCTCTGCCTCCCTCTCCCTCAAAGATTTCTTTTGTAGCATTTCCATATCCTTCTTTGTATTTACAACAAATTGATCTATCGTATCTGTCATAGTTCCATCTCCGATCAAGTAAGAATTTAATTGGAGATTACTCTAGTAATGGAATATAAGCTTTTTATACTATGAAGGCAGGAGGACAATCGAGCCGACTAGTGTGCCATATACGGTCCTAGAATAGTACGTATTGTGGGATGTGAAGAAAATATAAATTTTACTCTGCTTGAAAGGGTAATGAGCTTTTAGTTCACTCATTTTTTATGTTGACCCTCATTGAGAATTTGTTGAACCATTTTGATCGCCTCGACACCAACTACGTGTCAATGCTACTGAAAAAAATATAGGTTGAATACCGTCCGGTTCCGGAGCTTCGAACGCTCCAAGGACATCACCGCTTCCTTAACTTATTGAGCCGTAACACTTTGATCCAATGTCATGTGGCACACACTTTTACTACATGGGGCAGCAAAACCAGCCCACAAAACAAGTAAGAATTAACACCTCTTTTCTCGTACACATCCTTATAAAAGTCCAAACCTATTTATTGTAAGCGCATGTTTAAGAGTAAACTTTAGCAACTGAACTTTAGGTGTGGGGTGCGACTGCTATTTTGGTGAGCGACTTGGTCAAATTTAAGTGTTTCGAGTTTGGGCGCAAAGTTGGGTCATTTTAATATAAATAATGAAAAGAAATTACAAATAACCCCGGAATGGAGTAAAGAGCCGAATAAAAATGCCCCCGAAGAGGCTCCACAAGTGACTTCGTCCCAACCCCCAGGACAAATTACTCGTGAAGAGGTTATATCTCCTGAAGAGATACATGTACCTGAAAAAAATAATGAGATCTCAAAATTTTATAGGAAGAGATGGGATCGTAGTAATGTGGTCGTCGACGAAAAATTTGCATATGATATGGCTTTAGAAATTGTTGGTAATGAGTATCCCGAACCAACTTCCGTCGAAGAATGTCGACGTAGAAGTGATTGGCCAAAATGGAAAAGTGATATTGAAGCTAACGTAAGCTCATTAGCAAAACGGAAAGTATTTGGATCAGTAGTCCTGACATCATAAGTTGTTAAGATCGTATGGTAAAAATAGGTATTTTTACGAAAACGTAATAAGCACAACGAAGTCGTAAGATATAAAGCACGACTTGTTGCTCAAATTTTCTCCCAAAGACCTGGGATTGATTATGAAGAAACATACACTCCAGTAATGGATGAGAGTACTTTCCGATTCTTGATCGGTTTGACCGTCGCTGAACAGGTAGAAATGCGTCTAATGGACGTAGTCACTGGATATTTATATGAGTCATTAGATAGTGGCATTTATATGAAAATCCCTAAAGGTTTTAAATTGTCTGAAGCAAAAGAGAGGAGTTTACACTCGATTAAACTCCAAAGATCATTATACAACTTAAAACAATCAGGACGCATGTGCTACAATCGGCTCAGTGATTACCTCTTAAAAGTAGGTTATGTAAGTAGTCTGATATGTTCATGTATTTTT
This sequence comes from Primula vulgaris, assembly GCA_963920805.1. NCBI lineage: Eukaryota > Viridiplantae > Streptophyta > Magnoliopsida > Ericales > Primulaceae > Primula > Primula vulgaris. The sequence goes on along the minus strand of OY987215.1, from coordinate 15,101,744 downwards.
ATCAATAAAACAAATTATGAGTTTGCTATTATTGCAGTTTATGTTGATGATATAAATATAATTGGGACTCTTAAAAGAATTTCAAAGGCTGCTAATTACTTGAAAGTGTAATTTGAGATGAAAGATTTTGGGAAAACAAAATATTATCTCGGTTTACAAATCGAGCATGCATCTAAGGGTATATTTGTTCATCAGTCTAACTACACTGAAAAGGTAATTCGTCAGTTTTATATGAACAAAGTACACCCGCTAACTTCTCATATGGTTGTTCGCTCATTCGATATCAAAAAAGATCCCTTTCGTACAAAAGACGAAGAAGATGATTTACTAGGCCTTGAAGTGTCATACGTAAGTGCAATCAATGCCCTTATGTACCTTGCAAATTGCACTAGACCATACATTGCATTCTCTGTCAATCTACTTGCAAGATATAGTTTAGCACCAACTCGAAGACATTGAAATGGTGTTAAACATATTTTGCGATATTTACGAGGAAGCAATGACTTAGGGTTATTTTACTCGAACGATGGAAATGAGGAATTAGTTGGATATGCAGATGTTGGCTACCTGTCTGATCCACATAATGCTAAATCATAAACCGGATATATTTTTACATATGGTGGTACTGCAATCTCTTGGCGTTCTGTAAAACAGACATAAACTGCAACTTCTTCGAATCATTCGGAAATACTTGCAATTCATGAAGCAAGTCGAGAATGTGTTTGGCTAAGATCGATGATACGTTATGTACAAGAACAGTCATGCTTGACTTCGACAAAAACTCATCTAACGTTATTATATGAAGATAATACAGTGTGCATTACGCAGATTCGATGAGGGTATATTAAAAGGGATCGAACTAAGCATATTTCTCCAAAAAATTTCTATACCTACGATCTCCAAAAGAATGGTGAAATAGACGTTCACCAAATACGATCAATAGATAATTTGGCCGACTTATTTACTAAATCTCTTTCTGCAACAGCCTTTAAAAAATTGGTACACAATACTGAGATGAGAAGTTCGATCGAAGTTTTAAATTAATCACTTTAACTTTTGATCATCAGGAAGAGAGTTGAAATATGGTTATCAAGGGAATCAAATTGTGGTAATTAAGGGGGTGTTATGCGTCATCGGCAATAGTGGTGTAATGTTACACATGTCACAAAATGGTGAATGCTCACTTTCACATTTTACCTATAACTATAAATATAGGTATGTTATGTACTTTGGAGCAAAGGGGGGAGCCAGACTATACATTTAGTATAGTCTGGGAAACTCTTCTCTATGACACCATTGGATCAACAGTAGGGTCCACACACTGTTTGATCCAATGGTGTCACAGATATAGTTTCCCAGACTATACTAAATGTATAGTCTGGGGCACCTCCTCCACTTTGGAGACAGGTGAAAAAAAACGAAAAACAGTGTACTATATTGTATTGTTATACTTTGTATTTTTCTATTTTCATATATTATGCTATTAATATAAAGGTAATGATATTTTGATGAAATATGGCTGGATCCCTAATTGTTGAGACGCCAACTAGGTGGTGTCATGTTCATCTGATAGTGATGTTTTCAATAGTTATACTATTCACATGTTAGTGCCGGTTTTTATAACAGTTGTAATTTTGTCTATGGTGTCAACGACTACTCCATTCTGGCAAAATCAACTAACTAACGACTAAGCAGAGAAAACCTGAAATTTCACCAAAAATCAAATAAAACCACCAAATGATAATCTCTTCCTTCACCCCACACCTAAATCTCTTTCAATCCTCTTCTATTATTCCCAAAACACTAAACATCTCTAAATTAAATAACAATAATCACCTTACTAATTACCCTCCACCAAACCTTACAAAAAACCCAATTTCATCAAATACCCACTTCCAACAAGCAACTTTGTCAACCCCTCCTTTGTTAGATAAATACAAAATAACCCATTTTGAGTGTATAAAAGAACTCATTTTTAAGCTTAATTCTTGCACTAATTTAAAAGAACTTAAAAGGGTGCATGCAATTATTCTCAAGTGCTTTGAATGTATAGATACATATGTAAGTAATAATCTCATTAGCTCCTATTTAAGGCTCGGAGGATTGTTCGAGGCACGTAAGGTGTTCGATGAAATGGTCGATAAAAACATTGTTTCTTGGACCGCAGTGCTTAATGGGTTTTTAAAATTTGGGTTTTTAGACGAGGCGTTTGGAGTTTTTAAGGAGTGTTTGGAGAGTGGGGTTCCGCCGAATTTCAAGACTTTTGTTTGTGTGTTGAATTTATGCGCGAGGAGGTTGGATTACGAGCTTGGGAAACAAGTTCACGCTTGTTATCTAAAGAGTGGTCGAGAAAATTTGCATTTGAATAGCGCGGTTGTGCATTTCTACGCGGAATGTGGGGATATTTTAGGTGCAAGGTGTTCTTTTTATCGTATGCGGGATCATGATGTTGTGAGTTGGACTACGATCATAACCGCTTGCTCGCGAAATGGGCGCGCGAAGGAGGCGTTTCTTTTGTTTTCTAGAATGTTGTCGGAAGGGTTTCGCCCTAACGAGTTTACAGTTTGTAGTGTTCTTAAGGCTTGTGGATACAAGGGCGCGTTGATGTACGGGAGACAGTTGCATGCTACCGTGGTCAAGAATCGGTTTAAGGATGATGTGTTTATAGGTACGGTTTTAGTCGACATGTACGCGAAGAACGAGGAGATTAAAGAGTCTAGAAAGGTGTTTGACAGGATGAGGAACAGGAATATGGTGACTTGGACTTCAATTATAGCTGGGTACGCTAGAAACGGACTTTGTGAAGAGGCTATTAGTTTCTTTCGTACGATGAAACGACGTAATATATCGGCTAATAATTTAACCATGGTTAGCATGCTCAGGGCGTGTGGATCAGGCCGATTTCTTTCTTTAGGTAAAGAGATACACGCTCAATTGATTAAGAATCATAACGAGAGCAGTGTTCACATAGGGAGCACTCTTATATGGCTATATTTTAAATGTGGCGAGTACTCTGTTGCTTATAAAGTACTCCAGCAAATGCCTTGTAAGGATGTAGTCTCGTGGACTGCCATGATCTCTGGCTGTAATGGCTTAGGTCATGAATACGAAGCTCTAGAATTTCTGAAAGAGATGTTAGGACAAGGTGTTGAGCCGAACCCTTTTACTTATTCGTCCGCTTTAAAAGCTTGTGCTAGACTAGGAAACATAAACCAAGGGAGATTGATACATTCATCGGTAAACAAGACTCCAGCTTTTTTCAATGTCTATGTTGGCAGTTCTTTAATTGTTATGTACTCGAAATGTGGGTCGATTCCGGATGCAGTTCAAGTATTCAATAGCATGAGAGAGAAGAATTTTGTCTCTTGGAAAGCAATGATTGTATGTTATGCTAGGAATGGGATGTGCCAAGAGGCTTTGAGGCTTATGTATAAAATGCAAGCTGAGGGTGTTGAGGTGGACGATTACATACGTACGACTGTACTTACTTCCTGTGGAGGTAATGGAAATGGATAAATAATTTACCGAATATCATTGTTTGTACTAAAATTTAGATCTCATCGTGACAAAAGTGCAGTTTCCGACCGTTATTGTTGTTCTCGGGCATTATGCATTATATATTGAGGTTTCTTGTTCTTTCTGAACTTCAAATCAGATTCACCCCAAAACAGAATTCATTACCAGTTGAAATATGATTTATAAGTTGGTATCTGGTAATCTCACGATTATGGGAGTTAGATTGGTCAATATTGGAAGAATTTCTTAAATCTGAAGATCTATGCAAAGGAAGTTCCGGCTTGTTGTTGTATGTGTAAAAACTTAGATAGTTTTAGCATTACAGTTTAAAGGATTCTATGTATACTTGTATTGAATTGTTCATACAATGCAAATTCCATTTCCGAACTTGTACTGTCATTAGAATCCAATCAGTCTCTGATTGTACTAGACTTTTGGGATTCTTTGGTTAGACTATACATATTGTTCTGTTGGTTTTGGCTTTTAGAAATCTTTTTCCTTAGACAATAGAAGTTTGTTAGCTCCAACCAGAAAATGAAGATATGAGTTATGTCTTTATGAATTACTGTCAAAACTGAAGTTACTGGTACTAAAATGAGAACATGGCAAATGGTAAAACGTTTTTTAACTGCTTTGTTACAACTTAGTGACTTACACCAGAACCTAGAAACGGAATTTTTAGACCTAAAACTTACAATTAGTGATGCATTTTCTATATATATATATATACACCAACTCCCACTTTGAGCTTTTGGTTTTGGTCTTTCGTCCGTGTCTTATTGTTACCTAGCTGTGAGTTAAATTTCGTGACACACGCTCTCTCATCATTTCATTACTAAATTTATAATACAGCTCTCTCTTTCTCTCTCTTACATTCTATAAAATTGATCGGCTGAGTTTTTGGCTGTCCAAAAGGGGTAAGAAATTGTTACCTTTCAGGTATGGGTTTATTCAATTTCTATAATCACAATTATTCTTGTTTTTATTCCTTTAATTTAATGTTTATCACTTGATTGAATTAATTGTATCTTTGATTGGTAAAATCCTTATTTCAATTCTGTAATTTATTATGTATTCAAACACTTTTGTATCAGTATGTTCAAACTGGGGTTTCTATTTATGAAATTTTAATCACCTCTGCTAATTTTCAAAATAAATAGATTTTTTCAAGTGGTAAATGGCTGATGTATATGCATGTTCTGAGTACCAAAAATTAAACATGCACTTCAACTGGTTTGTGAAAGGTCTAAATGAGTATGATTTTATATGGCGGTTCAGTATATAAAGCTTTTTGCCAGTGGAACAAATAAGTGCTTCATTTGTTCTTTCTAATTAAAATTGTTGTTTTGTGGATTTATTGGCCTTTTTTTTCGTATCCCCTATTCCATCGAATTCTTTGTCTCATGTGTATGTTACTCAAAACTCAATTGATGTTAAAGTAGAAATTGCTTGCTTTGGATTTCTGTTTGTGGTTATGTTATGAGTATTTCTTTGTATATGATGTGAATTGTGAGTGAAATAATTTCGGGTCCGTTAAAAGGTTAGTCTTTACAAAATCTTCCTTACATAATTTTTTTTTCTTTTGGGTTTTCTTTTTTTGGAACATATGTGGTTTAGCGTTATTCAGGGATTACATTTGATTTTAGGCAAATGCTATGACCTGTTTGGATGCAGATTTTATGCTAATAAGTTTGCTTATTGGAGACTGGGTAAATCGTCTTTAAATCATCGTAGGTTTAAATTTTTAAAAGCGTGGGTCAAGTTGACAATCCAAATGCTTTAAGAGAAAAGAACTCAATGAGGCAAGCTTCTACGCTATCACCAATAATCCCAGGGATTTATGATGCTCACAAGTTAAGAGTTATTGTTTATTTTTGTGATATCTTTGCCTTTTTAAGTGTTTTTTTTTGGAAGTACTTAATAAAATACTGGTGGAAATGCTTTTTCCTGCATGTTTCTTGATTGTATATATGTAGGAGTATAATTAGAATAAGGGATTGCCTTGATTTTGGCTATATGCTTGGGACGTGTTTGGATGTAGACTTTGTATGTACTTCCAAGTTTCAACCGTTTGAAATGCTCACGAGTCTACTTTGGCGCCAGTAGTCTACAAAATTGCGAATAGGGTTTATAGTTTTTAGGGATACTGATGGTTCGTGAAAATTATTTGCAGTCATTAATTTGATAAAAATGGTGTTTTCTCTTTATATTTAAGGAGGATGATAGAGAAATTGGTGCGGATGCTCTTACACCCTTTTATCTTTTTCTCTCTCGCTCTCTCCTCCTCTCTATTTTCTCTCCAGGTACTTCTATTTTTTCCCTCTTTTTAAATGGGTTAATTTCCTTTTACTTGTTCATTTTGTACAATCTGCAATTGCCATTGTTTTTTTTTCTAACATGGCTTTCTGATGAATTTTTCCATACTTTTAATCTTATGAAATTCAGCTTGTATATGCTCCATGTGGGTTCAATAACTGTTTTTGTGTGATTTATACGATTGACTTTGTGTTTTTTTAAAGTAAATTTGATGATGTAAATTTAATTGGGTGACCGAAGAAATTGTTGTTTCATCATAGCTAATTATTCGATTATGAGTTGGCATTGCATATGTAGGCTCTGTGTATGCGTTCGCCTTACATTCTATGTGGTTAATGAACTTGCATTTATATTAACAAACTTGCAAAACCTTGCCGATGACGAAAAAAAGAGGTTACAATGCAATAACATTCAAAGGAAATGACAGACACTCTCAATTATCCTAACAAAAGAAGAACGCTATGTTAGAGCCGAGAAGAAACGCTAATATGATTTATTTTTTTATCCTTTTCCGGTTCATTTATTTTCACCTTTGAGGATAATAAATTAAATTCCCATTTGGTGATTTCCAGTTTTACAGTCACTATCTTCTTTGTTCTGGAATAAACTGATAGACCTTGGTGTTTACCATTAATGAAAGGGTTAATTATAGTTTTGTATGGTTAGAAAATGCATGCCGACCTTTGCCGACCTTTCGACGTTAAGTCAACTAACGGAAATTTGACCATGTGCGAAGACATGTGACACATATATATATATATATATATATGGGTGGGCACGGTACGGATTGAGGCGGATTTGTTTCAATCCTAACTCAACCCGTAAAATAAATGGTGGGGCGGATTGATAAAATTTAAATATTAACCCAACTCAATCCAACTCATTACAATTAAAACTTCAACTCAAGCCAATCCAACCCGCAAAATAAATTGCGGGTTGGGGCGGGTTGGGTTTAGATTGATTCTTAAATTTTTATTTTGGTCATTTATTTTTCATAGTTTGCATAATCAACCCAAATTTTAAAATAAATTGAATATTTCAAACAGAAATATAAATTAAATCCAATCAAAGTACGTTTAGAACATTCACGAACAAGTAATAAAACTAAAATATAACAATAATTAAAGGTTGCTATCTTAAAATACACACAATGTATATATAAAAATATTTCGGGTTGAAACGGATTAACCGCGGTTTGTGAACCTCAACCCTAACCCAACCCACAAAATATATAGCGGATTGGGACGGCACGGATTGATTTTTTTTTTACATTCAACTTACCCCAACCGGGCCCAATCCATGCGGGTTGGGTTACGGGGCGGATTTACGTATTTTTTGCCTACCCATATATATATATATATATACGGGTGGCATTGGGTGGGTCTGATTCGATGGCGGCCAAGGGTGGCAGTGGGTGGTGATGGTGGGTTCCACCGATGGCGGTCAAGGGTGGCAGTGGGCGGTGATGGTAGGTCCCGCCGACGGCGGTGAAGGGTGGCAGTGGGTGGTGTTATGTCTCTCTCTCGCATTATATATATATCATACTATTAATATAAGCAAACCCAAGAAAAAATTGAGGTGCCCAATTTTGCCAAATTTTTCTAAAAATACCCTCACTCTATTTTAATAATTACCGATATACATAATCTAATTAATTAACTATTTGTCCTCAATATATTTTACTAATTACGGATGTATCCTAAATTAATTAACAATTCGTTTTAACCTCTGTAACTATAATAAATTATACCAAATCTGAATATTATGTTAAAAATAAAATATATTACGAGATTTATGTCATTAGCCGTCTCACACGCAACGCGTGGGTAACTTTTACTAGTATTATGATAGTTGTATATCTCTTTTGGTTTAAGTTGTAAATAAAAATAAAATGTAAGGGTAAATCTGTCATTTATGTATTTTCTTTAATTTTTTTAACACCGGTATGTTGATTGGAGGACTTGTATTAGGTGGGTATGTCAATTGTTAATGTCGAAAGGTCGGCATGTATTTTCTTAACCACCAATATGTTGATGTACAAAACTATAATTAACCATTAATGAAACTAGGCTGCAATCTATAGATTTAAGCTTAAAATTGAAATTTGATATTGTTAATCTGCTTATATGGTTGCTTGCAATTAAGTGTTTTAAAAGGCGAAATCTTAGATAAAACGTTTTTGTGTGAGATATATTAAAAGCGTAAAAAGCGTAAGTTTTTAGCCGCTTTAAAAGCGCAAAAACGAGCTTTTAAAGCATTTTTTAAGCTTCGAATCAAGCTTTTACCGAGGTTTGAATCGAGCTTTCTCACTACGAAGCGCGCTTCTTAAAATAGAGGGACTTTGCATATGATTTCCCTTTTCCTCTTATCTAGGTTGATTTATCAACTTTCTAAAATGTGGCTAAATTATTACCATAAGTTTACGCTGTTTTATATGTTTGTTTATACATATTATGTTATGTGTCAAAGCCATCTACTTTTTAATTCTGGGGTTGTTTGTTTGGTGTTATTATGGTTGATTTAACTGCAAACCCATCTCCTTGGAAGTCATTACGCCTTGGTTTGATTAGGGATACTAAGTGATATTTTTGGCTTACAAAGCTGGTGTTTGTGTTGGCCTTTTTGCCAGATTTAATTTCTTTTATTTTTTCTGGTTTTCTTGGACGACAACGTTTAATTTGACTGGATCCAGCTTTTCACTTAATCTCAGATAAACTGACTTATTTGCTTAAAAGTTGCAACCTAACAAGCCCTTAACATTTGGTTTGGAGTTATGTCCTTCTGTGAGGGAATACGACAGGGTTTGTGTCAAATGTTTTTCAATATTCGTCACTTCCGACATTAATTTTTTTAGGCCAGAATAATACTTTAAAAATTATTGAATCATCTATTATTTGAACTTCTCTTATTTTAAACATGCTAAGTTGTAATCCATAAAAAGTTTAAGTTGTCTATCTCGAGTTGTTAACGTTTTTTCATTTAGATTCTATGACTTTTTATGGACTGGCAACTTGAGGGTTCTATATTTGTTAGAGACTTTTTCCATTCTAAATAGTACGATGATTCCTTGCCAAATTATTCAACGAAAATACTTCTCTCTATGAGGATTATATGTAGGACTAATACCATGTAAGAAATATATAAGATTGTAAAAGACGGTCCAATATTGAGAAATCATTTTTGGTTACACGATGGATTCTCAGAGTAAATTGCATGTGCTCAATTGTATTAGACAGAAAACGTTGTTTGGTTGTTTAGAACTTCCACTAGATTTACTTTATCTGCATCCAAACAACCTCCGACGAAACATAAGAAAGAGAAAAATAAAATATACAAAGTGAAGTGCCAGTCTAAAATTTCTTTCTTTTCTTCCGGAAATGTAATCTTAAATGTCTTGTTCTCACAAATGTGTTTGGTACCTGAGACACTTGATATAAGAACTTTTTGAGGAAATGGACGTAACGAAAATCTAACTATAACTATTCAACAAATGATGACTATTGGATCAATTGTCCATGTGGACTAACTTTTCTTGGTTTGCTTATGTTGTTGACGATTTACGTCTCTCTGACAGAAAATGATTTGAGTGAAAGGTTTACAAGGGATGGGATCTGAAGATGTTCACTGATTATCCAAGTGAGTTTTTGCTTTTATTTTTTATATGCACGGTTCAAGTTTTAGTTTTCCTTGAAGGGAAGGACAAGAAGAGATAAGGGTAGGCTGGGTAGCAATAGATCATAAATTACTTTTGATGCCTTCATACTCGTATCATTTTTTCGTTTGTTTTCTGTGTTTATACAAATGACTAGGTTGAAACAATTGTTGTTGCTGAGGTTAACTACCAACTGTGAATGGTATGCTTGTGTTTGGCCTATTGGTTTACTTTACTTTGCCAATATCTAGGTGTACTTTACCAGTATCTACGTGATTTGTGACGACCCAGATTACCAGGAAGGAATTTCTGTGGTGCGGTGTTGTGCGTCAGTCCCATATCATCCAGATATGAGAGTACTCGTGTGGTATATGAGCTTAAAGATCCATTTCCTATCAACAAGGCCTTTTAAAGCCGTGCGGCACAATAGCGAGGACGGAACTCCACAGTTAAGCGTGCTTACGGGCATGGCGGTTCGGTCCGTGGGGCCGGGTCGTTACATGATTAACCCCTGGTGGAAATCTAAATTCCGTGTTGGCATAATTGTGAATTATGATCAGAGGAAAAACTTCCTAACTTTCCAGTTTTAAGGAAACTAGCTTATGGCTTAAACCCTGCACGCTGAGAAATCTTAGATCTCTTGACTGATTATGAGATGTTATATTTTATCATAGAGATACGATTTAATTCGAAGCTCAAAATGTATGTTTGGATTAATTCGAGATTGGAAAGTAAAAATTATTTCGCCGCCGTTATGATAAATTAGGTTTTGTCGGCTTAATTTAAGATGGAGTAGTGCTATATATCCGTGAGCTATCTGTTACATTGATTATTTGACATATTGAGAGTATGTTACGTGCCGGTGAATCGCACTGTTTAATGTAGACAGAGAGGGTTATAACTTATAAGTTAGGAAGTTTTTTTTTTTGTTATTGTCAGTCTTCTGACTACTCACTTCAAACAGTTTCCAATATATGCCAATTATTTGAATCGATTTTCTATTTGGTCCTCGGTTACAAAAATAGGCACGACACTAAGAAGTCGATGCAAGTTTTGGATTGTTTATTTCAGTTGCCTCATTTGTGATTGTTATCCTATTGAATTAGATTTTATAATCAAGCGGCAAAAGATTTAGGGACCTTACGCAATTGTTTTAACTTCCCGTTGCTTCCATCTTTGTGTTGGTGTATCTGTGAGTGAGTAGGGTTGGATTCGGTTCGGTTCGGTTCGGTTTTTAGCAAAACCAAAACCGAGTATATTTTTCGGTTCGGTTTTTTTTGTTTCAGTGTTTTGATTTTTTGGACCGAACCGGACCGGTTTTTTTCGGTCCAGTTTTGGTTTTTTTTCGGATTTTTTTCCAGTTATTTTTCGGGTTTTTTCGGTATTTTTTGGTCTTTTTCGGTTTCGGTATTTTTCGGTTCGATTGTCGGTTCGGTTTTTCGGGTTTTTCACCGAGCCCTATCTGTGAGTTGGTTGGCATAGTTGTTCTTTTAATGTTTTGTATTTTGTAATATATGGTATAAATATTGCAATCTAAGAACAAATTCTGGGAGCCATCCGGTGCAAACTAAGACAACGTTTGATTGCTACTGTGTGTGTATACGTATGCATATACTATAGTTGTAATATTTTGGTTTGAATTTTGTTTTATATGGTGAACTCGCCTGCTTCTCCTTACGCCAAATACGGCTCCACCTTTTATTTTCCTTGAAGAATAGAGCTATATATTGTATTTACATATTTGCTCAAGTTGATGTAAACTTTTCCTCTTACAACTTTTTTAACTTAATCTATTTTAAATTACTATATTTTATGTTCCTCGTATTTTCTAGGTAGTCTTTACTATATATGTTCAAGGCGTGGTCTCGATTACAATAACCTATCTGGATACTGGTAAGGTTGTGCGCGCATCAACATCGAGCCCCTCAAGGACATGGTTCAGAAGAAAAAAAAACTACACCACCATGAGAATGGCGTTGTGAAGCTCCCCAACACCATGTCATTGATACTCGGCCACACTTACTGTCCGCCAAAAAATTAATTATATTAGAATACGTCGTCAAAATCACACAAACACATAACATGTACACGTTCTGTTGTAGTTCTTTATGCGGTGTTACTTATCGGGGCTTCTTTGTTTATGTATATATCTTGTACCTATTTCTCCAACAGCTCCGTAAACGCTACTTATGTATACTTTTGACATTGACATGTACAACATGATTGTTATCTTCCGCGTGTATGTATGTTCGTATGTAGTTGTTTGTATATTCGTTAGTTTAAATTATCTAACAGTTAAAGAGTTACTTAATAACTACAACAAAAAAGTTACCTTTAAAATCGAAGACCCGTGTACCCAATTGGTCTTCTTAAAAATACGATTTTGATAAATGGGTAACAACAAAAACCCTACAACTAAACAACCCAAATAACCAGTTTTCCAAAAAAAAAGCATGAAAATAAGAATGATATCCACTTTCGAATGTTACAAAATTAAGAACAATATTACATTAACATATCTCCTGGGTCTCCTTGCTAGTAGTTATTTAAACCGCAACAAAGTTATGAATTAGATTCTTACGTATAAGAATAAATCCCAGCACTACTATTGAGTTTAATCGGTAACTTAACACTCCCAGTGAGGATAATATAAAATTTTCATTACATCGTCAAAACAGTGGGAACAAGTTTGTAAACAAACTACATATCTCATAGTATCTCAGTATCACAAAAAGTTACAGTAATAAGTAAATAAATAAAATGATGAGATTTCTTCACTGCTTCAGCCACTGTAATCATTTCCAGTAACATCAATGGAACTCCTCGTCACCTCATGGCACCGGTTAAGCACTTCCATTGTGTCTACAGAGTGATATAAAGAAACAGGTTGCACCGTGTCACAACTGCTGGTTCGCACTGTATCGTATGCGACCCAATACAGATCTTGACGGGTTCCTATCCATCGGTCTCCGTATATGGCCTGCGCCGTGCTTAACACGCCACTATTACGATTACTATGTTGTGGCTAACCATTGTCACCTCTGTAACTATGAGACCATAATTTTAATCAATTATTTACACAACCAGTTCTCATTGCAATCAATTTCACTGAAGCTATAAATATACATGTACTCCTGTTTTGTACACACATATTATAAATGGACGTATAATCCAAAGATCATTTAATACTTCAATGTGCAGTGTGCACTCCTGTTGTTGATTAGATACTCCCTATGTAGCCAAATTGTTATACACACAACATAAATCATGGAGACCCACAATTATCGTATGAATATCTTACTCTTACAAAAGTATGTTCTTTGTATGTAATGGTTAATCTAACATAACATTTTATGTTGTGGCTGATTTAATCGTTTTCTAGTAAACAACGCATGTCTTCATTTGTAATTTGTTCAAGCATGTTCATTATAATAGTAATAAGCTAGCCGGATGGAAAAACAGTATCATACACATCTCAACTGTGTAATGGAAAGACAACAACCAAAACTTATGTAAATATGTTCATGTTGTTCTGTCAACGTAGTTCATTTCATTTACTAAATAGACAAGTTCACGTACAAGCGAGAACTGATTTTAGACTAGCTCTCGTACCAATGTTGGAATTAATTTAATACTGATATATAATCAAATTAATATGTGGAAGTGGGTTCGGTTCCATAACTCTTGCAAAGTCAAGAATCGGTGCAGAACGACGATCGAAACGGATTGTTCTACAAGCTTCTACCACCTTAGCAGCAGAGTAGTGTTACTAGAATCACCACCACTTTTCCACGACTCAAATACCTAATTTAGCATGACTTCCAACTGAATAATCTCTCAATATTTGGTGCTCTTAATAGTTTACTAGGTGAGTCACTTCCGTTCACCGTGTACCAAATATATAGAGAAATAAGAGATCAGATATTTAGTTATATGAAATGAGTATAGCAAACCAAATGTAGTATTTTGTTTTTATCTTTCAAACGAAACTTGTCTCATACCAAAGTAGATAGTGCCTAGCACCACACGTGCGCCTAATGTCTTGGTGTAACCAATTATTATCAACAGAAGCCATAGGCAAGGTCACCTTTCCGACAATGAAGATAAAGAAAGTGAAAGGTGTTTGGTTACGGAAAGACCAAGAAGTGTTGGAGAATGGTGCTAAGCGTCTAAGGAAAAAGAGCCAATCGAGCATACAGATACCTTATCAGAAATGGTCAAAGCTAGCTTATATATAGGCGACCATTACTTGTAGCTCTAGGCTAAGGGATGAGACGAAAAAATAAAGCAAAGAGGAGTATCAAACCCCAGGTAGGTTAATCGGCGAGTAAGTTGAAGCTAAAGAAAAGGAGACTTGATATAGATATGGATTTGGTCAAGCCTATTTGACCCACAATGAACGCATGGGCGCTCCCGGTGCTAGAGGAACGAATGAGTGAATCCGATCTATAATAATTTCTATTTTCTCTGTAATCTTTACTTTTATTAAATTTTAGTTTATTTTAAAGGCACTTTGGCCTTAGAACAATTATTTATTTTGGTTTTTAATAAGTAGGGTAAGGACTATTTCATGCTAAATACTTTCTTAATTTAGTGAAAAACAGTTAATCCGTACGTAAGATCATCTACAATAGGTGTTTTATCTTGTTTGTTAAATAAAATTGTTATCTAACAATACATTTTTTTTCTGTATTAATTGTGTTAAAGTATGTGTTATATTTATAGTTGTTAAAAATAACAATATTTTTAATGTTTGTAATTGATGATGTGACAACCACTACACAAAAAGTAATTAATTGTTAATCTATTGTATGTGTTTCACGTTGATAACTACTTCTATTTTAGTGAGAATTACAAAATCACTAATTAATGAGCTTTAAATTAATAATTAATTTAAATTTAAATTAGATAAATTTATTAAGTTAAAACACTAATGTGAATGTTAAATTTAAGTTACATATGTGCCATTTAACATGTAATTAAATGATGATATGACAAAATTAATTATGTTAAAATTAACACAAATATTGTGGATGCTCTGACATACATTTGCAAGATTGTAAAAATAGTTGATCCAAGATTATATCATACTGTACCTAACAAAACGAAAGAGATATCATCCATCTCAACAAAGTGTTTGTAGAAGTTCTCAGAAAAGTATTCATCATCACAACTAAAAAGTGATTACAAAGAGGTTCTATTTTTTCCCGACTTAGTTGTGATTTTCAAACTCTGACGCCACGTCTCAGCCCAAACTACACACTGCTCAGATGCAGAGAAATTAACACAATTCAAATTATAGAACCTTTAATTTCATTGTCACGAGTTAAAAACATAAAAGCGATTGGGTGAATTAAGTAACCTGCATTGTAAAATGAAAGACAATAAAAATGTCATAATAAATTGTCGATCAAGCGGCTAGAGTATTATATCCAGTTTTACGGTGGTCAACCACATAAGTACATTGCAATTTACAAAAAAAAAAAAGTTGAGCTTAAAAGCTGCAACCAACAAGCTCATGAAGGCATAAACTCAGCCACAGAATGTTCTTCAGGTCAAGATCATGCTAAGTTGGCTCGGAATTGACACATCATATCCGAAATTCTGTTTGCTTACCTCTGATATTTCACCTGATCATTTATCCAAGAGCCTGTGACCAGAAACTAACACGGTATTAAAAAACAGTCACCCACCAATACATTTCTAAACCACAACTCATCACTCAAACATTTACTCTAACCATGCCCCAGCAACCCCACTGCCTTCAATTAGCCTTATCAATACCACATTTCTCAGTATGTATATTTTTACATCTTTATAATATACTATATATACATAGCTTAGGAAAAAATTGACTACTCATTGAGAATCCCTACTCAAATGGCTCACCTGCAAACCCCAGAAAGTCATTCTTATAGCAGCAGCCAAATTCACTACCAAAGCATAATAGTACCTACCAGCTTTATTTCGGTACCCGACAGCTTTGAGAAGAAAGAAGATTCATGGTAAATACAATGACCGTATTTCAGAGTAACGAAAACAAAAGAAATTATAAAATACTTTCACGTTCCATTTATAAAGCATGACTGAAAATAAATTCTGAAGTTATTATTTCGCGTGGGCGCAGGTTTGCAACTTCAAATATACCTACAGATTTGGCAATCCAAGTTCAAGGCCTAACTTTTCATGTTCATAAGGTAAAGTAAAGCATGATTTATGAATCTGAGACAAGCAGGGTTTGTTTATTTGTTCTCTTTACTTATTCTGACAAGAACAATATCATAGAGATGAATTAGTTATCTTGGACCAGGTCAGGAAAATAACTAATTAAGTTTTACAAAGAATCTGCCCGTTTTCAAAGTCTAACCCAAGCCTATACTATGTGTCTTTGAGCCAGGGTCTGCTAATGAACACTCCTTGATTACATAGTTTTGTGCACCATTAGAAAGACTATTTCATTTGGCTTTCATAAATTTCATTCTAAAGTTAATGGAACTAAGTAAATTCATAGACGACATGGTTCTAAATAACTATAAAGCAAAAGCTTCCCTTTATATGTATTATACTTGAATCTTAATGTTCAAGTAAATTAGCAAGCTAGCTTATGAATTATGACTCATCATAAGCTCAAATTAATCTGGGAAGCATTAGAATCTCTTATTATACATTCATACTACTTCAAATAATTAACCAATTTTATAGGTTGGTCTTGTAAGGATCCCGTCACAAACAGCCCGAGTAGGGATGCTAATTAGAAGGCAAAATTTATTTTCGGAAGCTCGCTCGTTAGATAATAACTTTCCCGATAACAAACAAAAACAATTTTTCTTGAGCAATTATAACCCATATAAAACTGTTCCTCCCAACTCTAAAAAAACGCTTTTGGCCAAAAAGACCTTAAAAGACATTTTACCTAGTCTCTAACAATTGAAAAAAAAAGCCATCACCATCACAAACTCCTAGACAGTAGGGAGCGGTCACACTACCTCTTCATCCACAAAATACAATTAAGTCCTTCTTAAATGCACAAAATCTAACTGCACAAAGAGGGGTTATTTTTGTTTTTATTACCTGTACTAACATCTCATTTCGTTTTTAAGCCCTCTACTATCATTTTTTTCTTCCGCTTCCCTCTACTTACAATATTTCTCTTTTTTGGGAACCAGGTGTTAAATACTTAACAGAATTGACAACATGTGTCATCACATGATCCATTTCCGTTAATGACAGGGGTAAATATTGTCAATTAAGGGGCAAACTTAAAAAAAATATTGGATAAACTTAAAAAAAAGCCAAAAGAAGTATGTATTAGGTGTAAAAAGACGTCCGACAGGCCCTGATTTAGACTCATTGTTAACGCTTTAACGAAAATGGGTCACGTGATAGCATGCGTTATCAATTATGAATTATGTTAAGTATTTCACACCTACTTCCCAAAAAACAAAAGGATTGTAAATAGAGGGAAGAGAAAGAAAAAAATGGTAGTACGGGGATCAAAAACGAAATAGGGTGTTAGTACAGGTAAGAAAAACAAAAATAACCCCACAATGAGTAAGCAACAAAAAAGACATGACAATATTTAAATAATTAATCAACAATGTTAATTACTCTTTTAGAACAAGTGAAAAACGAAATTCGATAAAAGACGCAGGCTAGAACTGGTAGTGATGTTGATACGACATGAAAATAATACCCGTTAAGCATTATTCGATAGTAACCCATATATTTTTCATGGAAATCCATCACCTTAACATAGGGAGCACAATTGGAATAAGGACACGATGGTCATTTCTTTCATAAATAGGAAAAATAATTACCCATTGGACCAACTACAATTGACGAAGCCCACTACACAAAAAACGCATTATCTGCGAAGATGAAAGCGCCACTTGTCAACATCTTGTGGAGCACGTACCCCTATAAATAGAGTCAAATAGTAGTAAAATGGGATCATCTGACTTCCAAGAAGAAAAATATATATTAGTACAGAGACTTTTCAGAGCTTATCTCACTAAGAAATACATGCCATCTAAAAGTCAAGTCAAAAACCGAGGATCTACACCGAGTATCAAACTGTTAGAAACTATTGTAATAAAGCACTGTAATTTACCCAATCAATAAAGAAAGATAACATTGTCCAATTTATTATTATCGATCATCTTAATAACTACTGTTGAAAAGCAGGACTTAACCGACCAAAGTCTATGTTTTATCAAATGTTGTCGTCTCTACGCTTCATCTAGTGCCAGCTAGTTTCGAAGTCGAACACGTAACTTTACCAGATGAGAAAAATGATTACCACCCTAGAAGAAAATCGTCCCGAGGAGGTGGGAACAATCCCGAACAACAACAACGGTATACGCATTCGCCAAGACGAGATAGAAGCACTTCTAGCCATCAAACAAAGATACCAAGAACTCACCTCCAACCTCCCTAACGAACACACACAACTCCAAGACCAACATCCAATGATTGACGGGATGATAGATGAAAATCCATCCGATTCTAAGGAGGAGCAAGCCCCGTCTGTAGCAAGGCAGACAAGAAGACATCAAGAAAGGGCACGACAGATAGACAGTATCGTGCCCACAATAAATACAACAAGACCAAGCTCCAGGCAATAGTTGGCGACAACGTTGGCCAACTCCCGCTCACACCGAGGGAGGGTCACTCGTTTCCAACTCAATGACAAAGAGATCAGGAAACTCCAATCTAAACACAACTATGTCGAGGAGGCGCGACAAACCCAACAGCGCCCGACAAACCCAATGGCATTCCAATACGGGATGCCACCTACCGACACACAGGAACAAACAGTTCGACAACCAATCCTTCCTCCACAAATAATCACACCATCTACGGTGGAATTTCACCGATGATACAACCGATAGGAAATGCAGCCTTAATATCTCGGACCGATGAAAGCTATCATGTCCAAATTCAGGCTCAGCTAGCAGTTTGCATGTCAGTCATGGCAGCTGTAGGCATAAGAATGCCGACACAACAAGCATCCAACCCTCAAAAAGAGCTCCCAAGAAGTGAGCAAATAGAAGATGCCACATACAGGGCAACCATGAAAGTGGTAGGCCGACAACGAGAGGCATGAAGGTTCCAACAAGGGGAACTGCTACCAAGGATGCCACCACAACCTTTCACACAAAGACCCGATTTCCAGAATACCGAAGCCAGACATGCACACGACATAGCCCCGACAAGCGGGGGATATTGTGACAACAAGACAGGGGGGGTACATGAGCACTACACTGCCATTCACACAAATTATGGTGGATGATACACACCGTAGTATCAAACACAGGACGAAGTCTTCCAGCAAGCATGGGATGTTTGCCAGGAAACACCATGTACCGAGCAAATAACACGGTACCGAAACCCGACCGGTTTCGTCATCCCAGAGTTTAAGCTGTACGACGGGAAAAGCTGCCCGATAGACCATCTGAGGCACTACAAAATTAGGATGGAATTATGGAGCGATGACTCCACCCTAATGTGCAAATTCTTTAAGAATAGCCTAGGTCATGAAACATCAACCTGGTATCACAACTTACCGAGGGGATCCATATGAAGCTGGACCAAACTTCTGAGAGTTTACTCTACCCGGTATGTTGCTTACAAAAAGAAAAAGGTTACCATCAAAACCTTGCTGAAAATGGCCATGTTGCCAAACGAGAGGCTAAACGATTATTTTATACGCTTCATTGACGTGGCAAATCAAATTCCTCAATACGTCAGCAACATCGCCATCCAAAACTTCATCAACTCCATCCCAAATGGGTACTAGGCTCGGAGGAAGTTTTTCGGCAAAAGCTTTTCAACTACCGATGCACTCCTCGCTTACTGCATTCACCTGACAGACAAAAATGAGGAAATGAGAAACCTCAACCGGTCTCTACCCAGAAGAGAGTCGGTTAGAGAGACACAAGTGGAGCGCAAGAAAGCTAAGGGCAATCAAGCCGGCGAAGAGTGATAACGTATACAGAAGGCCTGAAGATCAGAAAAAGGCAGAACGTCTTACAGAAGCTGAACAAAAACCTTATCAGTTGACATACCAGACCCCAAATAGGCCACCTCGAAAAGAACCCGTACAAGGAAGAGAGGTGAGAAGAAATTTCTAACCGGTCATACTCAAATACGACTTTAACCGATTTGCAGAGGACATGCTCAAAGACATCTGCAGAGAAAGCTGCTATTCAGGACCGGAGCCACTCCTATCACCACCCCACCAAAGAGACTCCAAACTCTTCTGTGCTTATCACGAAGATCACAGCCACCTCACCGAACACTGTAGGAATCTTCGGTGGAAGGCAACTCGCGCACTTCGGCCAAGTGGCGAAAGCATCCCAAGCATCCTCCTCCACCAAGAGGCAATGCTTACAGCAAATACACCCACCAATCTCTTTCTCTGACCACGATGAAGAAGGGGTCCTCTATCCTCACAGTGATGCTATCAACCTCAGCGTTAAAATCGGAATCGACACGGTCAGCAGAGTCTTAATCGACCAGGGACCATCATACGACATCATGTACAAGGAACTATTTGACAAGATGGAATTGAGTTTACAAGACTTACAATCAACCGATGTAACCTTGATAGGCTTCATCTCAGAAACAATGAAGCCACTTGGCAAAATAGTCCTGAATGTAACAACGGGAACAGTGTTGGTACCGATAGAATTTCTGGTGGTAAACGACAGCTCAGGCCACAATGCGATTTTAGGCCGACCATGGCTACACGCTATGCGAGTCATACCGTCGACTTACCACCAAAAAGTCAAATACCCAAACGGAAAATGAGAGGTCAAAATTGCTCGGGGATGTCAGGAGGACTCAAATCGCTATGAGGATATAACGGCGGCCTAAAGAAACAACTGATCATCGTGGAACAACCAACCTGCCTGAAGAAGTTGGTCGACATAATTGCCAAAAAGGAGAGGGTTATCGAAGAGCAAGTGGGAGAGAAGCTAAGAAAAGTAAGCATCCCGGGGATGGACGAAGAACACTACTTCCTACTAGGAGAAAACCTTTCCAAAGATGAAGAAAAAGAAATGGAGAGTTTTTTGTTCGAAAACATCGACAAATTCGCTTGGAGCCCCAACGACATGCCTAGTTTAGACCCCAAGATAGCATGTCATAAGCTAAGCGTAAACACCGAGTATAAGCCAATCGCTCAGAAAAGTAGAAGAATATCAGTCGAGCATGGAGAGGAAATTATAGCGGAGGTTCAAAAGCTACTTGAGGCTGGAGCTATAAGAGAAGTGATGTACCCTAGGTGGTTGTCCAACCCGGTGCTGGTCCCAAAGAAAAATGGAAAGCTGATGGTATGTGTAGACTTTACTAGTCTAAACAGGGCTTGCCCAAGGGATCCGTACCCACTACCGAGAATAGATCAACTAGTTGACGCAACGGTAGGAGTAGAAAGGATGACTTTCCTAGATGCATATTTGGGGTACCATCAAATTCCGCTCGCCCAAGAGGATCGGGAGAAGACCTCATTCATCTCACCTTTAGGAAATTACTGCTATAAGGTTATGCCGTTCAGATTACAAAACGCATGAGCTACATACCAAAGAATGATAAGAAACGTCTATCAAAAGCATATTGGGAAGACAATTGAGGTTTACATAGATGACATGGTCATCAAAAGCGAAATGGCCAAATCCCATTTGCAAGACATAAAAGACGTATTTCAAACCTTGGGTGAACATAAGCTAAAGCTCAATCCGACAAAGTGCGCGTTCGACATAAGCAAGGGAAAATTCCTAGGGCACATGGTTAGCCAAATAGGAATCAAAGCAAATCCCGACCAAATAACGGCCCTGATAAACCTAGCTGCACCTAAAAGCAAAAAGAAAATACAAGAGCTCATGGGAATGATGGCCGCCCTGAGCAGATTCATCAGTCGTTCGGCGGATAAAGGACATCCTT
Source organism: Primula vulgaris (assembly GCA_963920805.1). Lineage (NCBI taxonomy): Eukaryota > Viridiplantae > Streptophyta > Magnoliopsida > Ericales > Primulaceae > Primula > Primula vulgaris. Next base: position 15,080,317 of record OY987215.1, on the reverse strand, counting down.
TCTTCGAAACGCTTAGAAAAGATAAGAAGTTCATATGGAACCCCGAATGTGAAGCTTCTTTTCACAGTTTAAAAGAATATTTAAAAACACTACCTTTGTTAGTAAAACCAAACAAAGGAGACATATTGGCATGCTACTTGGCAGTGTCAATAACAGCTGTAAGTGCGGTCATCTTAAGAGAAGAAGGTCGAGAACAATTCCCAATCTACCTTGTAAGCAAAACCCTCGTCAATGCAGAAACAAGATATTTTCCGCTGGAGAAACTGTGCCTAGCACTGGTCATAGCAACGAGGAAGCTGCCACACTACTTTATCGCCCACTAGGTCCAAGTTTACACCAAATTCCATATCAAAGAATCACTGAGGAGAATCGATATTAGTGGCCGAGTGGCCGCATGGGGGGTCGATCTCTCCCAATTTCATATCGAGTTCATACCCAGACACGCGGTAAAGGCACAAGTGTTGGCAGACTTCGTTAAAAAATTTATCGAAGGTTATGACGAACCAACGGCAATATCGAGACAATCACATTGGGAAATACACGTCGACGGGTCAGCTACCAAAGATGGTTCAGGAGCAGGAATTGTCCTCTAATCTAGAGAAGGAGCAATCATTGAGAAAAGCATCAAGTTGGGCTTCCGAGCTAACAACAATGAAGCCGAGTATGAAGTTATAATAAACGGCATGCTCATTGCACGAAAGCTTGGATGCACACACTTGATTACTAGTTTAGATTCTATGCTGGTGGTCAACCAAGCCACCGGGGAATACCAAGCTAAAGACGACCGTATGATCCTCTACCAAAAGCAGGTCCAAAGCATGATGGCGAAATTCGACAAATGCGAGTTTATACGAATTAACCGCAATGAGAATGCTCATGCCAAAGCATTGGCAACCCTAGCTTCAACACTAGCAATGACAGATACCCGAACAATCACAGTGGAAACACTTGAGAAACCGAGCATAACCCAAATAGTGGATAGGATAATGTCAATGCAATACGATCTAGGGTGGATGGAGGAGATGGTCGAGTATTCGAAAAATGAGACCCTCCTGGCAAACAAAATAAAAGCCCTCAAGATCACAAGAAAAGCCCCAAAGTTCTCGCTATCAAAGAAGATAAACTGTACAAATCAAGTTACCGAGGTCCTCATCTATGGTGCGTCCAAGCGGAAATCCAACAGAAGGTCCTAGAAGAAATCCACGAAGGGTCATGCGGAGCACACATAAAGGGAAGGTGTCTAGTCAACAAAACGATCACTCAAGGGAATTAGTGACCATACATTAAAAGGGATGCCGACATGTACGTACAGAAGTGAGACAAGTACCAAAGATTAGCCAAAATACCTCGGCTTCTGGCATCCATGATGACCTCGGTATCGACACCATGGTCATTCGCCCAATGGGCAATCGACTTAGTCGGGAAGTTTCCAAAAGCGCCAAGAAATTTTGAGTACCTAATCATAGCAACAGACTATTTCACAAAGTGGGTAGAGGCTAAACCACTCCGACAAATCAAAGCCCAGAATGTCAAGCACTTCATCTAGGAGCACATCATAACCAGATTTGGAATACTCTATGCCATCGCCGCAGACAATAGAACCCAATTTAAAGACGCTAAGTTGCAACTTCGGTACGATAAATTGGGAATTCGGAAATTTTACTCAACACCGACATACCCACAGGGTAACGGTCAGGCCGAGGTATCAAACCGAACCACCCTCGATGGTATCAAAACAAGCCTGGAAAAAGCAAAAGGTAAATGGCCGGAAAGGCTCCTCAACGTGCTATGGTCGTGTCGAACGACACCTAAAGTTGGCACAAAGGAAACCCCATTTAGCCTAGCCTATGGCGTCGAGGACGTCATTCCAACAGAAGTCGGACTCCCCCCGCTTTGAACTACGGTAGTCGAGCAAGGACTCAACGAAGATCGAATGACGGAAGAGCTCGACATGCTGGACGAAAAATGTGAAATAGACACTTTAACTCTAGCTAAGTACTAGCAAAGCGTAAAGCAAACCTATGATAAAAGGGTAAAAGGCTCCAAAGAGTTTGAAATTGGCGAGTTGGTATTACGACGAGTCACCGTTTACACAAGAAACGAGATACACGGCAGGCTGAACCCAAATTGGGAAGGACCGTATGAAATTATAAAGAAAACAAGCCCAGTGTCGTACAAAATCAAAAGCGTCCAATTCAAAAATAGCTAGGGAGAAAAAAACGCATGGAATGTAGTTAACCTTAAAAAAATACTATGTATAAAATAGACAAAGGCTACCGAAATGTGGTACCCTTTGCAATAGTCCTAACAATGAAACAAGTTCTATTATTAACAGTCCTATTATTGACAATTCTATCGCCAAAAAAAAAAAAAACCTTTGACGAACTGAAGGATATCCGACTAAAATTTATTTCATCAAAGTCCTTCAACGAACCGAATGCAACAGAGTTAGAGTCCCTAACAAAGAAAGTCCTTCAACGAACCGAAGGAATAAAAATCCTTCAATGAACCGAATGCAATTGGGTTAAAGTCCCTAACAAAGAAAGTCTTTCAACAAACCGAATGCATAAAAGTCCTTCAACGAACCGAAGGCAACTGGGTTAAAGTCCCTAACAAAGAAAGTCTTTCAACGAACCGAAGGCATAAAAGTCCTTCAGCGAACCGAAGGCAATGGGGTTAAAGTCCCTAACATAAAACTCCTTCAACGAACCGAAGGCATAAAAGTCCTTCAACGAACCGAAGGCAACTGGGTTAAAGTCCCTAACAAAGAAAGTCCGTCAACGAACCAAAGGCATAAAAGTCCTTTAACGAACCGAAGGCAACTAGGTTAAAGACCCTAACAAAGAAAGTCCTTCAACGAACTGAAGGCATAAAAGTCCTCGATGGACCGAAGGCAACGGGGTTAAAGTCCCTAACAAAGAAAGTCCTTCAACGAACCGAAGGCAACTGGGTTAAAGTCCCTAACAAAAGTCCTTCAACGAACCGAAGGCATAAAATTCCTTCAACGAACCGAAGGCAACTGGGTTAAAGTCCCTAACAAAGAAAGTCCTTCAACAAACCGAATGCATAAAAGTCATTCAACAAACCGAAGGCAACTAGGTTAAAGTCCCTAACAAATAAATTCCTTCAACGAACCGAAGACATAAAAGTCCTTCAACGAACCGAAGGCAACTGGGTTAAAGTCCCTAACAAAGAAAGTCATTCAACGAACCGAAGGCATAAAAGTCCTTCAATGAACCGAAGACAACTAGGTTAAAGTCCCTAACAAAGAAAGTCCTTCAACCAACCGAAGGCATAAAAGTCCTTCAACGAACCAAGGGCAATGGGGTTAAAGTCCCTAACAAAGAAAGTCCTTCAAACTGGGTAAAAACCTTCGACGACTTAGAGGCATTAGGTTTAAAGTGACCTTCAATGAACGAAAAGCGGTTGTCTTACTTGTACATTAAAAATCCTTCGACGAAATAAAGGCACTTGGGGCTAAATCCTTTGAAGTATATATCATGATGAAACATATTAATAAGAACAAATTGAAATAAGTATGAAGATACGTAAGCACAATTCCGTAAGAAAGAACAATAAATACAAGAAAGAATATCCATTCATATAACCTAAAACAGAAATATATAGTGCGAGCCCACATTACGGAGGCAATAATACAATGATCAAGACAAATATCAAAGACAAGCAAAGGCCAATAAAACAAGCAAGGGAAAATAAAATGGCCTAATTCGACGACGAACTGCCACACGACGAATAGGAGGGGACCTGACCAAGATTGGCCGTCTCGTCATCCGTGGACGTATCCTTACCGGTATCCTCACCTTCTAAAATCTCATGGGGAAGGAGAGAATAAAAACTTGTGGTATGAGATCCCACAAGACCAGCCACCGACAATCGAGCGGTAAACTCGGCTGCTTTGGTCCTGTTATAAAAATCAGTAGCAGCAACACGACGATCATCCTCAAGGGGTAATGTTCGGACTTGACCTAAGGATGCAAATGCATCATGCTAAGCACAAGAAGCACGGAAATACTTCACTAAAGCATTGGCACAAGGCACCAACGCTTTCAACTTATTAAACCACTTGTCTTTCAACCGCCAATACCGATCTAAACGATGCTCTTGAACCACAAAAACATGCTCGGTGTGTTTCACATAGTCCCTGAAAGAGGCCGATCCGACCTTAATTTTTTCCTTAAGACGGGCACACTCGGCATGAAGGGTATCATTCTTCCCCATCAATTCAACATAAAGCCAACCGGCATGAGCCTCATTCGCCGTACCAGATGAGGGTCCAACCTAGGCAGAACCAGTAGGTCTCTACCCAGGATTAACAAGGGACGGAGAACTAGTCTGATGCAACAAAGTAACAGGTGCCTATAAAGATAAAGAAAAGTACATAAATAAAAGCCATAAAACCAACAAGTGAAATCAGAAACATCGACATTTATACAAGTTACATCCCGAAAAATTTCAATTAAAATACAGGTTAGAATCCTAATCTAAGTTAGTCGGACAAATGAGCAATAGGGTCATCGGGAGACGCTGGGGTCGCACCAGCATTGGAAAAATGAACCTCTTACAACGACGTTATCTATGACCCAAGGCGCCTCTTCACCTCACGGTCGATATTATTCAAAACAGCAATGGTCTCATCAACACGAGTCATGGCACTAACCATGCGCTCTGCTCGGGTTACACCATGGGTATCCTTTACATACTCATAATGTTCTAGCACCATAGTACGGGCCCAATGAGCCTTAACGAAGGAGAGTATTAGGCCAACATCCTCAAAAACAGCCTCCAGCACCAAGTGTAAAGTAGTAATTGACCCCGAGCATCATCGCGAGATCGGCGAAGTTCATTTAAAAGCTCTTTCGCTTTTCTCTTGTTCGCAGTATAATGGGCCGTATTCCTACTAAACTCATCACCCAAGTCGCGCAGACGAGTTGACAGATTGGCAACATGAACGTTAAGATCGTCAATATGACGACGAGCAAGGTTTAATTCATGGGCACGAGATAAACCAAAATTCTCAATCTTAACCATATCACAAGCAGGCTCATCACCTAACCTACAAGTAGACCGGGACAAAACCTCCTCGGCCAAAGGATTAACCGGTGCCTGACATAATACTACTACCTTCAACATACGAAAACGTGCTGAAAAACAACCAAGAAAGAAGAACGAAAAAGAGGAAGGTGCAATTAAAATAACATGCAAAATTTACAAGAGATATCAAAAGAAGGTCCACAAGCCGGGCACAAAAACTCAACTAGGTTTCCACAAAAGAAAAATACAAAAAACTTCAAGGGTAAACCTGCAAAGGTCCCAATCGGGGGGTAGAAGACCCCGGTCCAGATGAACGTCGGGGAGTAGAAAAGGCTGATCCAAAACCAAGATGAGGTGTCATAGAGACCGGATGTCCGGGTAGTACAGGGAGATTTTCATCCCAAATGTTGGCCCAATCCAAGAGAAGTGAGGGGGCCACTCGAGAGGCAGGATAAGTAAAAGCCCCCCACACAGGACGAGAGAGAGGTACTCTAGCCGAGTTCAACACCCGAGTATGGCAGCTGTACGCATGAAAATTGGCTATCCTCAGAAAAAGGAGTCGCTCCTCCATGCTCGTAGCCTCAGCCTCGGTGACCTTCGTGCTCAACTCAGACACTTTCTCCTCATACTTCTCCTGAGTAATAGCAAGAGTCCCCTTAGCAGCCTTCTTCTCGGCGTTCAGTAGGTTCCACAGGCTCGGTAGACCGCCTCTAACCACTTTGCCTCTCAGGCAGAGGCACACTCACGGTCGGAGCCACGACAACCACGGCAGCAGTATGCATAGGCTTAAAATGGGAAGATCTCTTCCCACCAAGAGCCGGAGCCCTAGACCTGATAGTTCCCATGAAGTCATCATTAGTCTCGGGAGTGATGACAGGTGCATGGGTACATCTGTTCCCCGGGTCAACAACATACCCAAGCAGTTTGGGAGCACCACGGTTCTCAGCTTTCCTGTTCGGTCCCTACCACTTCCACATAGCAAGAAGTTTTTCAGTATCGGGAGTCCCAAAAGAAGGCATAACAGGAGTAGTTACAGCAGGACGTGGAATGGCCCGACTGGAAGGGCATCAGTTAACCGACACTATCAAAGTGTCAAGGTTGTGCTCTTTATTCGTATCAGGAATATCAAGCACAAGCCGAGTAAAGGACCGCAGTGACCTCAGATAGCAGCTACGGGTGTCGAAATGGAAACTATAAACGCAAAGCACGTCTTTCATCTCCAATTTGACCCTTACCAGGTCAGAGAGCCGTTTCACACCTTTCAAGATACGGTAGTTGTTCAGAGCAAGCTGACAGTGAGCTATTTGAAAGGCCTTAAAGAACGAGGCCACCCAATCAGAGAACGGGAGTGTGAGACCTCCCGTCAAAAGAGCCAAGGCCCGAACAACCACCTCCCCCTCCGGGACCTCGCCCAAGACTTCCCCATCTGTGGTTGGCAAACGCACATATACATCGGCGGGAATGTTTGCCCGACCTCTAAATTCATCCTCGGAAAATTGCCCAAGCTGGGAAAGGCATTGCGACAAATATTCCTAGTAAATACCAAAGTACACAACATAAGTATAGTAAACGGAATAAGGAACAACAAACAATAAACAACACAATCCAAACATACCAAAGCAAGGACTACTAATATATAATGAAGTTCTAGGATAAGCAACAAAACAAGGGCAAGCCCAACAGAGTAACAAAGGAGAAAACACTTGACACGTGAATGCAAATCAAGCAATAGCCTAATCTATCCAAAAAACTCAACAAAATGAAGAAAATCCACCAACAATAAAATGGAATAAGAGTATACAATGCTACCCATTGCAATAGTAAGGAGGAAAGAAAAGTGAGTATAGCAGCGACGGAAATTCTAGAGAGAGAGACAAACCATAGAGAGAGAAAAGAAGTTGGAAATATTATGAAGGCTATAAGATAAGAACAGTATAGCCAAAGAGTATATATATGTTAAAGAGAGATAAGAACAAAAAGAATTATTCAGAGAAGATAAAGGAGTGGAAGCGCATAAACAGGAATAAAATAATAATCGTCCTTTCGTATGATAGAAGTTTCCCTCTTTTTTCAGTCACAGGAAAGTCAATAATGGCCGCTTGTTTTCAAAATCAACGCTCCAGATCATGCCACGTATAATGGTTATCCCACTACCCCATGAAGGTCACATCCTAGAACCGATAAAAACGGCCGGTGGGCCCCACCTCGAAAAATGTTAAACATACATCATCAACAAAAATGCACAAGAAGACGAGCAGTAATCCAAAAACAAGGAGGGTCACCATACAAAAACAGCGCAGACCGTCACTAGGTCGACCACAAAGCAATCAAATTCTTCTAGCAACGGTCTATGGGAGGATAACCCCGGTGACCCATACCGAGGAACAAACAGTCGAGGATAAAGATCAATACTTCAGCAAAATCAAGAATCGAACATCTCATTCAGACACCCAAAAACCATAAGTACCCGACATCATTGTACTCATCACGTCGAAGAAGGGAAATAAAGAAGAAACAATAGAAAAGCAGCAAGCGAATAATAAAGAGAAAAAAAGATAATAACTATTTTTATTCATCCACCAAAGGGGCAACAAACATATTACAATTGATTAAAATCCCACAAAAACAAGAAAATTACAAAAACAACCCCCCTTATTTTGAAACCTTAGAACTACCACCCACATCTGTAGTCTTTTTAGCCAAAAGCTCCTCAAGATGCTCCTTCTCCCTCAGTATGTGAGAGATGCCAATCTCCGCTTGTTGCAAAGTATAGGTGAGTGATATACACTTCTTGTCGGCTTCATAACAATCACTTTTCTCTTGTTCCCAATATTGTTTCCACCTTTTACCGTCGGTCTCAGAAATCATGAGTTTCGTTTTCAAAATATTGATGTCAATCTCAAGCAGTTGGACTTTGGTCAATTCCTCCTCACCTTCTCAAGGAACACGAACAGACAGCATATAAGTGGGCTAGTTTTTAAAAGCAGCTTTAGCCCTGGCAGCATATCTGGTAATGGGAGCTATCTCACAGAAAAAATATTGAGAGAAGAAAAGAGATATGAGGAAATTATATGAAAAAGAAGAGAAACACAAGAGAGTATTTATATAGAAAGTCAAGGGGCACAAGAAACGAAGCGATGCAACGGTCCAAATTCAAAAGAAAGCGCAAAATAGAGCCATACACGTGTACCAATTCAAAAGTAAATAAATAATACACTAACAGTAATAAAAGAGAGTACAATTAACGATTAATAACAGCAAAAGACCCAAAAGACTAGGCTTACTAGGGGAAAAAACCGAGCCCCCCACATGGGAGCAAGACCCTTGACGGCTTGAAGACCTGCTGCCCACAAGCCGAGCTCAATAAGAGGAGTTTTTCTTGGCAAGAGTGTCGTTCGTCGACCTAAGAGCATCAATTTCACTCCTAAGTCGAGCATTCTCAACCGTCAAACTTGCTGACCCATGAGGACCATTATCAAACTCATCCTGGGCATACTCCCACATCTCCTCGGCCTCATACCAAACGTTCATCTGACGTTCTCTCTCAAGTAGTAGCTCGTCTAACCTACGACCCAAGGCATCACACTCGGCCCTCTTTTCCCTCCACGAATCATCGTTGGGGAAAGAAGAACGCCTAATGGTTAAGACCCCAAACTCCCTCTCAGCCCTAATCATTCGGTGACGAGTCTGAAACAACAACTCATCTAAGTCCCTTACCCGGGCTTGATCGCTTGTCCGAGGATCGGCCATATGTAAACCCACTGACTAATTTAATATACTCCTTTAGAACTAGGAGGAATTCATATAACAAGAATGATAGATGAGAAGGAAGTGGGTTGGGGGCAAGTTATTTATAGAGCATGGAAAGCAAAAATAGTTGAAAAGCACTGACAAACAAGTAAGATACGAGCATCTTTGACTGATAAATCGTCAGTCGTGGTACATACATCACATGGGCACATAAAAAGAGAAAAAAGCAAGAGAAATATTCGACAGTCTAGCATATAATCAAGTAAATAAAGAACAGCAAGTACGAAAAGAAGCAGGAGAAGGAATAAACATTCATTTCATTAATAATGATGGGTTACACTGGAAATTATTATATCAGGGGATAAAGCAAAAGAAAAAGAAAAAAAACTAGGGTGGTTCGGGCGAAGTTGATCGGTATCGATGAGATGACCTGACCAAATTTCCAGTATCTTGAAGCGAAGAATTTCCCCGAAGAATGTTATTCTCCTCGACCAAAGTCTGGCGAGCCCGCCTAAAAATCCAGCTCGGCCCTCAACCAAGTCAATTCCCTCACCATCTCAGTATGGTGATATCGCATTATCTGCAGCTCTCCCTCAACATCCCGGAGCATCCTTTGCAAATTATTATATGAAGCCTCAAAGGCCTCCACTTGTAGAGCTAGAGCAGATCTGGTGGAAGGGACAGACATGTTGGACGCATCAAATTTATAAAATATATATATATGTAGTAAAAGAGAGAACGATTAATAGATAATGAAGAGAAAAGTATACCTAAATGGGGTATTTATATAGGGATTAGGATAAGTGTGAAGTGGGGAATCACAATCTTTCGCCAATGAGTCTCTAGAAACGTGTCAATTGAAAAGACGCATTTGATCAAGTAAACTCTTGGATTCGTGCCTATATTGAATAAATGCAACCATGTGAAAAAATCACTACACACGTGTCACCTTGGGGAAGTGCAATGGTTTAAAAGAATGGGAAAGACAACGCATGATAGAAATTCAAACAGTCTTTTCGAAATTCGAAAAAGGTACACCTTCATGACTCATAAAATCCGTCCAATCATTTCAAAACATGTGGAAAAAATAGAAAATGCATCATCAAGAAGACAATCCAAAAAAAGTAAATCTTGTGAAAGCACATAAATGAACAAGATAAGGATAATGGAAGATATTATTAAATTCAAGAATTCGATTGCATAGAGGTGTTACATCTTCGAATAAAAAGAAGAAAAAAAACTACAAGAAATAAACTATTCAGCAGCAGGACACGCCTCACCGCCATCATGCCCCTTCTTCGAACGAGGAGCATGTAGAGCTTTCAAGGCAAGTTTGTAAGCCTTCTTGGAGGCCTTGTGCTAATCCCGAGAAGCCTTGAGCCCTTTGGCCCGAGCAATGACCTGATCCAGGTCAGATCGAGACAAAGTTAGGGCAGCCTTCAAAGCAGCCACCCTTTCCTCTAGGGCAGGCATCCTGATGGCTTCCCTCGCCAAGAAGGCGAACATTCTCTTCAGGGCACGAGCCTTCCTGATCTCTCCCTCTAAGTAAGCATGATATTCAGAAAAATTATCCCCACTAGATCCATTGGAATGAGCCATAATGGTGCAGAGAAGCTGTAATAATGAGGTATGTGTTGAACTTAGAGTTCAATAATGATTTTGATTATAACTTTGATTATGCGTTTAATGATTTTACGATTTCGATGATATAATGCTTGTCTTTTCCAAAAGATAATTTGTAAATTTCAGCACGCCAGAAAGTTAGAGCATAGAAAAACGAAGCCACAGGTTCAAGCGGAACCAGAATCGGAGCTATAACGAAGAAGTTACGGGCTTTTGAAGATTAACGAGAAAACAGAGAAAACTGAACAACGACCGATCGTCTGTACAAAAACGACCGATCGTTTTTGTACCAATTTCTTCCAGTGAGCTCGTCTTTTAAACGATCGATCGAAACTCAGAAACGACCGATCGTTTTCTAGAAAACGACCGATCGACTGTAGAAAACGACCGATCGTTTTCTACAGATTTCGAAAACAGCTTTTCAGCTTATTCTGGAAAGCTGCTTAAAACTTCTGAACAAAAGCCTCAACCACTGCCAACGGTCATATACAGAAAAACAGACTTTGGTGATTATATAAACCAACCCAACTCACTTTCCAAAGTCACCAATCACATACATACATATCCATAATCAATCCTTCAACCTCTCTCATATACATAAACCCAAAATCACCATTTTGGTGAAATATTTCGAAAATAGAGAAATTGAAGATAAATCGATACAAGCTCCAACAAAGATCAAACATCATCGAAACCACAAATTAGCTTATTAAAGAAGCAATCAATTGTGGGTGTTGTTTTAATTTTCGATAAAATTGTAAAGAGCGTTTTATAAGCTCATTGTGAGTGAGTGTTTGAGTAGAAACTTTTAAGCCAAAGTGTTGGTTAAAAGTTCTAGGTTAAACACTTGGTTACTCATAGATTGAGGGGGAGTCGTTGACTCATTAGACGTGTATGCTTGCACTTGAATCAAGAGTAGAAATCTCGGGTAGAGGGGGAGCCAATCGATTGATTGAGCTCGATAGGATTTGTAATCGGGAAGATTATTTTTAGTGAAATACTCGGTAGTACCGGGGAGAGGACGTAGGCCGTTTGCCGAACCTCTATAAAATCACAGTGTCATTTTCTTTCCCTTCCTTTTACTTTCCGCAACTTAATTATTGCTTATTTCGTGCATGCGTTTAGAACTTTTAGTATTATATTAACTTTTGTTAAACGCATAAGATTAGAATTGCGATAGTTGGGTGATTAGTTGCACTTAAGTTTAATTAGGCCAAAAACGCCTAGAAACCTTATTCACCCCCCCTCTAAGGTTTAGCCGCATCGGGGCCAACAGTATGGAAATAGTAGGAGCAAGGAATCCTTTTTATAATAGATGGACAATGGGGAAGGCCAAAAGTCTCATCGAAAGAGGGTAGCACGCTTGGACTTCCCAATATCATTAATTGCTGCAAAGTAAACAGAGATACTAAACGATTACACTTCTCAAGAAAACGTTGGGAATGACAAGGCCGGGATGACATCCATAAAGGACCAAACACGATGACTCTCTCGTCGTGGAAACGACAAACGAAAAAGTCAGGGAGCACTTGATATGACATGAAAATAATACTCGTTAAGCGATATTCGATAGTAACTCGACCCATATATTTTTCATGGGAATCCATCACCTTAACATAGGGAGCACAATTGGAATAAGAACATGATGGTCATTTCCTTCATAAAATAAGAAATGTAATTACCCATTGGATCAACTCCAATTGACGAAGCCCACTACACAAAAAGTCCATGATCTGAGTAGATGAAAGCATCATTTGTCAACATCTTTTGGAGCACGTACCCCTATAAATATAGTCAAATAACCGTACAATGAGATCATCTGACTTCCAATCAGAAAAAGATATATTAGTACATAGATTTTTCAGAGCTTATCTCACTAAGAAGTACAGGTCATCTAAAAGTCAAGTCAAAACCCGAGGATCTACACCGAGCATTAAACTGTTAGAAACTATTGTAATAAAGCACTGTAATTTACCCGATTAATAAAGAAAGATAACATTGTCCAATTTATTATTATCGATCATCTTAATAACTACTGTTGAAAAACACAACTTAACTAATCAAAGTTTATGCTTTATCAGATGTGCTATAGCTTAGTAACAAAAACACCTAGCACTGACGTTTTAACAATACATCCAAGTTTCTAACATCAAGTGTAGATGAAGGCATCACATCTCATTACTAACGGATAATGAAAAGTCGTTTTTTAGAGCAAGACAGTATGCTCTAAAATCTAATATGAATGACAAATCAAAGCAGCTCTTAAGAAAATCATCACGAGTTTTCAGCTTATCTTGCAATCTAACAAGCAAAGATAGAACAAAAATAACAAAGAGAATAAGGACCAAGGAGATGAATTGGAATCTTCAACCTTGTTTTTTGAGTAAGTTCAACTCTTCCATATTCGCAAAAATAGAATGAAAGCAAACATAAAAGAAATCGTGAAAATGTAATTAAAAACAGTTACTAGTGAACATGACCCATCATGATAATAAGAACAATGACCGAAACCATCAAGTACTCCAATAATTCAAAAATGGCTGTTCACTAAAAACAGAAACCACACTCAAAAATAGGTGACGGGAACTGGGACGGGGATTAATAAACAGCTTTTTCTTCCGAAAGTAAGAAACCACATATAATAAATAAAAAAGTTAATTTAATTCAGCCAGATTTTTGACCCACCACATCGATCACAACTATAAATTTTAGTTTGGGTAATATGCAAATAACCCTCCAGAACTATGGGTCATTTGCAAATAACCTCCAGGTGGTTATTTGCATTTTACCCTTCTTTAAACTAGGCTTTAAGTTGAATACCTAACCTCCTGGCTCTAATTTTCATCATCAGTATGCACTTGTTTCAAAATGTGGCTACCTAGCACAAGTTGATCTCCAACCTTCAAACTCAGACACAGAATACGAACTTAAACTCGAAAATTTCCCAGGCGGATCAGAAACATTCGAAATAATATTACAATTCTGTTACGGCCACCCCATAAGCCTCAACCCCCAAAACATCGCCTCACTTAGATGCGCAGCCGAGTTTCTAGAGATGACAGAAGCATACGAAGATGAAAACTTAATTTCAAAAACCGAATCTTTTCTCACATTCGCCGTCCTCTCTTCATGGGGAGACTCCATGACCGTCCTTAAATCTTGCGAGTCTCTCTCTCCTTGGGCTGAAAACCTACAAATTATACGAAGATGTTGTGATTCTATTGCTTGGAAGGCATCAAAAGAGGGCGAAAGAAACACTGAGGAGAATATGTGGTTTGAAGACGTGGCTACATTACGTATAGATCATTTCATCAGGATCGTGAGTGCTTTAAGGACAAAAGTCTCAAAACCAGAGATTATAGGTTCGTATCTTGTTTACTATGCAGGGAAATGGTTGCCAGGTATGGAGGTGGAACTGGAAAATACAAGGAAATATATCTATAGCAAAACCGAAATGCAACTATGTACTATGAGCAACAAAAAAGTAAAAGATAATATGGGACAAAATGAGCAAAAGATGATTGTGGAGAGTTTAATTAGCATACTGCCACCTCAAAAAGAAGCTGTTTCCTGCAAGTTTTTGTTGGGGTTGTTAAGAATGGGTTTGATGTACTCAGTATCACCAGCTTTAGTATCGGAGGTTGAAAAGAGAATTGGGATGGTTTTGGAAAATGCAGATGCTAATGACCTTTTGATTCTTAATTGTGAAAATGGAGATGAATCGAAGATCGTAAAGTGAGTGCTCTTTTTAATTGCTCCTCTTGCTTGTTTTACATTCAGAATCAGACAAAGATTTGCGAAAATAAACTTTTCACTCCATTTAGTTCCACAGAGGTTGACAATCCATCCAAAGTTCAGATTCAAGATTTGCTTCTTAAGATTTGGAGTAAAAAACAAATGGTGAAAACTTTTTTTAACGTAATCCAAAAGCTAATTAACATTGGCAAAAGAAATAAAAAAAATCTTTTGAGTAGATTACACTTGTAAATGGACCAGTATAGGCTGTATAGCAATTCTAGTGCTTAACAAGTAGTTACCTCCTTAATTCGCCAAACTGGTACATCCTATTTAAAAACAACTTAAGATACTTATCCAGTACCAACTATGGTTTCAAGTTAAACCAAGTAACTAACTACTGAAATGCCCTATAGAAAAGTAAGTTTCAAATAATCACAAACAAGAATATTATGCATCAAGCCCTTTGTCTTAGTTGATAGCGAAATTACTTCATGAAAAACTCAGATAACTAAGACATCCTGAGTTTGGAACATACATGTTTACTAGCTCGCAACATTACAATATACTTCTCTTAATAGCTACAAGGTTTTTCAGCAGTGAAATGTTACAGATGCAACATTGAAAATGGCCACGCTATGAAAGGAAAATAGAAATATACCAAACAGATATATAATCTATTTCTAACATATACCAATACTATTTGTTACTGCTGACCCAGTTCTCCAGATAAGTGCACCAAACACAACATAGACATTGTGCAAAGAATTTTGGAATACTATATAATGCATGAAGAACAGCAGCAGCAGCAACAACATAAGTCAAGCAAGTTGATAAGTAAACTATTGGATAATTACTTAGCTGAGATTGCAAGAGACCCAAATCTCTCAATTTCTAAATTTCAAGTTCTTTCTGCGACATTGCCAGATAGTGGTCGGACATGCCACGATGGCATCTACAGAGCTATAGATACATATCTAAAGGTTCTTCCACTCTTTCTCAGTTTTTCTTTTGTATTCTTCTTCTCTAATATGCTAAAGCTAATGTGGTGACTGTGACTATCATACGAGGCAATACTTCAAGGGACCGAGTCAATAAAATCATACTTAAGAAGATAAAAAATTTAATCAGACAAAAGAGTTTTGGTAACTTGTTACATATGTGCACGACATTGAGTTGTCTATAATAGATTACCAGGAGAACGGACGCAAGGTTGACAACTGCTAAACCCCAAAACATTCCCCCGCACCTAAGTAATCCTGTGTGGCAAGGACTGAAATGAGATTAAGACAAATTCAACAACATTTTGTTATGATTCATATGTTATCTTTTCAACCTTGCCATTTAGGACTGATGACATGGTAGTGTGGTCGGGAGTCAGTAGTTGCAAATTATGAAAACGTCTTTGTTCCCATGAGTACATCCCTCACCCCTCACCTTTATTTAAGCGCAAATGCTATTTAGTTAAATTACTAAACTCCCTATAGTCTCGTCCATTATTATCAGAACATGATCGAAGAAGAATTTGCAAAATAATGAATTGCGGAAAATTATCGCTTGACGCGTGCATGCATGCAGCCCAAAATGAGCGATTACCTCTTAGAGTCGTTCTACAGGTATTTATTCATATCCTGTCATTTGTTTGTGCACTTAATGTCCGCACATGAAACATAAATCTTACCAATGAACTCTTCATCTTTACATTGCATTTTTTCTATAATCTCTGTACTTTATTTTTGCATTATTGGTATCAACTATGATCTAACCATGAGATAAATAGAGAACTTTTGATACTTAGGTACACGAACAAAAAGTTCAAATTTCCTAAAATACAAAGATGAAATTTCAGTCCGTATACTGTATTAGAGACTATCATAAGAAAGCAGAAAACAAAAGCGTATAGCAATACCATCTAGACCATGCACCTGAAATCTCTTATTATCTAAAGAAGTACACTCTCAACACAAGATAAGAAGATCCTACATCATTTACTTTATAGTTCATCCCTCGCCAATGCAAACCAGAAAAATAATGGTAGGAGTACAAAACTTCTTTTTAAAGAACCAAATTATCCATAGTGCTATATCATATTTGTTACATTTTTAAACGTTTAAACTCATAACATGTATTGCCTATGAATTATCATCTTACATATGACTAAGAGCCTAGCTATTCAAGATTTGTGGAGCATAATACTGCCTCATACAGAAAATTTAGAATTTCAATGAAAACGTCTAGAAACTAATATTGTATTGCTTAAAAGTTTAGAAAACCATTCTTTTCCCAAAGCATATTAATCATACGCAAGGGAGAAGCACTAACACAAAAAGAAGTCCAAAATCAGAATAACTCCTACACAACCAGTGAACAGAAAGCAATTAATTCTTACAGGTTCTATTGTCGGAGCAAGTCAAGATGAGAGCAGCAATACAAGGTAATGATAAATCAGCAGTAGGTGCTAGCAATTCAGATAAAGAGGAGAGAGATTCGACAAAAGAGATGAAAATCCTGAAAACAGAACTTGAAAATGTGAAAGCAAATATGCAAGAGCTACAAAGAGACTACACCGAACTCAAAAGAGAATACGAGAACATAAACCAAAAACAGCAAAAAAAAACATCAGGTTGGACCTTCAACTGGAGGAAAATAAGAACACCTAGTTTTTTTGGTGGTAAAGTGGATGGCGAAGAAAATAGATACAGGCGACAAATATCTACCTCTAGCACTCCCCACAGAGATAGCCTGCGACAACGGTTGTCCATTTCCTAGCCGTTTGGAGAGAGAAACTGTACATCCTAATATATAAATACTTAATTCGGCAATGAATTTATGAATGTCTGTTTGCTGAAGTGGGGAAATTTATACCAGTTACAGATATCCTTTCGAAAGGTGTAAAGTAACGCATATCTATAATTATGACTCATTGGTACTGAATTGACATGGATTAGCAAACATGGTTCTCAAGTTGTAATTAAGATAACGAGAGTCTTAATTAAATTCACAGATATAAATATATATAATCATGCCTAGATATATCTAGTATATCTGTCAAATGTCAAAGAAATAGGTTTCCAAAATTTGTCTATCCATCTTATATTTCTATCTTAAATATTTAAACAACAAAAGTGGCATATACTCCTTATATTTAAAAGCCTAAAAAGACACAGAAACTTGCTCAGAGAGAGGTTCCTTACATATTTCATATAAAGGAACTTGAGTTCAAGATAATATACTCATGCCAAAACTTTAGCATTACGTCTTACGCTGCCATACTTCTCACGCAAGGAACATAAAATTCACTAAATTTTGTTCACTTCTACTCAAAATCTACGGCCAAACTGATAATAAAAAAAAAATTAGAGAATTTTCAGAGAAGCTAAGATAAGTTTTCATGCATAAAAAAAATACAAAAAAAACTATCCCCATCACTGAGTCTAACCATTTAACTCATGGGATTACAACAATTATTAAACAGAAAGGGAGAACTCTACTAAATTTTGCACCAACAGAAGATGGTACGGTAACTACACTTATCACAAGAGCAGTTCATCAACTTTCAGCATAGCAATACTTTCAATCCTAAGATACATGCCTAGCAAGAAGATAAAGTATTTGACTGAAACTTATGCACAAAATACAAACAAACAAGAGAAGAGGGAAAAGTTTTAGCAAAAAAAAAAGATAGTATAGGCAGATTTTTAATCATCTAGACTTGAAAATTCACCTCTGAACATATGAGTAAATCCAAAGAGCAGAAAAAGATTCGCAGGTCGTAGCAGAATGAGTAAACCAAAAGAAAAGGGATCAAAATTAAACAACCAAAATATAAGTAAAAATATACATAGAGTAGCAGTACAAAGGCAGTGAGAAAATATGAATTGAGAATTTACGATCCCTCTGTCCAGCTGTGTTTTTCCTTTCTTATACACAATACCTTATAGCTGGCTGATTAAAAGCTGAATGTTTCTATAAACTGTTGGAATAGTCCCACATCGTTGAGGCATTGATAAAATCAATGATTAATATATGTCACTCTCCTTACTTACTAATAGGCTTTTTAGTGGGAAATGGATGGGTTTCAACATGGTATCATAGCCGAACGCTAGCCCGTTTGTATGATGGACCCACCTCCACCCGATTTGTTGATTGCATAGGAAAGATGTCAGTGATCAGACAGTTTCACAAAAGTGTATTTAAACTTTGGGCAAATTTTCTATGTATAACTTAATATAACTTGAGTTACCTAACTGCCGAGGAAGATTATGTTGTGACCCACAAAACCTAACGCATCAATCTGATGAGTTCTCAACATAACTACTTCAACACCAGAAAAAGTATGCAGTCTTTATAGCCAAACTACTACTCCCATCTAAGCTGCGTAGTTAAGAAGAACTTATAATAATTCAATATAAGTAATGTGTTTATGGATACTTCCGATTATGGCGGACCAATTCCTAGGGTTAAGAGGCGGAAGTGGGTTATGGTGATGAAACAAGGTTAAACTGGAAAATTAAGAAAACTAATTCGCTTACTTAAGGCTCTCTTTTTTTAAAAGGCCACCGCCCCCCTCTCTTTTGGGGAAATCTTCATCCAACCTCGCTCTGGAACTCGATTTCGAAACCTCCTGTTCTCTTCAACGTAGGTTTTTCGTGTTCTTCTTTTTGCTATCTAGAAGTGAACCGTAATCATCAACTTAACAACAGAAATACTTATAACACAACATGATTCCAATATTATTAAATTTTAATACTCTTATAAAGAAGCAGAAGTTGCATCTTTAATTTCTAAGCTGATGTTATCTTACACTTGAATAACAACAAATACATATTACGTATGCGGAAAGAGTGAAACCAGTAAGTAAAACTTGTATTCCCCATTATTTAGTAACATACCCCAGGTTTTAACACACAAACAAAGCAAAAGAGTAACTTCTTGCTAGCTTAAGGGCACAGAGATGAAGTTCACAATAACCTCTTTTCAGCAGTAATATAATGGTGACATAATAAGCAGAGCAAACAGATTTATGCCATGTTTTAAACAAAGAACCGTGCATGTACATGGCGCAAGTAAAAACAACAATCAAAAGAACAATACATCTCTAGTCAATGCAAATATATAAATTAACTTGTGTCCTTATTATCTTCACCTTTATCTTATTTCTTTTTCACAACCAGAAAACAGTAACAACTAACATTTATCTCTTGGATAGGAGTGAAAATGCAGGAGTGACGTCTGTATAAGAATTTCGTTTTCATAGTGTCCTAAAACAAAGACAATAAAGTAGAAATGAGAACTTACAAAATAACAGCAAAAACACTTCGCCAACCGACAAATCAATTACCAAATTTTCAACCAAGAACTAATTTCCAAAATTTTATGGGTTCTTAGCGAACTATTCAAAGAACATACTGTTGGGTACGTTGTACATAAACACAATAATTTCTACAGAAAATAAATGGACAAATAAACAGAAAATGGTTTCCTCAAATATATAATTAACAATTACAACCTTCAAAATTAAGAGTATGTAAATGATACCGAAATGGACTAAAGTCCGAGACGAGTTAACTGCAAGCAGTTTCCCTTAAACGATATTTGCCCCGCCACCTCTGCTTCTGGCTAAATGGGACACTTCGTTCCCAAGATACAACGTCTATCACATGTGACTCGACGGAAACGGCACCGAGCCACGATCGGGCCGTTGGTGGTGCGATACTCTCTCTCTATATGTATGCATGTGTGTTTGTGTGTGAATGTGTATGTTATGACCAAAGAAACTTGTGTTGAAAAAGTGTATTAAAAAATGGACCAAGACAATCATTTTTAAATATTTTCTTTGTAACTCATTTTACCCTTAAAGGCACACATAAATGGGGAGAATGAATGGTTTTGTAACCACTAAATTAATAGCATTCACTCATGAAAATTACTCATTTTCCAACAATCCCCCACATGAATGCGATTAAAACATGCAATGTGCAACTAAATGCAATCGAGAGAACCACGAGAATTCACTGCATAAGGACAGTTAGCGCGCGCCTTGAAACTGCCATAGTGATGTAAAATCTGATATGCTACTATTGGGTAGCCTTAAAGCCTTTAACCCTTTAGCGTTTGTGCATACCAGGGTAATATTCACACAGTGTCTTCTCTACACCACTTACTAAGCCATTTGGTTGTTGTCCATATTTGGCCCTGGACTGCCTTGGCAAATTCAACCGAGTGCTCTAGTGATTTAGCCCTATATCATCACATAGTATCGGCCATACACACTCGTTATAGGTGATTTCAAGTCAAAGGTGTCCCGACTCACCCCACTCGACCTTCGAGATATTTGATTCATTAAGAGCCTCATGCTCACCCTTAAAATGATACAGGTCTATCACTCTTTCATCATAGAAATGGGCTGAGAACTTATGTTCTCGATTGTTTTGTTCGATTACCCGCACAATTCAGTTTCCCATTGAACCCGAGACTGAAGTTTCCAGTTCGGGTTGGGTTACCTATGCGAAGGTTTCCAATTTATTGGGCTTCAAACCCCATTTCCCTCGATGATGCTCCAACTCCTCCACGAGTCAAGCATTTTGTATATGGATCCGCATTATTATCCTTAGACCTTGCAAAGTCTAGGGATACCACAATTTTTGTTAGCAATTCCTCTTACGGATTTGTGTCTCCGACGAATATGTCATGACTTTGTCGGGACTTTCCATTATACAAATTATTCTGATCCCGTTTAATAACTGACTGACTGCAGCAGTACACGTTTATTGCGGAAACAGATTTTGGCCACTTGGAATACCTCCCAAGACTTCTTAGCCAATCTGCCTCTTCTGTAGCTTGATTCAACGTTATGAATTTTAACTCTACAGTTTCTCCAACTATGCAGGTCTATTTTACAGACCTCCATAAGACTGCAACCTCTTTAAGTACAAACATATCCACTAATGGACCTTGTACTGTTAAAGTTCGAGATACACTTGATATCTAAATACCCTCCAAACATTTTGGACATCTCGTGTAATGCAGTTCATGATTGGCAGTATACCTCATGTATCTGAGAAGCCTCATTGGCAAACCTACTGAGTCTGCTCACTGAGTTGACTATAACTGGTCTAGTGCAGTTCTTGATACACAAGAGACTACCTATGATAAGTTAGGTGTTTGTTTTAGTCCATATAACGACTTAACAAGTTTTCGCACCTTGGCTTACTTTACACGGAACCACGACCCAATGGGTTGTTCCTAATTCTCTAGATCTCCATTTATAAAACACATGTTCTCATTAATTAATGATGCGTCCTTTTTATAGAGATTAGAGTATAGACATTAAAATTATCAAAACCGTCAGTTTTACTTAAAGTAATTGACTTTATTTCTCACGTGCCTATCAACCTCATTGTTGATCGCATCTTTCCATATACACATTATATAGAAAAACATTGATTATTTCAATGTCGTCGATTCACCTTCACTCATGAAGGTCAAGGGACAAAGAAAGTTTCATTGCTTACCCTTTTACCATGCCGATGCACTTCATCTTCCTTACAAGATTCATTTTCCCTACTTTTCCAGCACCGTTTGAGTGTTCACTTGTCTTGGGTAGCGTAATGCTTTGAACCCTCAACGTATTGATCACACTCGTCAGGCATTAGAGTTTTGCGGAAAACTTCTCTTTTAGAAAGTATGCTTCTCGGGCATAGAACAATGTTCTATATGCACTTTAAAGCCATGTGCCTTATGCACTAGAAACCGATCAGCGCTATATTTTGTGCTTATCCGAAGAACACATAATCTACCGTTTTTGATCCTATCCAAGTCCTTCAAGGAACAAGATTGAGACCTTTCTTAGGTAGCACCAAACTTTCACAAACTTATAGTCAGGCACCATGCCTTCTATAATTCTGACTGTTTGGTCCAACTTTCTAAGAGGTAGTTTGTTCAACACATATCTTGCGAAAAGTGCACTTCCCGCACAAATTCAGAGTTTAACCCTGAACTTATCAACATGACATTCCAACCACACAATTGTGCGAATGGCGTCTCATATTCACCGTTTCATTTACACTGATCATGTATTCATATCCATGTGAATATACCATTTCGGAACTAGTTAGACAATATCTAACACGTCCAAAAATAGTCTATCATTTAATGATTAACACTTAATCATTGGATTAAAGTTGGTAGATTAACACAACAGAACACCCATGATTAACACATGTTTTCTGAGAAGACTTAATCCTCAACAATCGAATTCACGTATTCATTCTTACTTGAATGAATATCTCACCTGATTTGTCTTTACTTCTCATCAAGTAGACATATCAGTGTTTAGTACAACCATCAATAAATTGAGTAAATACCTTTTAAAGCTTTCTTGGTTTTGCACGCATCTCAAATGCATCAAACCATTAGGTTATGTACTCCGTTCGAAACTTCAAACTGAAGACTTAGCAATACATTGCTTCAAGCACAAACTCATATTTGTGTTTCAATTTAAATAATTGATTTAGAAGAATAAAACTTTTGTGGTTTTATATTTTCATGACCTACTATATCATGCCAAATCAGTGACTTAGTTGAATAACTCAACATTTCATTATTGACCACAAGAGTATCGTCTAAAATGCTCATTTTGAACAATTAATCACTCATGTGTTGCCACAACCAAGCAAACTGATATCAATTTGATCCTAGTGTTTTGCCTACCGAAAGGCTACTGCCATTTAGGTTTCAAAACCACTAGTCATGATTCAGATTTGTATGCTTGCACTTGTTAGTGGATTTCCAAACGTTTAAAAAGTTTCCACACTGTCCTCACTCAGGACATGTACATTTTATTGAGAAAGTTAACCGCTTTCAATGTGGTAAATAAATTTTATCATTAATTTCAGACGTTTAAGGTCTATACCACTGAACCGTTAAGTATTTTCTCACTCGCCCGTAGGCGCTTTGGGGTATGTTTGGATTCTCGATCTACAAGATCGACGGGTTACCCCCACATTTATGGGACCCTTGGGGTTCTCCCCCAATAATAGTATTATAATATTACTAAATTACTATTCTCAATAATAGCAAACTCAACATATTCACAATATGTTTTACTAACAAATTAATAATATGTTATTTCAACAAATTATTAAATGTTTTTCCAACAAATAAATAAGATGTTAATTTCAACAAATTATTAAATGTTCTTTCAGTAAATTAATAAGATATTATTTCAACAAATTATAAATTAGCCGATATTTGTTTATTCTTAAAATATAACTCAACGGCCATTTATAATTTGTCCAATTATCAAATTATTTGCTCTTGGATGAACAAAGTTTGTTATTAAATAACATTTCATCCAAATATGTAACCGACTCGTCAATGCAATTCGTAGATAGCTAATAAACCTTTCCATAAATGCCAACAACGACTGTCGTTACAATACTTTATAACTCTCCAAATTAAATTGCGATTAAACCACAATTAATAAGAAGTTATAAATACTCGTCATTAATCTCATTAATGATCACCGTTACAAAATTTGTAACCCTCCAAATTAAATTGCAATAAATCACAACTAAAAAGAGTTACGACCCATTATTTCACTACATAAATGTATTAAATAATGGTCGTTTAAAATTTGTAACCCCCGTCATTAATATGCACTCATGCAAATTTAATATGAGTTACACCGGCACCCACAATGTTCTGGTCAGTTCCAGCACCCATTGTGTTCCGGACATTTCCCGCAGGAAACTGTTTGTTATCTCAAATAACAAACACGCACAATCTAATTTCGAAAAATGAAACTAAAACTCCTCCTTCGCAAACACCAAATTTCTATAACCACGCATGGTTTCAAGAAACTGATTTTGCAAGAGTATTCTAGTTCATTCCCGAAAAAGATTATCGAATTCTGAAAGATTTATTCAGCCGTAAACACCAGATAAATCTGATTTTACACAGAACAATCTCAGAATTCAACCAGTTCTGTCGTAGGCCCCAAATTCTGAAAATCAGAAAATGGTTTTACAAGAACTATTTCGAAACCAGTTATGTCGTAATCGCCAATTTAATGGCTTTTACTAGAACTGTTTCGAATAATCACCAATCCTCCAATTACATGTTAGAGATCCATATCTACACAAATACTCCTTGGAAATTGTTAGTCCTTTATTAACATGAAAATAATAAACATATATAAACCGGGTAACAATATAATATGGTTATAACAATTTCATTAACAAGGCAGTATGATTATATCAAGTCCCACTTATACATGCGGCTCAATCGCATGACACGGTTTCACAAACCAAATTAATATACTCAGTAACTACTAACTATACTTGTTACATAAACCAGACTCAAATTACCGGAATAAAACGTAACACAAGTTTCAAATTATTTATAATGCCAATTGATATACCACATAAAACGGCAAGGTTACTATAAGGCTCATTGCTTACTAAATAAATAGTAACAAACTATTGAAGTTTTCACCAAAAACGTCAAAACCAAATAAAGCAGAACCAATACATGGTCATTATTGTACTCATTAATGGGCCTCACACATAATATTACTACAGTGTAATATATAATCTGCTGCAATACTTCTAACCATGTGTGGACCTCACACCATTAGAAATGTATCTCATAGGAAAACAATAACATGTACATAACTTAATATGCTTCCATACATACACACGAGGAAATTATAGAAAGTGAAAAATTTTTGTAGTCCATTAATAATTTAGTACAACAGAACCAGCAAACAAGAATTAACATTAGCACCAATCTGGTCTAATGCGAATCATGCAAGTATACAAAGTAAACATGCAGCCATTACTCACCAAAATAAAAACTATAGATTTTCTCAAAATCTAAATGATGATAAAATATTCTAAAAACACAACCAAATAGTATAGCACATGCTTATAACGTCCAATTACACTCATATAACTCATTTAAATTGGAATTCAAGCCATGACCCAATTTTACATATATTTTATTTAATGCAAATATATACAACAATACCAAGTCACCAACCATAACAAATGGTACAAATTTAATTCTACACATAGAATCAACTCACATGCATATATCTTATGAAAACAATGCACATATTAGTCAAAATTCATGGAGACGGTTTCAACCTAAAGAAGGGATTTTCATAAAAATCTCAAATAAGGTAAACCAAAGGAAAACCGCGTTTAACAATTCAAATGGAAAAATCAATTTCTTAAAACCAATGTTTGTTAGAAAATGATTTTCCAAAGAACCGTTTTCGAAACGGAAATAATTTTCTATTTATCCAAACACCAAAATTATTGTATTAACGTACGAAACATAAAAAAAGAATATCGTTTAAGATTGTTGGATACGTTGTAAATAAACACAATAATTTCTACAGAAAAGAAATGGACAAATAAACAGAAAATGGTTTCCTCAAATATATAATTAACAATTACAACCTTCAAAATTAAGAGTATGTAAATGATACCGAAATGGACTAAAGTCCGAGACGAGGTAACTGCAAGCAATTTCCCTTAAACGATATTTGCCCCGCCACCTCTGCTTCTAGCTAAATGGGACACTTCGTTCCCAATGTACAACGTCTATCACATGTGACTCGACGGAAACGGCACCGAGCCACGGTCGGGCCGTTGGTGGTGCGATACTCTCTCTCTATATGTATGCATGTATGTTTGTGTGTGAATGTGTATGTTATGACCAAAGAAACTTGTCTTGAAAAAGTGTATTAAAAAATGGACCAAGACCATCATTTTTAAACATTTTCTTTGTAACTCATTTTACCCTTAAAGGCACACATAAATGAGGAGAATAAATGGTTTTGTAACCATTAAATTAATAGCATTCACTACATGAAAATTACTCATTTTCCAACACATAGCGTATCACTACATATGACGAAAAAGAATCAAAGCCTCAAACTTATTTTCAATCCTAATAAAAAAAATTCAAAATCCGAGATATTTCAAGCTCTATATATCAGAACACTTAACAATTATACATGTAATCATATACACAAACATCCAATCAATGAGCAAATAACAAATGAAACAAACCTTGTGAAAAGATACAATGAGAAGGAGAACTTGACCGATATAGGTGTTGGGATTCACAAAACCGGTTTTGTATATACATATATATATATATATAAATCCAACAATAGGCACAGATGAAAGAGACAAGCTTCAGAAAGTTGCGTTGCCTCCTGTAATGTTTGCTTCCCACATAAATCTGCAAAACGCTACGAGTAGAATTCCTTGTAATGTTCTTGAAGAACAAAAGATACGCTACACACTAATGAAGTAAACAAACAAAAGAGGTAACACTAGGCATCCCCATCCTGCGAAGTACACATGGAAGTTAGAGACTGTTTCTTTGCAGCTTTTTGCAAATGACTGACACATGGGACATCTTGCGATTCATTGTCATATAAAAACTAATGATCATAAGGTTAGGGATTGTTCGGCTGCAACTTAACCAGGCTTGCTTGAAAGTGAGTAAAAAGCTTTTACGTTCTTGCTAAAATTCGAATTCTTAGAGCATTTGTAGGACAATGTTTATAAGGTTAAAAAACAGGTGTCTTATATTTATATATTAAGTTCAAATTATATACTCAGCAGTTCAAGTACTACAATGTGTATACACTGAATAGGTATTTTCCGACTCCAAATCTTTTACCCCGTATTCTCTACCCCTTTCGTGTCCCCTTGCTTATTTTCACTCAAATTTTAAATTTTCACAACTTATTCCGCAAATTTATAAGAGTTTATATTATATTGTATTCAAATTTTAAAACATTTGGGCATAATTTTGTTTTAGACAATTTTTCTAAGATTTAATGTTTAATTTACACTAATTTATACATTTATTCCAAAATAAATTGCGTGTGGATTTTTTTTTTAAAATTAATTATTGGAATGTATTGATACATGTATTATAGTAATTGTACAATTTTTTTCAAGTTTTTTAGAATTTTTTTTTAGATAAAATAAGCAAGGGGGCACAGAAGGGGTAGAGAATATGGGGTAGAAGATTTGGACTCGTATTTTCCACACATTTTCGTACAGTAAATGAGTACAGTCCAAATTTACTGTACAAACTTGTATGTTTCCCTTTTCAGTCTTTTTCTCCATAAAAACTCATCACTAACTATATCCCCAAAATTATATCATTCCATTTCAGAATAATTATTGATATATTAACTTATCATCTATTTGTTAATCTCAAACGGATATTTCTCTCTCTCCTTTATATGTATCGAATATAACAATTGTTTCCATAATGTTATTGATATCGTCATAAAGAAGTATAATATTATAGAATATTGTAATTCTATATAATGGTTTTCCTTTTCCACCTATTATGTAAAATGCAAACTTAAATTATATGGTCATTGACAATGTAATTTTATATGATTACAAAATCTTATGCACAATTGTTATCGATTGCTATGTTATTAATGTATTGGCTTGGGGAGCTCTATTTTTGGTTATCATTTATTTAAAAAATAGTTATAATAAATTGTAAAAAGTTTATGTATTTTAGATTATCTACGACGTAGAAAAATCTGTAAGCTGAACATACGGTTTAGATGATCTGATGTGTAATGATGTGTTATATACAATATTTATATTAAAAATAAAAGGTTTGATGATGTAAAATAGATGATTATTTAAATGATTTAGTGCAAATGTGTTTACGAGCCATGTAATAATGGTACGGAGTAACGAAAATAGTTCAACTTTTAAGCTGACAAAGACATAATGTGATAAACATGGGTGGGCCTCTACCGAATATGTCTTTTGTTTAAGAGAGTTGGCTATTAAGATTAATATTCCGTTATGTGGGCAATTTAGTTATTTCCTTGTTTCTTTTGGACTTGATTTTGTTATTTTCTATTATATTTCTACAATACTATTTATTACATGGAATAAAATCACTAGCTTCTCTCTCATCAAAAGTGATATCTCTTTGTCTTTGGATTGGGTAAGTCTTTCTTTTCTTGTAATAGAACAATAATGGGTTCATTATTAGTATTAGAGCCTCGTCAATGTAGACCTAAAGTTTGTAACCAATACATCTATCCTTTACTTTTTATTGTGTTAAAAAAACCGAAAACACCAAAATAATAAAAAATAATCAACATCAAAGAATTCCTGTTCAAAAAATAGGCAATGGCGTTTGGAGCTGTGATGATACTATCTTAACACTGATCAAATCAAGCTATGTGTTTAATGGGGACAAAACCTAATTTGTTCTAAGCTATTCACAGATGGAGGAGAGAGAATGAGAAGTGTTTATTTAGTATGTATGTTCTGGTATTGTAATAATAGACTAAGAATTATTATGACCGTTAGATTATTATTAAGTGTAATAGTGTGAACTGTAGGATCACTTATTCAGTGGTTATCAGATGGAACCAGGTGAAAACACATGGCTATCATCAACGGATGCGAATACAGCGAATTAGTAACTGATGTGTAACTCCCATAGTTTCAAATTAATTTTCAAATCAGTATAAATACTGCAGTTTGTTTATGTATGAAAAATTCAAGTATGTTTTATTGTTTTTTTTATTCAATTCTCCTGCGACCCGACTTATTTCGGACTACTACATTGAAACTAAGTCAAGTATATCACAAATTGGTATCAGAGCGGATTTTTAATGGCCGGAAATAAGGCAAATTCATCAAAAAACACTCAAAATTCACCAACACATACACCAAACTCACCATCACACCCAACTTTTCCAGAAACTCTAACCACATACCAAAAACTCGAAACTTACAAGCCATTTTACAAAATAGTCTACATGAACAAAGAATGATAAATGAGGAAATAAATAAGTTCTTTGAACACCAAATTCTACAAGTAAATCACCAAGTACAACAAATTTCGATTTATTTAAGAAAGGAGAAAGAGAGGGAACCACTGGAATCTTCAAATAGGCCACAACATGGTAACAACTTCAAATCATCAATGGGGGAGGACTCAAATTCTCTGATAAATGAACAAAACCAAATTAACTTCAAAATAGTAAGGTTGGATTTTACAAAGTTTTTTGGTGATAAAAGCGTAGAATGGGTATATAAGGCTAATCAGTTTTTTAAGTTATATAATACACCAGGACATCAAAAAATAACAATAGCCAATATGCATTTTGAAGATCAGGCACTTGTTTGGAATCAAAATCAAGAAAATTCTGGTTTAATAACTAATTGGGAGAATTTCCCTGAACAAATCATAAGAAGATTCTCTGTTAACCTTAATGAAAATCCATTACACCAATTAATCAAACTCAAACAAGTAGGAATTGTTAAGGAATACAAATGTGAGTTTGAATAACTTTCAAATAAGATTAAAGGTTTGAGTGAAGAACACAGATTAGTCTATTTTATTAGTGGTTTAAAAGAATTGATTGGTTTAAGTTTGAAAATACTTTTTTCCAAAGATATTGAAACTGCTTATTCAGTTGCTACTTATCAAGAGGAAAAATTAGCTAGGAATAGAAAAAAAAGTCAATGTATAAGCCTTTCAGTAGCCAAAAAACCAAAATGATTACTCCTAATAATCAGGCTACTTATACAAGAATGACTAATGTCAATTCTAACACTAATCTACCCCCAATTAAAAGACTTACTCCTGATGAAATGGAAGAGAGAAGGAAAAAAACTTATGTTATAATTGTGATGAAAAATGGGTGAGTGGACATATTTGTAACAAAACTAAAATTTTCTTAATCCAGAATAATGTTTTGACTAACGATGAAGAAGAAAATTTAGAGGAAATTAATCTTAAAAATGAAGAAGAAGAACCAGGAAAACTTGAAATAACTCTTCAAGCCATTACTGGTGGGGCTAATTCAAATTCTATTAGATTTGTTGGGAAAATAGTAAGACAAAAAGTGGGGATACTTGTAGATTCTGGGAGTACACACAACTTTATAGATCCTAAATGGATAAATCAATTAAAAATTCATATTGTTGAACAAAATCCAGTTAATGTTAAAGTAGCAAATGGCGAAAACCTTAAAAGTGAGGGAATGTGTGAGAAATTGAAGATTAAAATCCATAATCAAAATTTCAAGGTTGACTGTATGTTACTTCCATTAATTGGATATGATGTGGTGTTAGGAGTACAATGGCTAAGTTCTTTAGGACCAATAACTTGTGATTTTAACAAACTAACTTTGGCCTTTTAAGTATGAAGAAAATTCAGTTAAGCTACAGGGTATAAAAAATGAATTTCCTAAAATTCCAAAATTCAATTATTTAGAGGGAAAGGAAATAAAATGATAGAGACTTATCTTGCAATTATATTCCACTCATATGCAGCATGATGTCTCTCTTGAGATTTCCAAAATAGAACCCCTTTTGGGAGATTTCCCAGATATTTTTTCTGAGGCAAAAGGGCTACCACTTGAGAGGCAGCATGAGCATAAAATTGAATTAATTGCAGGTACAAGTCCAGTTTCAGTAAGAACTTATAGGTACCCCTAGTTTAAAAAAAAATAGATAGAAAAGATAATAACTGATTTGTTGAAAATTGGTTTTATAAGACCTAGCCAATCACCTTATTCATCACTAGTGATTTTAGTTTAAAAAGTCGATGGGTCATGGAGAATGTGTGTAGATTATCGGGATTTAAATCAAGCTACAATAAAAGATAAGTTCCCTATTTCGGTTATTGATGAATTATTGGATGAATTAAATGGTGCAAAAATATTCTCTAAATTAGATCTTAGGTCAAGTTATCACCAAATTAGAATGGCTAAAAATAATATACCTAAGACTGCATTTAGGACACATGAGGGTCAATATGAGTGTCTTGTTATGACTTTTGGATTAACTAATGCACCAGCAACCTTCCAAAGTGCAATGAATTGTATATTTAAACCTTACTTAAGGAATTTTGTGTTAGTTTTCTTTAATGACATTTTAATCTGCAGTAAAACTAAGGAAGGGCATGATGTGCATCTTAAACTGACTTTAGAAATAATGAGGAAACACAAATTTTATGCCAAAGAGTCGAAATGCAAATTCTACCAATCTGAAATTGACTATTTGGTACACATAATTTCTAAAAAAGATGTTAAAGTTGATCCAGTTAAAACACAAGCCATAATAGAATGGCCAAAACCAAATAGTTTAAAAGGGTTAAGGGGATTTTTAGGTTTAACAGGCTATTACAGAAAATTTATTAAAAATTATGGGGTAATAGCAAGACATTTAACTGAATTATTAAAGAAAAATGGATTTTTATGGAATGAAAATGCACAAAAGTCCTTTAATGATCTGAAAGTTGCTGTCACAACCCCATCTGTTCTAGCCTTGCCAAATTTTAGCCAACAATTTGTTATTGAGTGTGATGCCTCTGGTTATGTAATTGAAGCTATTCTGCAACAAGAAAGAAGACCTATATCTTACTACAACAAAGGACTACAAGGGAAATTGCTAGGTTTTTCTACTTATGGAAAGTAATTGTATGCTTTAGTGCAATCAATTCAAAAATGGTGGCCTTACATTTTTGGCCAAGAATTTTTGGTTAAAACTGATCATCAGAGTCTAAAATATTTGTTAGAACAAAAATTGGCACTCCCACTCAACAAAAATGGTTGTCTAAGTTGCTTGATTAAAATTTTAAAATACTTTACAAACAAGTGAGTTTAAATCAAGGAGTTGATCCTCTTTCTAGGAGAGAAAATGATGATGCAATTAATGTGTCTATTTTTGAATGTTACATGACCTAATTGTGTTTTAGCCTCAAAAATTAAAGATTGTTACTCTAAGAATACCAAGTTTATTGAAATAGACAAGCAAATTAAAGAAGGCCTTTTAATATCAGATTGCTATAAATGGATAAATGGTCTACTGTTTTATAAAGAAAGGTTGTACATTCCAATTGACACTAATTTAAAAGAAGAAATAATGGTTTTGTTGCATGAAAACCCGTATCTGGTCACACCGGGTTATAAAAAACTCTTGCACAGGCTTATAAAGAAGTTTTTTGGACACGACTCAAATATGAGTTCAAAAAATATATCAATTCTTATAATGTATGCCAAAGATGCAAATATGGAAAAACTAATTCATTTGGTTTATTACAACCTTTACCAATGCCAGAGCAAGTTTGGACTGAGATAAGTATGGATTTTATAAATGTTTTGCCTATTTCTATTGGCTATAATTGTCTTTGGGTAGTAGTAGATAGGTTAACCAAATTGCTCATTCTATCCCTTTAAAACACCCATTTATAGCCTCTGAGTTGGCAAAACATTTTTTAAAAGAAATTTTTAGATTACTTAGGGTTCCAAAGAAAATGATCTCTTATAGAGAGATACTATCTTCACCAGTGAGTTTTGGAAGGAATTATTCAAGTTACTTGGTACCAAATTACTCTTAAGCGCAGCTTTTCATCCCAAAACAGATGGCCAAACAGAAATTGTCAACAAAACGCTTGAAACCTACCTTAAATGCTATACTTCTGACTACCCAAAATTATGGTCAAATTGGATATACCTAGCTAAATATTGGTACAATACTGCCTTCTATTTCACAATTAAAATAAGCCTTTTCAAAGCCTTATATGGATATGATGCACCAAAACTATGCCACTACCTAACCACAAAAAGCCCTAAACCTGAAGTGACTGATTTATTACAAAACAAATCAGAAATCCCACAAACCCTTAAGAGAAATTACCTACAAGCCCAAAACAGGATGAAGCAAAACATAGATCAAAAAATAATTGATAAAAATTAAAAAGTGGGTGATTTTGTATACCTGAAACTCCAACCTTACCGACAGCAAAGTGTTATCAAAAGCTAGCACCGAGGTTCTTTGGTTCTTACGAAATTGAAGAAAAAATTGGATTAGTTGCATATAAATTAAAATTGTCAGCTACGAGTGAGATACATCATGTATTTCATGTTTCTCAATTAAAATTACAAATTAAAAAGGAAGAACAACTGTTACCTGACTTGCCAATCGTAGATCTACAAGGAAGGATGAAACCTGTACCAATTGGAGTGTTAGATATGAGAATTAAGACAAGGGGAAAAAGGATTTGGGATGAAATTCTTGTTTAGTGGAGTGGACAAGGGAAAGAGGAGGTTACATGGTAAAGTTTAAAGAGGATTTTAAAGCAATATAAGCAATTTTAAAGTGTTTAATGAGGATCTTGAGGGCAAGATATTCTCAAAAGAGGAGGGGGGGTTATTTGTGATGATACCATTTTAACACTGATCAAATCAAGCTATGTGTTTAATGGGGACAAAACCTAATTTGTTCTAAGCTATTCGCAGATGGAGGAGAGAGAATGAGAAGTGTTTATTTAGTATGTATGTGCTGACATTGTAATAATAGATTATGAATTATTAGGACTGTTGGATTATTATTAAGTGTAATAGTGTGAACCGTAGGATTACTTAATCAGTGGTTATCTGATGGAACCAGATGAAGACATGTGGCTATCATCAACGACTGCAAATACAACGAATCAGTAAATGCTGTGTAACTCCCATAGTTTCAAATCAGTATAAATACTTTAGTTTGTAACAGTTTTGTTTATGTATAAAAAATTCAAGTGTTGTTTATTGTTTTTCTTGTTACTTATTTCGGACTACTATATTGAAACTTAGTCAAATATATCACAGGAGCTCAGCAAAAAATTGGATTGGATAGAAGAACAACCCGTGGTTTTGGGCGAAAGGCGAGGGTTTGATTTTAGGAAGGAGATAATCGAAAAGAGGGGATCCACCAACCATACCATAGACAGGATTGGCGGCGGTGGAAAACCCATTCCTAGAGACGGTGGTGGCAGGCATGTGACTGCCGTATGGGCAACGCAACGCTGCAGCCACTACGTACAGCCGCGGCTACCACACCCTATGTGAGAGGCGGCTCGACTGGAGCGACCCGGAATTTTACCGCTACACATCGACAAAAGAAAAAGTTTCGAAAAGAAAATACATACAAAATAGAAAAATTAACAAAAGAAGCAAAAGAAGAGCTAGCGGCTCCAACCCACCGCAGCCACAACCTACACATGCACCACTATGCTAAAAGCCACTACCCAGGATACCTCCACACACCACCACAAATCAGTCGTACGTCCAAACGAACCACCACCGCATCCAGAGTATTATCAAGGAAAAACAAGGAAAAAATTACGACTATAAATATGAAGATCAGTTTTCGTGAGTTGGAGTGCATGACGAATTGGAACCCCACCTTATACCACCACTACCTCAACTATCCGATTGGTTCCCAAGTAGTAATTTGCGAGTTATGAAACGAGATCGAGAAATTTTGACTGCAAGGTCACGATCTATAGCACCGGAAAAAAAGGGGGCATGGAAGCAATGACCGCCACCATGGACGGACGAATGGGAGGAGATTGAAGAGAGAGTGATGGGGATGTGGGAAAATAAAAAAGAGAAGAGAGAGAGGCGGAATAGAAGAAGGGTGGAAGAGGGTAGGAGAGAGAAGGTACGAGCGAGGGAAAAGGCGGAGAGAGAAAGAAAAACGCCATTGGCATCACCGACTTTGCCGGAGGTGGAGCTTGTGGCTGAGCTTCCGCCGCCTCAGTTTCTTTTAACCCAAGTGAGATTGGGAATTTTAGGGTTACGTGAATGGGAACGTAAATTTGAAAAAATTACGTCCTCACGGGTTTTGAAGAGTTTATCAAATAATTCAAGGGCCAATAAAGGTAATTATGAATCTACAGCATGCATGTTACTGCCTATATAATATATACTATGGGTGATAAATTTTAAAAAAAGGATAGGAATCTGCAATTTTCGGGAAGCTTACTGTATCAATTTTCAAACGACTCGAATATTATTTGGAAGTGTCATGTTTTATTTGAATGTTATCATGATTATACACTTGCGGAAAATATGAGTATTTTTTGAAGATTGCCGTTATTTTTGTCTATTACCTTGGAGAGAGAAAGAAAATTATATGGGGGTTTGGCACAACGAACGGGATCCAATTCAAATGATTTTCTGTGGGTTAATAAAAATCTTATATACAGTCGTGTGGGCGCAAAAATCGCTGAATTTGGATCAATATGGAACCACTTACAAGTTTTTCAAGTTTGGTTTACGTGCAGATTTTTTGTCTGACTACTAGATTGGTGTTAGTAACTTAATTATTTGTTATAACAAACAGATTTCGATTTGCTTGAAAATACTTGAGTTGGTAGAGGACTCGTCTGCGGTCGTTTTGGCGCAAAAATCGCAACATTTGGAGAAACAGGGACTGATACGAATTTTCAAAGATGAGTGAACTGGGCTGCCCAAGCAAGATCTGGACAGTTTCGACAAGCTGGGGTAAAACTGTTTTTTTACTTAGTAAACGATGTCGAAATCTTATAAAAACCTGGTGGAATCCTGCGTAAGACACTAGAGAATATTTTGGAATCGGGTTCACTCTCTTCGGGTACTCGACTGTTTTTCGGTATTATTTCTATTTTATGTGTGCGAGAGCCGATCAATTTATTTTGTTACCGTTATTATATGCATGCCAATGAGTTGGGTATCTACAACGGACTGTGTTTAGTTGGGTTGCACATGGTTAATCGTGATTTTATATTGGCACCACTCGTTGTAGATATTATTTGGTTGACTTTTGTTTATTGCGGATTGTATTTATGGGCCGACTTATACATTTGCACGAAAGCTTTTTTGTTATTATCTTGGGACTCGGGTGTTCGAGAGTTATGGACTTCGGCCATACGACCTGATATGTCTTTTGAGAATTCTTATTGGCATATTCTTAGTCTGAACGATTGGTTGGGTTTTTAGAATATGGGTTCTATGCGCACAATTGAGAAGTCGGTTGGTTGCGGTATGTATCTGACAATTGAGGGCGTCAGATTAGTTTTGACGGATTATGATATTAAAATGCCTAGTGTTTATATTGATCCGTTTAGGGAGGCTTTTCAGTGTGGTTTGGAGGTTATTGATATTTGAGTTAATCTTGTGAGAGAAATTTTCGGGTCACACATCTTTTATATTTACCATGACCGAGTCATATTATGGGAATTTCGTCCATAGTGATTATCTTTTCATATGTCCATAAAAAAGCAAAAAAAGAAAAAGAAAAAACCTTCCATTGAACCTACTGTATGTATCCATTCCGTTGATAGACCAGTACTTCACTTTGTTTTATTTTGTGAACTTTAGTCTTACCATCAGGTTAGATATTTTTTTCAAACAATTAATTATTTAATAATATTATTTTATATGCATTTAGTAATTGAAAATATATTTTGTCGTCAAATTTGTAAGTTTACCTTGACTGAGTTCTAAAATAATCCAACTCCATAATCTTAACCTATGAAAATTTAGCTGCTGCATCAAATAAAATTTATAGTTAGGATTTAATTTATGTTTTCATTCATTTACTGAAATGACCCTGTTCTAGTTAACTTGCTATCACTGTGACCTTATTTCTCTAAACTTCTCCCAAACTTTTATCGATTTATCTTCACTTTCTTTCTTCAACTTGCTATCGGTTAACTTGCTATCATTGTGAACTTACTGAAATGAGTGCTTGTATTGATGAGGAAAGAAATATAGTAATAACCAGTTAACTTTCTACCTTTTGTAAAAAAAACATGCTCTGTTATTCATTGATCTTCAAATAATACTTTAACCCCTAAGCTTCTAAAATTTAAAATTAGAAATTGGTTTTATTAAGTATGTATTTATTAAGTCGCAGTACCCAAATTGTGACCCATTTATACTAGCTATGCAAGCGACGCAAGTGTATTATGTGCCCTACCCGAGAACAAAAAAAATATTACATATTGAAGCACGAGGGGAAAACGGGAGCAATACTAAGTCAAATAAAGATTGGTGGGCGGTATGCAAATTCAAAGCAAGATAAGTTGTAATTCAAACTCCGAATAGTTTACCAGAGCAAGCAACGACATTTCAAGAAGATGAAGCAATTGGACATAGAATTACTAGTACTCATGTTGATCCCGGGTTACTAAATGATCCACAACCTGAATATGGTTGGCAAATTCATGCGGATAAAGGCGAACAAGAGGAAATATATAATTATTCATCAGATTTTACGGATATCGAGTTGGATACCGACGGGAGCGATGATGGTGAAAGCGAAGACGAAATGGGTGATGAAGCACCCATTACCCTAAATTGAGGTTTCGCTTTGAGTGACATACGGGGAAGGTGTGAAAGCCTAGGATCCCGTCTTTTCATGTTTTATTATTATTATTATTTTCTCTAGAATACTATATTTTCTTGCGGCCAATTTTGTAACGATCTGGTCCTCCGACCAGATCGCCACCATCTGCTTACTACCAACAATACTGTCCGTTTTGCCCCGATTTCGTACTCGCTTCTCGGGCCGCACGACTTTAAAAGGCATTGGTAATAGTAAGCAGGGTTTTCTTAACTTATATACCATATAGGTACTCACATATCTAGCCGATGTGCAACAATACTTTCTCTTTACACCGGTATTTTTCTACGAAAATCCGGGTTCTTACACTCTTTCCCCTTCAGACACGACGTCCTCGTCGGGCACGCCGTCCTTCCGGGGGTGGTTCACACACCATCGGCTAAATAACGGCTCTGATACCAATTAATGTAACATCTCTGACCCAATTTGGGATGTCACACGACCGAATAGCACGTGTAGCGGCACGTGTTAAACAAAGGCTAAAAGAATAATTAGAAAACAATACATAAATATCTCATTTATCAACTCAAATTTCTATCAAAAGTTACATTAATTGTAACATCGAAAATTATATTCATTACAAATAAACTTAATCTCTTACAAGCTAAAACAAAATTATATTGCAGCGGAAAAGTAACTTAAACTTTTATGAGGTCTGTCTGGTCTCCAACCTTACTCGATATCAACTCTAATTAACTTATTGTAACTTGAAAACATTTTTAAAAGGAGATGAGTGAGTCAAACGAGCTCAATGAGAGAGAAAGTCTCACAATATATAATATAAGTCGAAAATAAGAATTTTCTTTTCAGTTTCTTGCAAAATAATATTTTGTCCAAATAAAATTCTCAATGCATAAGTATTTAGAAAATCACTTGAATATAAAAGATAAATAAACTATTTACTTTTCTTTCATCAAGATTAAAATACATCGCAATAATAATAATAATAATCTATTTTTTTTTTATGATAAAAGCAAAATGATAATATGTATATCTTAGCATACCAAGCCCGATTGACTTTCTCAATCTCTTTACCGTCGATCTTTTCTCATGTGTATAAACCATACGTGCACTACGTAATTAAGGTCACCACGGCATGACGGTTGAGTCTCTTTCTTAAAACGTTCCGGTTAACGAAGCTATGTACAATCGCTAAGTTAATCGTTGAGAACTAAACTCTTTCATTTAGTTGCCAACGTCACCCCACTTTCCTCTTCCTCTTATTCGGGGATTCTTCGTTAGACTTATTCTCAAGGTCCCAAATATAAATCATAAGCAAATCATAAAAATAATAATTTTGAACGCTTATACAGATACATTGTATATAAATTTTATCTTTATAAGATATAAACCCATTCTCTTTATACAGATTCATTGTATATAAATCACTTTTTTTTCATTCTTTTCTTTATTTTATTTCTTTCGATATTTTTTTGTTTTCGTAACAATATAAAAACAATGTTTCCATGTATAAATAGTACTTGAAAAATAATACTCATGAACCTGTAAAATATTATCAAAAGATGCAACGGGATATTTATAATAGAAAGACAAAACGCACTCACCTGAATAACGGATTGGAAAACCAAAGCATTATTTTACTTCGGATAAGCTACTGCGAGGAATTTAATTTCTCCATTAACATTTCTCTTAGCTCGATCCAAAACTGGTGGATTCTCTCCTAGCTCAGTGACTTCTACTGTTATATACACACAGTGTGTATATTTAGTATAGTAATAAGTATTTTACTAACATCAGCAAGGAGAGAATGTTACACTAGGTTACTATATATGTGTGCTTGGACGATAATCTAGAGTAGTGGTGTATATACATGTGTTGCTCATATAAAGGGATAAATTGTAGAAAAGTTATTGAATGGCTGAAAATTAAATTACCTCCTCATTCAGTGACGTTTTTTTCTTTTTGTTATTGCTTTTACCTCTTTACTACCATACGTTACTTAAATGCATTATACTAATAATTAACAATGCTCATTATCACCAATTACTAACAATTTTCATAACCGACTCTCCACCATCTTGCTAATCATAATACTAGTTCCAAAAGGATGTTATTAATCATTACAATAAATTCACGTAAAAACCTACCATTCTAAGTTGTAAAATTTTCAAAACTGACACATTCAATACTCCTAGCCTATATTCATTTGAAATTTAATTACTCATGCTCTTTTTGTACGTAGCTATCACTAACTAATTATACCTTTAACCCCGTCTCTTAGTGTTTAGGTGACTTTCCAAATTCTAAAGTGATAATATCCATGAGATATAAACGTATAGGCATATACAAATAATGTAGGTGGATATTTAGATGACATTTGTAACTGATGTGCATAACTAATGTGACCTAGAATACTTCCTAATAACTAACCTAATATTTTAGGCCACTACTTATTTCTAATTACTAAACAATACTCAATTTGTAAACACCCTAGCAATGACCTAAAGAAATATTGAATTACTTCTAACTAAAATAAAATTAATATACAAATTTTTCCCACCTTTTTTTTGGCATGTTTTACCAGATGAAAAAAAAAGTCCGCTCAAATTTTTGGGTCAATATTTTTGGCTCCAAGTTTTGGTGTTAGCTTATACTTTGCCTCCAAACACTCACACAAACCCTAAATTTTGAGCGGCTGCCCCTCTTGCTTATATCCAAACATCTTCTCTCCCCAACTCAAAAATATAACAGATTCGGCCCCTTTTTTCATTACTATTTTTACTTAGAAATATAACAGATTCGGGATTGGAGATCCTGGGTCTACGTGTCATTTTTTTTTTAATTCATAAATTAATAAGTGGAGGTAAAAAATACACGTAAAATCCAAATTTACCAGCCTCACGTCCTACGTGGCTATTATATCGTACTAAATTGAATTATCCGTGAGTTTCTCAACCCTGTGTATTATTAGGTCTCATTAAATTAAATTATTTGTGTTTTTTTATACTATGAAGATGTATTTTAATTTATCAATTTAACTTATTAATAAACAAACAAATATTTCTCATTATTATAAAAACTCAACAATATAACGATGAATACAATTTAGAGGTGCTCTTAAAGCACTACATTTTTTCTGTTTCTACGCAGAGACCGTAGATTATATCTACGGTCTGTGTAATTTTTTTCAAAATTACACAGTCAGTCCCTGCCTTTTAAAATTACACAGTCAGTCCCTGCGCGAAATTACACAGTCAGTCCCTGGAAAAAACAGAAACTTTCGTTTTTTTTTAAAAAAATAAAATTTTATTCTACACTCTCTCTCTTTCTCTCAAAAACCCCCAATTTTCAACCCAAAAAATCACCCAAATCAATCAACCACATTAACTATCAAATTTATTAACAAAAAACCCCAAATC
Source organism: Primula vulgaris (assembly GCA_963920805.1). Taxonomy (NCBI): domain Eukaryota; kingdom Viridiplantae; phylum Streptophyta; class Magnoliopsida; order Ericales; family Primulaceae; genus Primula; species Primula vulgaris. The sequence goes on along the minus strand of OY987215.1, from coordinate 15,039,534 downwards.
ATCAATCAAACTTATCCATAATTCAAGGGTATATCTTTTATTCTCTAATTTATTATGTATTTTGTGTAATTTAAATTTATAAAATAGGAAAAAATATATAAAATATGCAAATCCATAATTCACTTAGCTATATATCATTGTTTGTTGTTTGTTTATATTAATTATAGAAATTTTATTAATTGTTGATATTTGGCCCATTTTTGCATGTTTTTTTAATTTTTGTAATTTTAATTTGTAAAATAGGAAAAAATATATAAAATATGCAAAACCATAATTCACTTAGTTATATATAATTGTTTGTTGTTTGTTTATATTAATTATAGAAATTTTATTAATTGTTGATATTTGGCCCATTTTTGCATGTTTTTTTATTTTGTTTGGTTAATTTGAATTGTTGATAATGTGTTTGGTTATGATTAAAAAATTGAGTTATTATTGTTTGGTTTATGATTAAATGTGTTTGGTTATGATTAAATGTGTGTTTGGTTATGATTAAAAAATTGAATTATTATTGTTTGGTTTATGAAAAAATGTGTGTTTGGTTATGATTAAAAAATTGAATTATTATTGTTTGGTTTATGAAAAAATGTGTGTTTGGTTATGATTAAAAAATTGAATTATTATTGTTTGGTTTATGAAAAAATGTGTGTTTGGTTATGATTAAAAAATTGAATTATTATTGTTTGGTTTATGAAAAAATGTGTGTTTGGTTATGATTAAAAAATTAAATTATTATTGTTTGGTTTATGAAAAAATGTGTGTTTGGTTATGATTAAAAAATTAAATTATTATTGTTTGGTTATGATTAAATGTGTGTTTGGTTATGATTAAGAAATTGAATTATTATTGTTTGGTTTATGAAAAAATGTGTGTTTGGTTATGATTAAAAAATTGAATTATTATTGTTTGGTTTATGAAAAAATGTGTGTTTGGTTATGATTAAAAAATTGAATTATTATTGTTTGGTTTATGAAAAAATGTGTGTTTGGTTATGATTAAAAAATTGAATTATTATTGTTTGGTTTATGAAAAAATGTGTGTTTGGTTATGATTAAAAAATTGAATTATTATTGTTTGGTTTATGAAAAAATGTGTGTTTGGTTATGATTAAAAAATTAAATTATTATTGTTTGGTTATCATTAATTGGTTATGATTGAGTTATCATTGTTTGGTTATCATTAATTGGTTATGTTATCATTTTTTGGTTATCATTAATTGACTTATATTTGGTTATCATAGTTAGGATGACAGACCCAGGTCCACAGATTAAAGGGAGGTTGGGTATTTTACGACAGACTGGTCACATTTCTAGTCAGACTTGGGATGCTGGCAGAGAAGCGGGTAGAGGAGATGTCAATAAGATTAGGGTTTATAATTATAGTTGGCAGATACCGACGCCTGAAAGGGTAGTTCAAAATATCATTAGGGCTGGTTTTTACGGTATTTACAGTATAGGTAATTATACCGTAGACCGAGGGTTGATTACAGCCTTAGTTGATAGGTGGCGTGATGAGTCGCACACGTTCCATTTTGTCGGGGGAGAGTTGGGGATATCTTTACAGGATGTAGAGATTATGCTCGGTCTGAGGGTGGATGGTCTTGCTGTGACCCGGTCGGAGCGGAATGACACGAAGGCGAGCAGGTTGGCTATGATGGAGAGTTTGTTGGGTGTTAGGCCGGCTGACAATCAAGTCGATCTAAACTGTCTGACAGTTAGACTTGATTGGATGTTACAGACCTTCGGTGAATTACCCCCCAACCCTACTGAGGAGCGTTTACTATATCAGTCTAGGGCTGCCATGCTATTATTACTGGCTGCACATGTGTTTTCGGATAAGAGCAGTGATCAGATTCCACTCTGGCCTCTGCCATTTCTGGAGGATTTTGACACATGTGCTGAGTATAGTTGGGGATCAGCTCTTCTGGCCTGGTTAGAGGCTAATCTATGCAGGGTGGTACGTTGTAAGACAACCGGAGTAAGCGGGGCGGTGATGTTTCTGGATATGTGGGCGATTACCAGACTACTGCCGGTTAGACCGTGTGAAGAGCTGCCGGAAGATGTCGAGCCACCGGAGGGCTGGCCTAGGTTCCCCCTCGGTTACAGGTATGATATTTATTTAGTTTTTGAATTGGATTTGCTTTTTTATATTCTTGTGTCATCTATCATTTACTTAGCTGCCGGTTATATTTATTGTTTATCGGTTTTTGTTTGTATATTACAGATGGAAGATGTGGAGGCAAACTAACCTTACGCCATATGTCTACGGACATAATGTGGTCCACATACGTGACCAGTTTGACAATATGTCGCCTGAACAGGTAAATTTTAATTTTCGTATTACATGTAACTTACGTATTATATGTTGTATATGTTTGCATTGGTCTTATCTTCGCAGAATTTATTACTCGTCTATTTTTAAACCATTGTTTATATATTCTAATTTGATGATTACAGATAGTGTGGCAACCTTACGGGGATCTCAATCAGTATCCGGAATACTGCACGCGGGGCCGGTATATGTGGCATTGTTCTGTGCCTCTCATTTGTAATGAGAAGATTGAGTACCACCCCGCGGACAGGTTCATGAGGCAGTTCGGTTTTGTGCAGCGGGTCCCTACGTATATTTGGAAACCAAGACAGGGTCACGGCAAGGATAAAAGATATGGGACTGGGCAAAAACACGACTGGCCTTTACTAACCGGAGAATTTATAGCCGTGTGGAATGACCGCCACACCCGTCTTATTAACGGCGAATATGGCACGGGGACGTCACCGGGTTACATGAAATGGTATAGAGAGCGGACCCGCATCTTCATAAACCCACCTGAACTTGCCCCGCCCCCTCACGGTTTCCGGGAGAATACGGGTGTCTTCAATAAAATGGTAACTACTGAATCGTTTTTTACTAATAAATCGTTACTTCTTTTTATGTATATTTCAATAGTAATAAATCGTTTTTTATTATTTATTTTTTTATAGAAAGCGATGTTGCGCCGCAGTTTCAAATCGTTCAAACGGGCGAAAATGAGAACGGACGTGGACTTACTACGTAAGGAGTTCGCTGAAATGGGTTTGAATCCGTATGGGTCAGCTGATGAACAGTCGGAGGGGGATGACGACGACGACGACGACGACGGTGATGACGACCTACGTTACGACCCACGAACTTACACTAGGGCTTCAAGTTGTCGGCGTCCCGACGAAAGAGGCGAATCTAGTAGCGGGGGTAGAAGATCGACTGGAGGTCGACACCCGACTACAGATCAGGGTCCGGGTCCGAGTTCAAGCAGTCATCGTCGTCGTTCTTCTTTTGCTGGGTCGGACTACGTTCAGACCGATGTTCCGTTCGATCATCATAGACAATCATTTGGTTCGTACGAGCATCATCCTAGTCATCAGTCCACCGACAGTTGGAGTCGGGGGTTGACGATTACATCCCACGAGCGTGCGCCGTATCCAGAATCGCAGCAGCGACAAAGACGGCGTACGGAGCTAAACGAAATCGAAGAGTCTGCTGAGCCGTCATCGGATAGATTAACATCGGCGGGAAAGATGCTCCCTATGTCCAACTTTAAAACATTTAGTCGTTACAAAAAAAAATAAATGCACTGTTTTTGTATTTGATTTCTATGTTTGATTTGTACGTTATAATTTCGTAAACTTAATTTGATTCGTATGTTTGATTTGTATGTTTGTAAAAAATATTCTGTATTTTAATTGATAGAACCAATATTGAGTTTTTACAAACCGTAAACCCTAAACCCTATATTAAAAACCCTAAACCCTAAACCCTAAATTAAAAACCCTAAACCCTAAACCCTAAATTAAAAACCCTAAACCCAAATTACAAACCCTAAACCCTATATTAAAAACCCTAAACCCTAAATTAAAAACCCTAAACCCTAAACCCTAAACCCTAAATTAAAAACCCTAAACCCAAATTACAAACCCTAAACCCTATATTAAAAACCCTAAACCCTAAATTAAAAACCCTAAACCCTAAACCCTAAACCCTAAATTAAAAACCCTAAACCCAAATTACAAACCCTAAACCCTATATTAAAAACCCTAAACCCTAAATTACAAACCGTAAACCCTAAACCCTATATTAAAAACCCTAAACCCTAAATTACAAACCGTAAACCCTAAACCCTAAACCCTATATTAAAAACCCTAAACCCTAAATTACAAACCGTAAACCCTAAACCCTAAATTAGAAACCGTAAACCCTAAACCCTAAATTACAAACCCTAAACCCTAAATTACAGACCCTAAACCCTAAACCCTAAATTACAAACCCTAAACCCTAAATTAAAAACCCTAAATTACAAACCCTAAACCCTAAACCCTAAACCCAAAAACCCTAAACCCTAAACCCTAAATTAGAAACCCTAAACCCTAAACCCTAAACCCTAAAAAACCCTAAATATTCTGATTAGAAACCCTAAACCCTAAACCCTAAACCCTAAAAAACCCTAAATATTCTGAAATTTACATACAAACCGTACATTTAATGTACGGTTTGTACAGATTTCATACAAACCGTACATTAAATGTACGGTTTGCATGTATTTTGTGCAAACCGTAAAAGTAATGTACGGTTTGCACCCCTGATTTAAGCAGCGCCATTTTACGAATGTAGTTTTTGCACTGAATCACCGTAAACAACGTAAAAAAAAAAAACTACAAACCGTAAAAGTAATCTACGGTTTGTAGTGTAAATTACATTGGATACCATATACATCAAATGCATCCGACAACACTTTATTACTTTTGAATTATTATGAGTTGACAACCCTATCCGAAAATGACTACTCAATGCATTATTAAAGTTTGGAAATGACTACACCAAAAAAAACACTACAACCCGTAAAAGTAATCTACGGTTTGTAGTGTAAATTACATTGGATGCCATTTCTATCAAAATAATTCCGACAACACCTTATCACTTTTGAATTATTATGATTTGACAACCCTATCCGAAAATGACTACTCAATGCATTATTAAAGTTTCGAAATGACTACACCAAAAATTCACTACAAACCGTAAAAGTAATCTACGGTTTGTAGTGTAAACTTACACTATAAATATGACTCAATTTTGCCAATTCTAACAAACCATAAAATCAAACACAAACACATTTCGGAAATCTCTAAAAAAATCCTCATTCCTCCCCAATAAAATATACAAACACCTTTCGAAAATGAATTACAACTATGGTTATGACAACAACCAATGGAATAACAACAACAATGCGAATTCATCCAGTGGCTCAAACGATGAGCTAACTGATTATTCGGAGCACTTTGAAGTCGATGAATTGACTTGGGAAACAAGGGCTGAAATGCTTGCTGATCTTGCTGATGTGGCTGGAAATTGGGGTTTCATTCTTACGATTCGTAGGTCTGGAGGGGGTGATGGGAGCAGAACACCGTATGTTGATATTGTATGTGATAAATCGGGGGTTTACGAAAAAAAGAAACCATCTTCCGTAAAATCAGGTACAAAGAAAAAAGATTGCCCATTTTTCATTAAAGGTTACGTAGTTAATGGTGAATGGATGTGTCACGTAGAAAATGGACAACATAACCACCCACCTCCAACTTACCTCCAAGGGCAAGCACGACGTGCTCGTTTAACCCAAGATGAAAAAGAAATTGTTAAAACTTTAAGGAAAAGCAGTTTTAAAGTTGGTGCAATATTAGAGGCCATAAAAAATAGAAATCCTGACAATGTATCAAACGCTAAAACGATACATAATTTTTTGGCCGGACTGAAATTTAAAGAACGAGATGGTAGAAACCCGATACAGGAACTGTTTAATTTGTTGGATAGCCATCGCTACACGTTCTACTATAATATGAACCCATCAACCCATTCCCTTGAGAACTTGTTTTTTGCACACCCCGATTCTATAAGGATGTTCAAAGCTTTTCCTGATGTCTTGTTAATGGATTGTACATATAGAACAAACCGTTTTAATATGTCATTTCTAGAAGTCGTAGGAATGACATCAACGAACCAAACATATTGTTTAGGTTTTGTTTTCATGAGTGACGAGACAAAGGAAAGTTATATATGGGCATTGGAAAAATTTAAAGTTACATTGGAGGGGTGTATACTACCTAGGGTTTTTGTAACCGACAGGGAAATGGCCTTATCAAATGCTTTGTCCGTTGTTTTTCCCGATTCTCATCATATTTTGTGCACTTTTCATATTGCAAAAAATGTTTTGAAAAACTGCCGTAAAAAGATCCCTGATGAGGAGTGGCAAACGTTTCTAGATGATTGGGGTTTATTGGTTGATTCTGAGTCGATAGAGGAGTACAATCATAACCGAACTTATTTCAATTCCTCTTACAAATCGTACCCTGCTGTGATTAAGTATGTAGACAAGCTTTTAAATGATTATGCTGAAAAGTTTGTTGCATGCTATACCAACCACACAACACATCTAGGTAACAGAACTAGCAATCGAGCCGAACAACAACATGCTAAGCTGAAAAGATCCCTTTCCACAAATACTGGCACGCTTGAAACTGTTTGGGTAGAGGTGAATAGAATTCTAGAAAAACAGTTTGAGGATATTAAGATGAAGTTGGATAAATGCAAGTCTTATTTTCCCCATTCTGAACGAACACCTCTATTTATAAATCTTAGGTCGTATATCACACACTATGCCTTTGATTTATTATTTCAAGAACATAAAAAATGTGATGGCCAGGCTGATGAGAATTGTTCTTGCGGTTTCAAATTGTCTCACGGTTTACCTTGTCATCATATTATGAGTGAACATATTTTATTCGGGAAGCCTCTTCCTCTAGAATATATTCATCCATTCTGGAAAAAATTAGACGTAATTGATGATAATGGGAACACCGATGATTATGGGGTAGAGGGTGATCTAGAAGAGTTTAAAAGTGTTTATGCTAGGAAAAGTAATGTTGAAAAACGGCGTATGAAAACACAACTCCGAGAGATAACCGTACCAGCCAGAACATCCGTCAGTGACCCCGAAGTGAGAGTAAATAGGGGGAGACCTAGAAAAGGCGACAAATCTAGTAAGAGGGATAAGTCGGGATGGGAGTATGTGGAGGAGGAACATGGTGCTGGTGCTAGTAGGGACAAGGGCAAAGGCAAGGCTGATGAAACACCGGAGGTAAGGGTAAACCCAACTAGGAGGCCGCGAAACCAGAACCCTAAACCCACCCCCAATAGGCCAACCTTCCTGTACAGTGACCAAATATGGTTCATGTTACATAGTTACATCGAAACGGTTTATGATGTGCGTGGGGATGGTAACTGTGGGTTCCGGGTACTTGCAAATGTGACGGGTAAACAGCATGGGGAAGATGATTGGTATGCGGTAAGATGTGAGTTGTTTCAAGAGCTGCAGCAAATGAAAGGTGTTTATTATGAGCTGTTTGAGAATCTTGGCTTCGATTACCGGTATGATTATATTTTATCAAGTTTAAATTTTTATCATGCTACAAATCCCGCACCTCTTGACAAATGGATGAGATTTCCGTCTTATGGGTTTTTAATTGCTTCTCATTACAATATTCCAATTGTATTGTTGTCCTTATGGCACAATAATGATGGAGGGGTAAACGTGTGGAACAGTACTTTTTTACCTCTTTATACTGGTCCGCCTCGGGGGACGACAAATTACATCCCGACTGTAATGGTGTTCGTCAACAGTTGTCACTATGCTCAGGTTATTCCTAAAGAAGACGGGATCTTCCCAATGCCAGGAATTATAGCACGGTGGGAACAAACGCGCACTGAGACAGCTGCGCCATGGAAGGAACTTTTTCGACCAAATTTCAAGTTATATATGGCGCTGGAAAAGCAATCGGGAAAGAAAAAAACAAATGAAGACGAAGCTATAGACCTAAGTCCATAATCATTTCTTTATTTTTAATTTGATGTAAATTACTATTTTTTCCAAGTTGTTGTAAATTTATATGATGTAAACAAATGTTTAATAAATTTGTTTTACGAAATTTAGTTCTATGAAATTTTGTTGTAAATTTTGTTTAATAAATTTGTTTTATGAAATTTATAACTTCATATTCATGTTCGCATATTGAGTTAATTTTTTTTACGAAATTTATATAATTTATCATTGTTTCATTCAACAAAATTGATGATTGACACCAAATTAACGACTTAGTTAATGTTTCATATTGCGTTATACAAGTGTTAAAAACAAACCAAAGGTACTTCAGAAAAATTTACGATTTAGTTAATGATTCAATAAATATCAACTTATACACTTGACAAAAATATAACATGTAAAATTTTGAACTTATACAATAAATATCAAACATAAAATTTATCAAATCAACTTTATTTGTGTAAATTTGTGTAAATTTTGTGTTCATTTTGATAGATTGTTACAATATTGGTAATTTATTTTATGTAAAATTTTAAAAATAAGGCATTTAGTTTTTTTATTAAAAAAATCATATTTATTTTGAAAAAATTATTCAGTTTTTTAATTTTAATTCTCAGTTTTTTTTGTTTTTTTTTAAGCAAAAAAATGCTGTAAACCGTAGAAAAAATCTACGGTTTACAGTGATTAACTGTAAACCGTAGATTTAATCTACGGTTTGTATTAATTAATACAAACCGTAGATTAAATCTACGGTTTACAGTTAATCACTGTAAACCGTAGATTTAATCTACGGTTTACGCGTTAATACAGATTTTTTAAAGTTAATTAATCCAACCTCTACAATTTATATTTATCGTAACTCATTAGCAAATATAAATTGAATTCATCGTTATATTGTTGAGTTTTTATTCAATTTTTTATAATAGTGAGAAATATTTATTTGTTTATTAATAAATTAAAATACATTTTTATAGTATAAAAAATAGTAAATAATTTAATTTAATAAGATCTAATAATAATACTTAGGATTGAGAAACCACGAATAATTCAAATTTAACACGAACTAATAGCATATGCATGTTGGACGGGTTGAGAAATTCGAAATTTATGTGTATTTTTTTTTGACTGCACTTGTTTATTTATAAATTAAAAAAGAAAAACGACAGCAGATTCTCAATCTCGGCTAATGAAAAAAGAAGTCCCCATATAACTCACTCTGTCTCTCTCTCTTACAACTCTCAACTGCTCTCTCTCTTACAACTCTCAGCCGCCTTCAAGTTTGTTACCCTTCAACACTTATTTACTCATTCAGGTTAGTTCTCTATCTCTATATTATTTTATTCTTTTAGTTAGAGATGATTACTGCCACTGGTTGCAATTTCTGATTGTGTTCTAGAAATTTAGTGTGTTTCGAGCTATATTTTCCCTTCATTAGAAAAAGCTGAAACTTTTTTTCATATGTGACTGCTTTTATTTTAATTTTGTTGGGTTATGTACATTCTCTAATTAGAAAAAGGTGAAGCTTTTTTTCATTGTGACTACCTTTATTTTAATTTTGTTGGGTTGTATACATTTATGTATTTGAAGCTATAATTTCCCCTAATTAAAAAAAGCTTCAGCTTTTTTTTCAACATGTGACTACTTTTATTCTAATATTGTTGAGTTATATACATTACTGTGTTTGGAGCTATAAGTTCCCCTAATTAGAAAAAGCTGAAACTTTTTTCGAATACGAGACTGCTTTTATTTTAATTTTGTTGGGTTATGTACATCCCCTAATTAGAAAAAGGTGAAGCTTTTTTTTCATTGTGACTACTTTTATTTTAATTTTATTGGGTTATTTACATCCCCTAATTAGAAAAAGATGAAACTTTTTTTCATTGTGACTACTTCTATTTTAATTTTGTTGGGTTCTTTACATTAGTGTGTTTGAAGCTATAATTTTCCCTAATTAGAAAAAGCTGAAACTTTTTTTCAACGTGACTCCTTTTATTTTAACTGTGTTGAGTTACATACATTTTGTTTTGTCTCAAGTTATTGAAGTAGTGATTTGTTTGATAACAATGATTGTCCATACGCATATCAGTGCTTGTTTGAACTTAAGTTCTGAAAAAAGGTTAAATTTGAACTATAACTCTGAAAGAGCCAATTTTTAACCATATAGACTTGATCTCACTGGAAAATAGCATATATATATATATATATATATATATATATAGTGATTTTATGAAGTCGGGGTCTAAAATATGGCCTTTGCTGAAAGTGTAAAAAAATGGTACTACCTAGTTTGACAATACACTTAAGTTAAGAACAACATGCTCTTTGATGAAACTGAAAGGTTTAGTTTGGTGCATATTGTGTATACTAATGTTAACTGATCACTTGTTATTCTTTTGCATTTTGCCAAGTAAACTAGTGTTAATTTTATGTCACTCATTTGTCTTGTACAGATGAGTGGTAGAGTACCCTTTCGAGATGGTTACGGAGCTGGAGGTCGGAAGGGCATGAATAGTGGATCTGGAGGTCGTGGGAACAGGAGTAGTGAAGCCAGAAGAACTGAATCCGGAGGTCGTGAGCGTGTATCTGATGAGCACAGATCTGCTACTCCTCGGACTAATTCACATCCTACTTCCATCTCGACGCCAATGTATTGACTACATGATATACCAGAGATGCTCGAGAGTCCTGAAGATAGCGTCGGTACATCCTCTCCGATAAATATCCCATTGGTGTGAAGGTCTGGTTCATCGTCTAGCACCCCAATTGTTTCTCCTACCACGACTCTCGCTGCAGAAGCCATAGCTGCCGAGAATCTTGCTGCTAGGGCGGCTGCTGCTGCCACAGCCGCTGCAACCGATGCCGCTCAGGCTAAAGAATACGAGATGGCCGACGATGAAGAAGTTATTAAGAAGATATTCGTGAGGGTTATGCCAAGAAAGAAACCTAGGTAACTTCGATTTTAAAAGCTTTGTAATTTTGATTCAAACCTAGGTAACTTTTATCTTGCAAAAATCATTTTAGATAATAAGTTATTGCTTTTTAAAACACTGATCCTAAAAGCACTTATTTATTGTTAATTATCAGGCTCTATAAGTAGCCAAGTGTTAACCGATTCGGTTTCATAGATACATCAATAAGCAGCTTGATGTGTACCAAGTTGTTAATTTCTTCTAAAATATTTTACATCCCCAAATAGTTTCAGATACATTTTCATTTAGAAAATATTGATTGGAGGGTTCGGCTTGATTTTATTCAGTAAAAAAAGGATTGCAAAGTGAATACATTAATGAATATAAGATTATGGTTGGATTTTTCATGCTTTAATGTGTAAAATATCACACAACTTAAGGGATTTTGCGTTCTCTAATTTACTCTGGACAAAGTACATTCACTCATAATACTGTGTATTATGGTTTTTGATGTATTAAGCTAATGGTAATCATATTACAACATTACTGCAAGTTTTACCAGAAAATTGGACCTTTTGCTAAGAGAAATTTATACAAATCAATTACGTAAACATAATTAAAGATCATGAGGTTCAATGACAGTTTTGTAACTTTGACCTAATTTGATGCAATGTTAGTTTTAAAAGAAATATATACACGTCTTGAGTTTGCTTTTCTAATGCTATGATTTTGTCTTAATAGGTTGGAACCATCAGTCGCAAGTAGGTTAGGCAAAATCTCGAAGTCGAAAGTATGTAAAGATGGGTCGAATTGGACCAAAGTCACCAAAGAAATGAAGGACTTTTACTGGGATGAATTTAAAGTAAGTTATCTAAGTTTACTAAACCATTAGTTCAATTTGAATTTTATTTGTGTTGCTCTTCTTTATGATATTACTTATATCGTTTACTGTTTTATTTATTAAAACTCTCAATGTTACTGTCTATACAACAAAAAGACATGGCTGTCCTAAAATTATCTCATTTGTTTTATCTTGTGGTAATAAGATATTATGAAACTTCTGCAGAAGTACTCAATGTTACTGTCTATAGAACAAAAAGACATGGTTGTCCTAAAATTATCGCATTTGTTTTATCTTGCGGGAATAAAAATATATGCTTGCAAAATAAGGAAAGTAAAAAAAGCAGTACAAAATTGCAGATATACAAAGGATTTCTTATTTCCATACCCACAAAGGGTACAGAACAAATGAAAAGTGGGAAGATCCAAATATAGTACTATATATTCATATTGTAAATAAATATCTCCAAAAATTTATTGTAAATAAATATAAATATATGTGTATAGTGCAGTTTAGAAGTACTCAATGTTAAAACTCTCAATGTTACTGTGTATAGAACAAAAAGACATGGCTGTCCTAAAATTATCTCATTTGTTTTATCTCGTGGGAATAAGCTACTATGAAGCTTCTGTAGAAGTATTATAAGTGGTAATAAACTCTCAATGTTACTGTCATTTGTTTTTCAACTTTTGTAGAAGTATTTCAAGTGGTCTAGGGGTTTGGATGGACCAATCAAACATTGCTGGAAGAAGAGTGCGGCGGGGCAGTATTGCAATTTTATCAATGACCGCAAAAAGGACTCGAAAAAAAAAAATTATATTCCAGCAGTCACTTGGAGTAGATGGGTCAGCGATTGGAACACTCCCAAAGCTCTAGAGTTGTCACGTAAGAAGCGCAATGCTCGTATGGGTAGTAACGGGAAACGCTCTAAGCATTCAGTATTGCAATTTTATCAATGACCGCAAAAAGGACTCGAAAAAAAAAATTATATTCCAGCAGTCACTTGGAGTAGATGGGTCAGCGATTGGAACACTCCCAAAGCTCTAGAGTTGTCACGTAAGAAGCGCAATGCTCGTATGGGTAGTAACGGGAAACACTCTAAGCATTCAGGGTGTTCAATTACCGCTTCCGAGCACGCCAAACGGTTCGAGATTAAACACAAAAGGAGAGCAAATGCGATTGAGTTGTTTGACCTTTTGCATAGGCGGAAAGGTGGCAAAGGGTTTGTCGGCAAGTCTGCCTCCATTAGCGTAAGTGAAATAATTATTTATTCTTGTTTTTCTATAAAAGGAGACACCACTGCATATAGTGACCTGACAAGGGGATGAAATAACAACTTGCTTTTCTTCAGTTTTGTCTTTGTTTTACCTTGAACTCTTCTTCTTATTTCTTTAGTGTTTGCGGCATGATATTTGTGTTTATTATTGGTGCATTGTTGGTATTCATTTATGTTTCAATAACAGTTGAGTTAAGATATATGTTTAGTAGAAAATTTTCTAGTTTTCATTTAGTTAGTTGTTAATTGCAGGCAACTTTTAAAGCGAGGAAGATTGAGCTCTTGCGACAAGCTGATGAGTCCACTGTATCAAACAATGATGAAATATATTTGGAGATTGTCGGTGGTGAAAACCAGGTAGGTGCGTATATGGTATAGGCTCGCAAAGTTCGTCTCTTTTCAACTTAGGTTCTGTTGTCAACTCGGGTTCATCGGCTTATGAAAGAGACCCGGAAATAGTTACTTCAAGCGTGGTAACAGAAATCGTCCAACAAATTTTTACGAACTATGAAGAGGGAAATGAGTAATGTGTCGAACAACGCATATGGAAGGAAGTTGAGGCTCGATTGACTCTTTTGCAAGTAGTGCTTCTTTAAGTGCAAGACTTGCTTGTGCGCTTTCTAACAATACCCGACGCTGGAAATTTAGACCGAAACGCGGAGGATGCAACTAGTGATGGTGAAGAAGAGAGGACAAGAGTGTTTAGGAGATGATTAGAGAAGCAGTCTATTAATTTTAGATATTTAGTAGTATTTTGGGAGAACTCATGACTGTGATTGGTATTATATTTTGGCACAACTCATGACTGTGGTTGGTTATTTTGGTGCAACTAGTGGCTTTAGTGTCGTGTATGTAACTTTAGTGTTTGGTAAAGTGGCTTGTACGTGTGATGTCACTTGGGTAATATTTTGGGTAGCATGTTAATTGTCTCGTATGTATTTGGTGTTGTTTAACCGACTCTTTAATTTATTATTGTGCAAGTTTAGTTAAAGTTTGTTCATTAGTTTAAATTTATTTTCTTTAAAAATACTGTTTTTGAATATTATTTTGCTTACAAAAAGGTATTTTTCATTAAATAATATTTTTATCCAGCGACAACATAGCAACTCAACTGCAACACAATTGTGAACTTTTTAATTAGCTAAAACTGAAACTAGCGACATAACACCTACAAAATAGCAACACAATAATTAAATTCAATTATAATTTTTTTTAAATATAATATCACATTTAGTAACATAATAGCAACACAATAAAGAAAATATAAAATAGAACCAAAAACATATATATAATTAATAGTAACACCATATCAACACTTAATTTATGTTGCAAAAGTCTCACTATCTAAGACCAAAACTTGAGAATTCATCGAGAACAATATATGTTGGTATTATGTTGCTAATTTTTTTCTTCGTAAGTATTTATTGTTAAATTTAGCCACAACCAATTTATCAATATAAATTTTTATGTTGCTATCATGTTACTAAATCAATATTAGCAACATAAATAGTTATTTAGCATCATAATTTTTTGTTAGCAAACAAACTTTTTATTTCAGTGGTTGAGGAGCTTCTCACTTTAGTCTTGAAAACTTTTTGATTGTGTGAATTATGTCACCCCCACCGCTCTATTTATAACTTTTGGGGTGAAATTTTAATTGAAATGACACCTCACTAAGTTTCAGCCTATTATCACGTAGGACCAAAACTTATCATTTAATTTAAATTTAGTATTTGTGGTTTAAAAATATTTTAATAAGTTCTATAATTTTAAGAAACTCTTTATTTGCTCCATACTAAAGGAGTTTTTAGGAAAATAAATATTTTTATTTTATTTAAATTTACTATTTTAATTTTATATGATAATAAATTATAATTTCTTTTCTTTTAAATTACTAATAACTCATTTTCTATTTAAATTTAGAATTAGCAATCATTTTTTATTTTATTTAAATAGACATGTGAAATATTTTTAAATTTCGTAAATTTTACATGTCACCGTTAACTAATTTATTTATTTATAGATCGGTAACTATAGTTACAACCTTCTGTTTGCTTAAATTTTGTCTGCCCCAACCCAACCCAAGTGTCGTTAACTAATTTATTTATTTATAGATCGGTAACTATAGTTACAACCTTCTGTTTGCTTAAATTTTGTCAGTTCCAATCCAAATCAACCCAACCCAAATGTAGATAAAATTATTTATTTAAAGACAAAACTGTTTAAATAAGTCTCCCCTTTTCATCAAATCTTAAAAAAAGGATTACGAAAGGACACGTACAATTTAATGTGTACTTGTAGTTAAAACCAACTGTACAAGGAAGGGAAGGGAATAAACATTTACTTTAATTATCCCAACTTGTGACATAAATAGTGAAAGCTACTCCCATTTTCCTTTCTTTAAAATTCCCATTTATCTTTTTTATTGAGACCTTTGGTATTTACGTGCTAAAATTAATTAAACTAAAAGGGTAATGAAGAAAAAAGGGAAAGAGGAGGAGGAGGAGGAGGTGGTGGAGATAATAATTGAAGAAGAAGAAGAAGAAGAAGAAGATTGGTGTTTTGAGTGTTATGAAGGTGGATTGCTTCTTGTCTGTGACTACAAGTAAGTTCCATTTCCATTTCCATAACCCACAAAATAGGTGTCCACTTTACTTTTTAGTAAATTTTATGTTTTTTATTTTTTGAAATATCTGTTTTTGGTAGCTAAATCATATCAAATTTACAACTGTAATCTCACATTATAAGTACGAAATAGTTTTTGTTTGAAAATTTTGATTTGTTCATGTTTTTTTTTAAAATTTTAAATGAAATTGTTCCAAATACTTAAATAGCACAGCACAATTTTCGAAGCAGGGCACCGGAGACTCCAAATAGCAACGGGATTAGTGACGGTATTTTTTGTTACGAGCTTATTAGCGACGGTTTTTGTGACGTCTTTGTGATAGTTTAGTCAATTTGTGACAGATTTGTGACAGCTTTTTAAATTAGTGACATGCTTGTGAGAGGTTTTGAAAATCAAACATTATTATTTTGTACTGTATATTATATATTTAGTCTTTTGTGTGCTACCATCCTTATATATATATATATATATATATACACATTAATATATGTAAATGTAATGTTTCCCCTGTTTGTATTAATGTTTCTGCCCTTTCATTAATTAGCTACTACTACTATTCATCTGTTTCTATTCTATCACTAATCGTTTCCTATTAATTTTATGCATTTCATTTCTGGATATAATTCCCCATTTAATCTTAAGGAGGAATTACCAATTACTACTACTTTTTTTTAACTATATCCTCAAAACTCCAAAAGCACGTGTCAGATTGTTGTTTGGTAAAAACATATATTTTATTGATCCATGTTTTTGGTAGTAATATTATGTTTTTGGGAGAAAATAGTTTGACCCGTGTATTTGGTAGTAATATTATATTTTTGAGAAAAAATAATTTGACCCATGTTTTTGGTAGTAATATTATGTTATTGAGATAACATATATAGTTTAACCCATGTTTTTGTTAGTAATATTATGTTATTGAGATAAAATAGTTTGACCCATGTTTTTTGGTAAATATTGGTTGACCTATTGTATATTTTAATCATTTCCCTTTATTTTTTTATGACTGCTCTTCATTAAATTGTTTTATAATCTGAAAATATGTCTTTTCTTTAGATGAAATCACACATCTGCATTTTATATGCTAAATTTGATGAACTCACTTGTACAGTTTAGTCAATTAATAAAAGATGAACAAAGCTGGTTTTGGGGGTAAATTTTCAGTATATATCAACAAAAGAATAAAAGGTACAAAATCTCAATGCAGAATTTAAATAACAAAAATTTAAAGGAAAACAGAACTTAATACAAGGAAATAAGCCTCATCTTCTTCATGTCTCCCATTGTGCTCCATCCTTGTCTTTATATTATGTATTCTTGATATTACAAAAGCGATCCCCAAAGTTTATGTAGTTTGCAATGAACTCCTTGAGTTCTAATTTTGTTACATGTTACATCCTTCAAATGCTTGTTGAACTAGTTTTTCCCAACCTTCGTATGAGTCTCATGACATATTACATACAAGTACTAGTAGTTGGTTCGTTATACTAAATAATATCCCGTGTTTTTTTAATTTGTTTCTTCCTATGTCTCGTTAAGACTTTTAACTTTCTTGGTTTTTGGTTTACTCCCTCAAATACTTTATTACGTTTTTTTATCAGATGTATGGTGAATATTTTAAAACAATTGGTATATTATGTGTTATTTTTTATAGTGCTTACTTATCTTAGAGAGTTGCAAACTCCAACCAAATAATTACTTAAAAAGTTTCAAAATAGGTACAAGATTAGAAAGAACTGACAACTTAGTGTCTTGATGTTGTTATAATTTATAATGATAATCTAGAATTCTTTAGATATGAAATTGTACAAACAAGCGGACAAATTGGTGTTAAATTGTATCACGTTAATGAGTTACGCAGTTTGTTTTGTGTAACAAAGTTTATATCTGATGTAATATGACTTCTCAATTTGGGTCGTCTAGACTTTTTCCCAAGGGGGTTTAGGATGTAGCTTAATGTACTGTTATCTCTCTCTGTAAGAATATAATGAACAATTATAAATTTATGTAAGAACTTTGTAGGAAGAGGAGTTTGGTAGACACTAAATTCTTTTGCATATATAGCCAGAGTGCCCATCATGGGAGCTGGGTTGGTGGACAGTGGTCGCTAGCCCTCAATAATTTATAGCAGCAAACATTATTTTTGTAAAATCTAAATGTAATATTCTCATATGCTCCTTTCTAACATTCTTGCTGCAGGAATGAGCCATAAACCAAGTTAGATAAGATAAAAAATAGATTAGGGACTAAGCATGTTCCTGAATCCTGATTGCTGTAAATGATTAGTTTGGTACTGTAGTGTCATTTTTCGTCTCTTTTTTCTGTTCATTCTTTAATTGTCTACTCTTGGTTCCAGGGATTGTTTAAAATCCTATCATGCCGATTGTGTGAGTGACAAGTCAGTTTTGAATAATGATGATCCTTGGTTCTGCAGTAAGTTCCTTGTCCCTGTTTAATGCACAAAAAATTTAATAATACAACTAAATGTGCATATATCTCAATAAATTATGTGGCTCGGAACTACATATATAATCTTTTTTAATTTGTACTTGTAGAAAATGTAGTTTTTGTTCATCATTTGCTTTTCTTTTTTCAGATATTAACATCAAATACTCTTTAGCTTTATGTGTCGTTCTGAATTAATTAACATTGAACATAACCCAGATAAACTTTTGATTGTGTCGAACATGCTTAAACAGTGATGTTTTTTGTGTGTGTTGCGAAGTGATATTTAAATTTCTTTTCAGGACGGCACTCTTGCTACCAGTGCAAAAGGAGCTCAACGTATCAATGCTTTGGCTGTCCAAATGCTCTATGTAAGCGATGCACTGGTACATTTAAGTTTGCCCGGATTAGGGGAAATAAAGGGTTATGCCATAACTGCTTAAAGCTTGCACTACTTGGAGAAGAAGGACTAAATGTCGACTCTGACGGTGTATGATACTTTTAAAGAATTCTTTCAATTAATTGACCTGGATTTGTCGTGTAATGTTATGATATTATAATGAATGTCGGATTTCTGACAATGTTTGGTGTCCATTCAAACCTGGCATCTTGAGAAGTTTGATCTTGAGCACTCAATGCTTACAATATAACTATATTTTTCTTATTTCATTTTATATTTTTATGATGGTTGCAAACTAATTTGTATAAATGTTTTCTTTTTCCATCGTGTCTCATTTGATTTCACACAGGAGCTTGTGGATTTTGAAGATATGGAGACAAACGAGGGTTTGTTTCTCGATTATTGGAAAAAGGTTGTCAAGGTGAAAGAAGGATTGACTTTGGAAGATCTCCTATCTGCCGATGCCCAGATCAATAAGGGTAGAAAGCACAAGGCTGGCTATAAATTGAAACATTCTGATGATGAAGAGGAACATCAGTCAAAAACTAATTTACACGACGAAGATGACGATGATCATAACGTTGATGACGTGGAAGAATTGTCGCCGAAGCTAGGGCACAAAAGAAAGAAATCTGACGAACAAAAGCTTGTGATGCCACATCGTTCAAAATCTAGAAATGTAGTTCCAAAATCAAAACAGGAGATAGTTAGCTGGGCATCAAATGGTCTTATAGATTTTCTTGCGTCTGTTGGTGAAAACACGAGTAGAAAACATCAACCATATGAAATTGCATCGATAATCAATAGATACGCTGAAGAGAATAAGCTCTTAAACCCAGAGAAGCCGAGGAAAATTGTATGTGATGTAAAGCTGAAAGGCCTTTTTGGGAAAAAAATGGTTGAAAAAAACAAGTTAGTCGATCTCCTCGAACTTCATTTTCCCGAAAATATAGAATCGTCTGAGGGAGAAATAGAAGAAACCAAGTATAGCCCTGCAAAGATGGAGAAGAAATCCACAGTATCGTGTAAAAAGCAGAGAAGTTCGATTAAAGACAAAATATGCGAGGAATATAAGGAGTCTGAATGGGTTCCACAGTGGCATTTTGCTTTAATCGTTTCCGAAAATATTAAGCTTGTTTACTTAAAAAAGAGCTTACTTCTAGAGCTGTTCATGGAGCCTGAGACCTTTTCGAGGAAAATCATCGGAAGCTTTGTAAGAGTAAAACTGGGCCAAGGATCCGGTTCTAAGAGATACTCTCTTCAACTTCTCCCAGTTACAGGTTTGTCTTGGCGACAAGATGGAGTTAACTGCACTAGGAGCTTGCGACTTGTTTACTTTGCATTCTAGTCTAACAATTGTTGCTTTTTCTGTATGTGCATATGAGAAAATTGTTGTCTTTGCTACTTTTTGTAGTTTCTGGAGCAAAGGAAGTAAAATTTAAAGGTAAGGTAGAATCTAAACCAACTTACATAAGACAAAATGTAGAATCTGAACTTTTGTTTAGGACTTCTTAAAACTGTAAGTTATGCCACAGAAATAGCTCTTTCCCATACTTGCTAAATCTTAAACAATAGCCTTATCTGTTTTTGCCGACGTAAGATGTTGAAGTATCTTTCTATGAGTAGTACACACAAATTTGATGAAGTCTCGAGTTTCCATTTTGTGTTTATAGGCAAAACCAAGTCTCCCATCTTGAGATTTGAAAATTTTGTATCTTGTTCTGTGATTAGAGTGTCTGAAATCTATTAACTTCCAACTAGTTTTAGCTTTAGGCCTCATAATTTTTCCTTATCTGTAAATAATGTTGAACAGTAGAAAAGTTTTGCCTAATATTATAGGTTAGCTAATAAGTTTTTTATAGTAATTAAAACATTTATACTTTTCAAGTTAACCAAAAAGATATTATTGATCATCCAAAAGCAAATCTTGAAAAAGTAATAATATAGAGTTTTCAAGCACGTAACATAAGTTGTAGAGATTAATTTTTAATATTGTCTGGAATAAACTTTTCATTTGCAGTATGTAAAAATGTTTTGATATCTTAGATGGATGTAGCCAGACCCTATCAAATGATACGCGACTTGTTATTGTACTGGTGATCGGTTTTTGGAACTCCTCTATCGGCGTATCAGATATACTGATTATCCGAACTATGAAATGTCAGTTGTTTTTCCAAAAGATTAACTAGAACTAAACTTTTTGACGATGTTTCACTTAGGATTCTATTTCCATCTGTAAGTCATTTTAGGTGCTTCATTTTGCAGTTAGAATTGTTAACCTAGGGAGTGGATATATTAGTTGTGTGATATAATATACCCGATCTTGTAACACTTACGATCTAGTGTTGGCAGTTCTTATAACTTAATAATTCACGAGTCAGAACTTTTCTACATACATCGGGTGCTTTTTGTAATTATTTTTAAGATGTTTGGCAAGGAATCAAGATTCTTATGCTATTTCCATTTGTTGAAATGTCTGTTCAAATTACATGTCGTTGTGCTCAAATATTACACCTAAACCAACCATCTCATTATGTAACACTTAAGATCTAGTGTTGGCAGTTCTTATAACTTAATAATTCACGAGTCAGAACTTTTCTACATACATCGGGTGCTTTTTGTAATTATTTTTAAGATCTTTGGCAAGGAATCAAGTTACTTATGCTATTTCCATTTGTTGAAATGTATGTTCAAATTACATTCCCTGTGTTCAAATATTACACCTAAACCAACCATCTCATTATGAGTATTGATGGAATGAAAGCTTTGTTTCCAGAACCATTTTCTTGTTTGGTATTTTTGAATTTTTATTCATTGCTCTTTTGCACTCAGGCATCAACATTACCTCTAAAGAAAAAAACCACCCAGAGTTTCACCTCCAAGTCTCAACTTTGACCAAAGATATCTCAATTAATGTGCTTTCAGATGATAACTTCACTGAGGTAACCAATTTTAATATTTGGTATGCTAATTACATAGTCCATTGTGATGACTGGTTTTCATTTCCTGGTACTGCAAAATGAAACATAATCTATAACTAAAAACAAATCTGAAACTATCAATTTAAAAATAAGACAAGAGACAGCGAGTGATACTTCAGGAGATCATGTTAGGCCGAATCAAGTGGAACCCAATTTGTGACATCCTAACTTCTATTTAATTTATCAGAGTCATGCACTTTGTTTTGAGGTACTTAAATTTTATACCTGGACTCATTGTGCTATTTTAACTGTTATAATTAAAGTTTTATCTCTCACTGTTGTTTCCTGATCCAGGAAGAATGTGAAGAATTAAAGAAGAAAGTGAATGATGGGCTGATACCAAGGACTACCATAGTATGTTACTGGATTCGATAATTTCCTTTATTTTTATTTTTTATCAGTCAACTTAAATAGTGTAGCACATTTAAGTTAGATGATATCAGAGGCGTACCGACTTCTGTTCTGAGTACCCAAAAAAGGGGAAGATTTTTGTTGATATATTTTTATCTGGCAAGTCTAATAAAAAGTTACTTGAAGACTGTATTGTCAATTACTTTTACACTCAATAGCCTCCTTTTTGGCTCTCTCACCACTGTCTTTACCGGAGATTATATTGTGTTATGCACGTTATGCCATGGCTGTCTCAAAACCATTTAGTAATTTACCTCGCGTCGGTTGACATTAATAAAGGGCCTTCTTTTAATATTAGAGTTTAAAATTTCGTCTAGTTTTTGTAATAATCTATTTTGGCAGGTGGAGCTTGAACAGAAGGCCAAACTTTTGCATGACGATATAACAAAACATGTAAGAGAATAAACAAAGTTTGCTATTGGGAACTCTTTTACTATTTTACCCTTTCCGTTTTATGGGTAATTACTTAATTACGTTTGTAATAATATCACGAAAAATCTTGTTGGTCACTTCTATACCTGACTACAGTTTTGTATTCTTCTGATTTTTATCCTTCGTGCCTGTCTCTTGCCATTATTGGTCTGATATATGTTTTTTTCTGGAAAACTTAAGTGGATTGTCAAAGAGCTGGCTACATTACAAAACATCATCGATAGAGCAAATGAGAAAGGGTGGAGAAGAGAATATCCTTTTATTTGTAATTCTAATTTCAGAATATTTTTTCTTTTTGATTGTTCACGCGAAATTATTACTGGTCCATTGGAAGAAAAGAACATTTGAGTCCTCACGTAAAAAAAATGTCATAAGATATGTATTTGATAATTGTCCAAAAATGAATGTAATATTTTTTTTACATGCTTTTGTATTTTTTTTTTCTGGAAGTTTAATGCTTGGTGACTCAAGAATGAGATAGTCTCACATGAAACATCTCAAGTTTTTATTTTTGGTTATTTTCTGGGATGAAAGACCTGGTAACTCTTCATGAAATGTCATTGCAACCCTTAACCTACATTAGTCTTTACCTTTTATGTATACTCTGAGAGACGACGCTTGCTTCAAACATCAGAGGAACAGTCACGTTTGCTACGGAAGGTTCCAAATGTAATTCCAGATATGGCAGAAGATGGACCAAGAGCCGTAGACGATATTATGGAAACTGTAAAGGGAGAACGACTCTCAGGAAAGTCAATTCTTCTGCAAAGTCCGGAATCTCCTGGGTCATATGGGGACAACAACGTAACTTGTTCAGGTATACCCATAGTTTGGTAATATCACTTTATCTTTTCAAATCCACTTTGAGCCATAATGCTTTTGAATTAGTAAAGAATCGTAGCTGCTTTTGAAAGTTAATTCTTAAAACCAGTGTTGGCAAAGTGTTTTGTAAGTTCATTATTATGAAAGCTGGCTTGAGTAGCAGTTTGAATTTCTGGTACTTATCTTTATATCTTTGTTAGAGAATGCAAAAAATTACATAGGGAGGGGACAAATTTTATTGAGGTTGTCTTTGAAATTAATGATAAGGAAAACAGAAGTAGCTTTGAGAAGTAATTCTAAAAGTGCTCATAGAAACACCCCATTACAGAAAAGCATTTGTTGAGAACTGGGTTAATTTATATTTGTTGACTATCAGGTTTTTTTTATTTAGCATGCTTAACTATGAAAAGTTTGATTGGGAACCCTCACTCTATTGATTTAGTATCTTTCCGTTTGTTGGTGGATGGAAAAGTGCATCACTCCGGCATCCCCAATAACATGAAATTACTCTTTTATCCCTCAGTAAAAATAAAATAAAATTTGATATACCATTTTTCTATTTCTGATATAGAAAAAATACATTAAATTACCAAAAATATATATACATTTAATACAAAAATATTTCAGGTATAATTTATAAAATTAAAATACAAAGACACATTTTAATGTACTAAAAATCACATAACTAATACTTTTAATTTTTATAGATATCCAAAACTAAATCATAAAATTTTATGAAAAATATATGGCAAATATAAAATATAGAAAATGTCACAACCTCCAAATTCGCTACATACATGCAAAGTATATATAAAAAGCTCTTACACACATTAAAGAGTATAAGTGTATGTATGCCTACATACGTGTATTATGTATTTTTGAAATGCTCTTAAAGTTCTTATTTGTAATTTAAAAATAAGTATTAGCAAAATGACCTACAACCCTTTAGTTGGTGGATGGAAATGATGACGTGCAATGATGAGAAAAAGAGTAGAAATAAATACAAATTAATCCTTGAGAACCATTATTTACTTTACTATAAAGTATATATACCAATCATATTATTGTGCGCTTTTCATGAGAAAAGGAGTAGAAATAAGCCATTGAAAGCAATACCAAACTCAACCATATTGAAGTCCTGAGGTCGTGAATTAATTCATTGTTGTGCACAAATTAATGAAGAATCATTTTGTCAATTATAATCCATGGGTCATGCGGTTGAATAGTATACTCCACATGGAGACCTTCTAGGATAAGTGACTTATAAATTGGAACACAGTCAAGAATATTCTTTGATGAGTCCCTAACATATCCTCTGAAATTCACTAAACTTTTTTTATACATACTGGGATTCCTTTATTCCTTCGTCTGTCTATATGACACTTTACCTATCCATAATGTTCAGTTCTTTTTTTTTTAGGTACGGATATACTAATTCTTTGGGTTTTCTTTTGAATTTTGTGTCATTTTAGAAGAAAAAGAAGAAACTAAACTTGATCATACTATAAAGCTGGATGAGGAGAAAATTGTTACTGTAAATCAGACGAATGAGATGCTGCTAGGTAAATTTACAGCTCTTGTCA
This sequence comes from Primula vulgaris, assembly GCA_963920805.1. Lineage (NCBI taxonomy): Eukaryota > Viridiplantae > Streptophyta > Magnoliopsida > Ericales > Primulaceae > Primula > Primula vulgaris. The sequence goes on along the minus strand of OY987215.1, from coordinate 15,014,905 downwards.
CTTACTAATTACTATTTTCTCGTTTCTATCTTTCAACTATTATAAAGATCGATTTTTCAAGAGGGTACTGGCTTTAACAATGAGTAGTGAGTTTTACTGAACTCAAGGCCTAAAATTATAAATAATAGGGCATAATTGTAGTAACCAAAATGTTATCATCTCTTACCTCAAAGCAAATTTTAGAATCTGCAATATTTGACCTTTCTCTATTACCTATGTACTCACTTTCTACTTTCATTATTGCGGCATTAAATAAGTTTCCAAACTCAGGGTGCAATTTTTTTTTCCTATGTGCATTTGAAGCAGAAAAGAAAAATGTTGGAATTGTTTCTTGCTACGAAGGGAATTATGATCCTTGCACTGATACATGTTTTCTTGAAGTTCTGTCTCAACCTCAGCGTGTTGCTCCGCAAGTTGAAGATAACATTCTATTCGAGTGCGAGCTTTCCCAGAATTTTCAGAAGTAGGCTATTTGTTGTGTCGAACAAATCCTATGGAATGGTTGTAGAAAGCCATGTGAATGTAATTTGTGGTACTGCTGTTACAACGGGAAAGTACAAAGAATTAGGTGCTTTTTGTTTTTTTGTAAGACTTTAATCGGGAAACCAGCTGTGGGGACATAGGTATTCAGTTAAATGAGAACTGAATTTTTGGGTACTGGCTTTGCTAAAACTTTGCAAATTTAACGAATCAAATTTAGTTTTCAGTTTGATGGCTAACCTGTGCATCAATACTTATATTCACCATCTTTTTTTCTAAATTATTTATTGATAAAGCATAAACTTTGATCGGTTAAGTTATGCTCGTCAACAATTATAATTAATATGATCGACTATAATAAATTGGACGATGTTATCTTTCTTTCTTTATTGATTTGGTAAATTACAAAGCCTTATTACAAATATATTTAGTATTCTGATGCTCGGTGTAATTCCTCGGGCTTTTTGACTTTGACATGTAGTTGGTCTGTACTTCTTTAGTGAGATAAGCTCTGAGAAGTATTTGTACTAATTTCTCTTTTTCTCCCTGGAAGTCAGATGACGTATTGTACTGCTCTTTGACTCTATTTATAAGGGTACGTGCTTCACAAAATGTTGACAAGTGTCGCTCTCATCTGTCAACTCATGTGCTTTTTGAGTGTTGGGACTCTGTTAATTGGACATTTAACATCAATGGATAATTACTCTCATATATGTTAAAGGAAAGACCACTATGTCCTTATCCCAACTATATTTGCGTTTGATATCTAGTAAAAACATACGGGTTGGGTTATTACCGAATATCGTTTAACGGGTATTATTTTCATGTCGTATCAAGTGCTCCCTGACTTTTTCGTTGTGGTCTCCATGACGGGAGAGTCATCATGTTCGGTTTTTTATGGACTTTATCTCGGCCTTCTTGTTCCTAATGTTTTCTCGATAAGTGTAGCCGTTTTGTACTTGTCCCCCTTGCAGCAATTAGTGGTATTGGGAAGTCCAGGCGTGCTAACTTGTTTCGATGAGACTCTTGATCTTCCCCTCATCTATCCATTATAAAAAGGGTTCCTTATTACTTCCATTTACATACCTCACTATTTCAACTTCTCTTCAATATCATGACTCCCTCTAATGGATCTAGCGTAGACAATTTCTCTGAATATCTCGCTTATCTGGAGGGCGAGGTCAGGAATGCTCGTATTCTGAAGAGAAGGTTCGCCTTCTTGGCGAGAGAAGCTGTCAGGATATCTGATCTAGAGGAAATGGTGGCTGCTTTGGATGCTGCCCACCACGTGGCCTTGGCTGACCAGGATTGGACTCTTGACCGGGTCAAAAGGCTTGAGGCTTCTCGGGCCAGGCATAAGGCGTCCAAGTGGGCTTACAAATTGGCCCTAAAGGAGTTGCATGCTCGATCCAAGAAGAGGTCGGATGACGGTGAAGCGGGTTCTGCAATCAAATAATTTATTTTTTGTAATATTTGTTTATTTGCAGATATAACGCCTCTATGTAATAGAATTTCTGAATTTAATAAAATCTTCTCTTATTCTCGTCCTTTATCCGTTGTTTGTCTTTCAATTGTATTATATCTTCACATTATTCCCTTTTGCCACGTATTCTGTGATGTTATGATGGACTTTATTGAGCCATGTACACATATCTATCCAATATTTCGAAAAGGGTGACTTTGTGCACGCTTAGTCTTTCCCAATCTTCTGAAACTGTTGCACTTCCCAAAGTGACACGTGTATAGTGGTTTTTCCACATATTTATATTTATCCAATATTCGCACGAATCCAATAGTCTCTTTGATCAGATGCGTCTCTTCAATGCACACGTTTCTTAGAACCTTTTGGCGAACGGTTGCGATTCCCCACTTTATGCCTCTATATAAATACCCCCTTTTGGCATATTATTTCTTCATTATCTCTCCATCTTTCTTCTTCTTGCTACATATTTTTGTTTTGCAAACTTACTGTTTTCAACATGTATGCCCCTTTTACCAGGTCAGCCCTAGCCTTACAAGTGGAGGCTTTTGAGGCTTCATACAATAACGTTAAAAGGATGCTCCGGGATGCTGAAGAAGAGTTACAGATAATGCGATATCACCATACTGAGATAGTGAGGGAGTTGACGTGGTTGATGGCCGAGTTGGATTACTGTAGGCGTGCTCGCCAGACCTTAGTCGAGGAGAACAACATGCTTCGTGGGAATCCTTCGCTTCAATATACTGCAAACCTGGTCGGGCCATCTCACCGATACCGATCAACTTTGTCAGAGCCGCCCTAATTTCGTTTTTACTTTTTAAATTTTGTTATGTTTTGTCCTCTGATATAACTATTTCCAGTGTAACCCATCTTTATTATTGAAATGAATGTTTACCTTTTCTTCTATTTCTTTTTGTACTTCCTGTACTTTATTTACTTGACAAAGTGCAAGTCTGTCGAATATTTTTCTTGCTTTTTCTCTTTTTTACGTGCCCACGTGATTTCTGTACCATGGCTGACGATTTATCAGTCAAAAATGCTCATGGCTTACTCGTTTGTCAGTGCTTTCCAACTACTTTTGCTTTTCTTGCTCTATAAATACCTTGCCCCCAACTATTTCTTCTCATCTCTCATTGTTATATGAATTCCCCCTAGTGCTTTAAGGAGCTTATCAAACTAGCTAGTGGATTTACAAATGGCCGATCCTCGGATGGGCGGACAGGACCGTTTAAGGGACTTAGATGAGTTGTTGTTTCAGACTCGTCTTCGAATGGTTAGGGCAGAGAGGGAGTTCGGGGCCTTAACCCTTAGCCGTTATGCTTCCCCCAACGATGATTCATGGAGGGAAAAGAAAGAGGAATGTGATGCCTTGGGTCATCGGTTAGACGAGCTGCTGCTTGAGAGAGAGCATCAGATGAATGTTTGGTATGGGGCCGAGGCGATGTGGAAATATTCCCAGGATGAGTTTGACAATGGTCCTCAGGGGTCGGCTAGTTTGACGGCTGAGAATGCTCGGCTAAGGGGTGAAATTGATGCTCTTAACTCGGACAACGATGCTCTTGCCGAGGAAAACACCTCTTATCGAGCTCGACTTGTGGACAGTAGGTCTTCGAGCCGCCAAGGGTCTTGTTCCCATGTAGGGGGCTCGGTTTTTCCCTCTAGTAGCCCTTAGTCTTTTGGGTTTTTGCTGTTTATTAATCGTTAAATGTACTCTTTTATTATTGTTGTCATCTTGTTTCTTTATTTTTGAATCGATACACGTGTATGGATGTGATTTGTGTTTTCTTTTGAATTTGGACCGTTGTATCTCTTCGTTTTTGTGCCTCTTTACTTTCTATATAAATGCTCCCTTGTGTTTCTTTTCCTTCTCGCATAATTTCCTCATCTCTTTTTCCCTCTCTCCATATCATTCATATATATATATATATATATATATATATATATATATATATATATATATATATATATATATATATATATATATTTGTAAGATGGCTCCCGTTACCAGATCTGCTGCCAAAGCCAAAACTTTCTTTGAGAATGAGCCCAATTTCATGCTGTCTGTTCGTGTTCCTTTAGAGGGTGAGGGGGAGTTTACCCCAGTCCAACTGCTTGAGATTGACATCAAAATTCTGAAGACGAAGCTGATGATCTCTGAGACCGACGGTAAGAGGTGGAAACAGTATTAGGAGCAAGAGAGAAAAGTGCTCATTGTGAAGCCGAGAAGAAGTGTAGGTCTCTCACTTATTCTTTGCATCAAGCGGAAATTGGCATCTCCCACATACTGAGGGAGAAGGAACGTCTTGAAGACCTTTTGGCTAAAATGACTGCTGGTGTGGGTGGTAGTTCTTAGGTTTCTAAATAAGTGGGGTTGTTTATGTAATTTTCTTGTTTTTATGGGATTTTGAATTAGTTGTAATATGCCTGTTTTTCCCATGGTGGATGAATAAAAAATAGTCATTATCTGCTTCTCTTTCCTATTCACTTGTTGCTTTGTTATTGTTTCTTCTTCGACGTGACGAGTATGTTGATATCGGGCATTTATGGTTTTTTAGATGTCTGGATGAGATGTTCGACTTTTGATTGTGCATCCTCGGTATGGGTCACCTGGGTTACCCCCTCGTAGACCGTTGCTAGAATAATTTTGATTGTTTTGTTGTCGACCTAGTGACAGTCTGCGCCGTTTTGCACGGTGACCCTTATTGCTTATGGATTATTGTTCGTCTTCTTGTGCATTATTGTTGATGACGCATGTTTAACATTTTTCGAGGTGGGGTCCACCGGCCATTTATATCGGTTTTAGGATGTGACCTTCATGTGGTAGTGGGATGTACCATTCTACGTGGCATGATCTGGAGCGTTGTTTTTGCAAAAACAAACGGCGATTATTGACTTTTCTGTGGCTGAAAAGAGAGAAACTTCTGTCATACGAAAGGACGGTTATTATTTTATTCCTGTTTATGCGCTTCCTCTCATTTATCTTCTGTGAGTAATTCTTTTTTGTTCTTATCTCTCCTTAACATATATATACTTTCTGGTGATACTGTTCATATCTTATATCCTTCACAATATTTCCCCCTTATTTTCTCTCTCTAGGGTTTGACTCTCTCTCTAGAATTTTTGCCGCTGCTATACTCATTTTTCTCTCCTCCTTATCATCATAATGGGTGTAAGTGTTTCCATGACTTCTGTGATTCTCTTGTATACACTTTTGCTAATCCTCTTTGATTTATGTGTCTTCGTTTGTATCTATATATTGTGTTGATGGTGTTTATTATTGGGGTTATGTGACTTGTTTGCTGAGCTTGATCTTTTTCGTTTCCTTGTATGTTTTTGTTTGCTTTATTGTTGGTGGGTTTTCTTCCCTTTATTGAATTTTGTGGGTAGACTGGGCTGTTGCTTGATTGCATTGCTTCTTACTTTGTTATCCTCTTGGTCTTGTCTTTGTTTTGTTGTTTTAGCCTAGGTCGTCCTTGTAAGTAGTCCTTGCTTTGGCTTATTTTGATTGTGCTGTTGTGCTTTTGCTGTTTTATTAGGATGACTTGTCCCAATGCTTGGCCCAATTGAGCCAATTCTCCGAGTACGAGTTTAAAAGTCGAGCAAGAATACATGCTGACGTACATTTGCGGTTGCCTACCTCTGATGAGGAGGTATTAGGCTTGGTGTCGGAGAGGGGGGGGGGTTGCTATTCGAGCCTTGACGCTTCTGACAGGGGGTCTCACGTTCTCTCTCTCTGACTGGGTGGCCTATTTCTTTGATGCTTTCCAAATTGCTCCCTGTCAGCTTGCTCTAAACAGTTACTGTATTCTGAACGGTGTCAAGAGGATGTCCGAGATGGCGAATGTGAGGCTAGAGCTAAAAGACGTGTTCGGGGTCTACATCTTCCATTTTGATCTTCGGAGCTGTTATCTGCGGTCGGTACGTTCTTTTGCTCGGCCCATGCTCGATATTCCAGACACGAACAAGGAGAATAACCTTGATACCTTGATCGTTTCCGGAAATTGGTGTCCCCCGGGGCATCTAATTCCCTATCCCGCTGTTAGTGCCCCCATGCTCCTTCCATCGGTGCTCCTAGTGCCAATGCTCTTCTGGCTTTGTGGAAGTGGTGGGGCCCAAACAATCAGGAAGATAGTTGGGCCTCTCCCAAACTACTCGGGTATGTTGCTGACCCAGGGAATAGGTGCACCCATGTGCCTATCATCCCTCCTGAGACTGATGACGAGTTCTTGAATGTCGTTAAGTCTCGGATTTTGTCCCTTGGTGGGAGGAAAACTGCTAGTTCTAGAGCGAGAGCTGCTGCGAGGGTGCCAGCGTCGGTGACCAAGATCATGACATCATCGGTGATGTTGACTGGTCAGGGACGATCAGCTGAGGATGTGAATCCGATTGTGCCCCCAAAGAGGGTGAGGGTGGCGGTTGTTAGACATGTGGGAGTGGTGGCGGCTGTTACAGAGGCTGTGAGGAGGTTGGGGGGAATTTGACGGTTGTGGGTGTTAGGGAGGGGGTGCATGGCGAGAAGAGGGTCATGGATCACGTTGTGGGCGATTTTGGGGCGACATAGATGCACTCTCCTATGAGGGATGACCTTATTCTGCCCAACCCGACAGAGTGTGGGAGTGTTCCGGTCCAGGTATATACCTTAGTTTTGATACTTCTGACCTTGTTTTCCTTTGACTGATATGTTATTTTTGTCTTTATCAGTGTTCTCCTTCCTTACTGGTTACTCTTGCCCTTGCTCGGTCTATGGGCATTGTTTTGTTTTAGGAGCCGATCCGTACTATGTTTGACTTTGTGAACTATCAGTCAATGGCTCGGCAGAATTTGAATCTCCCCGATGTCTCGCCCCCTCGCGTTGAGGTGGAGGATGGCGAGGCACCGTCCCCTGAGGCAGAGCTTATTGCAACCCGGACGGGTGAGGAGGTGGTGGAGTTGGATGCTTTCGAGGAGGAGATGGGTGGTATGGGGGTGGATGAGTTTCGTATGACCCAGTACATTAGCCGAGGTGGGGGTCATTTGCTTGCACAACCCCGGTCTTCTAGGATGGCGTATACTGCCGTTCTGCTCCTTGTCTATAAGGACATGGAGGAGTTGTCTTGTCGTCCCGGAAAGGAGGCCGCTGATGAGACTAGCGATGATGCCCTCCAAGTATGTTTTCTTGCTTTTCAGCATTTTAATTTATTTTTCATTTTTTTGGTATTTTGGTACCTTATAAGATTTCCTTGTAGGCTTTCCTCTCGGCCATGGACCTGAAGAAGCGGTTTGCTGCGTCCCGATCTCAGTTATCGATGCTAGAGGCTGAGAAGCAGCTTTGGGTAGAGGAGAAGACCAAGCTAGTGGTCGAGAAGGAGACGGCCGAAGGGTCCCTCGCTATAGCCCAGAAGAAGTATGAGGATAAGGTCTCTCGGCTAAGTGCGAAGGTGTCTGCGGTTGAGGCTGCCCAGATATATGATCAGGGCACATTTATGAGGATAGCTAATTTTCTTGCTTTAAGCTCCTATGTTCGGGCTCTGAACCTGGTTGAGGCACCTCACTTGCATCCGGTTTGGTCGGTCTTTGTTTATCCCGCATCTCGGGTGTCCCCTCCGCTGCCTTTGTATTGGGCTAACATTCGGGAGGATGAGCTTCCGGTCCTACCAGGGCATCCGGTTTCTGTTACGCCCCACCCCCATTCGGGCTTGGGTTCTGTCACGCCCCGTTCTTCTACTCCCCGGCCTCCGCCATCTCAGGTTGACCTTTAAGATTGTTTTTTTGTTTTGAAATTTCATGTGGATCAGTAGGTTTTAATTTTCCTTTTGATGCCCGGTTTGTGGGTTGTACAGTTTGGTTCTTGACTTTGTAAAGCTTGCACGTTTGGCATATTTTCGTAACTTTACTTTATCCTACCTCGTTCTCCTGTTTTGGTTGTTTTTCTGCACGTTTTCATTTGTTGAAGGTAGTAGCGTTATGTCAGGTACCGGTTAATCCTTTGGTCGAAGAGGTCTTGTCCTAGCCTATTTGTAGGTCGGGTGATGAGATTATTTGTGATATAGTTGAGGGTGAGGGACCCAGTTCCTCTCGTTCTTATGCATTGAACCCTGTTCGCAGTGAGATCGAGGACCTTAATATTCATATTTTGAATTTATCGACTCGTTTACGTGATTTGGGTGAGGAATTTAGTAGGAAGACGGCCCATTACACTGCGAATAAGGGTAAGGTGAATGAGCTTTTAAGTGAACTTCGTCGGTCTCGCGACGATGCTCGGGGCCGGGTTACTACTTTGTACTTGGTGTTGGAGGCTGTTTTTGATGATGCCGATTTACTGCTCTCCTTTGTCAAGGCTCATTGGACCCGTACTATGGCGCTAGAACAATATGAGTATGTGAAGGGTACCCGTGGTGCAACCCGTGCAGAGCGCATGGTTAGTGCCATGGCTCGTGTTGATGAGACCACGGTTGCTTTGACTAATATCAATCATGAAGTAAAGATGCATCTTGGGTCACAGATAACGTCATTGTGAGAGGTTCATTTTGCCGATGCTGGTGTGACCTCGGCGTCTCCCGATGACCCTGTTGCTCCTCTGTCCGACTAACTTAGACAATAGGATTCTGACTTGTATTTTGACTGAATTTTTTCGATATGTAACTTGTATAAATGTCGATGTTTCTGATTTCCCATGTCGGTTTTATGGCTTTTATTGATGTATTTTTCTTTATCTTATAGGCACCTGCTAATTTATTGCATCAGACTGGTTCTCCGGCCCTTGTTAATCCTGGGCAGGGACCTACTGGTGTTGCCCAGGTTGGGTCCTCGTCTGGCGCGACGAATCAAGCTCGTGCCAATTGACTTTATGTTGACTTGATGGGGAAGAACGATAAAATTCATGCCAAGTGCGCCCGTCTTAAGGAAAACTTAAAGGTCTGGTCGGCCTCTTTCAGGGACTATGTGAAACGCCGAGCATGTTTTTGTGGTTCAGGAGCGTCGTCTAGATCGGTATTGGCGGTTGAAGGATAGGTGGCTTAATAAATTGAAAGTGTTGGTGCCCCGTGCTAATGCTTTAGTTAAGTATTTTCGAGCTTCTTGTGCTCAGCATGACGCGTCTGCATCTTTAGGCCAAGTCCGCTCATTACCCCTTGATAGCGATCTTCTAGTTACTGCTACTGATTTCCATAATTGGGCCAAGGCAGCGGAGTTTACTGCTCGACTATCGGTGACTGGCCTTGTGGGATCTCATACCAACAGTTTTGATTCTCTTCTTCCTCATGAGTTGTTAGAAGGTGAGAAGACTGATGAAAATACCTCCACTGATGATGAAGCGCTTGATCTTGGTCAGGTCCCCTCCTATTCATCGTGTGCCAGTTAGTCGTCGAATTAGGAGGTTCTATTTTTCCTTGTTTGTTTTATTGGCCTTTACTGTCTTTGATTATTTGTCTGGAAACTTGTCTTGAATATTGTCTTATTGCCTCCGTAACGTGGGCTCGCACTATATTTATGTCTTAGCCATGAATAGACATTCTTCCTTGTATTTCTTGTTTTCTCCGTGATGTGTTTCGTCGTTTATTCAAAGGACTTTATGTTAGGGATTTTAGCCATGTTGCCTCCGGTCCGTTGGAGGATTTGTTCGGGACTTTAACCCAATTGCTTCCGGTTCGTTGGAAGACTTTGTCGTGTATATTTTTTTGCATGCCTTCGGTTCGTTGAAGGACTTGTTAGGGGCTTTAATCCAATTGCCTCCGGTTCGTTGGAGGACTTTGTTATTTTTTTTTGCGTGCCTTCGGTTTGTTGAAGGACTTGTTAGGGACTTTAACCCAATTGCCTCCGGTTCGTTGGAGGACTTTGTCATTTTTTTTTTTGCATCCCTTCGGTTCGTTGAAGGACTTGTTAGGGACTTTAACCCAATTGCATCCGGTTCGTTGGAGGACTTCGTCATTTTTTTTTTGCATGCCTTCGGTTCCTTGAAGGACTTGTTAGGGACTTTAACCCAATTGCCTCCGGTTCGTTGGAGGACTTTGTCGTTTTTTTTTTGCATGCATTCGGTTCGTTGAAGGACTTATTAGGGACTTTAACCCAATTGCCTCTGGTTCGTTGGAGGACTTTGTCGTTTTTTTTTTTTGCATGCCTTCGGTTCGTTGAAGGACTTGTTAGGGACTTTAACCCAATTGCCTCCGGTTCGTTGGAGGACTTTGTCGTATTTTTTTTGCATGCCTTCGGTTTGTTGAAGGACTTGTTAGGGACTTTAACCCAATTACCCCCGGTTCGTTGGAGGACTTGTTGATAGAGATTTTGCTCAACGGAATTCATAACAGATTCATTTTATTTCTTAGAATGATTACAAAAGAAAGGAAATAGGAGTAAAAAAGCCTTACCTATCATTAGCTTTGGTCTATTTTACATGTATTTTTTGAGGTTGACTATGTTCCATCAATTTTTCTCACCTCTACTATTTTCGAATTGGACATTTTTGATTTTGTATGAGACCGGGCTTGTTTTCTTGACGATTTCATATGGTCCCTCCCAGTTGGGACTGGGTTTACCGTGTATCTCGTTTCTTGTATAGGCGGTCACTCGTCGTAGTACCAATTCACCAATTTCAAATTCTTTGGGGCCCTTTACCCTTTTGTCATATGCTTGTTTTACGTTTGTTGGTATTTTGCTAGGGTTAGCGCTGCTATTTCCCGTTTCTCATCCAGCATGTCGAGTTCTTCTCTCATCCGTTCTTCATTTTGTTCGTGCTCGACTAATGTGGTTTGAAGTGTGGGCATCCCAACGTCCGTTGGTATGACGGCCTCGACGCCGTATTCTAGGCTGAATAGAGTTTCCTTTGTGTCGGTTTTTGGCATTGTTCGGCATGACCATAGCACATTGAGGAGTCTTTTCGGCCATTTACCTTTTGCTTTTTTCAAGCTTGTCTTAATTCTGTCGAGGATTGTTCTGTTTGATACCTCAGCCTGTCAGTTACCCTGTGTGTTGAGTAGAACTTCCAAATGCCCAGTTCCTCATACCAAAGTTGCAGCTTAGTGTCTTTGAATTGGGTCCCATTATCTACGACGATGGCGTAAGGTATTCCAAATCTGGTTATGATGTGCTCCCATATGAACTGCTTGACATTCTGGGCTTTGATTTGTCTGAGCGGTTTAGCCTCTACCCGCTTTGTGAAATAGTCTGTTGCCACAATCAGGTACTCCACATTTCCCGACGCTTTTGGCAGTTTCCCAACCAAATCAATTGCCCATTGGGCAAAAGGCCATGGTGTCGATACCGGGGTCATCATTGATGTCGGGAGCCGAGATATTTTGGCGAATCTTTGACATTTGTCGCATTTCTGGACATACACATCGGCGTCCCTTTTGATATATGGCCACCAGTACCTTTGTGTAACTATTTTGTTGGCTAGTGACCTTCCCTTTATGTGTGCTCCGCACGCTCCTTCATGGATTTCTTCTAAGATCTGTTGTTGGTGTTCCGTGCGGACACAGAGCAAATGTGGTCCTCGGTAACTTGATTTATATAGTTTTTCTTCATCGAATAGCTAGAACTTGGAAGCTTTCCTTGTGACCTTGAGTGCTTTTATCTTGTCTGTTGGAAGCGTCCCATTCCTCAAATATTGGATCATTTCGTCCATCCATCCCAGATCGTACTGCATTGACATTATCCTATCAACTCTTTTGGTTATACTCGGTGTTTCTAGTGTTTCCACTGTAATTGACTGAGTATTTGCTAGTGTTAGCGATGAGGTTAAGGTGGCCAATGCATCCGCATGGGCATTTTTTGTGCGGTTAATTCATACTAACTCGCATTTGTCGAATTTTGCCATCATGCTCTGGACGTGTTCTTGGTAAAGTATCTTCCGGTCATCTTTAGCTTGGTATTCACAAATGGCTTGGTTAACTACCAGCATAGAGTCAGAACTACCAGTCAAGTGGGTGCATCCGAGTTTCCGTGCAATGATCATGCTGTTTATCATAGCTTCGTATTCGGCCTCATTGTTGGTGTCATGGAAGCCCAGTTTGATACTTTTTTCAATTATTGCACCCTCACTAGATTTGAGGACGATTCCATCTCCTGACTCGTCTTTGGTAGATGAACCATCGAGATGTATTTCACAGTGTGATTGTTGCGACATTATCGCTGGTTCGTCATGTCCCTCGGTAAATTTTGCAATGAAATATGCCAATACTTGTCCTGATCGCATGTCTAGGCACGAATTCGATGTGGAATTGAGATAGCTCGACCCCCCAAGCTGCCACCCGTCCACTTATGTCGGTTCTCCGTAGAGATTCTTTGATGTGGAATTTGGTGTAGACTTGGACTTGGTGGGCAATGAAGTAGTGAGGTAGCTTTCTTGTTGCTACTACCAGTGCTAGGCATAGTTTTTCCAATGGTAGATACCTCGTTTCCGCTTCGACAAGGGTTTTACTCACAAAGTAGATTGGAAACTGCTCTCGACCTTCCTCTCTTAAGATGACTGCACTCATAGCTGTTGCCGACACCGCTAAGTAGCATGCCAATATGTCTCCTTTGTTTGGTCTGACTAACAGGGGCAATGTTCTTAGATACTCTTTTAGGTTGTGTAAGGAAACTTCGCATTCGGGGTTCCATACGAATTTTTTGCCCTTTCTGAGCGTTTTGAAGAGAGGGCATCCCTTATCCGCTGATCGGCTGATGAACCTGCTCAGTGCGGCCACATTCCCGTGAGCTCCTGTATTTGCTTTTTGTTTTTAGGTGCAGCTAGGTTCCTCAGAGAAGTTATTTGGTCGGGATTTGCTTCGATTTCTCTTTGGCTTACCATGTGCCCTAGGAACTTGCCCTTGCTTATGCCGAACGCGCACTTTGTGGTGTTGAGTTTTAGCTTGTGCTCGCCTAAGGTTTGAAATACGTCTTTGATGTTCTGCAAATGGGATTTGGCCTTTTCGCTCTTGATGACCATATCATCTATGTATACCTCCATTGTCTTCCCAATATGCTTTTGACAGACGTTTGTTATCATTCTTTGGTAAGTAGATCATGCGTTGCGCAACCCGAACGACATAACATTGTAGCAGTAATTTCCCAGTGGTGAGATAAACAAGGTCTTCTCCTGATCCTCTTTAGCAAGTGGGATCTGATGGTATCTCGAGTACGCATCTAGGAAGGTCATTCTCTCTGCCCCTGCCGTTGCGTCAACTAGCCGATCTATTCTCGGTAGTGGGAATGGATCCCTCAAACAGGCCTTATTGAGACTGGTGAAGTCTATACAGACTCTTAGCTTCCCATTTTTCTTAAGGACCACCACTGGGTTGGATAACCACCTAGGGTAGATCACCTCTCTTATGGCTGCCGCTTCTAGTAATTTCCGAACTTCCGCTATAATTTCCTCTCTATGATCGACTGATATTTTCCTGCTTTTCTGAGCTACTAGCTTATAATCGGAGTTCATGCTGAGTTTATGTCATGCTGTCCTGGGGCCTAGGCCGGGCTTGTCTCTGGGGCTCAAAGCGAACTTGTCAACATTGGCAAACAAGAAGTTCTCCAATTCTCTTGCTTCCTCCTCGGGAAGGTTCTCTCTTAGTAGGAAATAACGATCTTCATCCATTCCCGGGATGTTTACCTTTCTGAACTTCTCCCCTGCTTGCTCCTCGACGATCCTCTCTTCCTTTGCAATTTTATCCACTCACTTTTTAATGCTGGATGGTTGCTCCACGATGACCAATTGCTTCTTCAAAGCCGCAGTTATGTCTTCACAGCGTCTTGAATCCTCTTGACATCCCCGGGTTGTTTCAATCCCACCTTTACCGTTCGTATATTTGACTTTCTGGTGGTAAGTCGACGGTATGGCGCGCATAGCATGGAGCCATGGGCGGCCTAAAATCGCGTTACGGCCCGATTTTTCGTTGACCACCAGAAATTCTATGGGTACCGATACGGTTTCGGTTGTGACGTTGAGAACTATCTTCCCAAGTGGCTTTGTTGTTTCCGAGATAAGCCCTATCAGGGTTACGTCGATCGATTATAAGTCCTGTAGACTCAGTTCCATCTTGTCGAAGAGTTCTTTATACATTATATCACATGACACTCCCTGGTCGATTAGGACTCTGCTAACCATATCGATTTTGATTTTCACCCGAAGGTTAATCGCGTTGTTGTGAGGGTATATGACCCCTTCTTCATTGTGGTCGGAGAAAGAGATTGGCGGATGTCTTTGCTGTGTGCATTGTCTTTTGGCGGAGGAGGATGCCTGAGATGCTCTGGCGACCTGGCCGAAGTGCGCCAATTGTCTTTGTTGGGCTCGCTCTCCTTCTGTGTTTACGGGTCGCGATAGGTGGACGACATTGATCGTCTTTCCTCTTCTGTCTTCTGATCCTTCAATGGCAGGCTTCTTGTCTTTGTTCATACCGCCCTTGATGAACATGTTTAGATAGCTAGCGTTGCCCCATAGGTTCATTTTCCACCGGAGGTTTCTGCAGTGTTCGGTGAGGTGGTCGTGGTCTTCATGATAGGCACAGTAGAGCTTGGAGTCTCTTTGGTTCGGTGGAGATACAAATGGTTCCGGTTTTGAATACTAGCTTTGTCTGAAGATGTCTTTTAGAATTTCTTCTACAGACAGGTTGAAATTATATATGAGCAGGACCAGTTCAAAGTTCCCCCTGTGCTCTCTCTCTTGGAAGCGTTCTGGTCGGAGGGGCCTATTTGGTACCTGGTACGTGAGTTGGTACGGTTTCCGATCAGCTTCTATGGGGCGCTCTGTGTTTCTCTGATCCTCGGGCCTTTTATATGAGTTGTCTTTCTTGGCCGGTTTGATTGCCTCACCTTGATTTCCCTTGGCTTTCTTGCGCTCCACCCGCGTCTCTCTGACCGACTCTCTTCTGGGTAGAGTTCGGTTGAGGTTCATTATTTCCTCATTTTTATCCTTCAGGGGGGTGCAGTAGGCAAAAAGTGCATCGGTAGTCGGAAAACTTTTGCCAAAAAATTTTCTTCTCGCCCAGTACTCGCTCGGGATGGAGTTGATGAAATTATGGATGGCTATGTTTCTGGCATATTGAGGGATTTGATTTGCCACGTCAATGAAGCAAATACAGTAGTCGTTTAACCGCTCATTAGGCAACATTGCCATCTTTAGCTTTCGATGGGGATTTTCTTTTTCCTATGAACGGCATACCGGGTGGCGTATGCTCTGAGCAGTTCAGTCCAGCTCCCTATGGATCCCCTTGGTAGATTATGATTCCAAGTCGAGGCTTCTTGACCCAAGCTTTTCTTAAAAAATTTGCACATCAAGGTGGAGTCATCTCTCCATAATTTCATCCTTGTTTTGTACTGTCTTAGATGGTCTATGGGGCAGCTTTTCCCGTCATATAGTTTGAACTTTGGGATGACAAACCCCATCGGGTTTCGGCTCTGTGTTATCAGCTCGGTACACGACGTCTCTTGGCAGATGTCCCATGCCTGCTGGAATACCTCATCTTGCGTTTGATATTGTGGAGTGTACCCTCCGCCATAATTTGTGTGTGAGGGGTAGTATTCATGTACTCCCTCCACCCTGTTCTCGATGTATCCTCCGTGGTTTGGGGCTATGGGATGTCCGGCTTGGGTTCCCTGAAACCCGAACATTGGTTGGGTCGTTCTGGGGGGGATCCCCCCTTGTTGGGGCCTTCTAGCCTCCTGCTGTCGTCCTGCCACCTCCATGACTTCCCTATAAGTATAATCTTCCCCTCGCTCCTTTCTTTGGGTCTCTTTCTGTGGGCCGACTGTTTGGCCTATTGGGATTTGGATCCGTACAGATGTCATGGCTGACATGCAGGCTACCAGTTGGGATTGAATTTGAGCGTGGTAGCTCTCATCGGTCCTGGACAATACCACCGCATTTACTGTTGGTTGCATTATCGGCTGAAATTCCACCATGGATGGTGTAATTATTCGTGGAGGGTGTAGTGGCTATCGAGCTGTTTGCTCTTGTGCGTCGGTAACTGGCATTCTGTATTGGAATGTCGTTGTATATCTTTGGAGTGGAACTCCCTGATGTCTTCGTTGTTTCCTCAACGTGGTTATCTTTGGAGTGGAACTCCCTGATGTCTTAGTTGTTAGTTCGGAATTGGGCAACTCTTCCTCGGTGGGAACTTGAGTTGGACGACATGGTGGGTAGATGGGCCCTAGAGTTTGGCCTATTGTTTGCAACGGGTGCTGCGCTGTCTAACTGTCGAGATACTGTCTGATGTTTTCTTGTCCGTCTTGCTGCGGACATAGCCCGCTTGGGAAGTTGGAGGCGGACGATTGGTTCTTGGACGTGAGTGCTTGGTATCTTTGTTGGATGGCTAGGAGTGCATCCAACTCGTCATGATTGATTCGTACTTCGTTGCTGTGGTTTGTGGTTGTTCCCACTTCCTCGGGGCAATTTTCTTCCGTATTGGTAACCATTTTGCTCGTCTGATAGAGTTATGTGTTCGATTTCGAAACTATTTAGTACTAGATGAATCGTAGAGACGGCGCCATTTGATAAATCATAAACTTTGGTCGGTTAATTTATGCTCGTCAACAGTTATAATTAATATGATCGACTATAATAAATTGGACGATGTTATCTTTCTTTATTGATCGGGTAAATTACAAAAATTTATTACAAATATATTTAGTATTCTGATGCTCGGTGTAATTCCTCGGTCATTTGACTTTGACCTGTAGTTGGGCTGTACTTCTTTAGTGAGATAAGTTCTGAGAATTATTTGTACTAATCTCTTTTTTTCTGCCTGGAAGTCAGATGGCGTATTGTACTGCTCTTTAACTCTATATATAGGGATACGTGCTTCACAAGATGTTGACAAGTGTCGCTATTATCTGTCAACTCATGGGCTTTTTGAGTGTTGGGCCTCTGTTAATTGGACCTTTAATATCAATGGATAATTACTCTCATATCTGTTAAAGGAAAAGACCACTATGTCATTATCTCAACTATATTTGCGTTGGGTATCTAGTAAAAACATACGGGTCGGGTTATTACCGAATATCGTTTAACGGATATTATTTTCATGTCGTATCATTTATCTGTAGCAAATTTGCACATTTCAACTTAATGTGGCAAAGCAACTTTGTTGGAAATGATAAATTACCGAGGGAACAGAATAGCCTAAGCTGCATCAAACAAGCGCTGATTGTTGGAATAGATTACAGAAGCAAACTCTTTTTATCTAAAAATCAGTTGACAAAGATGATGAAAAATTTATGTGACAAAATAGATGATACAGCTGTAACCATTATGGACACTCCTCAGGACTCGAGAAGCAATTAATAAAAGTAAATTAGTTTCTGGAATCAAAGTGGTAAAAATCATGATATTAGTCTAGAAATATGTTTTGGCAGAGAATTTGAGAAGGTAACAGAAGGACGAAAAGAAAGTGATGATAACTCTTTGATAGTATTTGACAATGATAAACCCCTACTTGTTCATCATAATAGAGGTATAGAAAACAGTATGTCAGAAATTTCAAATGAGAAGGATTGGGAAGACATCTAATCTAATGGTCATAAACAGAAAAGAAAAGAAAATAAATACGTTTAGTTTACTATACTATAACGCCACCTTTGTTAAAGAGATTAAGAGGGTTATAGTACTATTAATAACGTTGGGCCCACCTTATATATTGTTTGGTGACATAATTTGTCAACAAGTATTGTTTGACGGATGTTAATAGAATTACACTCACCATGTGATATGCAAGAGAATGTGAGGGCAATTTTATCATTTTGTTTAACGGTAGAGCCGTAATTGTGACAAATTTCATAGTTTGTTATCTCAATTGTTAAAATTATTAGTCAATTATCTAAATCGTTAAACACTGGTAGTACACTACACCAAACATATTCTTTCCCACAAAAAGAAAAATATGTTTAGTGTATTGTATTTTCAGTGTTTAAAAAGGGAAAAAACATGTTGATATTTGATATTGAGGTAATCGCGGAAAGAAATATAATGATTAAAACACCTATTTGTTAGAGATATTAGTAATAAAAGCTACATCTAAAAGTATAAAAAAACTTTTTCTGTTATATAATAATGTTCTATTAAGCTATGTTTGTTTGCGGAATAATAGAGAGTATAATATTAATAGTACCGTGGGATCTACTTACATCATGTTTGTTTACACAAAATTCAGTTAGTACTATATGGGGTATATGACTAATTATACTGCACTTTAGCCTAATAAAAGGAAAATGAGCGGAAAGGAGAAAAACATGTAATGTTTGCTTAAGTAATTTTTATCGAGCATGCACTTTATACCTTGAACGTGACACCACGATAGACCGAGGCCGATATGATGGAGTAAGAGGACTGGTGTGATGGTAAATAGGTTATGATATGACTGAGCGCCTCTAACGATCCTGAAAAGCAGGTAAACGGGGACGCAATAATAATCTTCTAGTCCGTCACAAGAACTCTGGTATACCGAAATACTTTATAAAATGCAAACGCATGTAGTTGAAACATGAGGAAAGAAAAAGAAAAAATAAAGTCGCTAATTTATGTTATTGTTATTATTATTAACCCAACAAGTAGTCAAGACGAGTTCTGCAATGTCTATTTAAAAATGAGAAAACAAAAAATTGTCCACGTTAAAGTGGCATTTAAAAGTTTGTTAATTATGTATCGACTAAAATATACGATTGTTTGAGATTCAAAAAGAGTTAAGTTAGGCATAAAAACATTTAAAAACCTTTCTACATCGTTAGTCTTTTTATTCTATATTTCTACATTAGAAAAGTTTTGATAACTAATTTGGCTTTGATAGACTAAGTATGACATATTTTTCAAAAATTAAAAGAACTAGCTATTGATGTTTATGGGTACAATCCTAATAGGCACTCACGAAACAAAACTCGTCATCTTAGGATATTAGATGTTTAACGGATTACTGCATACGCTAAATGTAATCATGATTTCTATGAAAATTAGTTAGTATTTATTTTTATTGTTATAGGACTTAGGCTAGTTAGTGCACAAACTGAAAAAGAACAATGGAAAAGGGAAAAATACAAGTTTAATATAAACAACTCTATCGATTCCAACGCCCAAGAAAAATATTGAGTTAGTTGAAGGATATGATTAGACCATGAAATGGTATATTTGGACTAAAAATGATGTTATTAGACGAGTTTAAGAGCTAATTGAGGCGTATTTATGCATTTTTCTAGATTATTGGTGTTTATTTGTGTTTTGTAGGAATATGACGATTTAAATGCAAAACATGGAAAAAAACGTAACTCGAGCTGAATTGGTGAAGTCAATATGCATCAAAGTAAAATAATAAAACTTAAAGCAGCCCAAGAAACATTCACACAAAGTCTCGACAAGCCCAAAAAGAAGCCCAACGAGCCCGAAGCCTAGATTCGCGAAGCAGACATTCTAGAAGCATGCTGCTGGTCGGTCAGCTTGACCGATCATCCTGACCGATCAACTTGATTTGAGAGACAACTTAATTTTAAAAATCAAATTATATAGAGTTTGTTTTGAGTAAGATTAAATACCCTCGAACTTATCATTTATAAACATTTAGAATTCATCTGGAATACAGAGCCTTTTTTTGTTTTCAACAAGTAGAGAGAGAGAGAGCGCAATACCTTCGTTTGTGCACAAAATGCTAACTTTGCATTGTGTTTATGTGAGTTTCTTGATATTATGACATTTTACTCGTGTTTTCTCTACTATTTATTGCATTATAGCTCAATTGAATTCGATAACTAGTACCTTTAACTTAAAATTTATGTTCTCTTTTATTGTTGATCGGAAAATATTAAGTTAATAGGTAAATCGACATAATTGTAACGAACTTTGTATGTTTAAAATGAATATTGATTGTTAACAAGTAATCGGTTAATTTGACTATTATTAGACTAGTTTTGCCATTAATTTGGACTGTTTAAACATTATTTTGTGAAATCTGCCTTGTTTTAGCTAATTTGCACTTATTTTCATTTTTGTAGGGAAACCCAAGGATTTAGCAAAAAAAATGAGACTAGGACGAAATGAGAACCCGAAGATGGACCAAATTGAAGAAATAAAATTTGGAAGTTCAAAAATCAGCCCAAATATGAAGTGAACGAGATCTGTACGGCCCAGAGAAGCCCAATTGCGAAGAGTTTCACTTTCTTAACCGGTTAAGTTAATCATTTAAGTGTTAGAGAGTTTTAAAACTTAGAGATAAGAGTTTGTTACGTTCGTCAGTTTGTATTTTATTAATATATGATAATATCAGTTCTAAACACATTCGTTCATTAGCTTACAAGTCAAAAACGTCCTGGAGAGATAGAAAAAGTGAGAACTGAGCGTTTTGTGCACGAAAACGTGATTTCCGTTGTTGTTTTGTATGTTCGTCTTTTAGTACTTTCAATATAAATTTGTTTTAGTATCTCTATTGGCTTTTTATGCATGTTTGAATCCGTTTATGCATGTTAATTGAAAGACAAATTAATTGCAACTAGTAAAACAACATCAATAGTATTTATTTTGGTGTTGAAACGTTTAAAACGATAGTACAATTAATATTCCAGCCATATAAACTTAGGAATCGAGTCGTTAGATTGACAAGAGAACCGTGGCCGTCCTATTGTTATTTTAAATTTTACGTAATCAACCAAAACCAAATAAAACGAAAGCTTAAAATCACAATTCTTTGGATTCGATCTCGGGCTATCTTGCCCATTTTATTTACTGTTACTTCCGTCGAGCTCATACGACGGCTCTTGATGTGGAGAAAACACACGTTTGAAGGTTAGATACTGAACTATATTCACTTTGAATCAAAATATGTGTTATTTGTAGCGAACTATATGCATTTTCAGATAAAATTTAAGCACTTCAAAGTGCACTATCAACTGAGCTATATGAACATTTATATCAAATTATATGTAATTATACCGACCTATATGTAATTTCAGTTCAACTACATACATGTACAATAAAAAAACATATATTTTCAATTAAACTAGATGCTTTTTAACTTGACTATTTGGCTTGATTGACATTATTTTCATGGCATGGATATTTTCGCTGACCACTAATTGTCCTTAAAAGACCAAATCAGTTTTTACCATTTTTAAGAAGCGTAAGTTTACATATTTTAACTGGTGTATTTGACTAGAGGCAAGGGCACTACAAAAAAATAAATGTACCAATGTTGTCAGACGTGTCGGATACGACACCCCTCCGAAACTCCATTCCCCGAGTTAGACACTTCAATACCCATGTCGTTGAATTATTAACATGTTGATAATGCTGACAGTTCCGTGCTGGACATATTTTGTAAGAACAAGATAATATATAGTAAATTGTAATACAATAAAGTACTTCAACTTTTAAATTTATGATTTTCTCTCAAAAAGTAAGAAAATATTCATTTAAAAATATTAATTATTACTAATATTTGCCGGTTACAGTTAATATATTTATAATTTCGTGTTTTGATAAAAAATAAATATAAAACTATAAAAATATATATTTGTAATTTATTAATTGTCGTGTCATGACCCTGTCGAGTCCTTAATTTTAAAAAAATCCGTTTGAACGTCTATGTTATGTCGTATCGGAAATACGTACTCGCGTACGTGCTACGTCCTACAAAATAATGTTTGATTTAGTGAGAGTCAAAAGCTGTCGCAAGCCTGTCGCTAATTTAAAATGTTGTCACAAATCTGTCGCAAATTGACTAAACTGTCACAAAGCCGTCACAAAAACCGTCGTTAATAAGCTCGTAACAAAAAATACCGTCACTAATCCCGTCGCTATTTGGGTATTTTTTTGTAGTCTCATGGGAGGACACACTAAGGTCAATATCTCAGCCATGATCTGTGGTTTTCTCCCATTGGTAAAAAACAAGTGCTTGTCCTTGTAAATGGCCCATCAACTTTGAAAGGGTCGTTTTAAAAGAGATCTAATTATCCCTTCAATCAGTACAAAGCCAATTATAATGTGATAAAATCTTTCACTTGATCTCTAATGATCCACTTGATGCTTATTGAATTGAGTTTTTGTGGGCAATAAGTATTATGTGGCTCTCCTCTGTTTATAAGATTAACTTAGATTTATAGTGGTTTTGTGAGTGTAACTTTCGTCTTAAAATATAACATAACAGAGAAAAAATGTCCAATATATTGACCAGCGGTCTGTTGGTTTCATTTGTTCCATTTTTAGCTATTTACTCCTAGAATAAACTCTACGTTGGTTTCTATTATTCATCATAATGAGTAAGCTGATGGTTATTATTTAAAAATTATGGATGTAATGCTAGAGAGAAAAAATCATTACTTTATCTTGCAAAAAAGGGAAGCATCAACATCTGAATTCTTAGCTGTACATCATCGTTTATTCTGCAATGGGTATAGACCAATAGTTTGTCTCTTTAAAACACACCGTACATAGTTGTTAATCAACACCGATAGCCTTTTACAAATCAATCACTTTGAAAAAGTCATATTACAGGACTAAATAGTGATACATTTTGTTTTTCAACGCTTTAATCGGAAACAAATTTCAATTTTATTGATAAATATTATCATTTAAAGACAAATTGTAACAGATTTGGTCATAACTGATTGGAAATTATTTTTATAGTTTCAACAGCATGTGAAAACCTTAGTGAAGTAAAGAAAAATCTTCGAAACAACCTTCTATTGTCGATTTCGAGACTATTATACTATCACTACAACAAACAAGAGTTTTGCAGACCAAAAGCTATAAACAACTTTTAAATCGGTCTCAAAATGATAAATTTAGGTACCAAATTAATTTGTTGTCTATGAATCTATATATTTGGAGACCAAAAATATAAAAATTGGTCCCTTCAAACAATCCGGTACACACACTAGCGGAAGAAATTATTTGATCTCACTAGATATATAGAGACATATATAATATGGTCCGAATGTTGGCACTAGGTTTTACATAGCTTTTTTTTAGTTTTTTGGTGCCTAAATACGTAGGTTTAGAGACAACAAGAATATTTTAATATCTTTTTATATATAGAGAGAGAGAGATAAAAAAAAATATTTTGGGTGCCTAATTCTATTATTTAGAGAAGGATTCTCTAAAGGTCTTCAGATTTTCTTATTTCTTGTAGTGTATGTTTGATTGTTTAGAAATCCAAATCTTCTAACTCATTTCTCTATCCTTTTCCGGTCATTCTTGCTTATTTTATCCAAAAAAAATTCTAAAAAACTTAAAATAATTGTACATTTACTATAATACATATATCAATACATTCCAATAATTATTTTTAAAAGAAAATTCACACAAAATTTATTTTGGAATAAATGTATAAATTAGTGTAAATTAAACATTGAATATTAAAAAAATTGTCTAAAACAATATTATGTTCAAATGTTTTAAAATTTGAATACAATATAATATAAAAGCTTATAAGTTGTGAAAATTTAAAATTTAAGTGAAAATAAGCAAAGGAACACGGAATGGGATAGAAAATAGGAAATAAAAGATTTAAACTCTTTGTTCAGGGGTTAACGTTAATCAAATGTGGCTCTCCTTTCTTTACGAGATTAACTCAGTTCTATTGTTCTAAAGTGGATATGTGGGCATAATGCTTCTCTCCAAAGTCAAGGATTTTCTGTATTTTATTAATTATGACCGATTTGGTTTCACAGTTTCTATTCTTTTGGTTTCATTGTTTTGATTCTAGCTAATTAGTCTTTCGCATTAAAAAAAATTGTACTACTCCTAATACTAACATTCACATTGACATTATCAGAAAAAGTCCAAACGCTGACACACACTCTATTGTTATTCTTAATATTTTCTAATTACTAATTTCTCACATGTTTTTAAACGAATTTAAATATCATTCAACGAATTTAAATAGTCACCGGCAATTGTTGGTTTGAAGATTCGAATGAAATCGAGCTCACATTTGGGATCTTGCAAGATAAAACTGCTTTATGAGTTGTTTTCTATCTTGAATGTTATTTTCAAAAAACCTACAATTAATGCACTTTATTTTAAAAGGTGTTTCAGCTTTGGTTTGAAATATTTTATATGTTTTATATTAATGTGCATACACTGCGAAGTTGCTAAATTTCTCTACTATCTTTCATTCTTTCTAGAGGTTTTTTATGCCAAGTTATTTTTTTTGGCAAACTGTATTCTAGAAATCCATGTATGAGTTTTTGTCATAATAAAAAAGGATCCTCGACTATTTACCAAACAGAAATACATGTCGTTCTATTGCTTTATTAAAATTTTAACAAATCGTTTTGTCCGGAATAATTTCAATATAGGTTACTCAATGTTAATATTGAGCTCATAATAAAACAAAATAACGAGTTTTTTAAAAATACGCACCGTACAAACAACGTGTGAGTCACGGTTAATTATTATTATGAATATGGTGAAAGAAAATTGGCTAGTCCTTTTTTCAATTTGTTGTTCTCCAATTTAGGTAAAAATTAAATATGAATCACCCGATCACAATGACCCTTAGAGCATCTGCACTCTAGTGGCTATCTTTTACAGGTTACAACTTGTCTTGTGGGAAAAAATTAAACTGCTAACTTACATTTTCATATTTTTTCTATAAATTGTAATAATAGTGCACATTGGACTCAATATTTTCACCTATTAAAGTTTTGAAATAGAAAAATAAATGTATCGAAATCCCACTAAGCAATGAATGAGATTCACAAATCTATTATTTGATAATCCCAACCTATTATTTAATTATTAAGAGTCTCGTGTTGGCTCGCTAGAACGCTTGCTACAGATAGTGAGTAAATTTAACGTCCGGCACTAAAAAATGGTGGCAGTGGAGCATTTAACAAGTCCAATGTGGCAATAGGTTTGAACCTTTACTAAATTATAACACAAATTTGTGCGTCACTGAGACCAATGTAGATGCTCTCATGATCACAAAGTTGGACAATTAATTATGTATAAAAGAAACTGTAAAGTGGAACAGTGTTTATAGAAATTATGGGTAATCCGATGCGAGAAAGGAGAAGGAGGCCAAAACTATATTGCACGCTTTGTTAATTATTGAATGCGACAATATCATATTAATCAGTATGCTGTTTTAATAGAATCTCAATATTATAGCAAGATTAAGATTCTTCCTTTTCGGCATTATTTTCGTGGCATGTTTTTTTTCTTTCTAAACAGTAATCGTCCCTGCTGCAATAAGTTAAAAAATGAAGCATAACCTACAGTGTCACAAATCACTACATACTTTTCATCTTTTAAATTGATAAAACATTAAACTAGCTAGTACTTTATCAAACAACTGGTCTAATGTAAACTTAATTTTATCATGCAAGTGGACAAATGTACTTTTCATATACTGATGTCAACATCGTTGTTTTTCCCCAATCGGTAAAAGGCAAGCAATTGTCCTTGTGTCAAACCTAGCCCTAAGTGGGTTTGGATTGCTAAACAAAAAAACTGACAAAATCTCAAGTGTTAAATCATCTATAACTTCTAAAATTTATTGCTTTCTTGATAGTGAATGTTTCAAACATACCACAGGTGATGCTAGGATACTTAAGAATATGATTAACATTTTAGAAAGCTCAGTAGTGTTTGGAGGTGGTGTTGCTAGAAAATTTATAGGCAAAGGAAGCTGCAAAGGAAGCTTGAATAAAGAAGGAATGCCTGAACTAAATAAATGTTTTTGCTAGTAGATGACTTAAAATCTAAATTAAATATCAATTACCCATCCACCGTGACCTTTGCTTCTAAACTAAAATAGAAGAAGGCCCCTCAAGAGTCCGAATGACCTAGGATCTACTGTAATGTTGGACATCTAATTATATATAAATGAAACTGTAAAGTGGAATTGTGCTTATAGAAATTGCCCGAGATGAATAGGGGGATGGACAGCGCCCATGTCCAACTTAAGTAAGTCATGAGTTTTGAGTAAAAACTTAGGTTTGGGACAAAAAAAAATTAAAAAAATTTAGGGACAATAGTTCAACCCAATATAATTATAGGGTTAATTTATGTTTACTGCACCAAACTATTGGCCGTTAACAATTTGCATACCCGACTATAAAAATTAACAAATTGCATACCAAATAAAATATAATCAATCAATCAACAACTTGACGTCAAATTATCAATGGTTAATTCATGTTTACTGTACCAAACTATCGGCCGTTAACAATTTGCATACTCGACTACAAAATTTAATAATTTGCATACCAAACAAACCATAATCGATCAATCAACAACATGATGTCAAATTATCAAACAGAAGTTTGGTCACGAGCTTGCACGTGACCTATTTCCGTTACAGTTCAGGGGTATTTTGGTCTGTTAACAAAAAAACGTATTCTGTTTATTTTATATTTTCTATCTATATACGAACAAATTTGGGTAAAAAATAGTCCTCTAGTTATATCTCACTCACAAATATCTAAATTCATCTCTCCTAAACAAATCAGAGTTATTTAGAGTTATCAAGTACAATAAAAAATTTAGTGAACTGCAGAATTGAGATTTAAATATGAACTGGAAAGTTCACGAACGGATAACCCCTTCAGAAATATGGTAAATCAACTTCTTTATCAATAATAAAGAATTATATTAACCTTAATTACATAATGATCCACTTTTATTAAATAATAAATTAATTAATGTTAATTATGGTTATTTTTATTATCAATCTATTATAAAACTGAATAAGGTTTGTTAGAATTTCTTATCTATTTATTTCTCTGAGTTATTAAATTTGAACAATATTAATAATTAAGGTTTAATCAGTGTTCATTATTTTCTTGAGTTTTTTAATTTGGATAATCAAGTTTAATTCGTTATAATTTTTTAAAATGCAGATAGCATAGTGGTGTTATATGCCGAGGTAAGAAAATACAGTATTTAAGATGGTCAATTGGTTACTATGATTTATAAGTTGATATTATGTGCCGAGATAAGAAAATACGGCGTCATTTTCTTACAGTAGCCCAGCGAAAGAGTGGATGTATTAAGTTAAATATGTATGTAAATTGGGGTTATAATTGCGGATGTGATATAAGAGAACAAATAGATGAATTGGTTTTTGGCGACAAAAATAAGACCAAAAGGGTAATGTACCAATTTAAATTAACTTCTATTTGATAGTTCGACAACATGTTGTTGATTGATCGATTATTCTTTGTTTGGTATGCAAATTGTTAATTTTTATAGTCGGGTATGCAAATTGTTAACAGCCGATAGTTTGGTGCAGTAAACATGAATTAACCCTATAATTATATAAAGTCCAGTTTATTATAAACTCAGTTTTAACCAAAATTGGTAATTGGATTAATTTAACATTTGCAAAATAAAACACCAACTTATATATATATATATATACATATATATATATATATCAATTAAAATGAAGTTGATTTTATTTTATTTTTGTTTGATAAAAATATTACGGGCAACCGAATAATTTGAGACTTATGCAATCCGTAGAGTCGGTCCGTCGCTGCGGACACCAAAAACTTTTGTGAACGCTTGGGACTTTGTTGTTGATTCTTCATTTCGACAAATATCAAATTAATCAGCATGCTGTTTTATGAGAATCTCAGCTTGCTTTACACGAATCATATATAGAACATGTTGGGATCAATATTATAGCAAGATTAAGATTTTTGCTTTACGGCATTATTTTCAAGGCATGGTTTTTTTGTAAACTGTAATCGTCCTTGCAAAAAGTTTAATGAATTTACTAATCTAGAATGTCACAAATCAATATACACTTTTCAGGTTTAGACAAACCTTAATCTGATGAATTTTGAATCAGTGGAAATGACTGGATGACACTAACTTTAAACTAGTAATCCTTTATCTTGCAACTGGACTAATGTAAATCTTAATTTGATCATATCAGATACAATGAACATATACATTTGATGTCAACATCGTTGTTTTTCTCCAATTGGTAAAAGGCAAACAATTGTTCTTGTAAATTGTAACCCAACAACACTGAAAGGTCATGTTTACAGAAATAGTACTCTAGTCCATCCATCACTACAAAGTTTTTTATAATGTCATAAAATCTTCCACACGATCTCTAATGATCCACTCCATGCTTATTTTATTGAGTTTTTGTGGACAAGAAGCACATGTGGCTCTCCTCTCTTTAGAAGATTGACTAAGATTTGAGATGCATTAATGCGTGTAACTTTTGTCAAGAAATAATAAAAAAATCGTCCAATATTATGTTCTATTCTGAATCCAGTCAAAAGTTATAAGTCGCAAAGTCAAAGATGGTATAGCTCATACAAATGACTTGTAACCATATAAATGACTTGTAACCACCAATAGGGAAGTTAAGCCAAAACTATCAGGGATTAGGGCATCACACATTAATCTTAAAATTGTATTTTTTTTAATTCTGGCATGCACTGTTTTACACTTTTACTTGTTAAAATCAATCATTTAGCACTTCTTATATTTTTATATTTTATTTTTTAATAAAAAAATAAAAAGTGCTAAATGATTAATTTTAATAAGAACGGGTCATCGAAAACTTAGCAAGTTAGTATGATGGGCCACCTCTACTTAATTATTAATTGCACTTGTTGATATTTTCGAAAATTGACTAACTCATAAGTAAATGGGAGTGTTGATAATTATACTACATCCCTTGAACACTGATAAAGCCGAGTATTGATATATATTTTTCTTTTTTACTATTATTAGCCCTTTTAATTTAATGAGAAATGTACGGAATTTCTAAACATACTAACATCAACATCTCACATGTGACATGTGATCTGTAAAAACGAAGTACATGTCTTTGTAAACATATAATTGTAACCGGTGCCGACCCTATGGGAAGTCAAATCAGACAACCCAAGTAGGAAGCAACAATTTGAAGGCGTAATTTTTTTTTAAAATTTTGCTATACTGAATATATAAATATCCGATTCAGTTAAGTTATGAATATAATAATAGTATCAATGGGAGGAGACCGTGTATTTAATAATGTTCCTAAGTTTCAAACCCACATGCTTCATTTTCCTATTAAATGATTTTTGTGGAAGTAACTTTAGTCAATTTTCTTTTAACTGTAGTGGTCCAAAATGTAGAATAAACAATCATATTACATGTTTTTAAAATTATATACTCGAAAAAATAGGTTAGCTATATTTAAACAAATTTAGGACGCCAAAACTTAAGATTAACTGGGGCGCCACAAAGGTTAGGACCGCCATGGTTGTTACTCAACACCGTTAGCATTTCAAATAGTAATCAATAAAATTTAAAAATCTTGGATACTATCTTTCATGGTCCACCTTTGTGACAGTTTATATTATGTTTAGGGATAACATTAATATTTAATATAACGTGGCTCTCCTTTCTTTACGAGATTAATTGAGATCTAAAGTACATCAGTGGGAATAC
The DNA here is from genome assembly GCA_963920805.1 of Primula vulgaris. Classification (NCBI taxonomy): domain Eukaryota; kingdom Viridiplantae; phylum Streptophyta; class Magnoliopsida; order Ericales; family Primulaceae; genus Primula; species Primula vulgaris. The sequence continues at coordinate 14,985,611 of OY987215.1, read as the reverse complement.
CCGAATAACGCTTTTGTTTTAAAGGCATGGAACTCTGTAAATGGTCTTGTATTTTACTAAATACGATCGATTTGGTTTCACAGTTTTGATTCTTTTTGTTTCATAGTTTTGATTCTAACAATTTAGTCTTTCAAGTAAAATAAAATAAAATAAGTTAGTTCCTAATAAGAACCTTCACATTCATTCGCATTTCTGTTATAAATTTTCTATTCTACCAAAATAAAACATACAATAAACGAAAACATATTTCGTACTACCAACACTTCAACATTATTTTTGAGCATTTGGTTCTTATTCAGAATAAATCTTATTTTCCATGACTGTTCGACCTTTTGTTATGAATACCAAGTCGGTTACTACAGTTTGCAGATTACACCAACATTTATGTGCTTTAAAGCAACAACAAATGTTAATTTGATGAAGTAGTTGTTTTAATTAGTTTGTTCAATGGTAATATTTTCACGAATGACTTGGATTTATATTAATCTGAAAACAACAAAACTTGAGAGTTATTAAGTTCCATTTGTCTGAATAAAAAATATTAAAAAGACAAATATGTGGTTCAATACGCAGTTATCGAGAAACTCGTTTTTCTTTTCAAAAATCTCCTTTCCCGTTCCCACTTCCCGCATCTCGTTTCTCACTTCCTATTATTTCACGTGTAAATTTTAGATTTTTTCATTTATTTAAGTTTCATGTTTTTGTTTATCGTTTCGTTTTCCGATTCCGTTTTCCATCCTAGCAACTATGGTTCAATACAGCATTTGGTCTATTGATTCCTTGAAGAACTAAATTGTTCAAATCGCATAACCGTGGTAACTAAATAGAACTCACTATATATCGCGAGGACCATTACAAAGTTGCCATTCAGCAAAAGTAATTTCTCTACTATATATATATATATGTCTAGGCACCCACCGTCTTCACCAACAACTATCTCATACTTGTCTCTTCACCAACAAATTTATTAATCAAAACATAAACAGTCCTGTATCTTCAACATGGCTTTTAGTTTCGATCTCAAAATTGTTAGAGCCAAAAACATTGAGATCAAATCCAATGAGTTCTTGTTTGTAAGATGTTATCTCTGTGCAGGTAATAACAATAGGATTAAACTCGACACCGATGAAATATTATCTAACTCTCCGTTATTTTGGAACCAAATATTCTCGTTAGAATGTTCTGGAAACAGAAACATTTATAACACTTTGTGCCAAAGCCCTATCGTTTTTGAACTCCGAAAAAGAGTCTCTGTCCCGTTACTAGGGAAAATCAGTAAATCGATTTTGTTGGGGAGGGCTGAGGTTCCGTGGAAAAGTATTTCTGAAACTAAGGGAATGGAAATAGAGAAATGGGTATTTATGAGTTTAAAAAAGAAGTGGATGAGTGAGGACGTGAAACCTCCTGCGGTTCAATTAGCAATAAAGTTATTGAGAGTTCTTGTAGTTGAAGAGACATTGCAAGAGAAAAGGCGGAGAGTGGCGGAGTGCCGTGGCAAGTGTAGGTGCAATAGTTGTGGAAGTTGTGATATGTATGCATCAGTTGAAGCTTGTCAAGCATTTTAAGCACCAAGAAGGATATAATTAAGCACTAAGAAAGTCTTACGGACCCGAGGAAAATCGCTACGTACCAAACAAAGTTGAATTAGTGGCGTTCAAAACATAATAGAAATCTGTCACAAATTTGTCACAGGTCGGGTTAGGTGTTACAAAACTGTCACAAAATAGTCCGCTAAATAGGTCGTCACAAAACTGTCAATATTTAGACATCTTTTTCTTTTGCAGTGAAATTTTCAATGTATTTGGTTTCCCTTCTTATTTCCTTTTAGTAGTTTTTACCTCTCCTTGAACATAATATATTTGGACTTACTTTACCTTGGCAACGACCATATGAGAAATTAAGAGTAACCATTACACTGTATGTCATGATTATTTAGTCTTTCGCGATCTAGCCCTGTAAATAATCCACTTTAAATGCAAATAATGTATAAATTAAGGATATGTGGGTTATTTTTGTCTTCTTAAAAGAGAAAAACTTGCTCTATAAACTGACTAATAAACCACAAAAACGAATGAAGCAAGTAAGATAATTAAGTAGAACAAGATCAATCCCCTGCTTTTTTATAGGTAGTCAAAATATACATTCTAGGCATGACTCAGACTAAGTCGTAAAAAATGCACCTAGTAAAATTTACCTAAGATACAGACTGTTTCTCCACCTTTGTATCCGGTGACTTATAACTTCCGTTTTGAACGAGTGGAGAAGCGATTTTCTTTAACTAAGCCCTTACAAAACTACCCATTTACCCAATAACCATCTGACCCATTCTCCTAACAAACCACATCTTTCTATATAGATAAAGGGAGAGTTTTTCCCGTACAAAAAATCCGAATCCAATGCTATTCTCAGAATTACCGTAACTCTGTGTTGATTCTTTTCCAAGTCAAAGTCATAATTCGGAGTTACGGTTTGTATCTTTGAATTACGGATTGCAACTATGAGTTACAACTAGGGTTCTGTTTTTATGGTTTTTATTTAGTTTGTGATATGGCAAAAGTTGATTCCGTCAAAGATCAGATTAATGAACGAATTGTTGGAGATTGATACGAGATTAAAAAAATCAAATCAAAAGAATTTCTCCAAAGAGGTAAATCAGATCAAACCAATATAAAACAATTTGAAGCAGTCAAATATAGATAAGGAAAGCTCGAAGATATTGGAGAAAAAGATTTGGACAAATTTATTTGTATTTCATAGGTTACAGGTAAAGGAATCAGATCAGAAGAGAATATCTACTGGGGTGGATTCAAATCAATTAGATATAAAGAAGATTTAGTTTGACTAAAAAAATCATGTAACTTCGTTATATAATTATATAAGGAGAACAAAAACTAACAGTCAGATTGTTTCATACACCGCAAGAACAAAACACTTTATAGATTCGACCAATTAAACATAGGCATAGGTTCCGGTAGGGTGCACTTTTTATACCGATTTATACCAGCTGATCGATTTTCGAACCGAACCAAACAAGTTGTTATCCAAAGTTCGGTATACCGATTTTTTGGTACGGTACAACAGAACCAAACTTTAAAAGTTGGTTCGATTTCGGTATTCATTTCGTATGTTTGGTATAATACCGAACCGAACCAAATATGAAAATTATAAAATATATAAATATTTACATAGTCATAACTTACAAATAAATTGTCTTATAGTTTAGTTTAATTTTTCTTACGACTTATTTTCATACTTACGAAATCAAATACAATAATTTCGTGTTTCTCTATTTTCGTGTCTCATGTTTTAAAATAATTCTTATTTTATTAGTGTTTACTATTTTAATCAAATTCACGATAAATGTAGCAAATATAAGAATAGTTTTACACATTTTATTTTTATAAACTTTTTTGCTATTTTATTGTTACCAAAAATTGTCTTTTAATAATAGTAATATTTCGGTATAAAACGGAAAACCGAACCGTAACAACCGAAAAAGTCGGTATACCGAACTTTTGGTATACCGATTTTTTCGGTTCGGTTATACTATAATTTTTTTCAAACCAAATAACTTTGGTTCGATATTGATATATGGTCAAAAAAGTCAGTATCGTACCGAATCCACCCCTAGGTCCTAGAGAGATTGGTAGTGTCTTAGTTGTGAGGTGAGAGTTAGCCATGTACTCTAAGGCTCAAAACTTGTCAGTCCTTTGGCATATCAATATATAACTGGTTTAGTGCCATACAGACTTAGATCTAAGTAATAGATCGATCTTCGTTATTAAAACGAGGGTTGGGGAAAATTCTCGATTCCCGATCCGATCCCGCCTCTCGATTCGTGCCCGATCCGAAACTCTCCCGACTCGACACAGTCGGGTTTTCTCCCGACCTGACTACTTTCAGAATCGGCTTTGATTTTATATTGTGTCGGGTACCCAAAATATGTTAAAATAAAGGGGCAATTAAAAAAAACATACCCTACCCCTATTATATTAACAAAAACATACCATAATATTTAAATTATAAAAAACATACGTATATATACTTATTATTTCTCTAATTCTAATCAAACCATAATTTAACATCTCTCTCTAACCGCAACTCTCTCTCTCTAATTGCACCTCTCTCTCCCTCTCTAACACACGATAATCGCACATCTTTCTAACACGTGCTAATCACTCATCTCTCTCTCTAAAAATAACTAAAAACGCATAAAATATTCATATGCTAATTATAAAATGTCATACCATAATTTTAAAATTTCATACCCTAAATATTCTGGATCACAATCAAATATCTAAAAAAGAGTTCACACCCTAATTTCAAAACTTCATATCCTAATTTTAAAACTTCATACCCCAATTTTAAAACTTCATACCCTAATTTTAAAAGTTTATATACTAATTTTAAAACTTTATACCCTAATTTTAAAACTTCATACCCTATATATGGATTTCTCTCAATACTGTACATATGGATTCTCCTCTTTCAACTTGAAACCCACAAAGTTTACAATAGTCTCAAACCTCAATAAATAGAAAACAATCTCACCAATTTCATATATTTTTCATATATTGCGGGGTATCAAACAGTGTAATATTTGTGTATTACGTATGTATATATCTGTATTTATATATATATGGATGTCTATATAATCTAAATGGTGTTCGGTAGTCAGTGACGGGTTTTCGTGGTGAAAGAGGAGAGAGAGATAGAGTGGGATATGAAAGAAATATACATAGAAGAATGAAGGAGAGAGACAGAGTAAAATCAGAGAGAGATACAGGGGAGATTCTTTTTTCATACTGTAATTACTCAGCGCTATAAGGTACGTGGGATTGGCAATCCCACGTATGCGTGGCATGCCACGTGGCTGCTAATTTTATTTTATTATTATTTTTTTTTTCATTTTTTTTTTTTTTTTTTTTTTCTGTTTTCCTATATAAAAAACTTCTCCAATCATATCGGGGCGGGATTCGAGTTAATGGATTTCGGGTCGGTTCTCAACCCGATCCCACTGATCGGCGTAAAAACATGTTATTTTTAATAAAGCCTTTTTCTATCTAGAAAGAGTACTAGGGCCAATCGTAGTAATAATATTTATAATCGTAGGAAGTACGAGTTCCCGCATGATATTATGTAAAAAAGTTAAAATATATTTAAACAAAAGTTTTTCTAGATTTTTAAATCAACGATTAACCTCGCGCTATTGTAGTTCTTTTCTAAACTAAATAAATAAGAACAACTCATCATCAAGGGTTGTCAATCCTGAACTTTCATTATTTTCAAACATAAAATCTATACTAAATCAATAATTAAAAGCCATAATTAAATAAGAACAAGAAAATAAAAGATAAGAGGAAGAAGGATACCGAGTAGGCGAAGTTTAGGAAGAATAAAGCATCTTAAAACTTAGCAAAAGAATGAGAAGATACTCATTAGGGTGAGACATCGTAAAGGTAAGAAGCAAAAATTAAAAAGACCAATAATATAATTAAAGAGAGACATTATATTAAAGGGAGAGTTTCTGCCCGGAGACAGAGCTTTAAAAATTACAACATAACAACTATTATTTATAGTGTTCAATTCAGAAAATTCGATAACCTAATTACTAAAATTTGCTAATTCAAATAAGAGAGTCTTATTCAAATAAGGTACTGTTTGGCCAATAAAATTACGACACGTCATTGACTTATGGCGGCGGAATATCTTTTTATTCGAATAAGCAGTCTTGATTCGAATCATCTGGCGGAAAACTGAATTTATTTCCTTTTTGGTTAGATTTATTCATTGCTCCCAAATTTTAGCATAGTTGACCGAATATATCTTTAATATCTTCATCTTTTGGGTCCTTTAACTTCTCCAATTTGTATCTTGAGTCATTTCATCTCCAATTTTTACATAAATGCACCTAAAAGGAGCTTTTTTCACATAACATAGATAAATGGCTCCAAAACACGTAAGGATAGTAAATTGACATAAAAACACCTATTTACGCAATGTAAAGCTAGATTTAATGCTATAATTACTGCCTCGAAATGACATATTCTTGGTCAAATCACACCGTCCAACTAGCTCGATACTCACCCTCGAGTGTTGCAAGAGGTAACTAGGCGGAATTAAACTTAGTATCTAAATACTAAAACAATAAAAAATAAAATTCTAATTCACTTTCGTAGTAATCACGGTTGCACTTAGCATGTGAAACAAGCCTTTAAAACTTTAAAGAGTAAAATGACGAGTTATAGTCTCGTGAGGGTTTACTAGAACGACACCCACAAACACATAAGTTTTACCAAAACACAATGTTTTACTCATCCAATCTTACAAGATCACACGAAAAAAAAGAAAGTGAAAATTCTTTATAGTTATATCAAAGCATGGTAAGACCTTTAAAGATACCTAAGGTTTGTTGTTTGAAATGCCTCTCGGTTCAAAAATAGTTTGGTATAACATTTCATATGCCGTTGGTCCATTTACCGTCAAGTGTATATTCGTTATTCGTAGTTCGACAGTCATTTTGAAAAAATGTTTGCAAATCACCATTTTATTAAAGTCAAGTATTACTTTCTTTTTAACCAAATAACATAATATGCATACCTCCATGCTAATTTGCTTAAGAGCTTCTACTTTTTTATGCTCGTGAATCCATAAGCGCTTTGACTTTTGAGCTCTTAGCCTTCTTTTTTGTATTATTTTTTTCTTTTATTTCCTTTCTTTCTTTTTTTCTCTATTTCTTAGCCCCCTGACTTTTATTTGAGCACTTTGACTTCTTATATCCTCTCACAATTTAACTACATCGTTCCTCCTTTATATCTCCAAGCAACTTTTTTGCCTTTTATCTCCCCAAACTTTTCCCTATTCGCAAACAAGTACTAGGCCAAGAGATGATGTTCTCTCAATCCCTGTTCACACTTATGTGAAAATGAAGACTTATTGGGCATTACTTACAGATTTGTATAAAGATTTCTATATATATGCTTAAAGACTATGTGGTCGTAAAACAAATCAGAATGATCCACTCGCTAAACAGAGTCGCATGACAAGCGTAACCAAGCCAGAACTACTACCGGTCCCCCTACATGGAATTTCTAGGGATAAGAGTACTTTGCAACAAGTAACAGACCTAATACCTTTTCATAATTAAGCAAGTAATAATTTAGGTCTTATAAAATGATTTTATTTGCAATTTTTAGGGACCGTCGTATGAAAATTGATCATCGCCAATACACTATTAGAATATATTTAGCATTAATGCATACAATATTAAACCTCCCTAAATTTGTGTGAGCAGAATAATTAATAACACACCAGACGTATCTAAAGATTTAATACCATAAAATGAAATAATTATTTTCCGGTTTCCAAATTCTTGCCACATGTTCACGTATAAGAGCAGGTTTCCTATTTTTTTCATTTTCTATTTTATCATGCAAAATGTGACACATGAAATCCTAACACGAATATATACAACAAACGAATATAATAGACTAAATACGAAAAATATGTACAAAAATAATAAAAGCAGGAGTTATAAAATGAATACACTTTAGTGTGTTATGTCGCATTAAATGGCAGCTACTTTTGTAAGATATCGCTAGATAGACTGCATCTTCATTCCTTGTATTCCACTGCTATCTTGATTGGATTCTCCATAATGAACTGTCTAAAAAAACAACTCACAAAAAACATGAAACGCATGTGCGGGAAAAAATACATATTTAATAATATTAACTCCTTAAAAATTCCCTTATAAGTAAAACAAAACAAAAATATTGGGGTTTTTGACATAAAAACAAGTAAATTTTTGAAAACGTCTCCCCATTTAACATGCAATCAACGGTGATGTACCTCACCCCCCAACTAACTCGGATAGTATCGTTACTGACTATAGAGATCATAAGAAATCATCATAGATTTCATGCAAAAAAAACTAAAAACTACATGCACACTCAAACACGTGACTACAAATTATATATAAACCATAAATAAAATAAAAAATAGATTGCCAGCTCTTTTAAAATAAAATAAAATTAAACGATTAGTGTTGGCCCGCGTGCTAACCTTAGAAGGGGGGGGTGAATAAGGTTTTGGCGATTTTCGCCTAATTAAAATTCTAAGCAACTAACCACCCAACTAATGCAATTCTAAGCTTAAGCGTTATAACAAGAGTTAAAGAATTGCTAAAATTACTTAACGCAAACAAGAAAATAAGCAATAAAATAAGTTGCGTAAAGTAAAAGTAAGGGAAAGGAATTGACACCGCGATTTATAGAGGTTCGGCAAACGCGCCTACGTCCTCTCCTCGGTACTACCGAGTATTTCACTAAAAATGTTCTTGCGGATATTACAAATCCTATTGAGCTCAATCGACCGATTGGCTCACCCTCTACCCGGGGTTCCTACTCTTGATACAAGTGCAAGAGAACACGTCTACGAGTCTACGACTCCCCCTCAATTTATGAGTACCCGAATGAAAAACCTAGACCTTTTAAGCTTCACTTGCTTACAAAGCCTCTACCCGTTCACTCGCTCACAATTGAGTTTATAAAACACTCGATACAAATTTAGTTACAAAAATGTAACTTCGCTCACGATTCTAATTGCTTCTTAAAAAGCTAATTGGTGAGTTGTTGATGATGATCGAGCTTGAATCTCCTTTTCTTTGATTTCCTTCTTTCTCGAATATATTCACCAAAATGGTGATTTTAGGGTTTTTATGAGAGAGGTTGAAGGATGTTAATAGATATTGTAATTGGTAATTTAGGAGAGAGATTGGAGTGGTTTATATAACAGCAAAGTCTGTTTTTCTGGGTTATGACCGTTGGAAGTTTTAACAGCTCTTTTCCAGAATAAGCTGAAAAGCTGTTTTCGAAAACTGCAGAAAACGATCGGTCGTTTTCTACAGTCGATCGGTCGTTTTACAGAAAACGATCGGTCGTATTCTGAAAACGATCGGTCGTTTTTATACTGGACTCACTGGAAGAAATTGGATCAAAAACGATCGGTCGTTTTTGTCCAGTCGATCGGTCGACTGTAATCCTGGTCCCGTAAATCTTCGAATGCTCATAACTCCTTCGTTTTAGCTCCGATTTTGGTTCCGCTTGAACCTATGGCTTCGTTATCGAATGCTCTATCATTTAAAGACCTGAAATATACGTTTTCTATTTTTGGACAAGACAAGAGTTATATCATCGAAATCGTAAAATCATTAAACGCATAATCAAAGTAATAATCAAAATCATTATTGAACTCTATGTTCAACAATCTCCCCCATTTTGATTATGACAAACTAATGATGATTTTACAAGATACAAGAAAAATATCTCCTCCATTTTAACAAAACGCATTTACACCAAAATATATCATTTTTCTCCCCCTTTGGCATTATCAAAATGCAATCAAAAAATATGGGGTTATGTGAAGGGTTTTTAAAGAAAAACCAAAATATGAAAAATGTAAATATGATGCATATACCCGACCCAACTAATCACATATATGTAGATATTATAGATTAGAGTATACCGAATATGTGATGTGGAGTCGAGTCCGCTCGCTAATGGCATTTGCATTGAGCGTTGCCGATTCCAAATAGGTGGTACCACTTGTTGGTATGCCTTCCACCTTTGTCGATCAACGGCACTTCATCCTTGATGGTGGAGTCGATCTTCTTGACTTCCACGGCTTTTGTCGGCGTTGCCAACCATTTGTTGATTTTCTCCTTTTGGATGGAGATACCTACAACACAAATTTTGTCCTTTGGTACCCAATTTCTTTTGGGTCCGACATTGTTAGTGGCTCGGGTCTTAACTACCCATTTCAAATCGCTTCTACTAACATGGAAACGATAAGGGCATCTAGAAGAAATATGCTCATTTCTACTACAATGCACACAATGCTTAGACTTTTTAGTATAACGATAGTTATACGTAGTTCTAGAAAGGTTTTTCGGAGTATCCATTTTGGTTTTAAAACCTATACCCTTCCTATCATTAAAAGATTTTTGAAAAATCTTGGAAGTACTCCTTTTAGGAAAAACAACCTCTTGTTTAGGTGGAATAGGAGTTTTTGAAATATTAGAGGCTTTAACGAAGCGGGGTTTGTTAGAGGTAGAGCTAATGCAATCAAAACCTATACCGCTCTTATCATTGACATCTTTTTGACAACTCAAAATGTTATCTAAAACGGTTTTACCTTTAGAAAACTTTGAAATTGTTAAATTAAGTTTTTCAATGGAAATGACAAGATCGTTGTTTTTAGTTTTCAACGATTCATTCTCGGTTTCTAAAACCTTGACCTTGTCATTTAAGTTAAAAGCATGAGAACTTAAAACCTTGTTTTTGCTTTTAACTTTATCGAAAGCATCCTTTAACTCTTCAAAATTTTCTAATAAATCGCAATCTAAAGAAGATGGTTTTGAAAGAGTTTTAGCAAGTCTAGACATCTCATTTTTAAGAAAATTGATCTCGGTTTGTAAAGACTCGTTTTGAATAATGAGATCATTGTTTTTTTTTTTTCAAGTCTTCCTTTTCGTCATCTATATCACTTAAAGAAAATGACGATTTCGGAATAGACTCATTTTCATTTTTATCTCTTGTCAAGGATCTTATTTCTTCATTGAGAGAAGAATTTATCCTTTTAAGAGATTTGACCTTCTCTACAAGCTCAGGAAATTTTTCGGAATAAATTCCACACATATGAATAAGTTCATCATGAGAGAATTCTTTTACCTCATCGTTGTCACTTTCGCTTGAGTGGTCACTTTCGCTTGAAGACGATTTGTTGGGCTCATTGATGTCTTCCATGGCCATATAGCAACCAAGATGTGCGACTTCATCTTGGTCGGAGCTATCGCTAGAGCTTGAATCGAATATCTTCTTCTTGGCTTTGCTCTTGCGATTCTTGGCGCAATCTCTCGCCATGTGTCCTTCCTTGCCACAAGTATAGCAAACAAAATCGTTAGAATAAATTGAATTATTTGACGATTTACCTTTATGTTTGCGGTGGTCTTTTAGCTTGAGTATTTCCTTGACGATTCGAATGATTTGCATTGAATTTTCGTCGTCATTGGATAGCTCATCCCTTTCGTCACAAGTTGTTCCTTTGAAAGCTATCTCCCTCCTTTTTGAGATTGGCTTGTGACTATTGAGGGTGATTTCGTGAGTGAGGAGTGAACCCGTCAACGCATCAAGGGAGTAGGTATTCATGTCATGCGCCTCTTGAATTGCGGTGACCTTTGGTTCCCATTCTTTCGGTAAACTCCGAATCACCTTTGAGACCATTTCCTTAGAAGACAAACACTTACCAAGAGATGTTAATCCATTAGTAATAGTTGTAAATCTAGCAAGCATATCGGAAATAGTTTCTCCCTCGCTCATCTTAAAGAGTTCGTAGTCATGAACTAAAAGTTGGAGTTTACAATCCTTAACTTGGTTAGTTCCCTCGTGCATAACTACTAACTTATCCCACATACCCTTAGCGGTTTTACAAGCGGAAATCTTGTTGTACTCGTTAGGAGAAACGGCACAAACAATAGCATACATCGCTTTGGCGTTTGTAGAGTAGGCTTCTAGTTGAGCGTTATCTAGGTCCTCTACGGGGATTGGGTTCTCGCTATTTTCGGATGTAGGTGCGGAATATCCTACTTTAATGGTCATCCAAAGCCTAACATTAGAGCTTTGTAAAAACATGCTCATCCTATCCTTCCAATATGAAAAATTTATTCCATCAAAATATGGTGGTGTATTGGGTGATGAAGCCATGCCGGATGCGAAATTTAGTATGTTAGCCATCGGGATCTTAACTCTAGAATCGTTAGATTCCTAAATGCAAGAGCCTCGGCTCTGATACCAATTGTTGGCCCGCGTGCTAACCTTAGAAGGGGGGGGGTGAATAAGGTTTTGGCGATTTTCGCCTAATTAAAATTCTAAGCAACTAACCACCCAACTAATGCAATTCTAAGCTTAAGCGTTATAACAAGAGTTAAAGAATTGCTAAAATTACTTAACGCAAACAAGAAAATAAGCAATAAAATAAGTTGCGTAAAGTAAAAGTAAGGGAAAGGAATTGACACCGCGATTTATAGAGGTTCGGCAAACGCGCCTACGTCCTCTCCTCGGTACTACCGAGTATTTCACTAAAAATGTTCTTGCGGATATTACAAATCCTATTGAGCTCAATCGACCGATTGGCTCACCCTCTACCCGGGGTTCCTACTCTTGATACAAGTGCAAGAGAACACGTCTACGAGTCTACGACTCCCCCTCAATTTATGAGTACCCGAATGAAAAACCTAGACCTTTTAAGCTTCACTTGCTTACAAAGCCTCTACCCGTTCACTCGCTCACAATTGAGTTTATAAAACACTCGATACAAATTTAGTTACAAAAATGTAACTTCGCTCACGATTCTAATTGCTTCTTAAAAAGCTAATTGGTGAGTTGTTGATGATGATCGAGCTTGAATCTCCTTTTCTTTGATTTCCTTCTTTCTCGAATATATTCACCAAAATGGTGATTTTAGGGTTTTTATGAGAGAGGTTGAAGGATGTTAATAGATATTGTAATTGGTAATTTAGGAGAGAGATTGGAGTGGTTTATATAACAGCAAAGTCTGTTTTTCTGGGTTATGACCGTTGGAAGTTTTAACAGCTCTTTTCCAGAATAAGCTGAAAAGCTGTTTTCGAAAACTGCAGAAAACGATCGGTCGTTTTCTACAGTCAATCGGTCGTTTTACAGAAAACGATCGGTCGTATTCTGAAAACGATCGGTCGTTTTTATACTGGACTCACTGGAAGAAATTGGATCAAAAACGATCGGTCGTTTTTGTCCAGTCGATCGGTCGACTGTAATCCTGGTCCCGTAAATCTTCGAATGCTCATAACTCCTTCGTTTTAGCTCCGATTTTGGTTCCGCTTGAACCTATGGCTTCGTTATCGAATGCTCTATCATTTAAAGACCTGAAATATACGTTTTCTATTTTTGGACAAGACAAGAGTTATATCATCGAAATCGTAAAATCATTAAACGCATAATCAAAGTAATAATCAAAATCATTATTGAACTCTATGTTCAACAATTAGGAACGCCAACTTTACTTACCTCTATCAGGCGGTAGACTAAACAATCTTTGCCATACTTTATTTTTCAACAATTTGGACATTTGATTATTCCATATGCGGTTGGTTATGGTCTCACTTCATTCTTCTCGAGAGGTCTCTTGGGCTTCTTTAGATGGTTGAATGGACGACTCTTTCTAGAGCGCTAAATAGTTACAAAACAGTCGAATTTTTGAATCAATGACTTTTATCTTACCTCTCCTTCGACTATATTTGCCTTTTCTCCGATAAGAGGGTTTGACATGGATCGTGGGCTAAAACTGCACTTGCTTAGCTTCACTCAAGAAGTCTCTTTCAGAATTTAAACTTTGAATGCTCAACAAACTCTCATAGCAAGGTAGCACAAAGAATCCCCTTACAGACTCAGGGTCCTTTCCATTGTCACTCTTGTCAAATTGTATCTCGATGATACATGACTTAGACTCCTTCAAATCCACAAGCACTTCCACAGCTCTAACTATGGTCTTATACTCAAGCACCACTTTAACGTCTTTCTTTATGTCGGATCCTACCAAAGGATCTTCATTCGCCTCAAACAATCTTATGAGCTCCTTAATAACTCTAACTAAGGGTTCTTCCTTGAACTCCTCTTTAAGCACTATATTTTCCCCATACTTATCCTTGAAATTCCCTTCCTTGGTTGGTTACTCTCTTTGTTTCACCATCAGTGGTTTTCAAATAATTCCCCTCCTTTGAGCTCTATCTCGTTTGATTGGAGATGCGATTATATAGGTATGATAGTTGATTGCGACTTTGGCTTAAATTAAATTGCCTAGAAGTTGGTTTAGATAGGTAAGGGTGCGGTCTTTATGATCAAAGGAAGGATAACTATGGGTATGTCGGAATTTATGTCTAGATAAAGGAAAAGGGTGAGATAAGGGTACAACGTGTTGCTCCTCTTTCACTTTTTGACTTTCCTCCATCATTTTCGTATTAGCGCTACCAATAAGTATCAATCTTCTATTCATATTCGTTTTCTACTCCATTGCACACTCTCACAATAGACTCATTACTATACTCATCTCCTACTCTCGTCATTTTATCCTCCACAACTTTTTCATCATTTCCTTCCATGCGTCTAGAATCGTCACTTGATCTTTGAAATAATCTTCACCTTAGTTTCAAGTGCAGTTATGCTTTTCTGTTAAACTACAGTTATAACTTGAGTTGTGACTGACAACATAATCAATAAACAAACTATAATTAAACAACACCATTTAATTATGAAGTTCAACCTTTAAAATGTCTACATCTCTGAGACACTCACCCAGTTATATATTGATATTGTAAGGAACAATTAATAGATTTGAGTCTTACAATACAAAGCTTCTCTCACGTATATGCCTATCTAATCACCTCTAACTTATCAACTATCAATCTCTGTAGGAATTTATCGTATGAAGTGTTTCACTCAAAGTATATAACTCACGAATCTCTCTCTTACTCTTTCTAGATTTCTGTCTTAATAATAATAAAAGAGATAAAGAGAATAACCTAGTCTACTCGTTTATATAGACACAGTTACAACAAGATATCAATCAATCTAAATAAAATCTTTTGACTTCCATAATTCCACATAATATGTCTTGATTGATCTTGATTAAATCTCCACTGGTTGACCTGATGAATTGCTGAATCTTGTACATGGAAACTTCACAACTTGAGCTCCAAGTCAGATCTTTCTTATTGACAAAGTTTCCAAGCTTTTATCATATCTTTAGGGCTGAATAAGATCTTTGCTTCTAGCACGATTAAGTCTGGATTCTGAAGAGATCTTTAAGCCAAATTTCTTTCTTGCTTCAATCTGTTTACTGCATAACTTAACACATGTTTAGTAGCACTTTTAATAATATTGCAATTTAAACAATTAACAAAAACAATGACAATTAAATAAGGTTTGTTAAAATTGAACCTACCAATCTCACCATTTGTCAAACCTCTTGAGTAGAATTCTCCCCCTGAACGTGTTAATCATTATTAATTTCCAAGGAGTAAACAGATCATCATAATTCATACAAGCAATCTCCCCCTATCATACACTAGTAATCGTACCCCACGCTTTGCGTGTGAGACGCGTAATGCGATAAAATTTAGAAAATAAGTGTAGTTATGATACAAATATTTGGAGAATAAAAAAAAGATAAGAGTATAAAATGAGAATACTCAAAAAAATTTTGAGAGCTTAAATAGGGATAAAAAGCGTTATTAGTTATTACTTTTTCTCTATTTTTTATGAGAATATGGTATTGTGGTAATTAATAAAAAAGTGCAAGGGTATTTTTGAAAAAAAATGGTAAAATTTGACAGCCTCAACAAATCTTGGGTTGACTTATTATAATAGTATAGATAATTGAATAATCATTTAAAACTCATTATTAACTCCCCTGTAGGTCAGACTCATATAGGCAGTTAAAACTGACATTTAATTATTTTAGTACATGCATGACAACTCAGTCTATCTGCAACCTTTTAACTTAAAACATACCAAAGATATCACAAGGTTTTAAGCATAGAAATCCTACTTATTACTGAAATCTAAACCATAGTCTGAAAAAACAAAGACCAAATAATAATAAAGAGTTTTGAAACTTCGTAACTCACTTCCCCTTTTGTAAACACAAACATAAAAGGGGTTAAAACTGCGTAGCAGCATCATCATCAGCATCATCACCATCAGAATCATTATCCATTTTTTCTGTTTCCTCATACACCTACCTGCAAGAGGGCATTGAAACTTTGGGAGTACTACCAGTAGGAACAACCTCATATGTCTTAGAACCTGCAGCCTCTTTGGAACCACCTGCACCTATCCTAGCTATCATGTCCAACTCTTCTTTCTCTAAGGCCTCCTCTCTACTCTTCTTCATAGCATCCCTCAGAATATGGGCATCAACCCTCGTATCACTTTCAACATAAGAACTATCAATCTCAATTGTCTTTGACTCTGCTGGAGCTTTAACTTTCCCTTTAATAAAATTCAACATGTTTTCTTTCTCCAAGACAAGAACATACTGAGATGCCTCAATAGCTGCAACTTTAACTTAAGCATACTCCAGAAGACAAGTATAAACCTTATTAGACAATTTCTCAGTTTTAACTGGGGGGTTTTGTTTTCTTAGAACTAGCAAGTTTAGAAGCAATGTTAAGAATATCAAGAAAATGAGCATCAGATAGTAATTTAGGAAATAGTTTGATGGGTGCAGGACAATTTGTTGGTTCTATACCTAAACCAATAAGTAGATCTTTGTCAATTTGGTCAAGAAATACACGAGTGATAAGGCAAGGAAAGGCAAAATCTTGGTTTGAGACTTGGAACTAGCAAAATCCCACAGAGAATTAAACACATGCAAACCAAAGTCAATCTCAACCCTTGTACCAACCCTAAAGCAAAACTTAGCAATATCTGTTGGTTTTGTACTATATCGAAAAACAATAATAGAAATAACAAAGGACTGATAATGGAAATAACAAATTTATTTCTCACAATTGGAATATAAATTACAATTCTTCACTCATACAGAATTTAAATTACACTAATTAAATTCCAGTCATTTAATATAAATTATTAAACTGTTAGACTGAATTGTAATTGTTTGAAACTGTCAGACAGAATAGTATAATTACTAAACTGCTGGACTGTTTAACAATTAAAGAAAACTGCCAGACAGAATAGTATAATTACTAAACTGCTGGACTGTTTCTGTAAATACACAAAAAGTAAATTACAGAATTGGAAATTACAGAATTGGAAAGGACTGAATTGAAATTACAGAAAGTAAACAGTACAGAAATATAAATAGAGAAAATAAACAGTACAGAAATGTAAATACAGAAAATAAATGTACTGAAATTTAAATACAGAATTAAAACAGTACAGAAAAATAAATGGACAGAATGTAAAAGGTTGAAAATAAAAATGCCCCTAAATGCATACGAGAGAACCGCAAGAGTTCACTGCATAATGACAGGTAACGCGCGCCTTGAACCTGCTGTAGTGACGTAAAATCTGATATGCTACTATTGGGTAGCCTTTAAGCCTTGAACCCTTTAGCGTTTGTGCATATCAGGGTTATACGCACACAGTGTCCTCTTTACACCACTTACTAAGCCCTTTGGTTGTTGTCCATATTTGGCCGTGGACTGCCTTGGCTAGGGGTGGGCAAAAAATCCGCAAATCCGCCCCGTAACCCAATCCGTGCGGATTGGGGCGGGTTGGATGTCAAAAAAAGTTAAATCCGCCCCGCCCTAATCCGTAAAAAAATTCGTGGGTTGGGTTAGGGTTGGGGTTTCCAAACCGCGGGTTAATCCACCTCAACCCGTTTCAATCCGCATATATATATATATATATATATAAATATAAATTTTCTCAAGATCTTTTTTAATAAGAGTTTCTATATTATAATAGTATTGATTTAAGAAAAATTATATATATAGACAAAAAATCTTTGAATTGTCCAAACTTAAGCTTAATGATTCGATTGATATATTGTATTATAAATTTCAATGTATTATCTCGTACTTACAAAAAGAAGGAATTTTTAATCTGGGTCTAGGTAGTATGAGTGGTTAATTTATTTTTAAAAACTTTATTTGTAATTGAAGTATAGCCAAATATGAAGTTATATAAAGTTATTATGAAATCTGTAGCTATTGAACTTGTGGATTCAATTAGCTATTGAACTTTATTTTGATTATGTTGATGAATAACAATTTGTTTTGTTTTGTTTTGTTTTGTTTTAACTTTGTTACTTGTTCCGAACATTCTAAACGTATTTTGGTTGGCTTTTAGTTTATATTTCCATTTGAATTTTTTTTTTTAAAATATTTAGGTAAATTATGCGAAATAATAAAAAATTAATGACTAAAATGAAAATTCAAGAAACAACCCGCACCCAATCCGCCCCGCTTGATAATGGGTTGGGTTGGGTTGGGGTTTTAATTATAATGGGTTGGGTTGGGTTGGGATTTGAATTTCACTAATCCGCCCCAATCCGTCCCGCCATTTATTTTACGGGGCGGGTTAGGATTGAGACCAATCCGCCCCAATCCGCCCCGTGCCCACCCCTAGCCTTGGCAAAATTCAACCGAGTGCTTTAGTGATTTAGCCCATGGCTCATCACATAGTATCGGCCATACACACTCGTCATAGGTGATTTCAAGTCAAGGGTGTCCTGACTCACCTCTCTCGACCTTCGAGATACTTGTTTTCATTAAGAACCTCAAGCTCACCCTTTAGATGGTCTAGGTCTATCACTCTTTCATCCTAGAAATGGGTTAGGAACTTAAGTTCCCGAGTGCTTTGTTCGGTCACCCCCACAGTTCGGTTTTCCCGTTGAACCCGACGCTGGAGAATCCAGTTCGGGTTGGGTTGCCTCTGAGGAGGTTTCCAGTTTGACGGGCTTCAACCCCATTCCCTTCGATGAAACTTCAACTCCTACCTGAGTCAAGCCTTTTGTAAATGGATCCGCAATATTGTCCTTAGATCTCACAAAATCTAATGACACCACACCGTTAGCTAACAATTCTCGTACGGATTTGTCTCCGACGAATGTGTCGGGACTTTCCATTATACATATGATACTGTGCCCGTCCAATAGCCGACTGACTATCGCAGTGCATGCTTATTGCAGGGACAGGTTTCGGCCACATTGGAATTCCTTCCAGAAAGCTTCTCAGCCAGTCAGCCTCTTCTGTTGCTAGATCCAACGCTATGAACTCAGATTCCATAGTTGATCTAGCTATGCAGGTCTGCTTGGATGATCTCCATGAGACAGCTGCTCCTCCCATCACGAACACATCCGTCAGTGGATCGTGTACTGTTGGAATCCGAGATCCAGTTTGCATCAGAATACCCTTCCAGTACAACTGGATATCTGGTATAATGCAACCCTCTGTCGGCAGTGAACCTCATGTATCTGAGAAGTCTCATGATGGTCTTCTAGTGTTCCTCATTGGGATTACTGCTGTACCTACTCAGTCTACTCACTGAGTTGGCCATGTCTGGTCTAGTACAGTTCATTACGTACATTAGACTGCCTATTATTCGAGAATATTCCAATTGTCTCACACTCTCCTCAAAATGCTTTTTCAGGGTGGTTGAGATCTCTATCGGAGTTCTGGATGTCGCTCTACTATCTTTATCAAATTTGTCAAGCATCTGCTTGACATAGTGAGTTTGAGATAGCGCATATCCGTCTGATGTCTTGATAATTTTCATATCAAGTATTACATCAGCGACACCCAAATCTTTCATCTCGAATTTTTGTGACAACATTCTCTTAGTGAAGTTGATGTTATCAATACTCCCTGTTATAATCATGTCATCTACGTAGAGGCAGACTACCACGTAGTCCTTTTCATTTCCTTTTACATAGACGCATTTGTCACATTCATTTATCCGAAAACCGTTTGATAGCATCACTCTATCAAATTTTTCGTGCCATTGTTTAGGTGCTTGTTTAAGTCCATACAAGGACTTCATAAGTTTACACACCTTGTGCGCTTTACCTGGAACCACAAACCCTTCCGGTTGTTCCATATAAATTCCCTCTTCCAGTTCACCATTCAAGAACGCCGTTTTAACATCCATTTGATGTATTTCCAGATCGAACAGTGCCGCGAGAGCAATGACTATCCGGATTGACGTCTTCCTGGAGACAGGAGCATAGGTGTCGAAATAGTTGACACCTTCGGTTTGTCTAAAACCTTTCACTCCTTGTATTTCTCGATCGTTCCATCGAGCTTTCTCTTCCTCTTAAAGATCCACTTGTGGCCTAGTGGCTTACACCCGGGTGGTAGATCCACTAGTTCCCAAGTGTGATTTTGTAATATCGATTCAACCTCATTGTTGATCGCCTCCTCCCAATATTGGGCTTCCGGGGATGACATTACTTGTTTGAATGTCGCCGGTTCGCCTTCTATCATGAAAGTTACAAAATCTGGACCGAAAGACGTTTCCTTTCTAGCCCTTTTACTACGTCGAGGATTTTCTTCTTCTTCCTCCAATGGTTCACTTGCCCCCACATTTTCCTCACTGTTTGACTCATCAATCTCTACAGTTATGGAAGACTTGCGGGGAAAGATCTTCTCGAAGAAAGAAGCTTCTCGAGCTTCGATGATAGTATCTACATGCACATCGGGATTATCCGACTTGTGCACGAGAAAACGATAAGCACTACTGTTGTGTGCATATCCTATGAACACAAAGTCTACCATCTTTGGCCCTATTCTTGTTCTTTTCGGAAGCGAGACAAGGACCTTCGCAAGACAACCCCAAACCCTTAAGAATTTATAGCTCGGCTGATGGCCTTTCCATAGTTCATAAGGTGGTTTATAACGCTTCTTATGCGGTAGCTTGTTCAATACATAATTGGCGGAAAGCAGCGCTTCCTCCACATGTTCTGGGGTAACCCAGAACTTATTAACATAGCATTCATCATCTCCTTGAGCATCCTATTCTTACGCTCGGCAACCCCATTCTGCTCCGGAGAGTATGGGGCTGTGGTTTGATGTATAATGTCACTTTCTGCGCATATCTGCGCAAACGGTGCCTCGTATTCACCGCCTCTATCACTCCTCACCATTTTAATCTTTTTATTAAGTTGATTTTCCACTTCGGTCTTATAAAGAGCGAATTTCTCTACCGCTTCGTCTTTACTTCTCATTAAGTAGACATAGCAGTATCTAGTACAGTCATCTATAAACGTGATGAAATACTTTTTTCCTCCTCGCTTTTGTATAAACTTTAAGTCGCATACATCCGTGTGTATTAGACCGAGAGGTTCAGTACTTCGTTCAATATGTTGATACGAAGAATTTGTTAATTTTGCCTCAACACAAATCTTACATTTATGTTGTTTATTGAAGACAAAACTTGGTAGTAGATTTAGTGATATTAATTTCTTCATTGAACTAGTATTCACATGACCTAATCTACCATGCCATAAATTAAATGAATCACAAGAATAAGCAAAAGAAGTTTTATTGGCCACTTGGGCAACATTAACGATTACATTATTCTTAGTACTGGCCTCAGCCTTAGTACCCTCAATAGCAGACTCGGCTTTAGGAGCCGGTGTTCCAACATTTAATTTAAACATGCCGTTGGTCATATAGCCACGACTTGCATACATCCCATTTAAGGTGATTACAATTTTTGCGGATTCAAATACAAGTTTAAACCCTTTGTTCACCATCACTGAGCCGGAGACTAGATTCTTGCGAATTTCCGGCACATGGAGCACGCCGTTCAGTGTCAGCTCCTTTCCCGATTTCATCTTCAGCATCACGGTTCCTTTACCTTCCACCCTAGAAGTAGCCGAGTTCCCCATGAAGCAGCTCTCATTGTCCACGGCCGTATAGGTCTTGAACATCCATTTGCTGGCACATATGTGACTAGTGGCGCCTGTGTCCAGCCACGATTCCTTTGGGTTGCTCCCCACCAGGTTCACTTCCGAGACTACAGCACTCAGGTGCATAGTCTTGTCCAGCATTATCTCCTCCCTCAGCCACATTTGCCTGAGCAGGTGCCCTCTTCCTCCCTTTCCCTTGAAACTTCCTCTTTAGGGGGGGGTTTGAGCTTATCGATGCGCATCTTACAATCCGCGGCACGATGGTCCGGTTTGTTGCACACAAAGCAGTCTCCCATGAATTTCTTCTTGAGAGAAGCACCGACACCGCTGTCACAACGTTTCCGTTTTGATGCAGCATCCTCAACCACATTGGCCTTGGCAACCGCGTTGCCTGTTCCGCCACCGCCTTTCCTTCCGGATCGGCGGCTGCTTTGCTCAACATTGAGCCTCTCAATGAGTCCCTCTAAGGTCATAGCCTTTCACTTGTGTTTCAGGTAGTTTTGAAACTCTTTCCATGAGGATGGCAGTTTCTCAATCATTAATGTCACCTGGAAAGGTTCGTTAATAACTAACCCCTCAACCTCAAGCCTATGGTATATGAGTTGGAGTTCCTCAACCTGCTCGATAACACTCTTTCCGTCAGTCATCATGTACTCATGAAAGTCCGTGACGACAAATTTCTTTGCGCCAGCGTTATTCACTTTGTACTTTCTTTCGAGAGACTCCTAAAGCTCCTTTGCAGAAGCCTTGGGCTCGAACACACTGAAAAGAGTGTCATCCAGAGCACACATGATGTAGTTTCGGCATAGGTAGTCGCCGTGTTTCCACGCTTCCACCGCCGAAACCGTCTGCACGTCCTCATCGTCCTCGCTAAGGACAGGTGCAGTCTCCTTGAGAAAACGGGTAAGGTTAAGGGCAGTTAAATAGAACAACATTTTTTACTGCCAACGTTTGAAGTTGTTGCCCCTAAACTTTTCCGGTTTCTCTAGATGAGAGGTTGACAACATTGGCATAGACGGCATTGCCGGAGCCTTGCCCTGGCCGCAGCCGCAACCATAGCATCGACCTCTGCCGCAGCTGCATTGGCCTCAGCCTTTGGTGCCGTAGCTTCGGCCTCAGCTTGAGCTTGAGCCTGAACCCCCCACTCGCAGCGCTCGCAATGTTATGGGTACTGCCAATCACAACTGCGCCCTGCACGTTTCCCGAAGGAACGGTGGTTGTTTGATCCTCATTAGTCATCTGAAATGACAATATAAAACCGTTTAGTTTCTCGCAAGAAAACTAATATTCTTAATTGCAAATACTAATTATAACTTAATTAGTTTGCTTTAAAAGAATAAAAACAATTAAAAGAGATTCTAGCGTGAAAATCAAATCACTTTTGATTTCACTAAGAACTCTTTTTTTTTATAATATTCTAGAATTAAAAGATTAAAACCAAATCGGATTTATTCTATTTGCAAACTTCAATTTCTAGTAAACTAGCAATGACTTTGCAAGAATAAAAACCGAGACGTCAACAAAATAAAATAAAAAAGAAAGGTCCTCTTTCTTTTCGAAAATAGTAAAACCAAATAAATATATTGTTTAAGATTGTTGTGTCTGAAATGAGAGGGGGAGGGCTGCCTTTTATAGGCTTCCTTGAAACCGCAGCCATACTGATCATTCAATTCTAGGAGTTACACCCCCCAGAATCCGCTCACTTAATTTCTGTCTGCTGCAATTTAATCTCATTTATTGCTGACGTTTCAGTTGCTGGAAACTCTAGGGACGACTTTTGTATTTTACAAAACTCCCTTTTCAGATTTGACCCGAGACATTCCCCAAACCCCAAACCTCAAATCCTGCGCCCGTGACCTGAGTCCCGAGCGAGCGTGTGTGGTACACACTAATACTCTTAGATGTCTGTGGACATGTTAGTTTAACAACTACATGGGTTGGTATTGTATATATATTGTAAAATTAACTCTTAATCTTCCAATATGGGATAACCCTCAATGGTTTTTCCATTTACCATTTCATTTTCCAGAATTGAGCTTTCGAGAGCCCAACTTTGAAGCCGATTAGTATTCACACCCATTCTCCGAATAGGTCATGCGATATACCGTTACGAAGTTCGTCACACGAGCTACTCAATCGCGTTGAGTACGGTATTAACAACTCAGCATTGTCACATGTAATATCGACTCGAAGTTGGTCCTGTGACCATTCGGAAACACCCATGTAAAACATGTTTTTCCAACAATATCTTTGTTAACAACAGAGAATTGAGTAGTTGGAATCCAATTTCTCACAAAAAATTTATGAAAAACAGAATAAAACACTTTAAACTTACTACAAGCCAAAGATCCAACCCATTTACCCTCAAAATTAGTCAAAGCAGCCACAACATTATCCATCTCAATCAATCTAACATTCCCAGTTATAACCATTACCGGACTTAACAAACTGATTAATATTAGCAAGAGTAAAATTCAAAGTATGTCCCTTTACAAACACTTTTACAAACATAGCATGATGATTATCAAACACAAAAGAGTTCAAATTAGGATAGAATTCTCTGACAAGGTCATCATAGTAGTCCAAAAGATAAACAACAGTTTTTTGTAGACCCACTTTATCTAAAGTTGTAAACACAAACTCTTTAACCTCAGCACAATCATCCAAATCAATTCCTCTTTCAGGCAATTATTGTTTATTTTTGATTACTGAATACTTATCAGCAGCTTATTTACACCAAAACCTACTGTCTATCTGCTTATAATCCAATTTATATTGAAATCCATTGACATGCACATGACCTTGATAATTAAAACTACTAGGTACCAATCAAGGTTTCTTAGAGTTAACAGAAGAGGGAAAAGTTGGGACCACTTTTGTTACCAGATGAGGAGATGGGAGGATCAGGTGGAGAAGAAGTTGCAACTGGCTTCTTTGCTTTCTTCTTCGTTCTAGTGCTCTTAGGGGTTGGCTCAGAGATGGATCCAATAGGCGATTGCAGGTCCTCATCTTCTTTTGACTGAGATCTAGTCCTCTTAGAAGACATGCTATATGTGAAAAGATACAAATATACGCATATATATATATATATATATATATATATATATATATATATACTATTAATATAGACCCCCTTGTTTTGTTTATGCCATCAAACAAAAAATTATAAATAAATCTTGATAGTTTGAAAAATTACACAATGTACTATTATTCAAAAAACTGTAATAAAAAACTGTTTTAAATTCAAAAAAAAAAACTGTAAAAAAAACGTCAGGTCTCATTCTCCTATTATATTCTCCACCCACTCTCTCTCCCTCTCTAAAGTATATTTATGAATATGTACCAATTTATTCATTAATAATCACGTATGACAACATTTGTTTTATCATTATATATTATATATGTTGGTTCATTCCCTCTTTCAAACCAGCTAAATACTATTTCTCTCCATTTATTCTATTTTTTACTTCACATCTTTATCTCATTTATTATTCAAATTAAAATATAGAATCCAGCGTATTTTGTTATTACACGTATGTATGCATATATTTTTTTGGAATCACACCCATCGGGTGGGCACGTCCGCTAGTATATATATAAGTATAGGTATATAGAGAGAGGGATAAACTGCAAGTGACTGATAGAGAGATAAAAATTATTGCATGTCTCACACATTTTAAATAAAGAGGTCAGCACAAAAATAGGAATTTTTTTAGATAAGTATATCACTTTTTAAATTTTAACATAGAGATCCCTTATCAACGCGTATCATATACCTGAAATAAGGAAAATTTAAAATTAGAATACCGAAAGGATATAATTTCAGCTATAATTTTGGCACAATAAAAGGAATATCTATGATATTATATCAAATAATTTGATTCTTTAATTTAATTAAACAATGAGAGAGTACGCACAACTCAAGGGATTTTTTTTATTTTTTTTTACAATCTAAAATATCCAATCAACCAGTAACACAGGGACACACAGTCACATATCAGTTATAACCTAAGGAACATTAACACAGGGACACTCAGTCACACAGAAGTTATAACCTAGGAAACATTAACAAAGTGACACTCAGTCACACATCAGTTATAACTTAGGAAACATTAACACATGGACACTCAGTCAATAAACAGTTATAACCAGAAACTCCATTAGTAATCTCACAAGGACAAACTCATAACACTTCTCCAATAATTACTGCTAATATACTCCAATAACTCAAGATAAGCATAGTACAAAGAGTTAGCACTAAATCCAGTAACTTTCTAGGAAAAAAATGTTTTGGAGAAGACAACTTATGAAGAACAAACCTCAAAAAAATATATTATTAAACTATCCAAGCAAATATGAGAGGCTGAGTTTTATATAGAAAATAATTTAGGCAGAGGAATCATAAATAATGTATTTTCAATAATCAAAGAGTTTTTAAAAAAGACTTGAGTAATTCCTCAATTATAACGTAGACGTAGAACTTTATTCAGGAATGTATAGTTATCATGAGCTCCCACACAATCAAATTCATGACCAAGAACTGTTATTGAGAAAATCCATTTTTCTTCTACACAAAAACTTGTCAACTCTCATCAAGAAAGAGTACTAGGGGTGTCAAATTAAACAAGAATTCGTCTTGGTTTTCTTTTAATCACTTTAGTACACACAACACATCAACAATGTTGAATTGATTCATATACAAAATAGTCTCCCTTTGGGATAATTACTGACATGTCTACTTAGCAGTCTGAGCTTACACCTGGGTATCAAAAAAATTGCACTTTGTGCTTCAACTCTATTACCAAAGAGGTTTAAGTGTGACATTTAGACCCATATCTATTTTTTGAGAGATTAATCAGGGGATTTCTCAAGATAAAAATTTCATTGCACAACCAGACTTACCTTAGAAAGACAATTTTTCAATGGGACTCACAGATAGGTACTCATATCAAGAATATTTAAGAATATCTTTAACACAAAAGTTAACTCAAGTTTTTTTTTTCAAAAGAGCATGAATTATTGATCATAGATTTGTATAATAACAGATACCTAAATCACTCCTCAGTTGTTCAAAATATTTCACACCCAAGGGGTTTGTAAAAATATCAGCCATTTGCTTCTCAGTTACAACATGATCTAAAATAAGATTTTGTTATTCAACAAGTTCTCTTATAAAGTGATGTCTGAGATCAATATGTTTAGTCCTATTGTGTTGAACATGTTTTTTAGCTAAGTCAATGGAACAATTATTATCACAGTAAAGAGTCAGTTTATCACTTTTAACACCATAGTCTTTTATCATCTGTTTCATCCATAATAATTGAGTATAAAAATTTTCTGCAGCTAGATATTCAGCCTCTACTGTAGATAGAGATATCCAATTTTGTTTCTTACTAAACCAAGACAGTAAATTATTTCCAAAGTAAAAACATCCACCAGATGTGATTTTTCTATCATCCACATTGCCAGACCAATCAGAATCAGAAAAACCTACTAAACGGTTATTAGTATCTTTAGTATACCAGAATCCTAAATTGTCTGTTTCCTTTACATACCTTATAATTCTTTTAACAGCCATTAGTTGAGATTCTAGGGGATTAGCTTGGTACCTAGAACATATGCTAACATTTAAACAAATATCAGGTCTACTAGCTGTAAGATACAACAAACTACCAATCGAGGACCTATACAGACTAGGACAAACAATTTTGCAATTATCATTCTTGGTTAGTTTTAGGTTAGAGCTCATAGGAGATCTCTTTTCTTTACTATCAGTCATACCAAATCTTTTAACCAAATTTCATGCATATTTCTTTGACATAAATATATGCCATTTTTACATTATTTTATCTACAATCCTAAAAAGAAACTAGTTCACCACCACCACTTATCTCAAATTCATTTTTCATATTACTCACAAACTCATCAACACAAGCAAGAGCAGTAGAACCAAACACAACATCATCAACATAGATTTGAGCAATTAAAATGTCTTTATCAGTTAATTTAGTAAACAGAGTTTTGTCCACTCCCCCTTTCTGAAAACCTTTACAGATTAAGAATTTTGTAAGTCTATCATATCAAGCCCTAGGAGCTTGTTTGAAATTATAGAGGGCCTTATTAAGATGATAAACATGGCCAGGTTTAAAACTATCTTCAAAACCTTTAGGTTGAGAAACATACACATCTTCCATAAGATCATCATTTAGAAATGCACTTTTCACATCAAGTTGGTAGAGTTTAATGTCATATAAACAAGTTGAAAACAGAAACATTCTAATAGATTCAATATGAGCAACTGGAGCAAAAGTTTCATCAAAATCAACACCTTTAACTTGAGTGTATCCCTGAGTTACTAATCTGACTTTGTTTCTAACAATAGTGCCATCCTGATCACTTTTATTTTAAAAAATGCATTTAGTACCAATCACATTAGAATTTTGAGGTCTAGTAACTAAAGTCCAAACTTTGATATGTTCAAATTGTAACAGTTCTTCTTGCATTGCAGAAATTCACTCATCATGTTCTAAAACTTTTTTAACATTCTTAGGCTCAATTTGAGATAGATAACAGTTATAACTAACAATATTTCTTTGTTTAAGCCTGGTTTTCATACATTCTGAAGCATCTCCAATGAGAGGCTAAGCTTTTGCATGGTTTTATGAGAGGCTCAGCTTCTTTTTCAGCTGCATCTTCAGTTGTAACATTAAATTCCTTTTCATCAGTTACTTCCTCAGGTTCAGTTATAACATGTGGAGCTTTCTCCTATATTAGTTTGGTTAGTTTCTGATTCATCTGGAACTTCTATCACAGTAGCCAACTCCTTTTCACTTACAAATTCTGAGATGTAGTTAAGCTCATTGAACAAAACATTGTAGTATTCCATAAAAACATGAGTTATCAAATTATAGATTCTATAAGCCCAACGTTTGTTGAGTAACCTACAAAGATAGCTTCATCACTCTTTGAGTCAAACTTCCCTAAGTGATCCATGTCTTTTAAAACATTATAGATACAACCAAACACTTTAAAGTACTTAAGATTGGGTTTCATGCCTTTCAAGATTTCATAGAGACTTTTGTTAGTACCTTTTGTAATATAAACCCTATTAATAATATGACATGCAGTGTTAGCTGCTTCTGCCCATAAGCATTTGGCTAATTTCTTTGAGTTTAGCATAACTCTTGCCATTTCTTGAATAGTCATGTTTTTCCTTTCAACAACTCCGTTTTATTGTGAAGTTTTAGGGTCTGAAAACTGATGAGATATACTTGAAGTATTACAAAATTATGCAAAATTGGAAATCTCAAATTCTTTACCATGATCACTCTTAATTCTAACAATTCTACCAATAGAGTGATTCTTTTCGGTTTGAAGAGATAAACACAATTTTTTAAAAATACCAAAGGTGTCAGATTTCTCTCTTATAAATAGAACCCATGTGTACCAAGAAAAATCATCTACCACAATAGGGACATATTTTGCATATCCCTTTGTGATAACTTTTAATCTGTTTTCCTTTCATACACTCCCCATATGGTTTGGGATTTTTAACATTGAAATTAAGTAAACCTCTTACAAGGTCTTGGCTTATTAGTTTATTATGCCAAATGTCAACACTACTGGTTAAAGCTTGGCTAAAACTAGTAACAAAAAGATCAGTATGGAGTTTTTCAAACACATTGCAGCTATCTGCTGATCTAATACCTGTCATAACTAGTTTATGATTTAAATCAGTTATATAACATCTCAGATTATCAAACTTGACAAGCATGTTATTATCACAGAGTGGCTTATACTCAAAAGATTAGATTTTAGACCATCTACCAAAAAAACATTCTTGATTTGTGGAAACCCTTTTTTACACAAGGTACCTTTACAAATAATAACACCAGATTCACTATCTTTAAACACAACAGTGTTTCCAATAGTTGGATGAACATGATTTAGCATATCAGGATCACCTGTCATGGGTCTAGAACAACCACTATCAAAATACCAATGATTAGATGTAACAACTTTTAAAGAAGTATTGGAGGCCTTAGCACAGAAGACTATGTTTGTCTTTCTTTTTACAATCCAAATCCAATTTGCAACAGGTTTTTGAAAACGGTTAGATTTGGACAAGTTGCCCTTTAAGTGATGGGAGTAATGAGAATTTTTCTTAAAGCAGTTAAGAACATTGTGGCCCATCTTACCACAATACTAACACATTCTTAAGTAACCATTTGTAGGTAGCTTGAATGCAGTTTTAAAAAAGTTTTGACTTGACTGCATTATTGGTTATAACTAAAGATTTATGAACATTTACATTGAGATTTTCTTTTGCATGTACAAATACATTTCATTTATTGGTTGACCACCAACATATACCAATCCTCTCTGATCCTTAAAGTTCCTTTGAGCAACCATAATTTCATTTAGTCTTTTAGTAGGTGAGGTGTTTTGGACTTTAATTTTAACTTTTAGTTTCTCTATTTCCAAATATTTTCCCTTTAGCTTTTCAACCAGTTTACCTTCTACCCTCTTTGATTCATTGACCACTTCTTGCAGTTCTTTGTAGTCTCTAGTCAATTTAGTATAAGAGGTAAACATGGAGCGATAGTTCTTTCCTAGTACCTCTCTTGATTCTTCATTGCCAGATTCACTTTCATTATCAGTCATTTATGAGTTATTGATATTGCCATGTTGTTTCTGTATGTCTCATTAAAATTTCTGAACCCTTCATAATCGTTATCACTTTCAGTGTCACTGTCCTCACTTAGAGTTGCAATGGCCATGGTATTTTTAGCTTTCTTCAAGGTGTTCGCACATTCAGTTTGGATGTGTCATTTTCCACCACATTCCCTGCAAATAATATCCTTTGGTTTCAAATGAAATGATTTTCCACCTTTTATCTTCATGCCTGTTCATTTCTGAGTAGTTCTTCTGATGTTCCCTTCTTTGAAACACGTTCTTACTCCCATCTTCACTTATTCTCTTTTTCTTGAACCTTCTAAACAACCTTTTCGCATACAGCGCAAACAGTTCTTCTTTAGAGACTTCATCTGTTTCAGTTATATTTGGGGTTTTCTCTTTTTCCTTAAAAGTTGAGTTATAACTCCCCTTTTTACCGCTGCTTGTAAAGTTTAGTTCATGAGTAGTCAAATTCCCCATTATCTCTTCTAGTTTCATTGTTTCCAAGTCCCCAGATTCTTCAGTTGCAATTACCTTCATTTCAAAATGCTTTGGAAGAGATCCGAGGGTCTGCTGTACCAGCTTTGCATTCAAATACTTATCACTAAGAGTTGTTGCATCATTTGTAATATCACATGTCATTCCATTGAATTGTTCAATGGTTTCATCCTCATTCATCCTGAGCATCTCAAATCTAGTTGTGGTTTGCTGAAGTCTAGACGCTTTAACCTTTGTAGTTCATTCAAAGGCAACAACCAGTGTATCCCATGCTTCTGTTGCTCCTTCACAATTAGATACAAGTTTGAAATGGTTAGGTTGAATTCCATTAAAAATAGCATACAAGGATTTTAAGTTGAAAGTGACCTTCTTGTATTCCTCTTGTATCCATTTATCTTTGGTTTTGACCATAACTTTACCATCTTAAACCACAGTGGGTGGCTTGAACCCATTTGCAATAGCATCTCATGCCTTTTCATCAAGAGCTTTGATGTGAGCTTTCATCTTGACTTTCCATAATCCAAAGTTTGATATTCCTTCTAGCAAAGATGATTTTACTCCATCTCTGAATGATTACATTATTCTTGAAACAAAGAATCCACACCAATTGAGTCTGATGTAAGGCTCTAATATCAATTGAAATAATATTCGCCTTAGTTTCAAGTGCAGTTATGCTTGCCAGTTAAACTACAGTTATAACTTGAGTTATGACTGACAACAGAATCGATCAACAAACTGTAATTAAAGAACACCACAGGTATTTACGAAGTTCAACCTTTAAAAGGTCTACGTCTCCGAGGCACTCACCGAGTTATATATTGATATTGTAAGGAACAGTGAACAGACTTGAGTCTTACAATACTAAGCTTCTCTCACGTATATGCCTATCTAATCACCTCTAACTTATCAACTATCAATCTCTCTAGGAATTCATCCTATGAAGTATTTCTCTCAAAGTATATGACTAACGAATCTCTCTCTTGCTCTCTCTAGATTTCTGTCTTAATAATAATAAAAGAGCTAAAGAGAATAACCTAGTCTACCCATTTATATAGACACGGTTACAACAAGATATCAATCAATCTAAATAAAATCTTTTGACTTCCATAATTCCACATAATATGTCTTGATTGACCTTGATTAAATCTCCAATGGTTGACTTGATGAACTGCTGAATATTGTACATGGAAACTTCACAACTTGAGCTTCAAGTCAGATCTTTCTTATTGACACAGTTTCCAAGCTTGTATCATATCTTTAGGACCGAATAAGATCTTTCCTTCTAGCACGATTCAGCCTTGATTCTGAATAAATCTTTAAGCCAACTTCCTTTCTTGCTTCAATCTGTTTACTACATAACTTAACACATGTTTAGCAGCACTTTTAATAATAATGCAATTTGAACAATTTAAAAAAATAATGACAATTAAATAAGGTTCGTTAAAACCGAATCTAACAATCTTCTTCTCAAAACATCATCCAGAGCTTCTGAAGTCTCGTGACATCGCTCTTTTCCATCAAGAATGCCTCAGCAAGCTTGGTAAAACACTCCCTTGCAAGGGGCTCTATGAGTTCGAAAATAGCCTAGGAGAAGTTTACTATAGGCATCCATGTTGAGTTGAAAATTCAACACGCAGAATTAAGATGAGAAAAAGTGAACTCGGATCAATACAGATAATCTGAGTTAAGCCTTTGTTGCGTCTTGGTGACCCAACAAAGTGGTCTAGGAGTTATTAACTCTTATTAGTTTGAATATCAGAATATGACTGTTATGATATAATGAAGTCCAAGTATTTTATTGGTATTTTAAATATTTCTAAGAGACTAATTAAAAATTAATCAAATTAAAACAAATAAAATATATTTCATTTTTATTTCCTTTTAAAGAGGAAAACCAGGTTCTTGAAATGAGGGAAAAGTTTTTTTTTTTTTTTTAGAAATATGATAATTAATAGTAAATAAATAAATAAAATAATAAATAAGAAAAAAAAAGATTTTTTTTTCTTTCAGAAACAAACTGAGATTCTGTTTGACCTTCAAAAAGTTTTTTTCCGAATCTATTTTAATTAATTAATAAATAATATCAAATAGTTAAATAATACTATATACAAAAAAATAATAATAATTAATAAAATAAAAATATTCTTTTTCTTTTGAAAAACTAACTATGATTCAGTTTGAATTTCTATTTTTTTTTTGATTTTTTGATTTTTTGATTTTTGATTTTTGATTTTTTAATTTATAATTA
This sequence comes from Primula vulgaris, assembly GCA_963920805.1. Classification (NCBI taxonomy): domain Eukaryota; kingdom Viridiplantae; phylum Streptophyta; class Magnoliopsida; order Ericales; family Primulaceae; genus Primula; species Primula vulgaris. Next base: position 14,952,721 of record OY987215.1, on the reverse strand, counting down.
ATATTAAATAACTAATAAAAATAAATTTTTTATTCCTATTTTTAGTGGATTACTACCTGATTCTATAAACCGGTTTTTTTTATAATTAATTCTCTCTTTTTTTAATTAATAAAATAATAATTAATATTAAAATAATTAAATAAAAAAAGTTATTTTTTTCCAATTTTTTACTTTCCTTTTAAAATCTGATTCCTCAAAATAAATAGAAAATATTTTTTATACGACCAAATCTCAATCTTTAGTATGTTTTCAAATATTCTATACAAAATACGTGTAGATTTGAAAGAATAAAATAATTCCAAACTAACCAAATAATATATATATATTTAAGGCAACTAAATAAACATGTATTATATATAAAAATATATTATATATAAATTTCGGAATAAAATTTCCACCCTTTTTCTAAAATGGATTTTTTTTTTACCAATATGGCTATTTTGGGATTCTTAAAATACGAATTAAATATATTAAATATTTTAATTTGAATTTTTATTACTTTTTATATTTAATAATCTGATTCCTCAAATTAGATAAAAAAAATTAGATAAAATATTAAATTTTAAGCCAGTTTGCAAATATTCTGTATAATAAAGAAACTTTCGAAAAGACATTTCTATATCTCCAAATAATATATACTCAAAAAGGAAACTATATCTACCAAAAAAAATAATATTCAGTATAAAAAGGAAACTATTTAATTAAATGAAAACTACTTTAAGTAAATTAAACAAAGGAATAAATAAAAGGCCATTAATTTGAAAATAAAGGGTGATTCGAATCAGAGGGTCTGATTCGAATAGGATAGCAAATTCCAGAATACCTGTTCATGCAATTTAAACAAAGGAATAAATCTATACTAAAGCTATAATTAAATAAGAACAAGAAAATAAAAGATAAGGGGAAGAAGGATACCGAATAGGCAGAGTTTAGGGAGAATAAACCAACTCAGAACTCAGCAAAAAGAGGATGAGATGCTCGTTAGGGTGAGGCATCGTAAAGGCAAGAAGGAAAAATTAAAAAGACCAATAATATAATTAAAGAGAGAGATTATATTAAATGGAGAGTTTTTGCTCGGAGACAAAGTCTAAAAAATTACAACAAAACAACTAGTATTTATAGTGTTCAGCTCAGAAAATTCGAAAACTTAATTCTTAAAATTCGCTTATTCGAATAAGAGGGTCTTATTCGAATAGGGCTCTGTTTGGCCAATAAAATTTCGATACGTCATTGATTTATGATGGCGGAATATCTTCTTATTCGAATAAGAGGGTCTTATTCGAATAAGGCACTGTTTGGCCAATAAAATTTCGATACGTCATTGATTTATGACGGCGGAATATCTTCTTATTCGAATAAGCAGTCTTGATTCGAATCATCTGACGGAAAATTAAATTTATTTCCTTTTTATTTAGATTTATTCATTGCTCCCCAATTCTAGCATAGTTGAGCGAATATATCTTTAATATCTTCATCTTTTAGGTCTTTTAACTTCTCCAACTTGCATCTTGAGTCCTTTTATCTCCAATTTTCACATAAATACTCCTAAAAAGGGCATTTTTCAAATAAAATAGATAAATGGCCTCAAAACATGTAAGGATACTAAATTGGAATAAAAACACCTATTTACGCAATGTAAATTTGGATTTAATGCTATAATTAATGCCTCGAAATGACATTCTAGGTTGAATCACCCACCCCTAATTAAAACTGGGTGTGTTTAATTTTTTTCATTCAGTTTTGTTATTAGGTTTCGTTCAGTTGTAACTTTAGTTAAAACTGATTTATAACTGAAGTATAATTGTAGCTTGAAACTTAGGTAATAGTTTCCTTCAATTGGTATCATACCATCAGGTTAGATATACGTAGTGTGCATCTGGTGTTTCAAGTACTATGAACATAACAAAAGAAGCCGTATTAATTAATAGACCATCGCTATTGTTAGGATCATCTAACTATGGTTTTGGAAAGTAAAACATGAGGGCAGTCATCAAAGCCCTTAATGAACTTGCTTGGTATGCTATGGTTGCTTGGCATTCTCAAACAGTTTTGTTATTAGGTTCCATTCAGTAGTCACTTTTGAAGGCACAACCAAAGTCATCAAAATTTTAGAAAATCACAACCAAATTTAAAATTTTGAGAATGGCAGGGATGAGAAGATCGAGGACTTCAATTCAATTATCACTGATCCCGCAAGCGAAGCTTCAACATTAGGTAAACATTATTCAGAGTCAATGCTGGTCAAAAAGACACTCAGATCTTTACCTCAATGGATAGAAGAATTAATTGACTTGGAGAAATTGAATATGGAAGAACTGGTTGGTAATTCAACTACTCATGAGCTGATTTTTTCTAACCCAAAAAAATCTGGAAAATGTGTTGCTTTTCAATTCACAAAGAAAGATACAGTTATAATTGAACCAGAAGGGGTATTGGATGATGAAGAGAGTTTTGCAGTGTTTGCAAAGAAACTATTCAGAAAGTTTCACAAGAAAAACCCCCCAGTCAAAATGACAGTAAGAGGGTTTTCTGAAAAAAGAAAGTCAGAATAGGTCGAATGAAGGTCTTAAGTATGAAGAGAAAGGGGCAAGATAATTTTGGTTAAAACCAAGGGGTGTAAAATGTAGAGAATGTAGTGCCTATGGTCACATTCAAGAAGAATATGCAAATACTCTAAAAAAGATTAAAGCGGCTGTTGCAGCTACTCACACTGATATAAGTGACTCGGATAGTAACATGGATGTGGATAGCTATAAAAACTTCTTGAACTTTGCAGCCAAAATTAATTATAAGCCTGATGATCAATCTGAACCATCAAAGTTTCAGTTATAACTGAAAGTGTTACTGATTCTGATAGTAATGAAGAAGAACATTCTATGGACAAGCTTGAAGAAGAATATATGCTGTTGTATACAAAATATACGGGTATGGTTAAGAAAGTCCGGGAGTTAATAAAACCAGTGTTTTAAATAGCGTTATCGCTATCGTAGCGTTTTTTCGAGAGAAACGCTAAAAGCGCTAATAGCGTTGCTATATAGCGCTTTGCGGTGTATTTTTTTTTGCCTAAATATGCACTAAACTTTAGAATATATAACAAAAAAAAAAAAAAAGGTATAGTTATATTAGATAGTAATAAAAAAAAATCAAAAAAGAAATTGTTGTTGATGAGTTTTGAACCCAGGTCTGCTGGAAATAAAGCACAGTCTTAACCATTTGGACTGCATACACTTTTATAAAAATTGCACAATATATATTTATTATTTAAATCCGCTGTTTTTTTTTTAACTCGCTATTTACGCTTTTGGTCCAGAATTTCGTGCTTTTTGCGCTTTTGGTCCCCTATAGCGCGATTTTAGCGCAATTCCACCCAAAATCGTGATTTTTCGTTGCGTTTTTTACCAAAAAAGCGCTATTTCGCACTACGTAGCGCGAATTTTAAAACAGAGAATAAAACTAATAGAAAATATAAAAATGGAGAACTCTGAAGTAAATGAGACTTTGAAATGAAAACAACTCGAGCAAATGAGTTATAAAGGAAAATAAAAATGCTAAATACTGCAGCAACATAGAGGCATGAGATGCTCGCAACTTCGAGGTATGGGAAGGATAACTCTGGTCACTCTGGGAATCAAACAAGTGGGAGACTGTATTTGTCAAAACTCAACAAAAACCCACTGTAAGTACTTAACTTATTTAAGTTGCAACTCAAAATGTAACAAAAACCTCCTTGTTTGAGCTTGCACCTAAAGTTGCAACCAAAGTCTATGTGACAGTCTGTCAATACTGCTATAAATTGGGTCATAATGAGTTGGACTGTTTTACAAAATATTTTGACCAGAAAAAAATCTTTTTAGAAGGAATTTTTTAGTTTTAAAAAGATAAATTTTATGACCTCTGTCAAACCTAGTGGGTTTGGATTCCTAAACAAAAAACTGACAAAATATCATGTGTTAAAACAACTTCTAAAAGTTATTGGTATCTTGATAGTGGATGTTTGAGACATATAACGGGTGATGATAGGATGCTTAAGAATGTAATTAATATTTTAGGAAGCTCAGTAGTGTTTGGAGGTGGTGCCACTAGAAAATTTATAGGCAAAAGAACCTTGAGTAAAGAAGGAATGCCTGAACTAAAAAATATTTTGCTAGTAGGTGGCTTAAAATCTAAATTAAATATGAATTACCCATACACCATGACCTTTGCTACTGTAAACTAAAATAGAAGAAGGCCCCTCAAGAGTCAGAATGACCTAGGATATACTGTAATGTTGGACACTAATTATATTTAAATGAAACTGTAAAGTGGAATTGTGCTTACAGAAATTACCCGAGATGAATAGGGGGACGGACACCAAAAACATTTGTGAACGTTTCGGACTTTGTTGTTGATTCTTCATTTCGACAATATCAAATTAATCAGCATGCTGTTTTATGAGAATCTCAGCTTGCTTTACACGAGTCATATATAGAACATTTTGGGATCAATATTATAGCAAGATTAAGATTTTTGCTTTACGGCATTATTTTCAGGGCATGTTTTTTTTTTAAACTGTAATCGTCCGTGCAAAGAGTTTAATGAATTTACAAATCTTGAATGTCACAAATCAATATACACTTTCCATGTTTAGACAAACCTTAATCTGATTAACTTTGAACCAGTGGAAATGACTGGAGGACACTAACTTTAAACTAGTAATCCTTTATCTTGCAACTGGATTAATGTAATCTTAATTTGATCATATCAGATACAATGAACATATATATTTGATGTCAACATCGTTGTTTTTCTCCAATTGGTAAAAGGCAAGCAATTGTTCTTGTAAATTGTAACCCAACAACACTGAAAGGTCATGTTTACAGAAATAGTACTCTAGTCCATCCATCACTACAAAGTTTTTTATAATGTCATAAAATCTTCCACACGATCTCTAATGATCCACTACTAAGGTTTATTTTATAAGTTTTTGTCTAGGTTGTATGGGTACGGATACGAGTACCGTACCCGATACGATACGGGTATGGCGGTACGAAAAAAGTAGAAAATTTTCGGTACGGTACAAAAAAAGGTACGTCAATAAAAAAAATTATTTATTTTTGTACATACGATTTAATTTAAAAATTACAATCTTAAAATAACAGAATTATCAAAATTTTGTACAATTTAGGCTTCTATACGGATATTTTAGTAAACGTTAATATAATTTTTTCATAACTAGTGTCTAAACAAAGTTAATTAAATTCATCACACTTATTAATTATAAAAATTTCACATTATTATATTGATAATCTTATATTTTAAGTAATTTTGATGAAAAAAAATTAAAATTAAAATTCTCAGCCGTACCGAAAAAGTACCAGAGACGGAGACGTACCGATCTCGTATCCGTGCCGTAACCAAACCGTACCGAGATGGTCAAATAATAAAAAAATCAACAATAATCTATTTGCCGTATTGGATACTACATTTTCCATAACGTATCGGTAACCGTACCGGAAGTCCAGAAAAAATAATAATATGAATTACCTGTGCTATCTAGATTTTTTTTGGACAAGAAGCACATGTGGCTCTCCTCTCTTTAGAAAATTGACTAAGATTTCAAATGAATTAATGCGTGTAACTTGTGTCTTCAAATATAAAAAAATTCTCCAATATTATAATGCCCCATTTTTTAAATCCAGTCCCAAATTATAACTCAGATGAGTTATTCCATCCATATTTCATAAATATAAACAATTTATTAAGCAAAATTACATATGTTTTCTTACCACATAAACTTTGTGAAAAAGTAAGGATTTTTTTTTTTGAAAAGTATGTGGAAAAGTTGAGTGATCGTGATCTCCTTAAATTGAGTGGATTTCCGTAACGAACTTATAAATAAAAACGGAGATAGTACAATTTTGACCGGAGAGTTTTGGAAAGTAAAAAATTCTAGGTCATAGTTACGACTTGTTACCAATGAAAAAACTAAGTAGAGACTATCGGGGTCACGATACCTCCATCTGTCTTGAAATTAATTCTAATTGTTTAATTTTGTTTACGACACGCATTTTTGCTTGTTTAAAATCAATCATTTGACAATCCTTATATTTTTATTACTCGTACTGCATGACTTCACCCTATTGTAACTATGAATTACCACTTATAACACGTTACGTAATGGGACTGCGTCTAGGATTTTCGGAATCACTGATTTTTTTTGTTCTGTTTTAGTTATATTATTTATTGTTTTAACATTTTGTATTAAATAAATTTGTAGAAACATTGTTCCATTAGAACCAAATTCCTAGCTAATAGTTGGTGGCATAGAAACCAAATTAGGGAAAAGGGTTATGACGTTGAACAACCCCGGTCCTGGTCGTTCCATTAGAGAAATCACAAATAAATTAACCAAGTGGACTCTCTCTCATGTGCATCGCGCAAAATCTCAATTTAATTATATCAAATGTTGGAAAGTTGACTATATATTTTACATATATTGATAAAGATACGTACCATCTTTAGAGTATATAATTAGATATTAGGAAGATTTATTTTGTTTCCTTGTATATATGATTGAGTATCTTTATGTGTGTATATATTCACCAGTACGTGATCAATGGAAAACTTACTTCTACATCATAAATATTTTTCTCTTTTTATTCTTCTTCATGGTATCAGAGCAGGTTTTTGATCTAATAATTTTGTTTTTCCTACTATATCGTCACAAAGTATGACGGACTGTATTATCTGGTAGCATTGACTCCAAAGCCATATTCCAAATCATACCCTCGTTGCAACATGTCAACCTCAACTACTGACCTTTGGCATCGACGTTTGGGACATGTCTCTTTTTCACGATTACGGTTTATCGCAGAACAGTTTTTAAATATTCATGTTAATTTCGATAATGCTTGCAACATTTGTCCTTTGGCAAAGCAAACTCGTCTTCCATTTGGTTTAAGCAATATTTCTTCTATTAAGCCTTTTGATATTATTCATTGTGATATATGGGGTCCATATAAGCATGCTTCTATCTCTGGGGCACATTATTTTCTCACCATTGTGGATGACTTTTCTCGTTATACATGGATTTTTTTGATGCGATATAAACATGAATGTCCACCCCTCTTAAAAAATTTCTTTTCCTTCGTTAATAATCAATTTGCATCCTCCATAAAAGTTATTCGTAGTGATAATGGTAGTGAATTTATTTCTCTTCGAAGTTTCCTTCAAGAAAATGGGGTTGTAATTCAACGGTCTTATGTTGACACCCCTCAACAAAATGGGGTAGTGGAACGCAAGCATCGCCACATATTAGAAATAGCCCGATCATTAAGGTTTCATGCAAATTTGCCAAAAAGTTTTTGGGGGAATGTGTTTTGACTGCTGTTCATTTAATAAATCGATTGCCAACACCAATTTTATCTTTAAAAACACCTTTCGAACGCCTTTATTCAAAGCCACCAGCATTTTATCATCTTCGAGTCTTTGGTTGTTTGGCATATGCAAAAAATACTTCCATTTCTCACAAATTTGCCCCTCGTGCATCTAAATGTATTTTTATCGGATACCCAGCTGGTCAGAAGGCATATAAACTGTATGAGATTTCAACACATAGAGTATTTACTAGTCGAGACGTAGTTTTTCACGAAACCGTTTTTCCATTCTCTAATGCGTCCGATTCCAGTCACCTTGAACAACCTGACGACCATGTCAACCAAAGTGACCCTTATCAACCTGTTAGATCTGTAGTTCAACCAAATTTTTCAGAGAATGAACCTCAACACGACAAAGAACCATCTTTCAACAGCCCATTAGGTATTCAGATCGAACCACCGCAACAACAAGATAATGATCCAAATCCAGTCGCAAACCCGACACCTCATTCGCAATCCCTTCCTTCTGAAATACTACCAGACTCGTCGAACTCTTACGAGCAGCCTCTTCGACGTTCCACTCGACACACTGTCCCTACAATAAAATTAAATGATTACTTGTGGAAGCCGCTTACGCATCCGCACTCAAACCATTTGTCTTTGTCGTGTCCAGGTCATGGCAAAGGAACCAGGTATCCCATGTCCAATTATATTTCCTACCATCGTTATACTCCATCAAATAAATATTTTGTTGCACAGATTTCTAAGGGACATGAGCCTCAAACTTATAGTGAAGCCGTCTCACATCCTGAATGGCGAAATGCCATGGAAACTGAACTAACAGCACTTGAGGAAAACAATACATGGTCATTAACTCATTTACCAGTTGGTAAGAATCCAATAGGGTGTCGATGGGTTTATAAAATCAAGTATCGGTCCGATGGCACTGTTGAGCGATATAAGGCCCGTCTTGTCGCAAAAGGTTTTACACAAATGGAAGGCATCGATTATCATGACACGTTTTCTCCTACTGCAAAAATTATTTCTGTTCGTTGTCTTTTAGCTATAGCTGCAGCTAAGAATTGGCCCCTTCATCAATTAGACGTTAACAACGCTTTTTTACACGGTGATCTTGACGAGGAGATTTATATGTCACCTCCTCTTGGTCTTAGGCGACAGGGGGAGAATGTTGTATGTCGCCTTCATAAGTCGCTATATGGATTAAAACAAGCTTCACGGCAGTGGTTTGCTAAATTTTCGGTAGCAATTCGATCCGCGGGATATACTCAATCAAAATCTGACTACTCATTGTTTACGCGAAAACAAGGAAAGTCTTTCACAGCTCTCCTCATATATGTCGATGATATATTAATAACTGGAAATGATCGTGCTAGTATTCTTGCACTTAAAAGTTTTCTTCATAAAAATTTTCGCATCAAAGACCTAGGAGAACTTAAATACTTTTTGGGTATAGAAGTTTCAAGGTCTAAGGCAGGGGTCTTTATCTCACAATGCAAATATGCGTTAGAAATTGTTAATGATACAGGACTACTAGGGGCCGCACCTTGACCATCCTATGGAAAGTAATCTTAAACTTTCTGATAATGGGGAGTTATTAAAAGATCCTTCTCGTTATCGGCGGTTGGTGGGAAGACTGATATATTTAACCATCACCCGGCCTGATATAACATTTTCAGTTCATGTACTTAGTAGATTCATGCATGAACCAAGAAAGCCTCACATGGATGCAGCACTTCGCGTTATTCGTTATCTTAAAGGTGCACCAGGAAAGGGGCTATTTTTCTCTTCTCTTAGTGACCTTAGGCTACGAGCCTATTGTGACTCCGATTGGGCCGGTTGCCCAATCACACGACGATCTACATCGGGTTATTGTGTATTCTTTGGCTCATCATTAGTTTCTTGGCGATCCAAAAGGCAGAAAACTGTTTCTCTTTCATCCGCGGAAGCCGAATATAGAGCTATAACTGTCACTTGTTGTGAATTGACGTGGTTGCGAAGTCTTCTTATAGATTTAGGTGTGATTCATCCTGAACCAGCCTTGCTTTATTGCGATAATAAGGCTGCTATACACATTGCAGCGAATCCTGTTTTTCATGAAAGGACACGACATATAGAGATTGATTGTCATTTCATCCGAGATAAAATCCAAGAAGGCCTAGTAGCTACCAAGCATGTTACTTCTTCTAGTCAAGTGGCCGATGTCCTTACGAAGCCTTTGGGACGTGAAGTTTTCAGTTCCATGATTTACAAGTTGGGAGTTCGCGATGTTCACTCACCAACTTAAGGGGGAGTGTTGGAAAGTTGACTATATATTTTACATATATTGATAAAGATACGTACCATCTTTAGAGTATATAATTAGATATTAGGAAGATTTATTTTGTTTCCTTGTATATATGATTGAGTATCTTTATATGTGTATATATTCACCAGTACGTGATCAATGGAAAACTTACTTCTACATCATAAATATTTTTCTCTTTTTATTCTTCTTCATCAAATACATACTAACATAAACATCTCACCCTGTGGACCAGTGATCATTGTTTTTATCCAATCGGTAAACATATAGTTGTAACTCAACACCATTAGCCTTCCAAATAGTTTTCAATAGCTTGTGAAGAGCTTATATTAAAATTTAAAAATCTTCGAAACGTTCTTTCATGATCCACTTTTGTGACTTTTTATTATGTTTATGGATAACATTAATATAACGTGGATCTCCTTTCTTTAGGAGATTAATTGAGATCAGTGACATAATTTTTTAATTCAAAGGCAAGGAACTATACAAGTTAGTTCCTAATACTTCTGTTTGAAACACCTTAGATTTTGAAACGGAAAACTGTAATTTAATTCTGATTATAATATATATGGATTTAATAAAAACGATATAAAAATATCTCACGGGCAGTACTGGATCATACTTGGTGTTCTTCCGTATCCCTATAATACTGTCTTGATCCATAGAGAGGTGCACTATCAAACTGATAGGAAATTATAGAGATAATATTTGATTATGAGAGATGATTATTTTTCTTAGCATGGAACAGTATTTTTAGGTTACAACAGAGACTTAGTGAGGAAAGAATAGACTTTTACTTCAACTAAAACTCTAATTTTACTTAGATTATTACTTAATTAATAAATATTATAAAATCTTATAAACTAGATTAATATAATATTATCTAATTAATATTTTACTAATTTTAGGATATTTTATCGGTAAATTATATTTATTTTCAATAGAGAATATAATTGCACTCTAATTCCTTTTCAAATAATATTTGAAAGCATATTATTAAATATTTAATATGTCTTCACGTTAAGATTACAGATATCCAATGAGTAAATAACTACTGACAATTAGTTTACTTGACATATTATTTTCTCGACCTTACAACTTAAATTTATTTGTTCCGTCGGAAATAAAATTTTCTTGCAAGATTTGACACAAACAAAAACTTATAAATTTCTCAAGTGTATATCATCAATCCTTGTTCAAGCACTTGAATTCTTTCGATTATAGACACACACAATATAAATAATGTTACTGCCGAACGTACGAGTTTGTTGCCACAACAAATCTCACCAATTACAAATCGAAACAGTATACATTATAAATATGTGTATTGAAAATAATATAAGGATTAAGAGTATAAGTAATCATAATAAATACTTAGGTATATTTATTTTATTCCGGTCAGTACCATAAAATAATACAATTTTGTCATGTTCAATATACTCCAAGTACACTAGCACAAATAGTCAGAACTTAACTGTTCCCTGTAGTCATGACAGACTTACTAAACCTATGTACTACAACTATACCGATGGTTGTCCACTCTATCTAAAGTTGTGAACGATAAAATATATTCTGTAAGAACCAATGATTTGATCTTTCGTGTGTAACCCGTACTCTACATACCAAACCACTTACTATACAAGAATAAAGACACATGCACAGTATAATAATATATACAACATTGCTCACATATGTTCTCAAATAAATCATTCATTGTTCATTAATAAATACTCAAAGCGACAATAAATCATGTATTTTATTAGTATAACATTCTAACAATCTCTCACTTATACTTAAAGTTATGATGCTCTACCGATGGTTGTACCATGAAAGTACTCCCCAAGACTTTCATTAAGGAAAACTGTTTTGACAAGAATTCTAGCCATTTGCCAATGATCCGCATCTATATCTCATTGAGATTCATGGTATCTAGTGGTTAAGTTTTCAACTTATCAAGGATCATCTCGTAAGATTATCCTAAATATAAGAAACGACTGAGTCGTTTCAAGACTATCCCACTACGATTAATCTCCCTATAAGTACTAAGCATTAAGAACTTTTGAACTAGTGTTATACAACAACATCCTCTGCATGAATCACTCGATTTCGCCCACTGAGAAAAGGCATCCGTGAGTCCACCATGCGACGTTTTATTTTGAACTATAGATAAATAAATAAAAATAAACGTCACTCTACCTTCTATTAATTACTATCAAGCTAACTTTATTTTGGATCTGTGGTAACATCTAATTATTTTCCATGAATTAGTCAATGTGTGCTAACAATAACTTCCGATTCTTAGAACAATAAGAAACCATTTTCGTTTCTTTTGGATAACCTACAATAAACAAACATCAATACTCGATTCTTACTTGTTTGGATTTTCTCTTCAACACGTGTGTTGGACTCCCACATACCAAAAATTCCTAATACTAGGCTTGCGCCAAATATAAAGTTCTATGGAACTACTAGGTACTAGTTAAGATGAAACCGGGTGAAGATATACTCTATGTTTCTACCGTGTACCCTAAAAACGAATAAAATTGACTTAATAACTCACCATAAACCTAAGTATTCCTATAAGAGTCTTTTATCTTCATTTTCCTACACCGTTCTATGATTATGTACTAAACTTAGTCAAGTAGGACATAATGCCTACATTTGATAAGTAGTCCACTAGCTATCCAAATAGTTACTTGCCACCTTGATCATATTGAAGTGTCGATATACATTTCCAAGATACTTATCTGTCTTCGTCTTAACTGCATTGAATACTTCAAAGTATTTAAACGTATGACAAATCAAATGAATGTACATTTACTTTGAGTAATCACAAATAAATATGCCAGTCTATTAAAAACTCATGTATCATGGATCTCATAGGATTACACAAATCAGAATGAACTAATCCTTACACTTCTCTAGCTCATATAACCTTTGGTCGTGAAAGACCACTTGGGCTTTTTACCATCTAAACATGATTCAAAAAAATGGTAGTACCTCCACTTTCAATGATCCAAATGGACCATTTTAAACCAGTATTGACATCATTTTTAGATTAAAATAACAAAGGTGTACGTGCCAAAGTTATGTATAGTTCAACCTTAAAGGTTAATTTCTCTTAAATGGTATGCTAATAATACTATTAAATTAATTAAGTTACGATGTACAATTAGAATTTACTAATAATGTCAAGACTATTCACTTATTTACCATATCCGACAAATTATGTAATTTACCTAATAACCGGAGAGACATTAAAATAAATAAAATGTCTTCATCCATTATCTTATAAGCCAAACTAAAGTTCTTTCTAATGTAAGGTCTATATTAGAATGTCTACTGTTATCAATATATGATTAATACTAATCAATTCTAATATCTCCTACTGCAACTAATTGCACCTTGTGTAATCTTCCAAAAAATATAAATGTCGCCATCTCTAAACTGTCTGGTTTACTGGAACATTTGTAATAAATTGCAACAATGATTAGTGATTCCAATATCAACACACCAACTTACGGTAGATATAATCACTAAAAAATTTTCAGCAACAAGTGAAAAAGATATAACTTATAGCTTAATCTTAAGTAAAATGTATTAGATAATATTACTTTAAATGACTTACTAACAGTTTATGAAACCGTTTCCTTTTCTTATAAACTTTCGGTTTAGAAAAATAAACTTTTTTCATTAACCTAAGCAACAATTAACCTTTTTATGAAACATTTTGGTGTCTTAACTATCAACTTGAGTTTTCTCATTGATTTCACCTTTTAAGGATATGAGCATGATCCTTAAATTCTGTCTTTTCGTCATATTGTGTCAAGAGCTTTCACATGTTAAATGTTTCTACCATCACCATCTTAAATCTCAAACTTACGTTTCAATTTCACAATGATGTCATAGATATATAACATACATTGATGCTAATGTTGTAATAAATTTGACTTAAATGTCAATATGTAAAACTTCTACATCTCATCAAATTATTTTCAATCTATCTCCGATAAGCCTGGGTCAACTCATTAGTTACCCACTCATTCAGAGCCGATGTATATAACTCAAAAAACACAAAAGTTTGCTTATTAGCCAGTCAAATAAAATTATCATAGTATTTACTTTTAGAGTCATAATAATTCAAATCAACAACTTTACTTTTAATTATACTAACTAGTGGGATAAATTCTACTTATTATCATGAGAAACCTATTTCAAATAAAAGAAATAAATTAGCAACAAATGGCAGAGTAAGTCTATCCTAATCAGCCTATAAGTCCCTACCTTAGCCTGCATATAGCATGCCCATTTTCTTGGTAAAGATAAGTTTTCATAACTATATTTTCGAGATTGCCTAGAGAGAGAGAACCCACCTTCTTTCAAGAAGCAATGTGCTAGGTCAGGAATAAGGTAGAAGAGTTGAGGCGATATGTTTCATCTCACATCCGCCATATATTCTCTTCTATTATTCGGTATGATCTAAAACTATACGGTAAAACGGGAATAATTTTGATAATATACGTATATACTAAAGCTAAAAATCTAGACACGGTTTTTCCGCTGTGCAAATTGATTTTCTATCAGCAGCTACATAGGTGTTATCGATACTAAATATATTCTAATTCATTGTTTTCATGAAGAAGATTATACAAGAATTTGGCATAAGAAAATCTGATATATAGATCATTATCCTGTGAGAGTCTTTTAATAGACTTATGAATTTGATTTCGATTTTGAATCTCCTATAGCTCTAGTGTTGATCTCATTACCAAAATTACCTCCCTATTGATATAATATTTAGAGTATATTCCCCATAGGCAAAGCTTTTGGAGTATCCTTAAAAGTTGGTGGCCAGGATTTGTGTGAAAATAGATTTAAGGAATTGGTTATGGATATGAATTAGGTTTATGACAATACTCTATTTATAAGGAATTATTAGACTACAATTTTTTATTATAAGCAAGGCAACAAAGAAAAAGTTTGTATGTTTAATAATAAGGAAATAGGGGAAGAAAATAATAATGACAAAGATAGAACAAAGAACAAAACTGAAAATAAAATCATGACAAACCTTAAGAAGGCAAGTAAAATAAAAGGAAAAGTAGAAGGCCAATATATACAAACCAGCTATTGTAGGTTATTTAGGTGGAAGTATTGAACTTGCGTCTAATTAGGCTTCATATTATGTACACATACTAACCTGTATTATATAAAGAAGTTTAGAGGTCATTTTGTATATATCACTTATATTAATAAGACCATGTTGTTGTCTCTCTCTATTTTCTCTCTATATCTCATATATTATATATACTGACCTGATAAGACTTAAAACAAGTTATTAGAATGATTGCTCACGAAGATTGAAGTAAAATCTAGGAGATTGGGGTATTTGATCGAAAAATAGGGTTTAATTTCGAAACTTGGGTTATAAATATATGGCCAAACTTTGAAGTTTTTTTGTTCTTCCGGTTTTATCCAAAATACCCGAAGTACGGTATAAAAATATCTTTTACCCCTTGCAAGTAAATATGAAAATTTCATGTGAAATCTATAATGTATATCGAATTTCAGAAATGCTTAATAGTTTGCATATAAATTGTTAAAGACCTATAGACATATATACATGCGTGATGTTATATTGAAATTGATAGGCATGCTTACACGCACTTAATTAATCAACCAGACTACATGTAGGAAAAGACTTGGACTTATGTAATTTTCTTTTGAATAGGTTATTCAGGCATGTACGTTGACTGCACACATATATATTGTACTTGTTTGCATGTGAATTAATTAAAGTGAGAATAACTACAATCACCATATGCCATTTGTATAAGAAGGCATCTTTATAAGTGACCTAAACAATTCGGCTCCTTAACCGAGAGAATTTATAGTGCTACTGGGATTATTGGTGTAACTGTCGTGTTATTGATGATACATAAATCTTTGACTATCTGCATGTGTTTAGATCTTTTCTACATATTCGACCATAGTTATTAAGGAAAGAGTTTATGGATTAATATTGTACAGTCCTTGTTTTAGAACAAACGGCATTATTTGATTGTATGTTAACAATGATTGTGTTATAATCGTATATTATAATTAATGATCGTGTTAGAATCGTATATTCTAATTAAAGAACTGCATGTTTGTAAACTTATATATTGCAAGTGTAGGTAATTAACATAAGAAATTTACTTCCTTACATGTTGCGGTATAATATATATAAATTACCATTTATAAAACTTGCATGTGTATTGTATAATGATTATTAAAATTTGACTGTGATATGATAAATTAGTAATTAAAATATATTGTTCCCCTACATGTTGTAATTACCATTTATTAATATCTGCTTCCTTGCATGATTGTAATGTATCTTGTGAATTACCATGAATAGAAATTGTACTTGTTTGCATAATTTAATCTCGATTAAATAATTAGTTAATCACGACCATTTACTATTTATTTACTATCAAGTACAAATGTGTACAATATGATAATTTGCAAAATCATATATTTTCACATTTAAGTTCAAAAAATTATGAACCTTCACCAACTATGCTCACCTATTTGGATACGATGTCTAGGAAATGTATAGGTGAAAGTCGATATCCCAATAAGATCGGGTTTTAAGTGGCATTCATGCCCTCCACCCTCACCGTCTTTCCGGGTCGTGTTCAAGTAGAGCTACCTAAAGGGGTTGACGAAATAATAATTTTCTCGAGTGTGTTTATATAATGATGTTTTTTTTGTCGAAATGGTATGTCGGTATCGACCCGTCGTTTGATCAATGAGAACCTATTCACATGAAAAGCAAAACTATTTTCGAACATGTCGTTTCGAAACAAAATTTGTGTTTGTGCAAACCATAAACATATAAGCCAGTCGTTTTATATGATGACTAATCGAGAACTCCCAACCTATGTTGGATGCCATCTATGATGAGGAAATCGTAAAACATATTTGCGAAATGAATGTTTAGGCGAGTTATTTTCCGCCACCACATGTTAGTCACCCTAACGTGTGAGCATGTGATGCCCAATATTTTTTTTGGATGTCATCTTAGATGTGTAAAACAAGAGTTTGTTGTTACTCTTGAGATGAAGGCTAAGGCATTGATTTTATTTCGCCGCCACATTTGAGACATGATGATGTCTATGGTGAACAAATGTATGAAAATAACATATTGGAGCGATCCTTCACCAAAATACTAGCCTGGAAAATGTATTCCATAAGCAGTAACATGAATTTATATTCACCATGTTCCTTCATCGCTCATCTATTATTGGACGAGAGTTTACTCATCCTATTGGGTTTATAGTAATTTTTATGCCTGATGTTAATTCTATTTGTGGACGTTTGCCTCAAATAGAGAGACGAGACAAGGATTATTTTTCTCGAACTATCGCGAGCCTGACATTTTCGGTTTTGACGATTGTCTAAACTAAGACAAGCGAGGTTTAGACAATCGTCAAAACCGAAGACATGTGGCTCCAAGTAAGTCCTTGAAATGAACAATAGGACATGTTGTCACAAAGTAAGAGATAATGCTCAAAGAGCCAACTCTATGCTATAAATGACAAAGGTCATGCACGGTTACTCCTTAAATACTTCAAACTATTATAAAGGTGGAAAAGCTGATGCTAATGTGGCTAAATCTAACTAAAACAAAACTCTTCAGACCCCCGATTTTATGGCTCAAAGGAGTTTGGTACATTTCTTTATTGATTTTGATAAATCATTGAGCCGGATTTTCGCTCATCTAGATTATGTTTTTTACTTGAAAATATGATTATTCCATTTGGACCATACTTTTGGATTATGGTTTGCTTGTTTCTTAAAATTTTCTCGAATTAATTTAAAGTATTATTTGAGCAAATTCCTTTGACAAATGTGACCAAAATTTAAATTATGAAATAGTGGGGTAGTTGGATTTTTGGAAATAGTGGGTAACCGTGTGCCACATAATTTCACCAACTACTTGCCTGAAAGAGTAGTCGGTGACAACGATTCTGGACATGTCATTCGGAATCGAAATCTTTGGTAAAACCAAATTGATTTGTCAAATATAAGGCCTTATACTCCAGGTCCTATCATACATTGTTGAGTAATAAGATATTCGAGAAAACTAGTGTTATCTAGTAATAGCTCATGAAAGAATTGATATTTCTTTACACAGCCTCCACTCAATATGACCAAAAGCGTATTCTTGATGAGTTGCAATGTCTTTCAAGCTAGTGGTCGTTACCATGGTTTTTAAAATATTTAAAGTTACCTTATCATTTCCCTTGTCGTCGATTGATAAAAGATTTAGATGTTAACACATGATTGTTTGTACTATCATTCGTCGGTCGTCGATTGATAAGAGCATTTTGATATTCTGGCATTAACATGATGAAATAGTCCCGAGTTAAAGGACGATGCTCGATTTACAATCGTATCACGTTTGGATTCTCTTTAAGGAGATAATTTCATGATTAGTCCGAAATCCATGTCACTAATGCTCTATATTTGAAAGACTAGTATGTGTAAATATCACGAAAATGGACTTGTAGAATTCTTAGACAGAATTGAAGAAGTTATTGTGGAATGATTCAACCATAAAACAGACAATAAAAAAATTATGGTTATGGTTGATTTATTGATATATGGTCACATGTTTATTGTTGTCTAAATAAATGCAGCACTTCCCAAACTCTAAGCCTACTCATTAAGATAATGGCTTATGATCCGAATTATCTTGAAAAGTCTAGTCGACTTGATAATGCTGAAGAGTTAAATCAAAGTTTCGATTTGTAGAATTGACTTTGGGAATTGAAATTGAACATCCGGAAGATTATGTTCAGACCCAAAATGGACTCACAGAAAATTTAAACGATTGCAAATGATTGCACGCATTATTTGGTGATGCACACCTATATATATGTCTGTGTGGGGTCACGATATATTGCATATTGCTGTATTGGTCTATCTGAGGTCCACAGACATTCAATCACTATTTGCGTACCAGTTGGTTATTGGTTAAGAGCCAAATGCCTCATATGAACGTGTGTTTGGGTGCGTAGTATTTTGATTAAGCCGCTAAAGCATTCAAAATATGGATCTCTAAAAACCGGGACATACGTCGATTATGTATCAACTGCCTATCATTTGATAGTTTAACCTTGGCAAGCAATCTCTTTATCGCATGACATGTGAAAGTGACATCGCTAAGACTGTCCTACCCATCGTTAGAGGGAGATTTGCACGTTAACGTTGATAAGTAACGATGTGAAGTAACGTGGCACTAACCCACTCAGTCTTAGTTTGATCCCCATACTGCACTAAGTGATAAGTAAGTGCATAGACGCCCCAAATCTAGTCAAATGCTAGTTGCATTCAATGAATTTATGAAATGTCATGAGATCATTTATACCTGCTGCAAATATATCCCTTTCGGATGCCGTGTTGCTGTTGTAACATGTTTCTTTGATCAAACCTACAAAGCATAGATTGCTTCCATCGACCGTTAGTCTATTATCCTTCCCAATTAACGAGGAAGTTGACCGGTTCTTAATTCGTTTAATCACAGAAGTGGTGAACTTAAACTCGTTTGTCGCACAAGATTATAAAGGATCAATGAGATGTGTGATTCCTCTTCATTTTGAGAATCTTGAAATATCTGTCGATCATGATATCTTAGACGATATTGAAGCGAAATGAGATTGTCATTGATTAATTGTTCATATATTCGGTAACAACCGATAATATGAGCAAATGATGACATGGAACGATGTACCGTTTCTTGAAGTCAACATAGAACAGACTTGCCTAATGGAAACTTGCTATCCAAGTAGACTTCTTAGCGAAAGTGTGTTCGGAGCTATAGCTCCAACACCACCAATGTTAAACGAGTTTGTTTATTTCGTTATTCGTAAGGAAGAGTGACGAGAATAATGAGATTGTATCAGTGCTCGCCTAGTAGCGCAAGACTTCTCTCACACCTAGGAATTGATTATGAGATCGTTTATTTCCTCGTAATGGACATTATAATGGTCCCCTGTTTTATCAGTTTAGTAGTTTCCAAAAAACTGTGTATATAGCATGTGATTGTTGTCACGGTTTTATCTCTATGGAGATTTAGACAAAGATATGTAGATGAAGTTTCCTGTGTGACTTCATGTGCTTCAATCAAGTCGTTCCTGACCATGGAACACGTTTTCAATTGACTGAGATGTTCACTGTTTGGATTGAAATAATCCGAGTGGACGTGGTATATCCGCTTAAGTGAGTACTTGATCAGTTTGGGATACTTGACAAGTATTATGCCCTTGCATGTTTTTTTAAGCAATACAAGTTAGGATTTTCCATTTGAGATGAAGGATCTTGGGAACGACACGGTAGTGACTCAGCCTGAAGATCGAGTCCCGTAAGTATTGAGTCTAAGTCCATGACCCAAAAGGTGTTATGACGCTTTAGTCATCATGATGGTAAGTCATCAGATTCTCCCATGATTGTTTGATCACTGGACATTGATCGAGTCCCATAAGTATTGAATCGAGTGTACCTACCCCTTTGATAATCGACTTAATGTCACCCTTTTTTCGGTTATACCAGTTCCAGTTACTTATCAGACCCGCATAAGTGATATTTATAGTATGGTTATATCTTTACCATTGGGAATATGCGATATCTTGTAGGTCTTGTTAAGACTCTAAATGAATCACTCTGATCTACTCGTGCTCTATGTGACGACTAGAGAGTGTATATGGCTTCAAACTATTATTAGCCATATTTAAATTACATATGCTTTGTCTCACGATGCAGATGAAGCACTTGTCATATTTAAGGATAAATTTTTGTTATCGACCAACAGAGGCATGGCTAGATTATGCTATTCAACATTTCTCGCCAGAATAAATCTTCACATATGAAGTTTAAGAGTATCCCGTTGAATGCTCGTTCTATTCCATGCTATTTTATCTTGCATCTAGTCGTGTGCAAGTAAATGAAGCATCCAGATGAATGCTCATACTATTTCTTGGAATATGAAATCATTGCACTCAGTTATGTTCAAGTTAGGGGGAGCATTCAGAAGAATGCTTATGGCTACTTAGCTAAAATCATTGCATCCATCGTATGTAAGTAAGATAAAGCATCTCGATGAATGCTCGTGTTGATTAACACTTGTGAGTGTACTCTTTTTCCTTAGACTAAAGGTTTGTTCTACTGGTTTACCTTGGTCAGGTTTTAATGAGACATAATCAATTACAACTATCATAGTTTGTCCCACTGGGTTTATCTTGAGACATAATCAATTATCACTATCATAGTAAGTCCCACTGGGTTTATCTTGAGACATTTTATGTTCAAGATGAATCCTCGCATCCTGTTGAGTGCAAGTGAGGGGGAGCATCCCGTTTTATGCTTATGTACTCTTTTTGTTCTTAATTCATGATTTTTTCCCACTGTATTTTCCTTTGTAAGGTTTTTAAAGAGACACGTCCCCATCATATCTCACTTAGGTTTGCCGAAATCAAGGGGAGTATCATGTCGTATACTTCTTGTCACTGTGTACTCTTTTGTCCTTCGACCAGGGGTTTTTCCGATCGGGTTTACTCTGACAAGGTTTTGATGAGGCACATGTTTTGTGGTTGATCCCTTACTACTACCACTGTTGCACTCTTTTTCCTTCGATCAGAGATTTTCCCATTGGGTTTGCTCTGGCAGGGTATTGATGAGGCACACTATTTTGTGGTTAGTTACTTACATGAAATTTTGACCTTTATCATTCTGCTACACAGTTTGTCATATGTATCGGTTTTGTGCCACACTGGGTTTTCCGGCCCTAAGCTTTTATGTGTTTAGCACTATGAATGAATATCGACTCAGATCGACTACTTGAAGACGAAGATCTCAAGACATTCAAAGCGGGAGTGTTGTAGGTCATTTAGGTGGAAGTCTTGGACTTGAGCCTAATTATGGTTTCCTATTACGTACACACGCTAACCTCTATTATATAAAGAGGGTTAGGGTTACTTTTGTATGTATCACTTGATATGAATAAGACCCTATTGTTGTGTCTCTCTATATTCTCTCTATATCTCCGATATAATCTATACTGAGCTAATAAGACTCACAACACCAACAAATTAATACAAAAGAGAATATTAAGGATTGGGCTATGAGAAGAAAACTGCACCTGGTCACTCACAGAACTGACATTAGCCTAAGAAAGATGGTCCTGTTCATGAGAAAAATTTAGTTACTATTCAAGATGATACGTAAAAAGATTTAGAAGAAATAATTTGTGACAAGCCTCCAAATAGCTCTAATACAGAAGAAGCAAATAATCACAGTTATATTACTACCTTAGTAAAGTCTAAAAACAAGAGGAAAAGAAAAGAAAGCATAGTGGGTGGTAAATAAGATAATGAGAAAATTATATCAGGGATTTCTAATAGTGACGAAAGGAAAAAATAAGAAAAAAGATAAAATGGACTGCAGTTGATTCTGCACCCTAACATACATAGAGATATTATCACTGATATATCTAACAATATTTTTGTTGATTTAAATATTGAAAATGCAGTACTTAATGTAGAAGAACATGAAAGTTGGGAAAAAGTCTAGTCCAAAAGCCAAAAGAAAAAAACTCAAGAAAAGGAGTTAGCTATTCAAAAAACCAAAGGAAAAATGGAGCCAAAAATGAATCTAAAATCCTCTAATGTAAGGGAAGAAAAATATATAATAAATGATTTCACCATGTTAGACCTTATGGTAAACTTAGAAGAGGGTTGTGTGTGTGAGAGTAGGTTTGACAGTTTTAAAAAAAAACTTGTCTTTAGCGGGTTTTGTTTGATTGTATTAATAAAAAACAAGATTAATAAAAACTATTTTTTTTTTGAAAAAAAATAAAAAATAAGTAAATAAAAAATATTTATACATTACGGAAATTATATATATATATATATATATATGTATATGTATATATATATTCTCTCAACGAGTCTTTCACACAGCTAATACAAACATAATATTTATATCAACGTAGGTTGACTTTAGATACACGCTGATTTGTCCAGCGATTGACGAATGAATGCATTAACTTAATTTTGATTCAATACGTTTGCTTCATACCATCCAACTATCGACGATTAGTTCTATTAATTAACGAACTTATCTAAACGTTTTCTTCAAAAGAGCATGGTTAGAAACTTGGCTATCTATAGCATCTTTTTAGGATGGCTTACCAAGATTTTAGTTGTGAACTGTTTTATAGAGGTTAAACTTTCGAAAATTTGTTTCTTCTTTGATTTTTCTATTTGTATTTGTTTGATTTGATTGTCATGAACTTTTAGACTTATAAAGCACATTCATTTTTGTAATAGGTTGTTGGACAAGGTTAATTCAGTTAGAGGTTGGATTTTTATACTACACTTTTTCTGAAAAAACGCACAAACAGTAAAAAAAATCTACGGTTTACAGTCATTTTATACAAACCGTAGATTTAATCTACGGTTTACAGTGATTGACTGTAAACCGTAGATTTAATCTACGGTCTGGATCAAGCCACTGCAAACAGTAGATTAAATCTACGGTTTACAATGGATTGATCCAGGCCGTAGATTAAATCTACGGTTTACAGTCAATCACTGTAAACCGTAGATTAAATCTACGGTTTGCAGCATTTTTTCATAAAAAAAATTTACATAAAATAAATTTGGTCAATTTTAACAATTAAAATTAAAATACTGAATATTCTTTTCAAATTAAACATGATTTTTTTTTAATAAAAAAACTAAATGCCTTATTCTTAAAATTTTACATCAAAATAAATTTGATCAATTCTAACAATCTCTCAAAATAAACAAAAAATTTAGACAAATTTACACACAAAAAAGTTGATTTGATAAATTTTATGTTTTTGGTTCATGTTATATTTTTGTCAAGTGTATAAGTTGATATTTATTGAATCATTAAGTAAATCGTCAATTTTTGTGAAGTTTTTTTGGTTTGTTTTTAACACTTGTATAACGCAATATGAAATATTAACTAAGTCGTCAATTTGGTGTCAATCGTCAATTTTCTTGAATGAAACAATCATAAATTAAATAAATTTCATAAAAGAAATTAACTCAATATGCAAACATGAACTAAATTTCATAAAACATATTTATTAAACATTTGTTTACATCATATAAATTTACAACAACTTGAAAAAAAGAGTAATTTACATAAAATTAAAAATAAAAAACTGATTATGGACTTGAGAGGTCTATAGCTTCTTCTTCATTTGCAATTTGCTTTCCCGATTGCCTTTCCAGCGCCATATATAACTTGAAATTTGGTCGAAAAAGTTCCTTCCATGGCGCAGCTGCCTCATTGCGTGTTTGTTCCCACCGTGCTATAATTCCAGGCATTGGGAAGATCTCTTCTTTAGAAATAACCTGAGCATAGTGACAACTGTTGACGAACACTATTACACTCGGGATGTAATATGTCGTTCCCTGAGGCGGACCAGTATAAAGAGGTAAAAAAGTGGCATTCCATACTTGTACCCCTCCATTTTTATTTGCCCATAAGGACAACAATACAATTGGCATATTGTAATGAGAAGCAATTAAAAAACCATAAGACGGAAATCTCATCCATTTGTCAGAAGGGGCGGGATTTGTAGGATGATAAAAATTTAAACTTGATAAAATATAATCATACCGGTAATCTTCAAAATCAAGATTCTCAAACAGCTCATAATAAGCACCTTTCATTTGCTGCAGCTCTTGAAACAACTCACATCTTACCGCATACCAATCATCTTCCCCATGCTCTTTACCCGTCGCATTTGCAAGTACCCGGAATCCACAGTTACCATCCCCACGCACATCATAAACTATTTCGATGTAACTATGTAACATTACCCATATTTGGTCACTGTACAGGAAGGTTGGCCTATTGGGGCTGGGTTTAGGGTTCTGGTTTCGCAGCCTCCTAGTTGGGTTTACCCTTACCTCCGGTGTTTCATCCGCCTTACCTTTGCCCTTGTCTCTACTATCACAAGCACTCTGTTCCTCCACATACTCCCATTCCGACTTATCTCTCTTACTAGATTTGTCTCCTTTTCTAGGTCTCTCCCTATTTTGTCTCACTTCGGGGTCATTCATGGATGTTCTAGATGGTACAGTTATCTCTCGGAGTTGTGTTTTCATATGCCGTTTTTCAACATTAGTTTTTCTAGAATAAACACTTTTAAACTCTTCTAGATCACCCTCTACCCCATAATCATCGGTGTTCCCATTATCATCAATTACGTCTAATTTTTTCCAGAATGGATGAACATATTCTAGAGGAAGAGGCTTCCCGAATAAAATATGTTCACTCATAATATGTGACAAGGTAACCCGTGAGACAATTTGAAACCGCAAGAACAATTCTCATCAGCCTGGCCATTACATTTTTTGTGTTCTTGAAATAATAAATCAAAGACATAGTGTGTGATATACGACCTAAGATTTATAAATAGAGGTGTTCGTTCAGAATACTGCCTTCCCCTCTGCCTCTTTCGTCGGGACGCCGACAACTTGAAGCCCTATGTAAGTTCTTGGGTCGTAATGTAGGTCGTCATCACCATCGTCGTCGTCGTCGTCATCGTCATCCTCCTCATCCGACTGTTCATCAGCTGACCCATACGGATTCATTTCCATTTCAGCGAACTCCGCACCTAGTAAGTCCACATCCGTTTTCATTTTGGCCCGTTTGAACGATTTGAAACTGCGGCGCAACATCGCTTTCTGAAAAAAAAAACAATAAAAAACGATTTATTAGTATTGAAATATACAAAAACAAAAATAACAAACAAATATTAATGAACTTTAACTAGTTGTTACCATTTTATTGAGCAGATCCGTATGCTCCCGGAAACCGTGAGATGGCCGGACAAGTTCAGGTGGGTTTATAAAGATGCGGGTCCTCTCTCTATACCATCTCATGTAATCCAGTGACGTCCCCGTACCAAATTCGCCGTTAACAAGCCGGTTGTGGCGGTCATTCCACACGGTTATAAACTCTGCAAAAAGTGCAGGCCAATCGTGTTTTTGCCCAATCCCATATCTTCTATTATTTCCGTGACCCTGTATGGGTTTCCAAATATATGTAGGGACCCGCTGAACAAAACCGAACTGTCTCATGAACCTGTCCGCGGGGTGGAACTCAATCTTCTCATTACAAATGAGAGGCACAGAACAATGCCACATATAACGGCCCCACGTGCAGTATTCCGGATAGTCATCGAGATTCCCGTAAGGTTGCCACACTATCTGTAATCAGCAAAATTATTATTAGAATATGTAAACAAGGGTTTAAAAATACTAGTAATAAATTCTGCGAACATAAGACCAATGCAAACATATACAACATATAATACGTAAGTTGCATGTAGGAAATAAGAAAATTAAAATTTACATGTTCATGCGACATATTGTCAAACTGGTCACGTATGTGGACCACATTATGTCCGTAGACATATGGCTTAAGGTTAGTTTGCCTCCAAATATTCCATCTGTAATATACAAACAAAACCCGATAAACAATAAATATAAATAAGATAAGTAAATGATAGATGACACAATAAAAAAAACACAAATCCAATACAAAAACTAAATAATATCATACCTGTAACCGAGGGGGAACCTAGGCAAGCCCTCAGGTGGCTCGATATCTTCCGGAAGCTCTTCATATGGTCTAACCGGCAGTAGTCTGGTCATCGCCCACATATCGAGAAACATCACCGCCCCGCTTACTCCGTTTGCCTTACCACGTACCAAGTTGCATAGATTAGCCTCTAACCAGGCCAGAAGAGATGATCCCCAACTATACTCAGCACATGTGTCAAAATCCTTCAGAAATGGCAGAGGCCAGAGTGGAATCTGATCACTACTCTTATCTGAAAACACATGTGCCCCTAGTAGTAATAACATGACAGCCCTATACTGATATAGCAAACGCTCCTCACTAGGGTTGGGGGGTAATTCACCAAAGGTGTGTAACATCCAATCAAGTCTAACTGTCAAACAGTTTGTATCCACTTGATTGTCAGCCGGTCTAATACCCAACAAACTCTCTATCATATCTAACCTGCTCGCCCTGTTATCATTCCGCTCCGATCGGGTAACAGCAAGACCATCCACCCTGAGACCGAGCATAATCTCTACATCCTGTAAAGATATCCCCAAATCTCCACCGACAAAATGGAACGAGTGCGTCTCATCACGCCACCCATCAACTAAGGCTGTAAGCAAGCCTCGGTCTACGCTATAATTACCTATAGTGTGAATACCATAAAAACCAGCCCTAATCATATTTTGAACTACTCTGTCAGGCGTCGGTATCTGCCAACTATAATTATAAACCCTAATCTTATGGGCATCTCCTCTACCCGCTTCTCTTCCAGCATCCCAAGTCTGATTAGAAATATGACCGGTCTGTCGTAAAATGCCCAACCTGCCTTTAATCTGTGGACCTGGCTCTGCCATCCTAACTATTTTTATTTTTAACAATAAAAACAACATAAGAAACATACACATTTAATGATAACCAAACAATTATTTTAATTATCTAATTAAACAATGATAACCAATTAATGATAACCAAATAATGATAACTCAATGATAACCAATTAATGATAACTAAATAATGATAACTCAATGATAACCAATTAATAATAACCAAACAATGATAACTCAATTATAACCAAACAATGATAACTCAATTTTTTAATCATAACCAAACAATGATAATTCAATTTTTTAATCATAACCAAACACATTTAATGATAACCAAACAATGATAACTCAAATTTTTTATAAAACGGGAACAATATCAACAACCCCAATTTTTATTGGTGATTTGGGCAAACAAACTAATTAAAAAACATAATTTTATAAAAACCCCTAATTTTCTAAACGGGTAAATATTAATAAAGCGTAACAATTTTTATTTTTCTCAATCAAAACAAATAACCATCATAAACATGTAACATCATAACCAAACCATTAGTAATAAATATCTAAATAAACAAATTTGAATAAAAACCCCAATTTTTTTATAAAATGGGACAAATATCAACAATTATTAGAATTTCTATAATTAATATAAACAAACAACAAACAATTATATATAGCTAAGTGAATTATCTATTTGCATATTTTATATATTTTTTCCTATTTTACAAATTGAAATTACACAAAATAAATAATAATGCAAAAATGGGACAAATATCAACAATTATTATAATTTTTATAATTAATATAAACAAACAACAAACAATTATATATAGCTAAGTGAATTATGGATTTGCATATTTTATATATTTTTTCCTATTTTACAAATTGAAATTACACAAAAAAATAATAAATTAGAGAATAAAAGAAATATCTTGAATTATGGATAAATTTGATTGATGATTTAGGGTTTTTTGTTAAGAAAGTTGATAGTTATTGTGGTTGATTGATTTGGGTGGTTCTTTTGGATGAAAATTGGGGGGTTTTGAGAGAAAAAGAGAGAGTGTAGTATAAAAATTGTTTTTTTTTAAAAAAAAAACGTAAGTTTCTGTTTTTCAGGGACTGTTTGTGTAATTTTTGCGCAGGGACTGACTGTGTAATTTCTAAAAAGTAGGGACTGACTGTGTAATTTACACATAATTGATCCAGACCGTAGATTTAATCTACGGTTTACAGTGATTGACTGTAAACCGTAGATTAAATCTACGGTCTGGATGAAATCTGTGTAAACTGAAGGTTAAATCTACGGTTTACAGTCAATCACTATAAACCGTACATTAAATCTACGGTTTGTATAAAATGACTGTAAACCGTAGATTTTTTTTACGGTTTTTGCGTTTTTTCAGAAAAAAGTGTAGCATAAAAATCCAATCTCATTCAGTTAAGCTATGTTTGACATTTTTATTTGGTCTTATGTTAATTATAAAGCCGTTGATATTAATTTTCAGTTCTTTTGAAAATTAACAAAACCCGAAAAACATGAATCATGGCTCATGTGGCTTTTAATCATCGTGGCAGTGATCTTTGTGCATATTTAGACACATTTTTGTATTGCACCAAAACGGACAAAGTAATTGTCCATTAGTTCATACTGACTTGCTCTAAAATAAGTGTCTAATTTCCTAATTTAACAATGAAAAAATGATAAAAGTATTATATTGTACTCATTTATTGCAATATAAACATGCCAAAAATAATAATTTTATATAAAGTACGACTATATTTGTAACTTTCAAGAACACTTAATTAGACCACTTAATGTTTGACAAAATCAAACGTGGACACTTAAAAAAGACGGATGGAGTATTAGCATATACTAGAAGTCTAGAACAACTAAAAAGTAACACTTTATTAGTGTTCCAAAATTGGAACACTAAAAGTTAGTTATTATTCAATATGATACGTAAAAAGAATTAGGAACACTTTTATGACGTTCCAAGAAACTGGAACACCACTTTTAGGCACCCTTTATTTGTGTTCTAAAAGATATTAGGAACACTTTTTTTCTGTTCCAAAAACCCATTTAGGTGTAGTGATCGTACTTTCTTTAGGGAAATGTATCCTTTACAACAACACTCTTCCTGCTACCCACATAATTGCTTCTTCTTAAGGGAAAAGCGTCCTACGTAACCATTCTTCCTTACGGGGCAAACTTACCCGAAAACTTGTTTCAAAAAATGAGGCTTTGGATTTAGGATCCAATCAAATTTTTCTACTTGAAGTTGTACACAAGTTCTACATTTTACAAGTTTATAACAACTTTGTTTAACACCAACAATCGATGTGATCGATGGTATAAATAAAAGTTGGATCACATATTAAAACACTAATTTTTTTTACAAATAACACTCCTCACTCAATATAGTATGATGTTACTTATGATCTCGAGAGTTTAAAGACTTGGATTGAAGGCAAGACTTTGTAGGTGAAAAATAAAATTGTCAGAACTTTGCCTTTGAATGAAATGTGAGACCAATGCCTTTGTATATGAGTTGGGAATAGCGTGGTGTCTTTTCTCTGACCTCAAGGGTTCTATTTATAGTAGTGGACTTGAAATTAGCAGTTTAGGGCTTCACGTTTGAATTTGCAACTTTAGAGTTCTTCAACGGGTTACAAAGAAATCCAACCAGTTCAACTCTATTGTTTCAGCTCAATGGTTAGTCATTTTGAAATCTCAAATATCTTGTGTATAATTGACTCTAATTGCGAATGAGATCTTCTAGGATAATCTTTTGATCATGTATTATTAACTTTTCCAACGTTTACTTCTTGATTTGGAAGTTTTTTGAATTGGTTTCCAAGTCTTCAAAAAACGTATCTAGACTTTCCAAATATACTGTCTCTAACTAGTTGATGAAAAACTTAATCATATGAAAATTTATATTTCATATTTAACAATATTTTCAAGTGTAATTAATTATGTCAATTAACTTTTAGGTCCAGTGTGAATTCTTCTTCTATTATGTATTATTTTTGTTTACTTTATTAGTGTAGTT
Source organism: Primula vulgaris (assembly GCA_963920805.1). Lineage (NCBI taxonomy): Eukaryota > Viridiplantae > Streptophyta > Magnoliopsida > Ericales > Primulaceae > Primula > Primula vulgaris. The sequence continues at coordinate 14,922,507 of OY987215.1, read as the reverse complement.
ATTTATTTGTGATGATCTGAAATAAATTGGATTAAGTACTATTACAACGATACTTGTGTATATAAAGTTCTGGTTACCAAGGCGTGAGCTAAAAGGAAAGCTTTTAAATAAAAGAAAGGAAGCGAGTTTTAATAAGTTTAATGGATCAAACGGCACCGAGCGTATTAAAACAAAACATAACCAACAATGCGGAAGCCAAATTATTTGCCCGTAGACTACAACTGAAAAACCGCTAAACAAATAATCCACGAATATAATAATAAAAAGAAAATAAAGTTGGACCGTTCCCATGCAAACACCGCGACGATGTCCTAGTTCGCGATGCCCTTCCCCTTATCCAGACTTGTACAAAATTGCAAGGGTGAATTATCTGCCATGTTATAAACTCGTACGAACACACATGTGCTTACGATGATGTCTAACAAATGTATAAGACAATAACAATATAAGCACGAACTTATAATAACTCCAAAATCCACAAACATTAATCCACACTTCCAATAACCAAATAAAACAATAACAATCATAAACAGTTCTTCTTAGTTTATGTTCCACTTTTATTTTCTTTTATGATAATCATCAAGTACTCCATGGGTAGGTACACTTTTTCTAGCCCTTAGTGACACCAGTGTCCCTGGATAAGTGAGAGACAAAGTCCAAAAACCTCTAGCCTTTCGTGACGCCAGTTTCCCCACTAAGGAAGAGAAAAATGCCATTTTACAAAAATCTCTAGCTAAATAATACCAAAATTGCACATACTTAAAATACATATACCACATCAATATATATACCACATAACTCTACATTACACGCATCAATACGCAACAACTTGCACAAATATAACCAACATCATAATCACTTCATATTAGATATTATGGGTTATTTTTGTTACTTTATAAAATCTATGAATGTAATTGCAGTATTTTAATTAGTTTAGAATCACGTGCTTCTCACGTGTTTCCCTCTCTGTAACTAACTATGTAAACTGCTTCATTTCGCAAGTTAAGCTCTCGTTATCGTTTACGTTCATTTTCTTGATTCTCTCTCTAAATATTTTGTTCTTAACATGGTATCAGAGCAGTTAAGCTCTCGTTATCGTTTACGTTGCGGTTGAGGTGATTTTTCGATTCTCTTTACATTTTATTTTGGAGGAATTTCTGAAATATTATTATCTGGTTATAGAGGATTGTATTTGGGTGCGATTATCGATCTTCTACTTCGATATTGTGAGTTTTTGACCTAATTTGGGCTAATTTGGTGCAATTTAGCTGATTTTGGGACTTTCTTGACCTAATTTTGTGAGGGATTTTATTTTCTTAATGATGAATACTAGTACTGGTTATAATGCTAGTGTGGATGTAAATAGTTCTTATTTCGTTAATGTACCTAATATGAATGGTAATAGTTTGGTTAATCCGGTGTTAAATGGAACTAATTACCATATTTGGAAGAGGGCTATGGAAATTATAATTGGGGTTAAACATAAGACTGGATTTATAGATGGAACCCTAGTTTTTCCATGTGCTGATGTTGGATTAAATGGAACGTGGAAGAGATGTAATCTAATAGTTGTTTCTTGGATATTGAACTCTGTGTCTAAAGAAATTGCTCAATCAATTTTGTATATTGAAAATGCATCAAGAATGTGGTCAGTTTTGCAAGAAAGGTATTCACAGGGAATTGAACTACGATTTTTGAGTTAGAACATGCAATTCACTCTCAAAATCAAGGGAATTTTAATATATCTAAGTATTTTACCAAGATGGAAGGTTTATGGATTGATTTGAAGAACTTAAACCATATACCTAGTTGTACCTGTGATGTATTAGGAAGGTGTACTTGCAAAATTTTGGAAAATATAGTGAAAAGAGAAGAAAATGCTATTAGAATAAAGTTCTTAATGGGTCTGAGTGAGGTATATGCTGGAACAAGAGGGCAAATTCTACTAATGAAGCATGTTCCTGTGTTAAATGAGGTTTTTCAAATGATTGTTCAAGAAGTAAAACAAGGCTTGTGGGAAATAATTCAAGAAATTTTGGTGAGCAAGTGGCTATGGCAGCATCCATTTTCATTCTAGACAAAGTATGAGAGCAGATGTGAAATGTTCTTATTGTCACAAACCTGGTCATCTCAAACATCAGTGCTATAGTTTATTGGGCTATCTACCTGGATGGAAGTTTAGAAAAAGGGATGGTAATGAATTCAATAAAGGGAGGAGTTCTCAGAATGTGCCAACCTATGCACATCAAGTTTTTGGTGTAAATATTGATAGAAACAGGAAACAAAATGTGGGATATAATGGTTATGAAATGAGAAGAGAGGGTAAAGAAATTGTAGAATCTTCTTCTCAATTGACTAGATCTCAATTTAACAAGTTTTGTGAAAAATTTGGACAACAAATGAAAGTGGAACCAGAGGTGAACTAGGGATACAAGTTTTCTTCACAACAAAGTCATCTGCAACAAAATCATTCAAACCTTGTGTTCACCAACATGACAGATATGTATTCTTCTATACATAAGTATGTTTGTACAGTTGTTTCTAATTCATTAAGTAAAGAGGTGACACCATGGTTAATTGACACTAGTGCTAGTGAACACATGATCAATGATTCTAGTTTGTATACAAGTAAATCCCAAACTATTTGTTCAAAAGTGTTCTTGCCTAATGGGGAATCAGTTGAATTAACTCACACAGGGGATATTGTTCTTGAGTCTGGGTTACAACTGAGAAATGTCTTGTGTGTACCAAGTTTTGGCTTCAATCTAATAGCAGCAAATAAACTTACAAGAGATCAAGCTTGCTGCTTATACTTTGTCTTTGATTGTTGTGGAATTCAGGACCTGACCACTATGAAGATGATTGGACATGCTAAGGAAAGCAAGGGTTTATATTTTCTGCAAGATACAAGATTAATAAAGTCTAGTTGTTCTTTTATTAATTTAGTTGTTGGTGAGTTTGTTTGGCATCATAGATTTGGCCATGCTTCTAATAATCATTTGCTTCTATTTGAAAATAGAATAAATGGGATCAAGGTCAATAGAGATTTACCATGTGATGTATGCTACATGTCAAAACAGCATATACTTGTATTTCCTTCTAGTAATAATAAGACTAAAGATGTTTTTCAGATAATACATTGTGATCCGTGGGGTGCTTATGAACTGGAATGTATTGGTGGTTTTAGATTTTTTTCTTATTAGTGTTGATGACTTCACAAGATTCACATGGATATACTTATTAAAATGTAAGTCATAAACCTCTACAACTATTCTTTCTTTTTGTAATATGGTGTCTACACAGTATGGTAAAGAGGTAAAAATTATGAGAAGTGATAAGGGTATAGAGTTTTTCTTGTATGATTTCTTCCAGAAAAGTGGGGTTTTGCATCAAACTACTTATGTATAAACACCTCAACAGAATGTTATAGTTGAGAGGAAACATCAACATCTATTAAGTGTTGCTAAGGCTTTGCCTTTTCAAGCTCAATTACCTATAAATTTTTGGGAGGACTGTGTACTAACTGCAGCCTACATTATCAATAGATTGCCTAGTTCATTCTTAAACAATAAAACACCTTATGAAGTTTTGTGTTCTAAATTTCCTTAATATGACCACATGAGAGTATTTGGATGTTTGTGTTATGCTGCAACTTTGTCTAGAAACAGATTCAAGTTTCATAGCAAATCAAGAAAGCGTGTGTTTATTGGATATCCATTTGGAACCAAAGGGTATAAGCTGTATGATTTAAAGAATGGAGATATTTTTGTGTCTAGAGATGTTGTGTTCTATGAGAAAGTCTTTCCATTCTATTCTAGTCAAAATCCAGAAAATGAGGTTTTGGTGACTCAACCTCTGCTGAATGTTCCGCCTGAGAATAGACCAACTGAGTCACTAGAACAAGTGGAAAATATAGTTGTTATAGAAGCAAACCAACAAGAAGAAATACCACAAAGAAAAAGAAATCCTCTAGCTACTTTGAAAGATTATCACTGTGGGAATGTAAATGCCCTGACCCTCTCACATTTTCATACTTATGAACATATTCCCTTGAAACAGAAAAACTTATGTATGTCTGTTTCAGCTGTTCAAGAACAAAAAACTTATTTACAAGATTCTAAGGATCTAAAATGGGTAGAAACTATGAAGCAAGAGGTGCAAGCTTTAGAAAGTAATAAAACTTGGTCTTTGGCCAGTTTGCCTAATGATAAAAAGGCCATTGGATGCAAATGGATCTATAGAGTTAAGCCCAACTCAGATGGTAGTATTGAGAGGTATAAAGCAAGATTGGTAACCAAAGGTTATACCCAAGAAGATGGCATTGACTATGAGGCAACTTTTAGCCCTGTGGCTAAAATGACCACAATAAGGATTTTGATTGCAGTTAATGCTGCTAAAAGATGGATTCTAGACCAATTGGATGTTAACAATGCTTTTTTACATGGAGATTTAGAAGAAGAGGTGTATATGGTCCCTCCACCAGGTTTTCTACAACCTAATGGCTCTATGGTTTTTAAGTTACCTAAGTCCCTATATGGCTTGAAACATGGCAGTAGGTAGTGGTTTCAAAAATTAGCTAGTGTTTTATTTTCTTATGGTTTCAAGCAAGCCTTTTCTAATACTTCTCTACCCACTTTGAAGCAAAGTGGTGGCTCTTTTATCACATTTGTAATCTATATTGATGATATTATAGTGGCTAGTAATGATGCTTCTTTAGTCATAGAAGTTAAGAGTTTCTTAGATAAGACTTTTAAAATCAAGAGTTTGGTAAATTTGAAATATTTTCTTGGTTTAGAATTACAAGATCTGCTCAAGGCATTAGCATTTGTCAAAGAAAATATGCTCTTGAGTTACTAAGTGAAGTGGGTCTAGAAGATTGTACCCCAGTTAATTTCCCAATGGAGACTAATCTAAAGTTGAGTAAATATGCCCTTGATCCTTTGATGATCCTCTACTCTATAGAAGGCTTATTGGAATGCTGCTATACCTCACTATAACTAGACCTGACCTAAGTTTTTCAGTTAATACACTTGGTCAGTTCTTAGAACGTCCTTGTAAAGAGCATTATGTTTCTGCTCTAAGAATTCTGAAATATGTCAAGGGGTCTCCTTCTAAAGGGTTATTTTTTCCATATAAGAATAACTTAGTTTTAAGAGGTTTTTCTGACTCAGACTGGGCAGGTTGTGTGGATACTAGAAGGTCTATTTTTGGTATTTGTATGTTCATTGGTGACTTTTTAATATCTTAGAAAAGCAAAAAGCAAGTTGTTGTATCTAGAAACTCAACTGAGACAGAGTATAGAGCTCTTGCAATAACTGTTTGTGGGGTTGTTTGGTTGAAAAATTTATTATCTGAATTAGATATTGCTCAGACTGGAACTACCCTGATTTTTACTGATAGCAAGCTAGCATTGGCTCTTGCAGAGAACCCAGTTCATTATGAAAGAACGAAGCACATCGAAATTGATTGTCACTATGTTAGAGAGAAAATTCAAACTGAGGAAGTGCACTTGATGCATGTTTATTCTTCAAACTTGACTGCTGATATTTGTACTAAGCCTCTTGGATCACAGTTATTTCATTCTTCGATGTGCAAGATGGGATTATTGGACATATATAATCCATCTTGAGAGGGCATATTAGATATGATGGGTTATTTTTGTTACTTTAGAAAAGCTATGGATGTAATTGAGGTATTTTAATTAGTTTAGAAACACGTACTTCTCACGTGTTTCCCTCTCGGTAACTAACTATGTAAACTGCTTCATTTTGCAAGTAATACAGAGAGAAATATATTACATTCATTTTCTTGATTTTCTCTCTAAATATTTCGTTCTTAACACTTCACGGTAAATAACAAATATGCCTTCTTAGGACAAACATCAAACACCTCATATATAACAACTAAATACTACCAAACGACCACATCTAGTTCATAACAAAAGCTGTAATTGAAAACAACCCAAGATATTAACAATATATAGCAAATCTCCACAATAAATTATCAAACGTTAAATATAACTCCCTTTTAAAAAAAACGTTAAATATAACACATAACATCCCAAACATGAAAGTAAAGAAAACCCGAAGCGCTTCATACAGTACGAATCTATAATCTCATAGGGTTTGACACAAAAATCACGAGAGCCTCGAGTGTTGATCCTACCACCTTGGGCGCCGTCATGCCCTTCCCTGTCTCCTTTTCTCTCCTCTCTCCATTGTGTGTGTCTCTCTCTCTCTTCATGTCGGCCTCCTCTCTCTCTCTCTCTCTCGATTTGTATGGTTAAAAAAAATGAAAAGAAAAGAAAGAGAAATCCAGGTTTTTAATATATAAAAGATACAATTAAACCTCCAAGTCCCTCAAGTATTTTACTTTAACCACTTTGCCAAAAATTTCTAATTTGTTTTGTAAAAATACTAAGTTTTAAATAATAAACGTTTAGTCCTTCTTTTTTCCAAAACAAATCTTTTAAACTATTAAACTTAAAAATCGAGTCATTACAATACATATATCGTATGTTATGTTGGTGAATTTAATTTTTTCTAAATATATATTTTATATATAACCCGCAATTAATAATAGCCATATGTTAGTAATAATTTTTCGTAGTCGCTATGATATAACTGTATAGAAGTTTTACTGTAAAATGGTCTCTTATAAATCTATTAGAATAGCATGTAAAACACTACTTTCTCATAGGTTAAATAAATAAATAAAAATATTATACATGTACATAATAAGATAACCTTTTCATAATTATTAATTTTTATTTTTATTCACATTTTAAAATTTTTAAAATTTTTCTTGATATTTTCAGCTCTAAGGAATAAGTACAAGAATCATATGCTCTATGTGAAATAAAAACATATGTATCATAGCCATACCCTCTCTGTACCATAGTTGTACATATTGAAACTCTACTGGAATGGTAACAAAAAAAATAAAATACGGTACTTAATGGTGTATTGGCTACTTCAAATGTCGTATCATGAATGTACCTATACCTGGTATTTATAATCTATCCGGAGCACCCGTGCTACAATAGGTTGAACGGTGCTACTATGTCACTACCCCTCACACGTGTTTTTCCATGCATAAACACGAGGGTAGTAGTAGTAAATCCTAGGCAAGAGTACCCAGGTAATCGAGTCCAAGAAACATACTTTTTAATGTGTCATTCTCGTTTTACATGATTTTGGCGTATACTGCTAAATTAAACTCGTAAAAAGAGCAGTCGCAGTCGGTTTGTCAATCTGACGACTCGGTTTATCTAACTAACATGGGTGGAATTTGATATTTAAAAGGTTACTGATCGGCTTAAAAACGTGTTTCTAAAAATAAACATTTTTTTCCTAGCAAGAGGAATAGGGTCAATCGTAGTAATAAAATTTATAATTCGTAGTAAGTATGAGTCCCCCCCTGAGATTAAGTAAAATAATTATAATATATTTAAAACATGAGTTTTTCTAGTTTTTTTATAACGATTAAGCTCGCGCTATATATCGTTTAATCTAAACTAATAAAAACAAGAACAAGAATAACGCATCAACAAGGGTTGTCAATCCCTATTTTTAGTTATTCCACGAATAAAATTTATACTAAAATAATAATTAAACACAATAAATAAATATAAGAAAATAAATAAAAGATAAAGGAAAGAAGGATATTACCGAGTATGTGGAGTTTAGGGAGAATAAACCACCATGATCTCAGTAAAAAAATAGAAGGAGATGCTCATAAAGGTGAAACATCATAACTATAAAGGAAAGAAGGAGAAGGATAAATAATATAATCAAAGAGAGAGCGTTATATTAAATGGAGAGTTTCTACCCGGAGGCAGAGCCTACAAAAATAGGTTTACATCACTTGTATTTATAGTGTTCAACTCAATTAATTATAGAACCTAATTCCTACAATACTCTGATTCGAATCAGAGGTGTCTGATTCGAATAAGGCTTTGTTGACCAATTAAAATACGCCACGTCATTAATTTATGGCAGCAGAGGGTGTCCGATTCGGATCAGAGGTGTCTGATTCGAATCAGCTTACGGAGAACAGATTTTTATGTCTTTTTTGGCTTGATCTCTTTCTTGTTCCCCAATTTTATCTCTTTTGACCGAATATAACTTTCATGTGCTTTTCTTTTAGGTCTTTTAGCTTCTCCAACTTGTATATTGATACCTTTCATCTTCAATTTTTACATAAATGCACCTAAAAAAAGGCAATTTTCACTTATAATACATAAATGGTCTGAAAAATACTTAAAAACAATATAATGATATAATAATACCTATATACGCAATATAAAGTTGGATTTAATATAATAAATAATGCCATAAAATAAGATATTCTAGGTCGAATCACACCCTCCAACTAGCTCGATACTCGCCCTCGTGTGTTGCAAGTGGTAGCTAGGTGAAAAATACCGAGCATTTAAATCCTAAGTTAACAAAAACTAAAATAAGATAAAATCCTAACTCACTTTCATAGGAATCACGGTTGCACTTAGCATGTGCAACAAGACTTTAAACCTTTGAAGGATAAACGAACGAGTTGTAGTCTCGTGAGGGTTTACGAGAACGACACCTACAAACAACTAAGTTTTACCAAAAAACAATTTTACCCTCCCACTCTTACGAGATCACAAGAAAAACAAGAAAGTGAAAACACTTCATAGTCATATCACCATTTTGTTAAACTAAAGTATTACTCACCATTTCTCGAAATAACATAATATGTATACCTCCATCCTACTTCTCTTAAAAGCTTCTGTTTTTTATGCTCGTGAATTTATAAGCGGTTTGGCTTTTGAGCTCTTAGACTTCTTCTTTTTTCTACATTTTTCTTATATATCTTATATTTTATTTTTTATTTTTTTCTTAGCCCCTTGCCTTTCTTATTTGAGCTCTTTGGCTTCTTTTATCATCCAACCATTTTATTACACCGTTCCTACTTTATAGCTCCAGGAAAATTTATGCCTTTTATCTCTCCGAACTTTCTGCTATTTGCAAACAAGTACTATGCCTAGAGACGATGTTTCTTTAATCATTGTTCACACTTACGTGCAAATGAATACTTATTGGGACTTGCTATGGATTCTTATTCTAGCCAAATGTTTTTACCTATATGCCATGGAGGCTACATGATCGTAAAACAAAGCAGCTTGATCCATTCCTTAAACAGAGTCATCGGGCAGCGTAACCTAGCCAGATCCACTGCCGGTCCCCCTAAATTAAATTGCTAGGGATACGAGTACTTCGCCACAAGTACTAGACCCGACACTACTTCATAATTAAGCTAGTAATAATTTAGGTTTTATAAAATGGTTTTTATTTGTATTTTTCAGGAACTATCACATGAAAATTGATAATCGCCAATAAACTATTAGAATATATTTAGCATGCAACTTATAAAATATTAAACCTCCCTAAATTAGTATGAGCAAAATAATTAATAACAAAACAGACGTATCTAAATATTTAAAACCATAAAATGGTATGAGTATTTTCCGGTTTCCAAATTCTCACCACATATTCACATATAAGAGTAGGTTTCCTTTTTTTTCATTTTCTATTTTATCATGCAAAATGTGACACATGCAATCTTAACACAAATATATATAAATAAACAAAAATAGCTTAAACACAAAAAATATGTACAAAAATAATAAAACCAGGGGTTTATAGATTGAATAAACCTTAGTGTGCAATGTCATATTGAAGAGCAGCTACTATTGGAAGATATTGCTAGCTTAACTTCATCTTCATTCCTTGTATTCCAATGCTATTTTTCTTGCGATCTTGATTTGATTCTCTCTAATGAACTGTCTAAAAGAACAACTAACAAAAAACATGAAACGCATGTGCGGAAAAATCCATATTTAATGATATTAACTTCTTAAAAACCCTTTCAAGTGAGCTATACAAATAAAATAAATAAAAAATATGGGGGTTTTGAGACAAAAAAAACAAGTAAAATTTGAAATTTTCTCCCCATTGAACATGCAATCAACTGTGATGTACCTCACCCCGAACTAACTCAGACAGTGTCCTAACTAGAGATATCATTAAAATATCAATGTTTATTGCATTAAAAGAAAACTAAAACTACATGCAGACTCAAACACATTACTACACATTATATATAAAACATAAATATTAGATTTTAAAATTAAACATTTAGGAACGCCAACTTTGAACTTAACTCGGTCAGGCGGTAGACTAAACAAGATTCACCACCATTTCTTCCTCAACAATTTAGAAACTTGATTATTCCATAGGCGGTTGGTTATGGTCTCGCTTCATTCTTCTTCAGGGGTCCCTTGGGCTTCTTTAAATGGTCGAATGCCTGAATTTTTCTAGCGCACCAAACAGTTACAAAACAGTCGAGTTTTCAAATAAATGACTTTTATTTTACCTCTCCTTCGACTAGATTTTCCTCCTTTCCAATAAGAGGGTTTTATATGGGTCGTGGGATAAAAACTACACTCGCTTAGCTTCACATAAGAGAACTCTTTCAGATTTAAATATTGAATGCTTAACAACCTCTCATGGCAAGGCAACACAAAGAATCCCCTAACGGACTCAGGGTCCTTTCCATAGTCACTCTTGTCAAACTATATCTCGGTTATACATGACGTAGACCCCTTCATATCCACAAGCTCCTCCACAGCTCTAACTATGGTCTTATCCTCAAGTTCCACTTTAAAGTCCGTATTTGCGTTGGATCCTACCAAAAGATCTTCATTCGCCTCAAAAAAACTTATAAGCTCTCTAACAACCTCTCATGGCAAGGCAGCACAAAGAATCCTACCACAAGTTATTTTTAGTTCTAAACTTCCACCAAACCTTAATAGAAAAAGTTTTTGAGATACTTTTAAAAGTTCTAATAACCAAACCACCCTCTTCAAAAGGCCTTCAAATTTGTTTCCACTTAATCGAATGATATTTATTTTTTCCTTACACTTGACCCCAAAAGAAATTAGCTAGCCAATAGCTGGTCAACTTTTTTAATCACTCTCAAAGGAGGATTCATAGCAACTAAAGTATAAACTGGCATGGTATTGAGAACGGAAGCCGGGGGGGGGGGGGGGGCAGCAATAGCAATACTACTGTTGTTGCAGCCATTCAATCTGGTCCATTGATTAAAGTTAGAAGGGTGAGATTCATTTTATCTTTTGTGAGTATGTAGCAGCGGATAAAATTTTCTCTTATCTGCCATAGTTCAATCTCGCTCTCTAAAACCCCTCTTTTTCTCTTATCCCGTTTATCTTTTTCATATACTCACGTTTGTGATGATTCTGTGTAAAAGTTGAAGATCAAATTCTCTAAATGCTACCTTTTTTTCCTAACCAATCCAATATTAATTCAAATCAAATTAAATTTTAGGGTTTTGGGTTTTTTTATTTTAATTTTTACATTTAAGACTGGGTTTTTCATAATCAAATTATTCGCAGATGTTAAATTGGGTTTTCTCAAGTGGTGACAGTGATGGAAATCAAATTGACAACAACCTTAAATGAAAAGTTAATAGCCCACAACTAAATCAAAACAATCCTAGGTTTTAGATCTTTAATTTGTGGTTTGTTCTTAGAAAAAGTTTAAATCTTGTTAATTACAGCTGTAATTTTTATTTCTATCAGAGAGAGATTACATAAATAATTTTTTTTTATTGATGGTGTATAGTTGTTGTATGTTTCGATCTGCATCTGCTAATAAAATGTTAAAGAAGAGAGAGAAATTGATAGTTAAATGAATTGTGGGTGGAGTTATTTAATGTAACCCATTTTCTACATATGTACAACTGGACGTAATTTATTGGTAAATGTCTACTATAGCTGCCCTCCGGCTTCCATTGAGAACATATTTTATTAGAGTGAGCTTACCTCCAATATTTATATGTTGAGTTTTCCATCTTGATAGTTTCTTTCTTATCTTCAGGATCAACTCATGGAACATAATGCATTTCTTATATCCTGCATACAACTTGCATCCTAGGTAAGTAAGTGGTGCCTTTTTTCTTTTTATATTAAGCAAGTTGCATATTTCTTCTATGTTAGCAATTAATTTCCATATTCTGTCTAATCCAAATCTCAACAAAACTCATTTTTCTTAAGGTGCAAATTAAAAAATTCCATGAGATTTTGTCATAAGTTTTCTTCACATCTAGCATTAGAGAAATACTTTTACCACTTGATTTATTGTTAATAAGATAAATTATTGAACCAAAAGAATATTATCAATTATATCTATGTTTTTAACAAAATCACTCTGATTTTGAGAATAATATTAGGAATAACTTCAGATAATCTAGAATACATAATTTTAGATATGACTTTGTTGAAAAAAGTGCATAAGCTTTTGGGTCTATACTTAGCAAAAGAATTAGGAGTATTATTTTTTGGAATTAAAGCTATTAAATTAGAGGACATAGCTTCAGGAAGTTCTGAATAAGCAAAAAATTGCTCCACTGCTTTTAGCAAATCTTCTTTAATATAATCCCAAGCTGCTATGAAAAAATACTCATTATACCCATCAACTCTAGGAGCACTACTTTTATTTAAATCCCAAATAACTTGTTGAATTTCCTCCATGGTGATTTTAGCACATAAATTTTCATTATACTCCGCTTTTACCAATTTAGTCATTATATTCAAACTTTTGTACTCTAGATGGGAATTAGAACTTGTAGCTAAAAGGCCTTAAAAATAGTTTACAGCCTGTTTTTTCCTGATAAAACTACCCGTCGACTGTTGTTGGTAGAATTAATTACACTTTTACCACTTCTTTTTTTATACACCCCATGAAAAGAATTTAGTGTTAACATCTTAAAAATTTAGTGATCACCATAAAAACATGTTTATAAAAATAAAACATTTTTTCTTAGCAAGAGAATTAGGGCCAATCGTAGTAATAAAATTTATAATTCGTAGCAAGTACGAGTTCTCACATGTAATTAAGTAAAATAATGATAATATATTTAAAACACGAGTTTTTCTAGTTTTTTTATAAGGATTAAGTTCACGCTATTTGTCGTTTAATCTAAACTCATAAAATCAAGAACAAAAATAACGCATCAACAAGGGTTGTCAATCCCTATTTTTAGTTATTCCACGAATAAAATCTATACTAAAACAATAATTAAAAGTAATAAATAAATATAGGAACAATAAATAAAAGATAAGGAAAGAAGGATATTACCGAGTATGTGGTGTTTAGGGTTAATAAACCACCATGATTTTAGTAAAAAGGTAGAAGGACAAGCTCATAATAGTGAGAAATCGTGACTTTAAAGAAAATAAGGACAATGACAAATAATATAATTAAAGAGAGATAATTATATTTAATGGAGGGTTTCGGCCCGGAGATAGAGCCTACAAAAATAGGTTTACATCACTTGTATTTATAGTATTCAACTCAGAAAATTCTACAACCTAATTCCTAAAATATCCTAATTCGAATCAGAGGTGTCTGATTTGAATCAATCTATGTTGACCAATTAAAATGCGCCACGTCATTAATTTATGGCGACAGAGGGTGTCTGATTCGGATCAGAGGGGTCTGATTCGAATCACCTGACGGACAACATATTTTTATTTTTATTTTGGCTTGATCTCTTACTTGTTCCCCAATTTTAGCTCTTTTGACCGAATATAACTTCAATCTGCTCTTCTTTTAGGTTCTTTAGCTTCTCCAACTTGTATCTTGAGTACTTTCATCTTCAATTTTCTCATAAATGCACATAAAAAGGGAAATTTTCACTCATAATAGATAAATGGTCTAAAAAATACTTAAAAGCAGTAAAATGATATAATAATACCATAAACCCTAATATAAAAATGGATTTAATATCATAAATAAGGCCAGGAAATGACATATTCTAGGTCGAATTAGTTACTAGGCGTCTGCACGATTAATATTAAGTTATAAGTCAATATTAACGTGTTTACTAACTAAACATGCAATAAATATGAATTAAAACGTTTAAACGAGTTAAAACAGATAAGAAAAGCAGTAGAGAGTAAAGAAAACGATGTTATATTGAATTAAGAGTATTAAACTTACAATAAACAACGTACAAGTGATGATTTGTGCACTAAAACTTCAAGTTTTTACCCCCTCTGCTATGGCGTCTCTGGTCTTTTTGCTACTGATAATTCATGGTTTACTAGGTTTACAAGTGATATGGACAAATACATATAAACACAAACTGAAACAATCTCTATCTATCTTAAAAAAAAATTTCTATTTTTAACCGGTTATGTTAACCTGTCAGAACATCTTCGTGGATTGTGCTTCTTGGGTTTCAATTCATCCGTCCATCTTCATAATCGGTGATTTCAGACCTTCAACTTCTTCTTTTCTTCATTTTGGTCCAACTTTGGGTTCACTTTTCATCTTGGTTTTCTTTTTTCGTCATAATTCAATGTTTTTTTCCTACAAAAAAGCAAACAAGTGCAAATAACATATAAAAATGCATAATTTAAAAAATAATTCTTAAAGAAGCTATAATAATAACAAAACCAATTTACAATTTGTCAAATTAACCCATAAATAATAATAATTTGGGGTCTAATCGTCTCGAGTGTTGGAAGCTATTGAGAGTTAGCTACGTTGGTTAATTTTTTTAGTTGACCTTTTTCTTTTTCACTTGTTTTTTCTTTCTTTTTCTTTGAGTTTTGTGCACTAACTAGCCTAAGAATTAAGTACATAAAAACAAATTCTAACTCATTTTCTTAGGAATCAGGATTGCATTTAACGTATTCAATAAGCCGTTAAACTTTTAAGTGGCCTTAAAGAACGAATTTTGTCTCGTCATGGCTTACAAGGGAGATACCCACAAACATCACATATTAATTTTACTTTCTACGTTCTCCTGAGCAATAATAATAACAAATATGGTCTACGACCAAAGAGTGCACACAAGAAGAAATGAAAAGGAAAATGTGGCGGGAAAATAAAAATAAAATCCAACTAGACATTCCCCTTTTGATCAACCAAATCTACTACTAACAAGAATCAAATAGAGTACTCCAATTTACCTCGTACGTACACATCTATCACACCACTCAATCACACATAACTCTCCTTGTGCTTCTTCATGTTCGTCGGGGGTAAATTTGTGTGTTAAGTCTATCTAGATGTTTGCTAAACTCTTAATGGTCAATTCTTTTATATCGGTGAAGAATCGGTCTAGCGGTGAGGTCTCGTGTCGATATTCAAAGTACCTCTAGCTAATGATGCTCACTGAAGGTGTCGTCTCCAAATAAAAATAAGTTATCGACTCCCTAAAATGTGTAATGCATGGGAGTATCTATCACGTATAAAAAAATGCACTCTAGCTCATAAATGCGCTCAGTGTGTACAACTCCTATGAGATCGAGGAATATAAAAAGAAAATGGCAAGTTTAATAATCAAATGACTTAGCCTAATAATCAACAAATATTGCTGGCCTCTAAAAGTCACTTTAATTATTTTCTTTCTATTTTTTTTAAGATGGGTAATAGTTCTCTTTATTTTTTTTGTAGTTCATTTGTTTTTTTTCTTTTGATTTTTTTTTTCAATTTTCTTTGAAGAGACAAATATAATGGGAATGGCCTAAATAAAGCAGTGTGCAACTCGAAATATCTATGGAGGTTTTGCCTCAATTCTAATCTCATAGTAACACTAACTATACCAAACAATGCGATGAGAATAATACAACATTAAAAATAATCGCATGTAAATCTCTATATTTGTGTGTAGTAAGGATAATTAAATCAAATGTCGTCTCATGGAAATCCTCTCAATCGTATAAATATGCCGAAGTCGAGATCGGGAACGAACTATATAACTGGTCGAAAACGCTTGTAAGTTGATGTCGCGCAAACTCCTTTTTGATAATTTCTTGTTTTTATAGTGAAATTTGAATAACTCAAATAAAAAAGACTTATACTTCCACATAAATGATTTTATGTATTTTATGTGATTCATGATTATTGATATCTTCTATTCAATTATATAATAAAATGTAAGTATCTCCAATTCAACGTCTTTAATTTGCTATACTTTATGGTATTCAATGCCTAATAAGAATAAACTATATTTTTGTTCGACAATGGTCTCAAGAAATATACAATAGAATCATTTGATTGCAATTTTGGCTCATTTATAAATTTGGTTTTGCACTAATTTAATCAAACAAACCCCTCATCCACCCCCCAACTCCACCACAACAACCAAACCGCTAAAACCCCAAAACTTGATCCATCTAAAAATCACAAAACTCGACCCACATTAGAAATGCAGAATCCGACTCACTTTAAAACCGTTACTAGGTTAACCCAACCCAAAATGGTCTAGGGTTGATTGTGGGTTTCAAATTCATAACCAGGGAATTGAGCTTGGGAATCGAATGATAGACCTATATCAAAACTCAATAACTTTATCAGTTTATATTCCAAAATAAGTTCCACTTTTCAAACCTTATTCATAAAAAGATCTTCCCAATTTTTTTTTTCTTAACAAAAATTGTCAATTTATTTTTCGTCATGTCAAATCGGCTACAATCTATCCCAACTCGCTGTAACATCCCGTATTTTTATATGTAATTTTATTTATGATTTAATTTATCCAAAAATGTTTTATTCAAAATTTTACCAAAAGCCGGTCACTCGACTACCAAAAGCCGGTCACTCGACTAATTTTTAGCCAAAAACCGAAACTCTTCCGAAAAACTTTATTTTAAAAACCTGTTACTAATTTTACTAATAAAAAGGACCCAATAGATTTTTTTCTAAAGATTTGTTATTTCTGAGTAGTAAAACTATATTTTTGGATTAAGAGTTAACTTTTAGAACTTTAGGGACCAAATAGTTCGCTTCCACAAACTTACTCAAAACAGTTTTTATCTATTCAATTCAGCCCATTTTTTTCAAAACAGAAACCTAAAGCAAGAGAGAAAAGAGAGAAAAAGAGAGAAACCAAAGCTTAGAAAGGAGAAGAAGAACCACGCTAGCGAATTATTACCGGAAGCATCTCCTCTACACGCTAAGTTAACGGGGGTTATCCATTGCGCCTAGACGAGGGTGTATGTTAGGTTTTGGTTTGGGGTTTATTATAAATTGGGGTTTTTTACCTTTTATCTTAATTATGTTCTTAAATTGTTTATTGGCTTTATTTGTTGTATGTTTAATTCACTTGTTTAATTTTGGAGTAGTTGAGGATTTAGTCTTTTAATTTCGGATTAATGAGAATATTAATGGGTTGCGTGTTTTATGCTTTGATTATGTGTTATTATGATTGTTGATAGAATTGGGTAAATTATTGTTGAACAAAGATGAGTTTTATATTGCGTATACAAGGTGTTTGTTAAAATGCCTGAATGGAATTTTATATTGATAGAGTTGGTTGGCTAGTTGTGAATCTAGTACCTATGCTTATTTGCTTTGTTGAATTGCGTCTAAGGGACATATGAGAATGTGTTATTTGCGTGGATTTATATTATTGGCCGAGGACGTATGAGAATGTGATATTTGCGTGGATTTATATTATTGGCCGAGGCCTTGTGATTTAGCTGTAGTGGCAATGGTCTCTATCTCTCCCTAATTCCGGGGACAGAAGACGGCTAAGGGGATAGGGAATGACTCGTCTTACGGATTGGGGCGAGTGACGTGAGAGGTCCCAGTGTGCACTATATTTATTTTATTGTTAGCAATGGTCTATGTCTCTCTCTAATTCCGGGGACATAAGACGGCCGAAGGGATAGGGAATGACCTACCTTACAGACTGGGGTAGGTGGCATGAGAGGTCCATGTATGCTATAGATGTGTATTTAATTTATTTCGTTGTAGGATGTTATTCTATTTCTTTTTATACGTTGATTATCATAGTTGTTGTTTGTGGGTTCTTGCATTTATGGGATGGAGTGACGGTATTTTCTCGTGCCGTCCCGTCTATGTATGTGCATGGGACTCACCGTTACAATTTTGTATTTCAGGTACAACTTAGGTTGAGGCGTATGGTTAAGAGATTTAGCAAGTCATCACATGGGTTCGGGCTTTTGCTTTCTTTTTACTTAGATTGTTTTTGAGGTTGTAGCCTACGGGCAAATTCATTCGTTTGTTGTTTTTAGCTTTTATAAATCCTGTCTTGTAGCCGCGTTTGGCAAACAGTTTATTTTATTCATTTAATTGTTCCATTAGCTCGCAAATGTTTTCTTTTAAAGTTTCAATTTTGTACCAACAGGTAGTTTTCCTTTTATTTAAAAAGGTCATGCCTCGATATCCGTGTTTATGGAATTTTGGGCGTGACAAGTTGGTATCAGAGCTAACTAGGTTCTTGTATACTTTGGGATGATGGGAAGATGGGTAAACATTGGACCAAGATCCATCGTATCATTTTCACAAAACTTTTTCAAAAAAAAAGAAAAAAAAAGAACACAAACTTTTTCTAAAACGGGGGGTTGCATTTAGCTTAAGACATGTAGCTATAATTTAGTAGTAGTTGATGAAAGAAAAGTCCACATGTGAGGCAAGTTGGGGACAATGAGGACGCTTGTTGATCCCGGCTCGCCAAACTAGTGGGTGAACCTCTCGTCGGTATGTGTGAAGGAATACCTTAGCGATGTGGAACTCTAGAGTATGCGAGGACGCTCGGGTGCTTTAGGATAACGTATCGTGATGGGTTATCCCTCGCATTTTTGTGTTGATTGTATGCGTGTGTAGATTTATATGATGTGTATGAGGTATAAGTTTGCATGTCTGGTAGTAGCGAACTATTAGAGTGGGAGAATTGTGAAGTTGATGATTTTACGTAGTGCGTTTTCATATTATTAAATTGTGTGTTCAAGTACGTTTTATGCGAATGGATGTTGATCGTAATAAGTTTGTGGACTTAAATGGGTTAATTGTGTGACATTACGAGTGTTGAGAAATTTTGCGTTTTTGAATCTTTATGTTCTGCTGTTTAACGATTGGTCGTCTGTAGAAACGATCGGTCGAATTTTTTCTGACCTCACTGGAAGGATTCTTACCAAAAACGATCGGTCATTTTCCCAAAACGATCGGTCGAATTTTTTCTGACCTCACTGGAAGGATTCTTACCAAAAACGATCGGTCGTTTTCCCAAAACGATCGGTCGAATTTTTTCTGACCTCACTGGAAGAATTTGTACCAAAAACGATCGGTCGTTTGCCCAAAACGATCGGTCGAATTTTTTCTGACCTCACTGGAAGGATTCTTACTAAAACGATCGGTCATTTTGTCCAAAACGATCGGTCGTGTTCTGGCAATTTTGCTATTTTTCTCGTTATACTTCAAACGCTCGTAACTCATTCGTTTTAACTCCGATTCTGGTTCCGCTTGAACTGTTGGCTTCGTTTTTTCAGTACTCTATCTTTCTGACGTTTCGGAATTTACAGTTTCTATGAGTATTCATTTATGAGTAGTAGTGTTGAGTGAGACAACTAAAGTGTCGATTATATATGTTTGTAGTAATGGCTATTACCACAAGAACTAGTGGAAGGGGACCAACTACATGCGGGGGAGCACCACCATCAAGCGGTGCGGCTACCCGAGGTAGGGCAAGTGGAAGAGTAAGAAGAGCTCCAAGGGGGCGGGGAGCAACTAGAGGGGGAAGGGCTGCTAGAGGTCGTGGGGGAGAGGTAACACTAATGCCCCACCACCTGAGCAACCCGAGGCTGAGAATGTGTATGAGGAAGTGAATATAGAAGAAGAATAGACTTTTGCACCTGAACCGGAAACGGTCAATGCTAATCAAGTGATGACCAACCTTCAAAAGGTGGTGCAAATGATGGTGCAGAATGCACAAGATGGGAGTTCAAGAAACAATGGATTGCTTAACTTCACCCGATTGGGGGCTCCGACCTTCGATGGCGTAGGTGAACCATCCATAGCTGAGGGATGGGTGGACGAAATGGAGAAATACTTATCGGCTGCGGGGATAGTAAATGGAGAGCAACGGATGAATATGGCTCAGTATCATCTAAAGGGTGAAGCACGGAAGTGGTGGTTGGGGATCGTAGATACTTACGACGTAAGCAACTTCGAATGGAACGAGTTCATCGAATTGTTTAATCGACAGTTTCTTCTAGATTCTTATAAGAACGAAATGAGAAAACGTTTCGAGGAGCTGTATCAGGGGGTATGACCGTTCAAGCATACCAACTGAAGTTTACCTCACTCTCGAGGTATGCCCCAGAATCGGTTATAGGGGGTGCAGAAAGATGTAGGAGATTCATGAAGGGGTTGAATCCGACCATTTCGTTACAATGGGCATCGGCTCGACATGCCAACTATAATGAATTGGTAAAATCAGTCCAAGCTATGGAAGGAGCTCTACTCCATAACAAGCGAATCTTGGAGAAGTCGAAAACCGGAAATGCTCCGAGGAAAGATAAAAAGCGGACTTGGGATATGGCGAATAATTCACGATTTCAACAACCAGGAAGAGGAGAGAGGAGTTTTAATCCACCGCCGACAAATGCCATGATAAGGGAAGCGTGTTTTCACTGTGGGGACACGAGCCATCGACAATTCGAGTGCCCTAGGGTCCAATGTAGGACATGCAACCAAATGGGACATACGGCAAGGGTTTGTCCCGGGGGACAAGGAAGAATCGACACCAACCGGCCCTTTAACCAACCTAGGTTGCCACCACCACCACAAAGAGGACCAGGATTCGTACCACCACACCAATTACCTGGGAACCAAGGGGGAGGGTTCCGAGGTAACCACCAAGGAGGGGGAAACCGTGGGAACTACCGAGGAGGCTACCAGGGCCCGGGAAACCGAGGAAATCATGGGAGAAATCGAGGACCGCAAGGAAACCCACCAATTGAAGCTCGTCTTTATGCCTTGCCACAGTTGCCAAACTAAGGAGATCCGGAAAATGTACAAGGTATGGTTCTTGTGTGCTCATCTTGGGCACATGTTCTTTTCGATACGGGGGCGTCGCGTTCTTTTATATCTAGAAGTCTAGCTGAGTCTTTATCGTTAGAAATTGGGGTTCTAGAGAACCCGATCATTGTAGAGACTCCTGTTGGGGGTCGAGTTGTGTTGGACCGAGTGTGTCGGTCTTGTGAGATGGTGGTCGTGGACCACGTGTTTATATATGATTTAGTTGTTATAGAGATGTCGGGATTCGACGTGATACTTGGAATGGACTGGTTGGTTCATTTCAACTCTTTCATCGATTGTGTTCGACGAAAAATTTTCCTTACGACTTCATCCGGAGATGAGGTGTTCTTTCGTGGAGAAAGGGACGCTACCCTTTCTTCTATTTCTTATTATTCCAAGAGGGTTGTGGGCAACCTGTCTTGTCTTTTGGCTAGTCTCTCGATAGTGGATAACGACGAGAAAGTGGAAATGTGGCCACACGTAGTGGACGATTTTAGAGATGTGTTTCCGAAGGATCTATCTGGGTTACCACCGAAGAGAGCGTTAGATTTTTCTATCGATTTGGTACCGGGAACGGCACCCATAGCCATTTCCCCGTACCAATTGGCACCGATTGAGTTAAAAGAGTTGAGTAAGCAGTTAGAAGAACTGCTAGAGAAGGGGTTTATTAGGCGGAGTACGTCACCGTGGGCGGCACCGGCCTTATTCGTGCAAAAGAAGGATGGGTCGATGAGGATGTGCATCGACTATCGGAAGCTAAATAGGGTGACTATTAAGAATAAGTACCCACTACCTCGAATTGACGATTTGTTTGACCAACTGAAGGGAGCAACGTTCTTTTCTAAAATCGACTTGCGATCAGGCTATCACCAATTGAGGGTGAAGAATGAGGATATTTCGAAAACGGCCTTTAGGACCCGTACGGTCACTATGAGTTTGTGGTCATGCCATTCGGGTTAACTAATGCGCCAGCGGCATTTATGGAATTAATGAATTGGATATTTAAGGAGTATCTCGACAAGTTCATAGTGGTCTTCATCGACGATATCTTGATTTACTCGAGTTCAAGAGAGGAACACGAGGAACATCTCCATTTAACGTTGCTCACATTGAGAGAGCACCAACTTTACGGAAAATTTAGCAAATGTGAATTTTGGCTAAATGAGGTGAAATTTCTTAGACATGTGATCTCGGAAGAAGGGGTAAAGGTGCACACGACGAAAATTGAGGCGGTATCGAAATGGGCACAACCGAAAAATGTGTTCGAGATTCGAAGTTTCTTGGGTTTAGCGGGATACTATCGACGGTTCGTCAAGGATTTCTCGAAGTTGGCGACTCCTATGACTTACCTTACCAAGAAGGGGGTGAAGTTCGTGTGGAGTGAGGCTTGCGAGAAAGCCTTCCTAGAGCTCAAGAAGCGGTTGACTAGTTCTCCTATACTAGTTATTCCCGAGCAAGGGAAGGGTTACCAAGTGTATTGCGATGCTTCGAAAGAAGGTTTGGGTTGCGTTTTAATGCAAGACGGAAAGGTTATCACATATGCTTTGCAACAACTAAAGATTCATGAAAAGAACTATCCGACTCATGACCTAGAGCTAGCGGCAATAGTTCATGCGTTGAAGATATGGAGGCATTATCTGTTCGGGGAAAAGTTTGAAGTGTTCTCGGATCACAAAAGTTTAGGGCATATTTTTACCCAACGTGATCTAAATATGCGACAACGGCGATGGATGGAATACTTGAAACAGTACGACTATGACTTGCACTATCACCCGGGAAAGGCCAATTAGAAGCGGATGCTTTGAGTCGAAAGTCCCATGCGACCTTAGCGCATGTGGCGATCAAAGAATGGAGGATGATGGGGAAAGTGAACGAGTTCGACTTAGAGTTGGGGAATGTTAATTTGGAGACCTTGTACACAATAGTGGTACAACCGGAACTTGTGAGTAGGGTTTTGGAAGCGCAAGAAGGGCACGAGAAAGTGGAGAACTATGAGAAACAGATGAGTTCGAGCGAAGGATTAGATGGCTGGACGAAAGGAACCAATGGAGGACTACAATTTAAGGGAAGGACTTATGTGACAGAAAACATGAGGAACGAGGTATTAAAGGAGTTTCACCACTCCCGATTAGCCGTTCATCCCGGCAGGACGAAAATGTATCACGATGCGAAGAGACAATTTTGATGGCCCAGAATGAAACGAGATGTAGCTTCATATGTTAGAAGGTGTCTAACTTCCCAGCAAGTGAAAGCGGAACACCAAAGACCGGCGGGTATGCTCCAACCTTTACCGGTGGCGGAATGGAAGTGGGAAAGGATAGCAATGGATTTTGTGACCAACTTACCTAACTCGGTAAGTGGAAATGACGCTGTGTGGGTTGTGGTCGACCGTTTGACCAAATCCGCACACTTCATTGCAATCAAGATGACGAATTCGGTGGAAATCTTGGGACGAAAGTATATTAAGGAAATTGTTAGACTTCATGGAGTACCGATTTCGATAGTCTCGTATCGAGACGCGAGGTTTTTGTCGAGGTTTTGGGGCACATTGCAAAATGCCTTAGGGACCAAGTTGACAATGAGTACAGCGTTCCATCCCCAAACGGATGGACAATCGGAGCGGACTATCCAACTGTTAGAGGATATGTTACGCGCATGTGTGAACGACTTCAAGGGAGGCTGGGAGAGCCATTTACCCTTGGTGGAGTTTGCGTATAATAATAGCTTCCAAGTTAGTATTGGCATGGCACTTTTTGAGGCTTTATACGGGCGGCCGTGTAGGTCTCCGGTGTGTTGGACCGAGGTGGGAGAAGCGGAAATGTTAGGACCGCAATTGATTCAAGAGACGACAGAAAAGATTAAGTTAATTCGACAAAGGCTTGAGACTGCTCGAAGTAGGCAAAAGAGTTATGCGGATAAGAGGAGGAGACCTTTGGAGTTCGAAAAGGGGGATCAAGTATTTTTGCGAGTTTCGCCCAGGAAGGGGATTATGAGGTTTGGCTCTAAAGGGAAGTTGAGCCCGAGATTTATCGGACCATTTGAGATCATGGACCGAGTTGGAGAAGTTGCACATCGGTTGGACTTGCCACCAAAGTTGGCAGGGGTTCACCCGGTTTTCCATGTGTCAATGTTCAAAAAGTATCACCACGACCCTTCACACGTGGTGGACTTTGAGGACATTGAGGTTAGTGCGGATGTGACCTACGAAGTGGGACCTATGAGGATTATCGATGTGCAAGAGAAGGAACTTCGAGGAAATACTATTATATTGGTAAAGGTGGTTTGGAAACACCACGGGGCCGAGGAGGCAACTTGGGAACGCGAGGATGAGATGAAGAGGAAATATCCTAATCTCGACTTTTCTTTAGGTACTTTTCTTTAGATGCATTCTAATTTCGGGACGAAATTTCTTTATCGGGGAAGGGTTGTAACGTCTAAAGTTTGGAGTTTATTTTTTTTGTTGTTGTAACGCCTAGTGTTTACGGAGTTGTTACGTGTCTTTTATTATGTATGATATTGCATATAGGTGTTTACCTTAGTTGAGTTTTGTAGATGTTATGGAGTTGTTGAGATAGAAGCATGTGAGTTGTTGAGGTAGAAGCATGCCAGCTTAGTTTACTTTATTTTTGATTATGTTGCAGCCGCTTCTTTTACATTGTTGTCTTTTATTCTGTTAGATATTGTATACAGGCGATTACTCTTACATATTGTGCATTATCTGTAGTTTATCTTATTAGACGTTATGGAGTTGTTATGGGTTGTGTACCATCAGTATTATATTTCTTAGATTATGACACGAATTGGACGTTTAAATTTTTATGACCTTATTTGTAAAAGTTTATAATTTCTGGGTATAGTTGTTTAGAGAGGAAATTTCGGGACGAAATTCTTTTAAGGAGGGTTAGTTGTAACATCCCGTATTTTTATAAGTAATTTTATTTATGATTTAATTTATCCAAAAACGTTTTATTCAAAATTTTACCAAAAACCGGTTACTCGACTAATTTTTAGCCAAAAACCGAAACTCTTCCGAAAAACTTTATTTTAAAAACCTGTTACTAATTTTACTAATAAAAAGGACCCAATAGATTTTTTTCTAAAGATTTCTTATTTTTGAGTATTAAAACTATATTTTTGGATTAAGAGTTAACTTTTAGAACTTTAGGGACCAAATAGTTCGCTTGCACAAACTTACTCAAAACAGTTTTTATCTATTCAATTCAGCCCATTTTTTTCAAAACAGAAACCTAAACCAAGAGAGAAAAGAGAGAAAAAGAGAGAAATCAAAGCTTAGGAAGGAGAAGAAGAACCACGTTAGCGGATTCTTACCGGAAGCATCTCCTCTACACGATAAGGTAACGGGGGTTATCCATTGCGCCTAGACGAGGGTGTATGTTAGGTTTTGGTTTGGGGTTTATTATAAATTGGGGTTTTTTACCTTTTATCTTAATTATGTTCTTAAATTGTTTATTGGCTTTATTTGTTGTATGTTTAATTCACTTGTTTAATTTTGGAGTAGTTGAGGATTTAGTCTTTTAATTTCGGATTAATGAGAATATTAATGGGTTGCGTGTTTTATGCTTTGATTATGTGTTATTATGATTGTTGATAGAATTGGGTAAATTATTGTTGAATAAAGATGAGTTTTATATTGCGTATACAAGGTGTTTGTTAAAATGCCTGAATGGAATTTTATATTGATAGAGTTGGTTGGCTAGTTGTGAATCTAGTACCTATGCTTATTTGCTTTGTTGAATTGCGTCTAAGGGACATATGAGAATGTGTTATTTGCGTGGATTTATATTATTGGCCGAGGCCGTATGAGAATGTGATATTTGCGTGGATTTATATTATTGGCCGAGGCCTTGTGATTTAGCTGTAGTGGCAATGATCTCTGTCTCTCCCTAATTCCGGGGACAGAAAACGGCCGAGGGGATATGGAATAACTCGTCTTACGGACTGGGGCGAGTGGCGTGAGAGGTCCCAGTGTGCACTATATATATTTTATTGTTAGCAATGGTCTATGTCTCTCCCTAATTCCGGGGACATAAGACAGCCGAAGGGATATGGAATGACCTACCTTACGGACTGGGGTAGGTGGCGTGAGAGGTCCATGTATGCTATAGACGTGTATTTAATTTATTTCGTTGTAGGATGTTATTCTATTTCTTTTTATACGTTGATTATCATAGTTGTTGTTTGTGGGTTCTTGCATTTATGGGATGGAGTGACGGTATTTTGTGGTGCCGTCCCGTGTATGTATGTGCGTGGGACTCACCGTTACAATTTTGTATTTCAGGTACAACTTAGGTTGAGGCGTATGGTTAACAGCTTTAGCAAGACATCACATGGGTTCGGGCTTTTGCTTTCTTTTTACTTAGATTGTTTTTGAGGTTGTAGCCTACGGGCAAATTCATTCGTTTGTTGTTTTTAGCTTTTATAAATCCTGTCTTGTAGCCGCGTTTGGCAAACAGTTTATTTTATTCATTTAATTGTTCCATTAGCTCGCAAATATTTTCTTTTAAAGTTTCAATTTTGTACCAACAGGTAGTTTTTCTTTTATTTAAAAAGGTCATGCCTCGATATCCGTGTTTATGGAATTTGGGGCGTGACACTCGCTCTCCCCCATCAATTTTAAAGCACTTTAGAGTTTACCTCATCCCCAGCCACCACTTGTCCATGTGTCAGCGGTGATCAATGCGCATACACGATTGTAAGAGCAATTTTAAATCAGGTTTGCCCCTACCCCCACCCACCACTTGTCCATGAGTTGTAGGTGGCGGTGGTGGTCCGCTGGACCTCTGGCAAAGTGTATACACATTCATGAAAAGTGCATGACATTTCTTAAATGCACACCATTTGTCGTCTTTTATCATATATGTCGGTCACCGAAGTTCCTCCAAACCTCTGATGAGGTCGCCGGAGCTCTGAAAAAGCGCATTCACAAACATGGAAAGTGTATACATAATTGTAAATTGCATACACAATCGTGAACTAAATGAGCAAATTGCCCTTTTATGAAAGAAAATGTTAGGTTGGTAGTTTTTAAAAATATAGTTTGCTAAAGTTTTGGTAGAATTGCCACTTATGCTATAAAAAGAATAATTTTTAATGCAATTAAGATTTTCTTAGTCGTAAGAAATCTTTAGAGCAATAAAAAAAATTGTACGTGTTGTAATGTATCACTTATCTCAATACTTCAACTGTTATTCAATGCCTAAACAAAACGGATTTTGTTGTGATTCTCCAAAAAAACACCCTTAGAATATACGTCCATAATTCATGGAGAATAGAATACTTGGCAATTGTAATATTTTAATACTAGCATAATTTCTCCCATAGAAATATAACAGCACAAATACTAACCATTACATAAATTATTGGTGTTTAATTTATTTATTTATTTTTGGAATTTAAGAAGTGACCATATCATTAAAAATAAATAAAACTTTTGGTTAGAACGTATTGTGAGCTCAAGACAAAATACCTACATCTAAAGAGAATGAAGTTTAATAATTAAAATATTACAAATGTAGGTTTTTAGATACTTTTATAAAGAATTCAACAAAGAATTTACGTCGGAATACCTTAATGCTCTCACGAGAAAACATATGAAAAACATGTGCATAAAGTGAGAGATATACATCATTACATTTTTCATGATACTAAAGGTTTTGCATGCAAAAGTGGACAAAATAAACTTGCAATCTCGCTTTCTTGTAAAAGGAGGCTTTCAATGAGAATCAAGCAGGTATAATGCTACTTTCTTATAACCTTCATAACATAACTTTTTACAAAAAACTCTCCTTACATTTCTTCAAAGCATGTCCAACTCGAGCATCAGTTTTAGAGTAGTGCTTCTTAAAAGGTCCATAAACCCATTCGAGTTCTTATAAGAAAATTTGTTTCGTCGGGGTTGTCATTTGGAAAAACTTGATTATTGTGTGACTTTTCTCTTCTGTTTGGCATCTCTTATATTTTATGTTCCCTACTTTGGTTTCTTTACATTATATTTTTCATGTTTTTCTTCTACATTTAATTTTATCTGTAGTTATATTATTTTATGTAATAGCCAATTTGGATGTCTACAACGTAGAAATGAATTTATTAGATTTTTGATAAGTCAACTTTAATAAAGTAGAAACCAGTGAAACATGTCCTAAACATAAAAACTTAACAATTATTAAAGCAATATTTAAACCTTGCCAAAATACCTCATAGTGGCCAATTTGGATATTCCATATCTTGTTTAAAGATTTTAATTTGCCAGAAGCTGTTATCCATATCTTTATATCATAATAGTTATTATGCAATTAATTTTCTGTCCTGCTGTTAAAAAGTTCCATATGGTTTGGTTGAGTATCAATTATCGCATATACGTCGTTGTGCACATATTGTGAATTTAATCATCCCAAAGGGTTTAGTTAAGTAATATCTTCTTCCGTTAGTAAAATTAGATCGTTTGTTACACGTGTTAAAAGTTTTAACAAAAAGGTAAAAAAATTGGAAAGAATCGTGCTCGTTAGAAGGTAAACTCTGTTAATGTTAATGGTTGAAGTCCTTACTAGATGGAATTCTTGTTATCACATGTTAGGGTGTGCATACGAGTATGTAGATGTTATATCATTCTATTTAACAAGGTTTGTAGAAGATTATGTATGAAAAGCTGTTGAAATTGACTCGATAAGTTGGGAAGTTTATAAAGACCTTTTACAAGTATTTAATAATTTTACCCTTATGGTATCTCATTATTATACTCCTACTTCTAATTTAGTAATTTTACAGTTATTGAAATTATCAATTGTGCTTCAAAAATATTAATATGCTATTAATTATAAAACAAAATATGACGCAATTACGACTCTAATGAAAGAATTTTGTTCTAAAATATTGGAAACGTTCCCTGCTTTTTTTGGTATAGCCACATTACTTGATCCCTTATTTAAAGATACATGACTAGAAAAAATCTTAGCATTTATTTATGGGATTGAAGATGGGAAAAACAATGTGTTCCTATAATTTCGCTAGAAAGAAAGATTTTCCATCTTTATGTTATAGCTTGCAAACCCCTTCAAGATCAATTGCTATTCATCACATATCCTCGAGCTTAAATACGACTCTGTTGTTTGGGAGTTTTTCAGAGGCAAAGAACTGAGTTTATTTCTTTGAGTGTTATATCTATCTACAAATGTTTTGAGGAAAAATGTGACGAAACTATGCATATATTGGAGCAGGAGAAAAAATTTGGTTTCATCAACATGTCGCAGTTCAACTTTATCAAAATGTCGCAATTCGGCTTCATCAAGATGTCTTGTGAATATGGCCAGTGATTTTTTGAATGTATATGCTTCAACAAACACCTCGGAGATAAATTTCAATATGACTGAAACCATTGTGTGAAATGATGTGCAAGAGAGAACGCAAGAAATGCTCATAAAATGTACAATTAAAGAGGATGACACAGTTTTAAAGCTTTATAAAGATGAAGTTGAAGATTTAACGTGAAAGAACTTACCAAAGTACCTTTGGATAACCGTTGTTTGTTCGTTTGGACTTTAACTATATTTCTCCTTTCTATTACCATTTGAGCTTTTAATTATTTGTATTTATTAATGTCATATAGTGGGGTTTTTTCGCATATTTTATTTTTGCACCATTATGAATAAAAAATAAAATATCGTATTTCTCATTATTATATAGGAATAATGATTACTTATTATACTAAAATTGGGTTTCTAGAATGAAGAAAACTTTGAGTATTTTCTTTGACTTTGCTAATTAATTGTGTTTAAAATAAGTGGGTAACTATATCGTTTCAATATGCGGGTATATCCAAAACTGAAAACCACATGACCCATCTTATATACGGTTGTGGTTCAGGTTTGTCTAGTAAATAATTCTCTCAAGAACCGACCCGCGAATGCATTTGGAACTGTAAAAACCAACTTACCCAAAAACATTGGTTCGGGTCGGATAAGATAAATAGTCATATCGTCGCTTCACTTGTTTTCAATCACTCTCCCCCCCCCCTTTTCTCCGGCGGTGAGATTCTCTTCCCATCGCGTCATTGATAGTAGCATGAAATTGTTTTGATGTTTTTTCCGCACTTGCATGCGTAAATTTGTGTGGGTGAGATGGATAAACTATAGTTACGCCACTAGTGAGACCCACTTGAGTCGATCTAATCAAATTGTGAATCCCTAACGGTGTTACAACTCGCATGTCTCATATCGTTGTGCCACTAGTCTTGACGACCTGCCGATGGTTGTAACTTTTTGCAGTTCAAGCTTAAATCAGATCTCTCATGAATGATATGTCCCGTGTTTCTTTTCGTACAAGAAATGTATCTTTCTGTTTTGAATTTATCTTTGTGGGATATATCCCGTGTAGATTTGGTGTTATATTTTATTCTTTGAATATATGATTGATGATCACGATTTATCTTTATGTTTTTGAGATTATCTGCAGTTCAGCTTCTCGGAAGAGTGAGCACAAAACCCTAACTTGCTCCCCTCGTAAGAGTGAATAATTGCTCTTTAATTACTTGGTTAAATATTATTTATTCACCTATTTATTGCATTTAATACGGGGTACATGCCCTAAATTTTAACCTCCATCACAACTTCAATCATGTTAAGTTCAGTTCGTAAAAATTCGATCGTAATCATGCGTCCAATACGGTCTAATAGAATGATTTTTCTTAAATATCAAAATTAATAAAAAAAAATAATCTTTTTGCTTATGTCATTCAAAGTGAATTGAATTTTTGAAAAAATTGTTTCTTATATCATTAATATAATTAATTAAATGCAGTTTACTAATGAGTTTAATTAAAAATATTTTCCAAAAGTTGATTCACTAAATAGTCATACTTAAATTTTTTTTTAGTATTAATTGATTATACTAGTCATAAATGCATCAAATATGAACGAAGATTTTCAATAAATATCAAAATTAACAAAGAAAATCTTCGTTTGCCCATATCTTCCAGAAAACAATAAATCCTTTCACAAAATTAATCTTTTATCATTTTGTGTAATATAGTGCATCTTGTAAATAAATGACTAGTTCCTTTTATCACTAATATTAAAAAAAATAGTATGGAAACATATAAATGATACGTCTAAGTAACAAACTAGCTAAATAATAAAAACAAACTTATATAATACAGTACATTAGATAAACTCACCAACTCATATACTCATGACCAAACTAACAAAATCATCAATCTTAACTGACATGGACAAAAAAAGTCACATTAAACAAAACAAAATTTGTTGTAGTTTTCTTTCAACCTAAATAAGTGCGGTCGTAAGTGTTATCATTACTAAAACTTATATCACATTGTTGAGTTTTTTTTAACATTAATATAAAAAGGGCTCCATAAATGTCATTAAATACATCGTTAATATCTTTGTAATCATTTTTATGCATTTTATCAGTCCGTTAACGAGTGTCCGGGGACACTACTTATGCATTAAATCACTCATTGAGTTCAACACTGTAATAATAAATGACTATAATGTCATTACTTATTCAAGACACTTAATTGTCACGAATAACTAAAAATCAATAATATTTCTAAATATATTTCATTAATTATTGAAAAGAACATAATAAACCAAAATAAAAATATAGAACCCTAATTGATCTATCCTAAATTTACATGTTAATAAAAAAAAATGATAATTCATAAAAAAAAAAAACTCAAATAAAAACATTGAACGCTGCTTGAAACTAACTTAAACTTAAATATTAACTAACATAAAAAAAAACTAGGGAGAGGTTATATGAACATCAACTTAGACATCAATTTGGACACTTTTTCGTAAAAAACGCTCCAAATCAATATTTGGTTAATGCAAATCTCCATGGTTTCACGACGGGAACACAAATATGCGTCTTGTTTTTTTTTCCGAGATGTATAATGACATGTTTTCGAAATTATGGTAAAATTTAAAAATTCAAAACATGTCATTATACATCTCAGAAAAAAAAAAACAAGACGCATATTGATGTTCCCGTCGTGAAATCGTGGAGATTTGCATTAATCAAATATTGATTTGGAGCGTTTTTACAAAAAAAATGTCAATTTGGGTGTTTTTCATGGTGTCCATATATCCTCCCAAAAAACTATTGCATCTAATATTACTAATTATATATATACATATACGTGAGATTAAAACTAACTAAAAAACCATCTATGCTCTATTATCTCTAGGATGTTTTCTTACTTTCTTTTATCTCTAGGATGCTCGATTTGTCACCATAAGAGACATAGCAACGTGCTCCCTCGTTCTTGTATTTGCACTATATTGTAAATCCATTTTGGTAAATAAATTTTAAACTTTGCCAAAAAAAAAGTAATAATGATTTATGTTTTCAAAAATTAAAGTAGTAATGTGTAGCATTAATGTGGGGTACTGTAATGGTAATCTAGTGTCCGGTACACCCATTATGTATCATTATCGTATCTTTATTAATTATTACTATAATTAGTACATATATGCATTTAAATGGGTTAACATCAGCCCATGCATTTAAATATGTTTTATTTCTGTATATTGCAGTCCTATCTGGTACATGCATGCATTTAAATATGTTTTAAGATACAAAAATGCTCATATGCCCTACTCTCTCTCTCTCTTCCGCCTTGATGACTAATATACGGGTATATCTCTACATGCATATATATATATATATATATATCTACATGTATGTATATACATATATATTATACATACATCTATATAATATCTCTCATTACATGATGATGAGTAAGCAGGTTGATATCTAATCAAGCTATATGTTGTGTATAAATTAAGCAGCTGATAATATGATTCTAAAATAGTTTTGAGAAAACCTAAAAGCGACCTTATCCGTTGGATTTCTACATAAATATTGGGAAACGTTTTCTTTAATTAGAACTACCATATATTGATGTCTATTATTGAGCAGGCTATTAGAACTACACCGATCGTTGTTCATTTCATTTCACTAAAAAAGAACCCCACACGTATGGTCTGGTTCAAAACATATACCTATAAGGTGAGATTTGATGAGACTTGCTTTTATTTAAATTCCTTCCGTCATGTTATTATTCTTTGTTGTAAACCTATATATTTATGTTAGTATTATAGGTACAATCAGTGTTCTAAAAGCGATGCTTATGCGCAAATTAGGCGGTAGACGGAGTTAGCAAAAAAGGCATGTCGAACGAGAGTAAATAAGTTATTCCTCCTCCACATAAACAAATCTCTCTACTCTCTCTCTGTCCGCCCCCTAAATAAACTAGATCTAAGCCGCCGCCACCAGCATGACTACCTGGGGTGGGGGTCGGCCCCTCCACCCCTACTCTGAGCAAGTTTACGACACTCCTCTACACTGTAGTGGTGACAAACCTCCAACCCCATAACCTGCCACAAATTTCAACATCATCCCATCCCATCTCAACCCAATCTATCTCATAAAACCAGCTCTCACCTCACACCCACTGTTCACCTCATATCCGCCGCTCTCATCATCTCATCTAGTATGACCACGCCTATACGTAGCAGCTATGCGGATGCTTCATATGACGGATCATCAATTGTGTCTGAACTGCATTCATACAAAGGCGTGTCCCTCGTAGCAGATTCAGGTATGTTTCGCGACATATCTGGTGAGTTGTGGGTCTCACATCCTCTTTTCAGTAGGTCTGGTTTGATTGGATTTCGGTTTATGGGCTTTGTTGGGTTTTTGCCACTGCAGGTTTGGTTAGACTATTTGTGTACTTATATGTTAGCGTTTTTTTATATTTGATTCCAGACGATTTGATCCTTTTGGTTATACTCATTTTATAATATCAGACCCCATCGGAGTAGACACGAATAACTTTACTTTAGGAAATGGGTTCGGTCGGGGTGTTCTTGGGGCTCAGATAACTTAGTAGGATTGTTTGGTCAGGTCATTTAGTGTGCTGGCACCCCGGTCATAATTACAGCACCAGATTGAGCTGAATCTCTTGAAGTAAATGTGCCTTTTCTCTACCCAGGGTCTGTTATGTCATGTGTTCTCTTTTGTTGGACGAAATATTGTAAATTTTGCTAGAACCGAGTAGGGCATTTTGACTTGTATATCGGATTTGGGTATTATATTATTATTTTACATACCCATTTTGATTGTTATGTATGTTCTAATTTCGTCCCGACTATTTCTATTCGTTTGGCGACAATTGGAGCTTTGGGGCTATGTTTAAAGTAGGAGTGGCTATTTCGATCTTTTGCGTATTGTGTTGGCTGCCGGTTGGCCTCCCTACACCTATTATAGTATGCACGTTATGGTTAGTTCATTTGATCATCCTCTGCTTCAACAGACGCAATTGACGAAACTTTTTAGTTTGATATTTAAGATAATATTAGTTTGTATGTTTCTATATTTTGGTGAATTTTGTTTTAGCCATGGTGGATTTGGACGGTAACACTTGAGTAGCAGGCTTCCGGACACTCTGAATGATTTATATTATGTATTTTTACCCAGCTCCTTGAAGTCTGTTCCAGGGGCATCTGTACTCTGTATTCTGACTTGTTATTTGTAATAATAACGAGCTTTTAAAAAAAAAGTCTTCTCCAACAAAGGACAAGTCTCATACAACTCCCAACATGAATGGTTTCTCGAGATAAAATGACCCGGGGAGTGAAAATAGCAAGAACATTGTCGACCAATCTCTTGTTGGGGAGAACCTTGATCGTTCCTTGCAGATACTCAAATTTGAGGCGATGAAATCAAGTGAGAATGCAGAGGAAAAGTATTCCACACTAGATGATAATCAGGACTACCCAACCACAGAAGATGGTGCCGTTTTTTAGAATTTATTCCCATATTTGAAAGCTTCAAGGTTATGGTGAATGGCAATGACACAGACCAGGTTCTTGGTGATGACATACATGAAAAATACTTCGAGATAAACGATTAGCGAAAATCATCGGCTCTAAACTTTCTGTTGAAACTATTCCCATCGTAACAGATATATCTGAGTGGATTAGAAATTGCAACCTTGTATCAAAGTTGGCTGATTTTAATGAACGGCGAAATTTATTGCAAGGATTTGAAATGTGGAATGAACTTGGGGTTCTTGATCAAGCGACAAAATACGAAATATGGCATTATGCTTGTTTCAATTTATTTGTCCACTTTTCTAAAATAGAAGTAAATCTTTTACAACATTATAAAATTACCCATACTTTGTTTCTTTATAGCTAAATGATCATTTCAAAAAGTAATGGGAAATATTAGAAAGAGAGTGTGAAAAAAGTGTGGTAATTATGTTCCCTTATTTACGGTATTTAGTCGCTTGATCAAGAACCCCAAGTTCATTCCACATTTCAAATCCTTGCAATAAATTTCGCTGTTCTTCAAAATCAGCGAAATTTGATACAAGGTTGCAATTTCTAATCCACTTGGATATTTGTGTTACGATGGGAATAATTTCAACATAAGTTTAGGGCTGATGATTTTCGCCAATCGTGCACGTAAATATGATCTTTGAGATAAGCACATATCCAAGTATTTTTCACGTATGCCATCACCAAGAGCCTTGTCTACGTCCTAGCCATTCACCATAACTTACCTTGAAGCTTCAAATTTGGGAATAAATTCTAAAAAACAGGGTTTGTATTCTGATCAGGTTGGGTAGTCGTGATTATTAACTAGTATGGAATGCTTTTGCTCTGCATTCTGAGTTGATTTCACGGTCTCAAATGTGACTATCTGCAAGGAAGGTCAAGGTTTCCCCAACAAGAGATTGGTCGACAATATTCTTGCCATTTCCACTCCCCGAGTCATTTTGTCTCAAGAAACCATTCATGTTGGGAGTTGTAGGAGACTTGCCGTTTGTGGTAGAAGACTTGTTTCCTCTTGTTAGATTCCAGAGAACCAGGAGACTAAGCTACGAAACTGTTGGATCCCGAATCAGCATCTTTCCTCATTTTTTTAATACGTTCTGTTTTCTCAGGATTTTGAGGTACTGCTCTCTTGTTCTATTTTTGAAGACCTGGATTTTGAGGTACTGCTCTCTTGTTTTTTTCTTTTACTTGGGTTAAAAATAATAAGTTAATCGGAACTGTTTACATCAACTGTTGAAAAAAAGTTGCTTGTGTGGTATTAATTTTGTGATATTATTATTACTTAACATTTACATTTTATAAGTTTTTAGAGATCATGGATTTAGCATTTATATTTTATAAGTTTTTTAGAGATCATGGGTTTATGGTATTAAAACTATGTAACCTTTTATTTCCTACATTTATGTTGAGTTTAGTATAAATAAGTGATATTTTTACCTTTGTAAGGCACACCAAAATAATAAAAAGTCAATTCCCTTTTCTTGTGTTTTTTCTAGCATTTTGTTACTAGTTTTCCGACCTCCTTTTATATTCTTTAAAATCCAATATCCGCTACCTTCCCCTTGCCTAGGGAGGCATTGGGATTTTGAGAACTGTTGTTGAGCAAATCAAACTAGATTGAACTTCTTCCGTGTTGAAACTAAGTTTTAAACTTCAAATCTCTTAATTTTCATGGATATCGCTATGTTTCCATCTGTTTTCCGGTATGCAGACCAACTGTTTCTACATATTCCCACACTGAGAGAAACTTTATCTAGTGGCCTTTCACATTGCTTGAGTTAGTTGATAAATTATAATTATCCTTCTGTGTTTAAAAAGACTTGAATTTTGGCATCTTTTAGTTTTTTATTTATTAATGTAACCAACTATTTTAATCTTGGTTAATTTAGAGTTTTGTACATAAGATATCGAATATCGTGATCGAGATCAATATTGGAATACAGATTGACCACATAGACCATGAGACTGTTGGATTTGAAAGAATATCAAAGGAGATCGAAAAACTAGTAACAAAATGCTAGAAAAACGACAAGAAGGGAGAAATGACTTTTTATTATTTTGGTGTGTCTTACAAAGGTAAAAACATCACTTATTTATACTAAACTCAACAAGAATGTAGGAAATGAAAGGTTATATAGTTTTAATCCCATGAACCCATGATCTCTAAAAAACTTATAAAATATAAATACTAAATGCATGATCTCTAAAAATTTATAAAATGTAAATGATAAATAATAATAATACCACAAAATTAATACTATACAAGTTACTTTTTTTCAACACTCCCCCTTAATCTTGTTTGGTAACTCCGAGTATAATCCACAATCTTCGAAAATCTTCGTACTTGAGAGCCTTCGTAAAAATATCCGTCAACTGATCTTTTGACTTCGCGTACTTTACTTTAACATACTTATTTTCAATACACTCGCGAATAAAATGATAACGCGTGTCGATATGCTTACTTCGATCATGAAATACCGGATTTTTCGCAAGGGAAATCGCGGAATTATTATCAACAAACACTTTCGTAGCTTCATTTTGTGGCATCCACAATTCTTTCAACAAATTTCGTAACCAAATTGCATGACAAATACAAGAATTAACGGCAAAATATTCGGCTTCACATGTAGATAGTGTCACAATTGGTTGTTTTTTTTTAACTCCAAGTAAAAGTCGTATCTCCCATATAAAAAACAAATCCACTTGTACTTTTACGATCATCAATATCGCCTCCCCAATCGCTATCACTATAGCCAATCAACTCAAAATTATTAGAAAATGAGTAATTTAATCCAAAATCAACTGTACATTTTATATAACGGAAGATTCGTTTGGCGGCCTTCCAATGCGACAAAGTTGGAGCTTCCATATAACGGCTAATAAGACCAACTCCATATAAAATATCCGGTCGAGTAATAGTTAAATAACCTAAGCTTCCAACAAGACTCTTAAAAAATGTCGGATCCACACTTTCATCCTCAATATATTTCGATAATTTTGTAGCATAATCTACCGGGGTATTTATCAGCTTACACCCATCCATTTTAAACTTTTTAAGGATGATTTTTGCGTACTCTTCTTGCGAAATAAAAATTCCATTTTTATTTTATTTCACCTCAATTCCAAGATAATACGACATAAGACCAATATCCGTTATTTCAAATTCACGACTCATTACCCTTTTAAAATCCTCAAATAACTTCGGATTATTTCCCGTAAAAATCAAATCATCAACATATAGGTAAACAATCAACACATCACCATTTTCATCCATTTTCACATAAAGAGAATGCTCATGGGGACACCTTATAAAATTATTTTCTTGGAAATACTTATCAATTCTAGTATTCCAAGCTCTCGGGGTTTGTTTCAAACCGTAAAGCGCTTTTTTCAATTTTAAAACTTTATTTTCAAATCCCATAATCCCATAACCCGGTGGTTGTTGCAAATAAACTTTTTCTTCTAAATTTCCTTTTAAAAACGATGATTTTACATCCATTTGGTTTATTTTCCAATTATTTTGGGCGGCCAAAGAAATTAAAAATTTAATAGTTTCTGGACGAGCTACGGGAGCAAATACCTCATCAAAATCGATGCCGGCCCTTTGGTTATATCATTTTACGACTAACCTTGCTTTATATTTTTCGATTTCTCCTTTTGTATTTTTTTCTCTATATAAACCCATTTAGCACCAATAGCTTTGTGCCCTTTCGGTAAATCCGCCAACTCCCACGTATCATTTTTTTTATTATCGAGTCCATTTCCTCATCCATATCTTTTCTCCAATTTTTAATTTCCATCACCTCTCCATAACCTATTGGTTCACAACCCGCAAAAAGACAAAATAGAGTAACATTATCAATATTTTTCGTTACCTCATATAACTCTTGCATAGTGCAAAAACGTGGCGTTCTTTCGCTAGAACTTTCGTCAATTGGGGATTGTGGTTGGACTTGTGATTGTGGTGATGGAGGTGGAGTAGCGAGCTCTTCTTCCATTTTGATTTGCTCTTCTTCTTCATCGCCATAATAAAGGAAAAAATCGTAGTCGTCTTCCTTTTTGTCCCAATCCCATGTTTCCTCTTAATCAAACTTAACATCTCGACTAATAACAAATTTTCCATTTTCCGGATTACATAATTTATAGCCTTTCGCCCCTCGATTCGTAACCGATAAATATAAACTTTTCGCTTTTGTCGTCTAATTTGGACCTTTTTTGATCCGGAACATCAGCATACGCAATTCTCCCAAAAACTCGTAAGTGAAAAATAACCGGTTTTCTTTCGCTCCATGCTTCCTCGGGAGTTTTACCCCAAACACTTTAGGATGGAGAACGGTTCGATAAATAAACCGCACTACCCACGGTCTCGGCCCAAAACTCTTTTGGAACATTTTTACTTTTAAGCATGCTATGAGCCATATTTAAAAGAAATCGGTTTTTTTCTTTCAACAACCACATTTTGTTGTGAGGTATAAGGAACCGTCAAAGGACGAAAAATTCCATTTTCTTCGCAATAATTTTCAAAATCGTTTGAGAGAAATTCACCGCCTCGAGCCGATCTCATAGAATTTATTTTGTGACCACTTTCATTTTCAACACGAGATTTAAATTTTTTGAAAGCATCAAAAACATCGGATTTTTGTTTCAAAAAATAAACCCAAGTATTTCGACTAAAATCATCAATAAAAAGAGCAAAATAATTGCTTTTTCCAAGAGAACTTGGATTAATAGGACCACAAATATCTGTATGAACAAGTTCCAACGGTTTTTTAGCTCTTGTAGTCGCTTGTTTCGGAAAAAAATTTCTCAGTTGTTTTCCAAACAAGCATGCCTCACAAAGTTCATCAACATGATCAATATGAGGTAAACCTTTCACCATACTTTTACTACTCAACAATTTCAAACCAGCAAAATTAAGGTGCCCAAATCTCAAATGGCAAAACCACGATTTTTCTTTAAAACACGCATTGAAACATTTAGCCCAACCATTTTGAATATCCAAAAAAAACATTCTATTTTTCAACATCGGGACTTTTGCAACCAAATTACCATTTTTATCACTTAATAAAATATTATAATTTTTCGAATGAATATCATAACTCTTTTCCAAAAGTTGTCCCAAACTCAAAATATTAGACTTCATATTTGGCACATAATAAACGTTCGAGATAAAATCATTTTCTCCATTTTTCAATTGGATTAAGACTTTTCTCTTCCCTTTCACCGGAATTTTAGATTCATCACCAAAATAAATATCTTCATTTGCCGTTTCATCAATTTCGGTAAACATATTTTCATTACCACACATATGGTTTCTAGCCCTCGTATCTAAATATCCGTAGTATTTTCTCCGCTTTTATTTTCATTATGCGCAAATAAAAGTGTAGAACGTTGTTCATTTTCTCTAGCAAAATTAGCCCTTTTCTCAAATTTATTATTACTCAATCTAAACTCGGAAGCGTAATGCCCAAATTTTTGACAATTATAACATTTAATTTGGGACTTATCATACCTCGGTTTTCCATTATAATTTCCTCCTCTTCCACGGCCTCCTGTGGGATAAGAGTTTTGTCACCTCTCTTCTTTTTTGAAAGAGTTGTAACCACCACGGCCATAATTTTGACCTCGATCTCTTTCTCATTGGATTTTTGAGTTGCCAAAACTTTTCTCGTTCATGCTAAATTTCGTATGAAGAGCTTGCTCGAGCGGTTCTTTTTTCACAACTCTTTTGTTGAGTTTTTCTTCATGAGCTTGGAGCGAGCCCAAAAGTTGATCCACCATCATAGATTCTATGTCTTTAGATTCCTCGATAGCCATAACAATATAATCCCATTTGTAATCTAAAGAACATAAAATTTTCTCGACAACACGGATGTCGTCCAATTTTTCACCGCATATTTTCATTTGATTGACGACCTTTTGAACTCGTGAAAAATAGTTGTCAACCGATTCGGAGACTTTCATACATAAAGCCTCAAAACCACCATGTAAGGTGTTGAACCATGGGGTTCAATAATTGATTTTGATTATAACTTTGATTATGTTTTTAATGATTTTACGATTTCTCTATTTCGATGATATAATGCTTGTTTTTTCCAAAAAGAGAATTTGTAAATTGTAGAACACCAGAAAGATAGAGCTCGGAAAAACAAAGCCACAGGTTCAAGCGCAACCAGAATCGGAGCTAAAACGAAGAAGTTATGGGCTTTCGAAGAAGACTGGAAAAACTGCCAGAAAAACAGACGACCGATCGACTGGACAAAAACGACCGATCGTTTTTAGTCCAAATTCTTCCAGTGAGCAGGTCGAAAAAACGACCGATCGTTTTTTCAGAAACGACCGATCGTTTTCTGAAAACGACCGATCGACTGTAGAAAACGACCGATCGTTTTCTGCAGTTTTCGAAAACAGCTTTTCAGCTTATTCTGGAAAATTGCTGTTAAAACTTCCAACGGTCATATCCAGCAAAAACAGACTTTGCTGTTATATAAACCACCCCAATCTCTCTCCTAAATCACCAATTACAATACCAATCAACTTCCTTCAACCTCTCATTAAAAAACCCAAATATCACCATTTTGGTGTATATATATTCGATAAAGAGGAAAATCAAAGAGAAAGAGATTCAAGCTCGATCATCATCAACAACTCACCAATTAGCTTTTTAAGAAGCAATTAGAATAGTGAGTGTAGTTACGTTTTGTAACAAAAATTGTATCGAGTGTTTTATAAACTCAATTGTGAGCGAGTAGTCGGGTAGAGGCTTTGTAAGCAAGTGAAGCTTAAAAGCTCTAGGTCTTTTCATTCGGGTACTCATAAATTGAGGGGGAGTCGTAGACTCGTTGTCGTGTTCTCTTGCACTTGTATTAAGAGTAGGAACCTCGGGTAGAGGGTGAGCCAATCGGTCGATTGAGCTCAATAGGGCTTGTAAAATCCGAAAGAAGAATTATAGTGAATTACTCGGTAGTACCGAGGAGAGGACGTAGGCCGTTTGCCGAACCTCTATAAATCTTGGTGTCATCTTCTTTCCCTAAACTTTTACTTTCCGCAACTTTATTATTGCTTATATTCTTGCTTGCGTTTATGATTTCTAGCATTTCATTAAGTATATTAAACGCTTAAGTTTAGAATTTGCATAAGTTGGGTGTTAGTTGTTTAGATTTTTTAATTAGGCGAAAAAGCGCCAAAAACCTTATTCACCCCCCCTCTAAGGTTTAGCCACATGGGCCAACATAAGGTTTGGAGTCTAATCTTTTTTACCTTGTCAACTCCTTTGAACGAATTCTCCAAAATATCTCAACTTTCTTTGCTCGTGGTTGCACACGCCACCTTTTCGAACATAGTTTCTTCCAAACCTTGATGGATGATGTTAAGAGCCTTTCGATCCTTCTTCTTTAAGTCCTCCATTTGAGCCTGAGTTACATCAGCGTCTTCTTCGGGTTGAGTATACCCGGTCTCTACGTTTTCCCACACATTTCGGGAACCGAGAAGCACTTTCATTCTTATGCTCCAGTTATTGTAGAAATCTTTCTTAAGCATGGGGATAAAATGGGTCATTCCACCGGCCATTTTGGAACCGTTGGCTCTGGTACCACTGTTGAATTTGAAAGAATATCAAGGGAGATCGGAAAACTAGTAACAAAATGCTAGAAAAACCACAAGAAAGGGGAAATGACTTTTTATTATTTTGGTGTATCTTACAAAGGTAAAAACATCACTTATTTATACTAAACTCTACCTGAATGTAGGAAATGAAAGGTTACATAGTTTTAATCCCATGAACCCATGATCTCTAAAAAACTTATAAAATATAAATGCTAAATGCAGGATCTCTAAAAACTTATAAAATGTGAATGCTAAATAATAATAATACCACAAAATTAATACCATACAAGTTACTTTTTTTCAACAGAGACATACCTAATAGGAAAATGCACTCTATATATATATAACCAACATGGCATGTGCTCGATCTGGTTATGAACTCTGATTTTAATTCGGATTAATAGGAACTGCTTCGAGGCATATTTATCATTCATGAAAAAGTCTCAGATGAAAATCTGCTGAGTTAATTAAACACTGGGTCACTGGGTGGATCCCTTAGGTTGCGCATTTGTATAAAAACCCAAAAAAATTTATTTTACATGTAATGATATATTTTAGAATAATGTTATAAAAATGCCTTAAAAATTGACAACCTTGAAAAAATGACATATTTTCACAATTTAGAATGATGAGATAACCATGTTTATTCCATAAGCAACAATCAAAGGTTGATACTGATTTATAACAGTTGTATATATGAATGTTTGTTTCACATGTATTTCCTTATCGTCATTCTGACAAATTATTTCCCGATATGAACTGATTGATTTGGGTAATTTATCCAAATTCGATGTGATCTCCATAATTTTTTCTCCAGCATGAAAAGAAAATGTTGTTTTACAAGCATGTCAACTTTTTGAATAATGTTCTTCGAGGCTATCGAAGTCTTTTATCTCATCCTCTCACCATTCCCAAGGAGGCACGTGTCATTGCAAAATCTTATTCCAGATGTAAATGTTATTCAGGTAAAAATCAGCTCTGGACAAATGGCGTCAGCCACAATGTGTCATGTCAGCAAGCATGGTCACATCTATTTAAAGCCCAGCAAGCGATCCCAGACGAAGCCCCAATTATAGACTCCTTCTAAGTTCATCCTCAAAATCTTAGGTATATCACATATCGCCTTTTCTAATGATTTCCAGCGGATTTCCCTAATTGATGACATTCTTCCTATTGGATTATATATAGCGTTTGCACATATAGATTAATAATTTGAAAATTTTTGTTACTTACCCAATATGTAATTGTGGATCTGATTTATCGATCTTTTGATTTTTTTTTTCTTCATTCTTGCGATCTACTTGCACCTGTAGATTTGTTCATTGATTTCTTTTTCGCGTTTGTTTTTTTCAGCTTTCCCTTTACTAGATGCTCTTTCTGAAATCGCATCAGATACTACTGGTAAGATTCTGTTTCCTTATTTTATACTCTGGTAAAAATAGACCAACTTCTTCGAATTACTATTTGTCTACATATATTAGAAGTCAAAGTGAATCTTCCAAATAATTGAGGATATAGAATAGTAAAACTCAGAGGGTTAAGCATTTCTGAACTGTACCTAGCTATCAAAAAGGAAAAACACCAAAAGAGTCTCTGATTACTTTCCATTTTGAAATGGTCGGTTAATCTTATTAGATCATTTACTTAAAATTATGTCTTTATATATCGCAGAACTATGGAAACTTAAATAGAACTCGCTATATATTGTGAGGACCATTATAATGTTGCCGTTTAGCAAAAGTAATTTCTCTTCAATATATACTCCATGTCTATGCACCTCTGTCTTCACCAACTACTGTCTCATACTTGTCTTCACCAAGAAATTTATTATTCAAAACATAAACGCTCCTGTATCTTAAACATGGCTTTTAGCTTTGATCTCATAATTATAAGAGAAAAACACATTGAGATCAAATCCAATGAGTTCTTGTTTGTAAGATGTTATCTCTCTGCAGGTAACAACACTAAGACTACACTCGACACCGATGAAATATCATCTAACTCTCCGTTATTTTGAAACCAAATATTCTCGCTAAACTGTTCTGGAAACAGAAACACTTATAACACTTTGTCCCAAAGCTCTGTTTTTTTTGAATTCCGGAGGAGAGTAGCTGTCTCGATACTAGGGAAAATTAGTAAATTGGTTTTGTTTGGGAGGGCTGAGGTTCCATGAAAAAGTATTACCGTTCTAAGGAAATGGAAATAGACAAATGGGTATTCATTACTATGAAAAAGAGGCGGGTGAGTGAGGATGTGAAACCTCCTGCGGTTCAAATAGCAATAAAGTTATTGTGAGTTCCGGCGGTGTAAGAGACAGCACAAGAGAAAAAGGAGGAGAGTGGCGGAGTGCGTGACAAGTATAGGTGCAATAGTTGTGGGAGTTGTGATATGTTTGCGTCAGTTGAAGCTTTTGAAGCATTTTAAGCACCA
Organism: Primula vulgaris; assembly: GCA_963920805.1. Classification (NCBI taxonomy): domain Eukaryota; kingdom Viridiplantae; phylum Streptophyta; class Magnoliopsida; order Ericales; family Primulaceae; genus Primula; species Primula vulgaris. Next base: position 14,877,692 of record OY987215.1, on the reverse strand, counting down.
AGAAGGATATAAGCACTTAAAAAGTCTTACGGACCCGAGGGAAATTGCTACCAAACAAAGTTGAATTAGTGTTGGTCAAAACATATCAAAAATCTGTCACAGGTCGGCTTAGGAGTTACAAAACTGTCACAAAAGCATCCGCTAAATAGGTCATTGCAAAAATAGACATCAATGTTGTCGTCAATATTTAGACATCTTTTTTTTCAGTGAAATTTTCAATATGTTTGGTTTCACTTCTTGTTTTCTTTTGATTGTTTTACCTCTTTTTGAACATAATATATTTTGGAGTTCTTCACCTTTGCAATGACCAAATGAGAAAATCCACTGTATGTCATGATTTTTTAGTCTTTCGTGACGTAGCCCTATGAATAATCCACTTTAAATGCAAATAATGTATAAATTAAGGTTATGAATGTTATCTATTATTTTTGTCTTCTCAAAAGAGAAACACTACTAAACCACAAAAACGAATGAAGCAAGTAAAAAAATTAAGCAGAACAAGATCAATCCCTCGTTGAAGTCGCTTTCTAATAATTAGTCAAAATATACATTCTAGAGCATGACTCAGACTATAAGGGTAGCTACTACTATGTATTGCCTCTTTATACAGTATTTCGTACGCACAAAAGTCGTAAAAAATGCACCTAGTAAAATTCATAGAAGATACGGACTGTTTCTCCACCTTTGTATCCGGGACCTATAACTTCTGTTCAAAACAGCGGAAATGCGATTTTCTTTAACTCAGCTCTTACAAAACTTCCAATTTACCCAATAACCATATGACCCCTCTGCATATAAACTATATCTTTTTATAAATATAAAGGGAGTTTTTTTCAGTACCAAATATTCTGAATCCAATGCAATATCGTAACTCAGAGTTACAAACCGTAACTTTGAGTTCCGATATTGCATTGGATTCTTTTCCCTGTCAAAGTCAAAAATCAAAGTTACGTTTTCTAACTCTGAGTTACGAATTGTATCTATGAGTTACGATTAGAGTTGTTTTTTTATGGTCTTAGGGTTTTTATTAAGTTTGTGATATGAAATATTTTTTTAAGGTGTAGGATTGAAGTAAAAATATTTTTAACTGTTGTAAATTAATATGTAGTGCAATTACTTATCTTGTGGGAAGATTATCTGTAATTTTTTCTCCACAATATAAAAAGGTTATTGAATATTAGAAAATTATATAACGTTTTTTTAGTAGAAATTTTTGTAGGCCAACATGTCGGTTTATCTTATTAACTACATATCACTAGTTCCATTGAAGACGAGAGTTCCTCAAGAGGTATAGATAGAAAAACCTATTTTTACAATTATTTGGTTGTTTATATTATATTCATATCGATAGTAGTGATCGTCCTAAATAAGACTCTAAAGGGAAAACTTGCTTCTTAGTTAGTTATGGTGGCCCGTGTTTGGATATCTGTTTTGGAATAGTCTGTTGACAAAGATCATTCTCACCAAGATGTGATCTTCGACGAACCAGTTTTGGCAAAAGGTTAAGGTTGAAAATAAAAGAGCCACATGTCCAAAATAATGGTAGTAGTACTACCGAAAATTGAAATGGAGGTGACGACATGTATTAACAGGTTGAAGACAATGTGGAGTCACCCCAAATTGAATTGGAATTGTTGGGAAGAAGTTATCGAACATAACAATCAAATATATATTATTCGTCGTCCTTGGATTGGCGCAAGAGATCAAACCCCAAAACTCTTGCAAACAAAGTAAATGCTCTGACATCTCAACTACAATCATTTTGTGATTGTTAGTTACAACTTTTTATATATATTTAGTTAATTTTTATTAGATGTTCTGAATTTAATGCTATATTTATATGTATTTAGGCAAAAAAAAAGTACACCGCAAAACGCTATGTAGCAACGCTATTTGCGCTTTTAGCGTTTCTCTCGAAAAAACGCTACGCTAGCGATAACGCTATTTAAAACATTGCTTACAATTGCTGAAGGACCAACACCAATCAAAAGTGAGTGAGATCACATGTCGAAAGTATCTTAAGCTTCAATTGTTGGAATTTTGATGTAGGCATGGGGTGTACTAGGCTCGATATTGCACATGCAATGAAAGTTGTTAGTCTATATATGAGTGCTTCAGAAAAATGACATTCAGAAGCGGTTAATAGACTTTGTGTCTGTACAACTTTGTGTCTTTTGTAAATCGATGTACCTTTACGTGGGTTCGTTAATACACTTGGATAGTGATCCTGATAACCGAGAGTACAATAGGTTGTGTTTATACGTTCTGTGGTACATATGTTAGTTGGATATTGAAGCTATAGAATATTGTTTTACCAACGACTGAGGTTAAGTATGTTACCACGAGGTGAGCAAACGATATGATATAGTTTCAAGAGTTGTTGGAAAAGTTTGGGCAGAAACACGATAAGGAGGTTCTATATAGTGATAGCCAAAGTGCGGTAAGGTTGGGAAAGAATTTGGTGTTTCACACCAAACATATATAGATTCGCTGTCATTTACTCGATCGGTTTTAAACGAGAAAAAAATTGTTATAGTGAATATTGGAGGCGCAAGAAATCTTGATAATATGTTAACGAAGCACTTGAACTCCATAAATGATATATTGGAGTTGGCATTGTAATGCGAGTGTCATAGGAACCCAAGTAAGGGCTGGTCTGTGAGCGGAATATTGTTATGAAGGACTCGAGTTTGTCTCCAAATGAGAGATTGTTTGAAGTGGAGCTAGATCTACATAAGGTATCCACGAATAAAATCTATACTAAAACAATAATTAAAAGTAATAAATAAATATAAGAACAATAAATAAAAGATAAGGAAAGAAGGATATTACCGAGTAGGTGGTGTTTAGGGTTAATAAACCACCATGATTTCAGTAAAAGGGTAGGAGGACATGCTCATAATAGTGAGAAATCGTAACTTTAAAGAAAATAAGGACAAGGATAAATAATATAATTAAAGAGAGATAATTATATTTAATGGACGGTTTCTGCCCGAAGATAGAGCCTACAAAAAGAGGTTTACATCACTTGTATTTATAGTATTCAACTAAGAAAATTCTACAAACTAATTCCTAAAATATCCTAATTCGAATCAGAAGTGTCTAATTCGAATCAGGCTATGTTGACTAATTAAAATGCGCCACGTCATTAATTTATGGAGGCGGAGGGTGTCTGATTCGGATCAGAGGGGTCTGATTCGAATCAGCTAACGGACAACATATTTATATTTTCTTTTTGGCTTGATCGCTTACTTGTTTCCCAATTTTAACTCTTTTGACCGAATATAACTTCCATGTGTTCCTTTTTTGGGTTCTTTAGCTTCTCCAACTTGTATCTTGAGTACTTTCATCTTCAATTTTCTCATAAATGCACATAAAAAGGGAAATTTTCACTCATAATAGATAAATGGTCTAAAAAATACTTAAAAATTGTAAAATTATATTATAATACCATAACCCTTACTATAAAAATGGATTTAATATCATAAATAAGGCACAAAAATGACATATTCTAGGTCGAATTAGTTACTAGGCGTTTGCACGGTTAATATTGAATTATAAGTCGATATTAACATGTTTACTAACTAAGCATGCAATAAATATGAATTAAAACGTTTAAACGAGTTAAAACAGATAGGAAAAGCAGTAGAGAGTAAAGAAAACGATGTTATATTGAATTAAGAGTATTAAACTTACAATAAACAACGTAAAAGTGATGATTTGTGCACTAAAACTTCAAGTTTTTACCCCTTCTGCTATGGCATCTATGGACTTTTTGCTATTAATAATTTATGTTTTACTAGGTTTACAACTGATATGGACGGATACATATAAACACAAACCGAACAAATCTCTATCTTTCTTAAAAAAAAAATCTATTCTTAATCGGTTATGTTAACCTGTCAGAACATCTTCGTGAATTGTGCTTCTTGGTCTTCAATTCATCCGTCCATCTTCATAATCGGTGATTTCAGACCTTCAACTTCTTCTTTTCTTCATTTTGGTCCAACTTTGGGTTCACTTTTCATCTTGGTTTTGTTTTATTGTCTTAATTCAATGTTTTTCCCTACAAAAAAGCAAACAGGTGCAAATAACATATAAAAATGCATTATTTAGAAAATAATGCTTAAAGAAGCTATAATAATAACAAAACCAAGTTACAATTTATCAAATTAACCCATAAATAATACTAATTTGGGGTCTAATCGTCTCGAGTGTTAGAAGCTATAGAGAGTTAGCTACGTTGGTTAATTTTTTTAGTTGACCTTTTTCTTTTTCACTTGTTTTTCTTTCTTTTTCTTTGAGTTTTGTGCACTAACTAGCCTAAGAATTAAGTACATAAAAACAAATTCTAACTCATTTTCTTAGGAATCAGGATTGCATTTAACGTATTCAATAAGCCGTTAAACTTTTTAGTGGCATTAAAGAACGAATTTTGTCTCGTCATGGCTTACAAGGGAGATACCCACAAACATCACATATTAATTTTACTTTCTAGGTTCTCCTGAGCAATAGTAATAACAAATATGGTATACGACCAAAGAGTGCACACAAGAAGAAATGAAAAGGAAAATGTGGTGGGAAACAAAAATAAAATCCAACTAGACCTTCCCCTTATGATCAATGAAATCTACTACTAACAAGAATAAAATAGAGTACTCCAATTTACCTCGTACGTACACATCTGTCACGCCACTCAATCACTCATAACTCTCCTTGTGCTTCTTCATGCTCGTCGGGGTTAAATTTGTGTGTTAAGTCTATCTAGATGTTTGTTAAACTCTTAATGGTCAATTCTTTTATATCGCTGAAGAACCGGCCTAGCGGTGAGGGCTCGTGTCAATATTGAAAGTACCTCGAGCTAATGATGCTCACTGAAGGTGTCGTCTCCAAATAAAAATAAGTTATCGACTCCCTAAAATGTGTAATGTATGGGAGTATCTATCACGTATAAAAGAGTGCACTCTAGCTTATAAATGCGCTCAGTGTGTACAACTCCTATGAGATCGAGGAATATAAAAAGAAAATGGCAAGTGTAATAATCAAATGACTTAGCCTAATAATCAACAAATATTGCTGGCCTCTAAAAGTCACTTTAATTATTTTCTTTCTATTTTTTTTTAGATGGGGTATAGTTCTCTTTATTTTTTTGTATTTCATTTGTTTTTTTTCTTTTGATTTTTTTCAATTTTATTTGAAGTGACAAATATAATGGGAATGACCTAAATAAAGCAGCGTGCAACTCAAAATATTTATGGATGTTTTGCCTCAATTCTAATCACATAGTAACACTAACTATACCAAACAATGCGATGAGAATAATACAACATTAAAAATTATCGCATGTAAATCTCTATATTTGTGTGTAGTAAGGATAATTAAATCAAATGTCGTCTCATGCAAATCCTCTCAATCGTATAAATATGCCGAAGTCGAGATCGAGAACTAACTATATAACTGGTCGAAAACGCTTGTAAGTTGATGTCGCGCAAATTGCTATTTGACAATTTCCGGTTTTTATAGTGAAATTTGAATAACTCAAATAAAAAAGACTTATACCTCCACGTAAATGATTTTACGTATTTTATATGATTCGTGATTATTGATATCTTCTATTCAATTATATAATAAAATGTAAATCTATCCAATTTAATCTTTAATTTGCTATACCTTATGGTATTCAATGCCTAATAAGAATAAACTATCTTTTTGGTCGACAGTGGTCTCAAGAAATAAATAATAGAATCATTTGATTGCTATTTTGGCTCATTTATAAATTTGGTTTTGCACTAATTTAATCAAACAAACCCCTCATCCACCCCCCAACTCCACCACAACAACCAAACCTCTAAAATCCCAAAACTTGATCCATCTTAAAATCACAAAACTCGACCCACATTAGAAATGCAGAATCCGACTCACTTTAAAACCGTTACTAAGTTAACACAACCCAAAATGGTTTAGGGTTGATTGTGGGTTTCAAATTCATAACCAGGAAACTGAGCTGCGGAATCGAATGATAGACCTATATCAAAACTCAATAACTTTATCAGTTTATATTCCAAAATAAGTTCCACTTTTAAAACCTTATTCATAAAAAGTTCTTCCCAATTTTTTTATTCTTAACAAAAATTATCAATTTATTTTTCGTCATGTCAAATTGACTACAATCTATCCCAACTCGCTCTCCCCCATCAATTTTAAAGCACTTTAGAGTTTACCCCTACCCCAACCACCACTTGTCCATGTGTCAGCGGTGATCAATGCGCATACACGATTGTAAGAGCAATTTTAAATCAGGTTTGCTTCAACCCCCACCCACCACTTGTCCATGAGTTGTAGGTGGCGGTGGTGATCCGCTGGAGCGCTGGCAAAGTGTATACACATACATAAAAAGTGCATGACATTTCTTAAATGTCACACTACTTGATCCCATATTTAAAAATACATGATTAGAAAAAATGTTAGCATTTATTTATGGGATTGAAGATAGGAAAAACAATGTGTTCATATAATTTCGCTAGTAAGAAAGATTTTCCAACTTTATGTTATAACTTGCAAACCCTTAAAGCTTAATTGCTATTCATCACGTATCCTCGAGCTTAAATACGACTCTGCTGTTTGGGAGTTTTTCAGAGGCAAAGAACTGAGTTTATTTCTTTTAGTTTGATATCTATCTACAAATGTTTTGAGGAAAAATGTGATGAAACTATGCATATGTTGGAGTGGGAGAAAAAATTCGGTTTCATCAAGATGTCGCAGTTCAACTTTATCGAAATGTCGCAATTCGGCTTCATCAAGATGTCTTGTGAATATGGCCTGTGATTTTTTGAATGCATATGCTTCAACAAACACCTCAGAGATAAATTTCAATATGACTGAAACCATTATGTAAAATGATGTGCAAGAGAGAACGCAAGAAATGCTCATAAAATGTACAATTAAAGAGGAGGACACGGTTTTAAAGCTCTATAAAGATGAAGTTGAAGATTTAACGTGAAAGAACTTACCAAAGTATGGTTGTCTACTTTTGACGGTTGGTACCTTTGGATAATCGTTGTATGTTCCTTTGTACTTTAACTATATTTCTCTTTTCTATTTCCATTTGAACTTTTAATTATTTGTATTTATTAATTTCGTGTAGTGGGGTTTTTCCCCATATTTTATTTTTGCACCATTATGAATAAAAAATAAAATATCGAATTTCTCATTATTATATAGGAATAATGGTTACTTATTATACTAAAATTGGGTCTCTAGAATGAAGAAAACTTCAAGTATTTTCTTTGACTTTGCTAATTAATTGTGTTTAAAATAAGTGGGTAACTACATCGTTTCAATATGCGGGTATATCCAAAACTGAAAAACCACATGACCCGCCTTACATATGGTTGTGGTTCAGGTTTGTTTAGTAAATAATTCTCTCAAGAACCGACCAGCGAATGCATTTGGAACTGTAAAAACCAACTTACCCAAAAACATTGGTTCGGGTCGGGTAAGAGAAATAGTCGTATCGTCACTACATGTGGTAATGGCGATATTCACCGGCACCCCATCCTCTCTGCTTCACCTGTTTTCAACCACACTCCCCCCCCCTCCCCCTTTACTCCGACGGTAATATTCTCTTCCCATCACGCCATTGATAGTAGCATGAAATTGTTTTGATGTTTTTCCCGAATTTGCATGCGTAAATTTGTGTAGGTGAGATGGATAAACTATAGTTACGCCACTAGTGAGACCCACTTGAGTCGATCTAATCAAATTGTGAATCCCTAATGGTGTTACAACTCGCATGTCTCATATCGTTGTGCCACTAGTGTTGACGACCTGCCGATGGTTGTAACTTTTTACAGTTCAAGCTTGAATCAGATCTCTCATGAATGATAAATGTATCTTTCTGTTTTGAATTTATCTTTGTGGGATATGTCCCGTGTAGATTTGGTGTTATATTTTATTCTTTGAATATATGATTGATGATCACGATTTATCTGTATGTTTTTGAGATTATCTGCAGTTCAGCTTCTCGGAAGAGCGAGCACAAACCCTAACTTGCTCCTCTCGTAAGAGTGAATAATTTCTCTTTAATTACTTGGTTAAATATTATTTATTCACCTATTTATTGTATTTAATACGGGGGGTACATGCCCGAAATTTTAACCTCTATGACAACTCCAATCATTTGTTGGGCTTTTTTAACATTAATATAAGAAGGGCTCCATAATGTCATTAAATACATCATTAATATCTTTGTAATCATTTTTATGCATCTTTATCAGTCCGTTGACGAGTGTCCGGGGACACTACTTATGCATTAAATCACTCATTGAGTTCAACAATATAATAATAAATGACTGTAATTTCATTAATTATTCAAGACACTTAATTGTCACGAATAACAAAAAATCAATAATATTTCTAAATATATTTCATTAATTATTGAAAATAATATAATAAATACAAATAAAAATATAGAACCTTAATTGAACTATCCTAAATTTAAATGTTAATAAAAATAAAAATGATAATTCATAAAAAAAAAACTCAAATAAAAACATTGAACGCTAGTTGAAACTAACTTAAAATTAAATATTAACTAACATAAAAAACTATTGCATCTAATATTACTAATTATATATATACATATATGTGTGTATATAAACACCATTAAAAACATCAATATGGACATCAAAATCGTAACCCTTCATTTTATATATTTTCAATGGCTAGGATTAAAACTAACTAAAAACCATCTATGCTCTATTATCTCTTTCTACCTTCGTGACTTTTCCTGAGTGTAAGCTAAAAAAACATCTCCTGTAAAATTATCAATAAAAACCCACCAATCGTCCAAATAAACGAGTAAAATACATTCTTTTAAAAGGGAAAAATGATTAACGGTTAACCATCCACATACTATTAAATATTAATCAATATTACTTGTTATAAAATTAACAATCTGGTGTTATTGAGTTTGAGAAAATTCCATTTATGCAAATTTTGATCATGTATATAAGTTTTAGAACATGATCATTTTTATATTGTTACTTGTTACAAAATCTGGGTATTAATTAGAATTTGATTTTCATAAATATGTGGTTTTAGAGTGATTTGAATATGAAGAAAAGATAAATAGGGATGGAGAAATAAACTCATAGAGAGATATGTTAAAATGAAAATAGAAAAAAGTGTAGAGCCCAATTTTGTTTCCATTTCAGCCGTTAAAATGAAGGGTTGAGATTTTGATGTCTAACTTGATGTTTTGTGCTTTCTATGAAAACTAAGTATTAATGATTTAAGCATACCTTAGCAGTTGATGTGATCTCCATGTCGAAAGCAGTGGTGGATTTGATTTAAGATTCGGATTGGGGAAAATGAAAAACCCTAGGTTCATTGCCTCATTCTTGTATTTGCACTATATTGTAAATCCATTTTGGTAAATAAAATTTAAACTTTGCCAAAAAAAAAAAGAAGTAATAATGATTTATGTTTTATTTAAAGTAGTAATGTGTAGCATTAATGTGGGGTACTGTAAATGGTAATCTAGTGTCCGGTACACCCATTATGTATCATTATCGTATCTTTATTAATTATTACTATAATTAGTACATATATGCATTTAAATGGGTTAACATCGGCCCCCGAAGGAAAAAAAAATGTTTTATTTCTGTATATTGCAGTCCTATCTGGTACATGTATGCATTTAAATATGTTTTAAGATACGAAAATGCTCATATGCCCTACTCTCTCTCTCTCTCTCTTCCGCCTTGATGACTAATATACGGGTATATCTCTACATGCATATATATATATATATATCAACCTATATATATATATCTCTACATGTATGTATATACATATATATTATACATACATCTATATAATATCTCTCATTACATGATGATGAGTAAGCAGGTTGATATCTAATCAAGCTATATGTTGTGTATAAATTAAGCAGCTGATAATATGATTCTAAAATAGTTTTGAGAAAACCTAAAAGCGACCTTATCCGTTGGATTTCTACATAAATATTGGGAAACGTTTTCTTTAATTAGAACTACCATATATTGATGTCTATTATTGAGCAGGCTATTAGAACTACACCGATCGTTGTTCATTTCATTTCACTAAAAAAGAACCCCACACGTATGGTCTGGTTCAAAACATACACCTATAAGGTGAGATTTGATGAGACTTGCTTTTATTTAAATTCCTTCCGTCATGTTATTATTCTTTGTTGTAAACCTATATATTTATGTTAGTATTATAGGTACAATCAGTGTTCTAAAAGTGATGCTTATGCGCAAATTAGGCGGTAGACGGAGGTAGCAAAAAAGGCATGTCGAACGAGAGTAAATAAGTTATTCCTCCTCCACATAAACAAATCTCTCTACTCTCTCTCTCTCCGCCCCCTAAATAAACTTGATCTAAGCCGCCGCCACCAGCACGACTACCTGGGGTGGGGGTCGGCCCCTCCACCCCTACTCTGAGCAAATTTACGACACTCCTCTACACTGTAGCGGTCACAAACCTCCAACCCCATAACCTGCCACAAATTTCAACCTCATCCCATCCCATCTCAACACAATCTATCTCATAAAACCAGCTCTCACCTCACACCCACTGTTCACCTCATATCTGCCGCTCTCATCATCTCATCTAGTATGACCACGCCTATACGTAGCAGCTATGGGGATGCTTCATATGACGGATCATCATTTCTGTCTGAACTTCATTCATACAGAGGCGTGTCGCTCGTAGCAGATTTAGGTATGTTTCGCGACATATCTGGTGAGTTGTGGGTCTCACATCCTCTTTTCGGTAGGTCTGGTTTGATTGGATTTCAGTTTATGGGCTTTGTTTGGTTTTTGCCACTGCAGGTTTGGTTAGACTATTTGTGTACTTATATGTTAGCGTTTATTTATATTCGATTCCAGACGATTTGATCCTTTTGGTTATACTCATTTTATAATATGAGACCCCATCGGAGTAGACGCGAATAACTTTACTTTAGGAAATGGGTTCGGTCGGGGTGTTCTTGGGGCTCAGATAACTTAGTAGGGTTGTTTGGTTAGGTCATTTAGTGCGCTGGCACCCCGGTCGTAATTACAGCACCAGATTGCGCTGAATCTCTTGAAGTAAATGTGTCTTTTCTCTACCCAGGGTATGTTATGTCATGTGTTCTCTTTTGTTGGACGAAATATTGTAAATTTTGCTAGAACCGAGTAGGGCATTTTGACTTGTATATCGGATTTGGGTATTATATTATTATTTTTCATACCCATTTTGATTGTTATGTATGTTCTAATTTCATCCCAACTATTGCTATTCGTTTGGCGACAATTGGAGCTTTGGGGCTATGTTTAAAGTATGAGTGGCTATTTCGATCTTTTGCGTATTCTGTTGGCTTCCGGTTGGCCTCCCTACACCTATTATAGTATGCACGTTCATTTGATCATCCTCTGCTGCAACAGACGCAATTGACGGAACTTTTTAGTTTGATATTTAAGATAATATTTTGGTGAATTTTGTTTTAGCCATGGTGGATTTGGACGGTAACACTTGAGTAGCAGGCTTCCGGGCACTCTGAATGATTTATATTATGTATTTTTAGCCAGCCCCTTGAAGTCTGTTCCGGGGGCATCTGTACTCTGTATTCTGACATGTTATTTGCAATAATAATGAGCTTTTTAAAAAAAAGTATTCTCCAACAAAGGACAAGTCTCCTACAACTCCCAACATGAATGGTTTTTCGAGATAAAATGACTCGGGGAGTGAAAATAGCAAGAACATTGTCGACCAATCTCTTGTTGGGGGGAACCTTGATCGTTCCTCGCATATACTCAAATTTGAGGCGATGAAATCAAGTGAGAATGCAGAGGAAAAGTATTCCACACTAGATGATAATTAGGACTACCCAACCACAGAAGATGGTGCCGGTTTTTTAGAATTTATTCCCATATTTGAAAGCTTCAAGGTTATGGTGAATGGCAATGACACAGACCAGGTTCTTGGTGATGACATACATGCAAAATACTTCGATCAGTGCTTATCTCAAGGATCATATTTACATGCATGATTAGCGAAAATCATCGGCTCTAAACTTTCTGTTGAAACTATTCCCATCGTAACAGATATATCTGAGTGGATTAGAAATTGCAACCTTGTATCAAATTTGGCTGATTTTAATGAACGGCGAAATTTATTGCAAGGATTTGAAATGTGGAATGAACTTGGGGTTCTTGATCAAGCGACTAAATTCGATATATGGCATTATGCTTGTTTCAATTTATTTGTCCACTTTTCTAAAATAGAAGTAAATCTTTTACAACATTATAAAATTACCCATACTTTGTTTCTTTATAGCTAAATGATCATTTCAAAAAGTAATGGGTAATATTAGAAAGAGAGTGTGAAAAAAGTGTGGTAATTATGTTCCCTTATTTACGGTATTTAGTCGCTTGATCAAGAACCCCAAGTTCATTCCACATTTCAAATCCTTGCAATAAATTTCGCTGTTCTTCAAAATCAGACAAATTTGATACAAGGTTGCAATTTCTAATCCACTCGGATATTTGTGTTACGATGGGAATAATTTCAACAGCAGTTTAGAGCTGATGATTTTCGCCAATCGTGCATGTAAATATCATCTTTGAGATAAGCACATATCGAAGTATTTTTCACGTATGTCATCACCAAGAGCCTCGTCTACGTCCTAGCCATCCACGATAACTTACCTTGAAGCTTCAAATTTGGGAATAAATTCTAAAAAACAGGGTTTGTATTCTGATCAGGTTGGGTAGTCCTGATTATCAACTAGTATGGAATGCTTTTCCTCTGCATTCTCAGTTGATTTCAATGTCTCAAATGTGACTATCTGCAAGGAACGGTCAAGGTTCCCCTAACAAGAGATTGGTCGACAATATTCTTGCCATTTGCACTCCCCGAGTCATTTTGTCTCAAGAAACCATTCATGTTGGGAGTTGTAAGAGACTTGTCGTTTGTGGTAGAAGACTTGTTTCCTCTTGTTAGACATGCCTTTTTTGCTAACTCAGATTCCAGAGAACCAGGAGACCAAGCTACGAAACTGTTGGATCCCGAATCAGCATCTTTCCTCATTTTTTTAATACGTTCTGTTTTCTCAGGGTTTTGAGGTACTGCTCTCTTGTTCTATTTTTGAAGACCTGATTTTGAGGTACTGCTCTCTTGTTTTTTTCTTTTACTTGGGTTAAAAATAATAAGTTAATCGGAACTGTTTACATCAACTGTTGATAAAAAGTTGCTTGTGTGCTATTAATTTTGTGATATTATTATTACTTAACATTTACATTTTATAAGTTTTTAGAGATCATGGATTTAGCATTTATATTTTATAAGTTTTTTAGAGATCATGGGTTCATGGTATTAAAACTATGTAACCTTTTATTTCCTACATTTATGTTGAGTTTAGTATAAATAAGTGATCTTTTTACCTTTGTAAGGCACACCAAAATAATAAAAAGTCAATTCCCTTTTCTTGTGTTTTTTCTAGCATTTTGTTACTAGTTTTCCGACCTCCTTTTATATTCTTTCAAATCCAACATCCACTACCTTCCCCTTTCCTAGGGAGGCATTGGGATTTTGAGAACTGTTGTTGAGCAAATCAAACTAGATTGAACTTCTGTGTTGAAACTAAGTTTTAAACTTCAAATCTCTTAATTTTCACGGATATCGCTATGTTTCCATCTGTTTTCCGGTATGCAGACCAACTGTTTCTACATGTTCCCACACTGAGAGAAACTTTATCTAGTGGCCTTTCACATTGCTTGAGTTAGTTGATAAATTATAATTATCCTTCTGTGTTTAAAAAGACTTGAATTTTGGCATCTTTTAGTTTTTTATTTATTAATGTAACCAACTATTTTAATCTTGGTTAATATAGAGTTTTGTACATAAGATATCGAATATGGTGATCGAGATCAATATTGGAATACAGATTGACCACATAGACCATGAGACTGTTGGATTTGAAAGAATATCAAAAGAGATCGGAAAACTAGTAACAAAATGCTAGAAAAACCACAAGAAGGGGGAAATGACTTTTTATTATTTTGGTTCGTCTTACAAAGGTAAAAACATCACTTATTTATAATAAACTCAACATGAATGTAGCAAATGAAAGGTTACATAGTTTTAATCCCATGAACCCATGATCTCTAAAAAACTTATAAAATATAAATGCTAAATACATGATCTCTAAAAACTTATAAAATGTAAATGATAAATAATAATAATACCACAAAATTAATACTATATAAGTTACTTTTTTTCAACAATCCCCCTTAATCTTGTTTGGTAACTCCGAGTATAATCCTCAATTTTCAAAAATCTTCGTACTTGAGAGCCTTCGTAAAAATATCCGTCAATTGATCTTGTGACTTCGCGTACTTTACTTTAACATCCTTATTTTCAATACACTCGCGAATAAAATGATAACGCGTGTCGATATGCTTACTTCGATCATGAAACACCGGATTTTTTGCAAGGGCAATCGCGGAATTATTATCAACAAACACTTTTGTAGCTTCATTTTGTGGCATCCACAATTCTTTCAACAAATTTCGTAGCCAAATTGTATGACAAATACAAGAATTAACGGCAACATATTCGGCTTCACATGTAGATAGTGTCACAATTGGTTGTTTTTTCGAACTCCAAGTAAAAGCCGTATCTCCCATATAAAAAACAAAACCACTTGTACTTTTACGATCACCAATATCGCCTCCCCAATCGCTATCACTATAGCCAATCAACTCAAAATTATTAGAAAATGAGTAATTTAATCCAAAATCAACCGTACCTTTTATATAACGGAAGATTCGTTTCGCGGCCTTCCAATGCGACAAAGATGGAGCTTCCATATAACGGCTAATAAGACCAACTCCATATAAAATATCCGGTCGAGTAATAGTTAAATATCGTAAGCTTCCAACAAGACTCTTAAAAAACGTCGGATCCACACTTTCATCCTCAAAATATTTCGATAATTTTGTAGCATCATATACCGGGGTATTTATCGGCTTACACCCATCCATTTTAAACTTTTTAAGGATGTTTTTTGCGTTCCCTTCTTGCGAAATAAAAATTACATTTTTATTTTATTTCACCTCAATTCCAAGATAATACGACATATGACCAATATCCGTCATTTCAAATTCATGACTCATTACCCTTTTAAAATCCTCAAATAACTTCGGATTATTTCCCGTAAAAATCAAATCATCAACATATAGGTAAACAATCAACACATCACCATTTTTATCCATTTTCACATAAAGAGAATGCTCATGGGGACACCTTATAAAATTATTTTTTTGGAAATACTTATCAATTCTAGTATTCCAAGTTCTCGGGGTTTGTTTCAAACCGTAAAGCGCTTTTTTCAATTTTAAAACTTTATTTTCAAATCCCATAATCCCATAACCCGGTGATTGTTGCAAATAATCCCATAACCCGCTTTTGTCGCCTAATTTGGACCTTTTTTGATCCGGAACATGAGCATACGCAATACTCCCAAAAACTCGTAAGTGAAAAATAACCGGTTTTCTTTCGCTCCATGCTTTCTCGGGAGTTTTACCCCAAACACTTCGGGATGGAGAATGGTTCGATAAATAAACCGCACTAGCCACGGCCTCGGCCCAAAACTCTTTCGGAACATTTTTACTTTTAAGCATGCTACGAGCCATATTTAAAAGAGATCGGTTTTTTTCTTTCAACAACCCCATTTTGTTGTGAGGTATAAGGAACCGTCAAAGGAAGAAAAATTCCATTTTCTTCGCAATAATTTTCAAAATTGTTTGAGAGAAATTCACTGCCTCGATCCGATCTCAAAGAATTTATTTTGTGACCACTTTCATTTTCAACACGAGCTTTAAATTTTTTGAAAGCATCAAAAATATCGGATTTTTGTTTCAAAAAATAAGCCCAAGTATTTCGACTAAAATCATAAATAAAAAGAGCAAAATAATTTATTTTTCCAAGAGAACTTGGTTTAATAGGAACACAAATATTTGTATGAACAAGTTCCAACGGTTTTTTAGCTCTTGTAGTCGCTTGTTTCGGAAAACTTTTCCTCATTTGTTTTCCAAACAAACATGCCTCACAAAGTTCATCAATATGATCAATATGAGGTAAATCTTTCTCCATACTTTTACTACTCAACAATTTCAAACCACCAAAATTAAGGTACCCAAATCTCAAATGACAAAACCACTATTTTTCTTTAAAACACGCTTTCAAACATTCAGCCCCACCATTTTGAATATCCAAAGAAAACATTCTATTTTTCGACATCGGGACTTTTGCAACCAAATTGCTATTTTTATCACTTAATAAAATATTATAATTTTTCGAATGAATATCATAGCTCTTTTCCAAAAGTTGTTCCAAACTCAAAATATTATACTTCATATTTGGCACATAATAAACGTTCGAGATAAAATCATTTTCTCCATTTTTCAATTGGATTAAGACTTTTCTCTTCCCTTTCACTGGAATTTTAGATTCATCACCAAAATAAATATCTTCATTTGCCGTTTCATCAATTTCGGTAAACATATTTTTATTACCACACATATGGTTGCTAGCCCTCGTATCTAAATATCACGTAGTATTTTCTCCGCTTTTATTTTCATTATGCGCAAATAAAAGTGTAGAACGTTGTTTATTTTGTCTAGCAAAATTAGCCCTTTCCTCAAATTTATTATTACTCAATCTACACTCGGAAGCGTAATGCCCAAAATTTTGACAATTATAACATTTAATTTGGGACTTATGATAACTCGGTTTTCCATTATAATTTCCTCCTCTTTCACAGCCTCTTGTGGGATAAGAGTTTTGTCACCTCTCTTCTTTTTTGAAAGAGTTGTAACCACCACGGCCATAATTTTGACCTCGATCTCTTTCTCATTGGATTTTTGAATTGCCAAAACTTTTCTCGTTCATGCTAAATTTCGTATCAAGAGCTTGCTCGAGCGGCTGTTCTTTCACAACTCTTTTGTTGAGTTTTTCTTCATGAGCTTGGAGCGAGCCCAAGAGTTGATCCACCCTCATAGATTCTACGTCTTTAGATTCCTCGATAGCCATAACAATATAATCCCATTTGTAATCTAAAGAATGTAAAATTTTCTCGACAACACGGATGTCGTCCAATTTTTCACCACATCTTTTCATTTGATTGACGACCTTTTGAATTCGTGAAAAATAGTCGTCAACCGATTCGGAGACTTTCATACATAAAGCCTCAAAATCACCACGTAAGGTTTGGAGTCTAATCTTTTTTACCTTGTCAAATTCTTTGAACGAATTCTCCAAAATATCTCAAGTTTCTTTGCTTGTGGTTGCACACGCCACCTTTTCGAACTTAGTTTCTTCCAAAGCTTGATGGATGATGTTAAGAGCCTTTTGATCCTTCTTCTTTAAGTCCTCCATTTGAGCCTGAGTTACGTCAGCGTTTTCTTCGGGTTGAGTATCCCGGTCTCTACGATTTTCCACACATTTCAGGAACCGAGAAGCACTTTCATTCTTATTCTCCAATTATCGTAGAAATCTTTCTTAAGCATGGGGATAAAATGGGTCATTCCACCGGCCATTTTGGAACCGTTGGCTCTGGTACCACTGTTGAATTTGAAAGAATATCAAGGGAGATCGGAAAACTAGTAACAAAATGCTAGAAAAACCACAAGAAAGGGGAAATGACTTTTTATTATTTTGGAGAATGCGACTCACTTTAAAACCGTTACTAGGTTAACCCAACCCAAAATGGTTTAGGGTTGATTGTGGGTTTCAAATTCATAACCAGGAAACTGAGCTGCAGAATCGAATGATAGACCTATATCAAAACTCGATAACTTTATCAGTTTATATTCCAAAATACGTTCCACTTTTAAAACCTTATTCATAAAAAGTTCTTCCCAATTTTTTTATTCTTAACAAAAATTGTCAATTTATTTTTCGTCAGGTCAAATCGACTACAATCTATCGCAAATCGCTCTCCCCCATCAATTTTAAAGCACTTTAGAGTTTACCCCTACCCCAACCACCACTTGTCCATGTGTCAGCGGTGATCAATGCGCATACACGATTGTAAGAGAAATTTTAAATCAGGTTTGCCTCTACCCCCACCCACCACTTGTCCATGAGTTGTAGGTGGCGGTGGTGATCCGCTGGAGCTCTGACAAAGTGTATACACATTCATAAAAAGTGCATGACATTTCTTAAATGTCACACTACTTGATCCCATATTTAAAGATACATGATTAGAAAAAATGTTGGCATTTATTTATGGGATTGAAGATGGGAAAAACAATGTGTTCATATAGTTTTGCTAGCAAGAAAGATTTTCCATCTTTATGTTATAACTTGCAAACCCCTTCGAGCTTAATTGCTATTCATCACGTATCCTCGAGCTTAAATACGACTCTGCTGTTTGGGAGTTTTTCAGAGGCAAAGAACTGAGTTTATTTCTTTGAGTTTGATATCTATCTACAAATGTTTTGAGGAAAAATGTGATGAAACTATGCATATGTTGGAGCGGGAGAAAAAATTCGGTTTCATCAAGATGTCGCAGTTCAACTTTATCAAAATGTCGCCATCCGCTTCATCAAGATGTCTTGTGAATATGTCCCGTGATTTTTTGAATGTATATGCTTCAACAAACGCCTCGGAGACAAATTTCAATATGACTGAAACCATTATGTGAAATGATGTGCAAGAGAGAACGCAAGAAATGCTCATAAAATGTACAATTAAAGAGGAGGACACGATTTTAAAGCTCTATAAATATGAAGTTGAAGATTTAACGTGAAAGAACTTACCAAAGTATGGTTGTCTACTTTTGACGGTTGGTACCTTTGGATAATCGTTGTTTGTTCGTTTGGACTTTAACTATATTTCTCCTTTCTATTTCCATTTGAACTTTTAATTATTTGTATTTATTAATTTCATGTAGTGGGGTTTTTCCCCATATTTTATTTTTGCACCATTATGAATAAAAAATAAAATATCGAATTTCTCATTATTATATAGGAATAATGGTTACTTATTATACTAAAATTGGGTTTCTAGAATGAAGAAAAGTTCAAGTATTTTCTTTGACTTTGCTAATTAATTGTGTTTAAAATAAGTGGGTAACTATATCGTTTCAATATGTGGGTATATCCAAAACTGAAAAACCACATGACCCGCCTTACATATGGTTGTGGTTCAGGTTTGTTTAGTAAATAATTCTCTCAAGAACCGACCAGCGAATGCATTTGGAACTGTAAAAACCAACTTACCCAAAAACATTGGTTCGGGTCGGGTAAGAGAAATAGTCGTATCGTCGCTACATGGCGATATTCATCGGCACCCCATCCTCTCCGCTTCACCTGTTTTCAACAACACTCCCCCCCCCCTTACTCCGGCGGTAAGATTCTCTTCCCATCGCGGCATTGATAGTAGCATGAAATTGTTTGATGTTTTTCATGAAAAAGTCTCAGATGAAAATCTACTGAGTTAATTAAACACTGGGTCACTGGGTGGATCCCTTAGGTCGCGCATTTGTATAAAAACCCAAAAAAAATTATTTTACATGTAATGATATATTTTAGAATAATGTTATAACAATGCCTTCAAAATTGAAAACCTTGAAAAAATGACATATTTTCACAATTTAGAATGATGAGATAACCATGTTTATTCCATAAGCAACAATCAAAGGTTGATACTGATTTATAACAGTTGTATATATGAATTTTTGTTTCACATGTATTTCCTTATCATCATTCTGACAAATTATTTCCCGATATTAACTGATTGATTTGGGTAATTTATCCGAATTCGATGTGATCTCCATAATTTTTTCTCCAGCATGAAAAGAAAATGTTGTTTTACAAGCATGTCAACTTTTTGAATAATGTTCTTCGAGGCTATCGAAGTCTTTTATCTCATCCTCTCACCATTCCCAAGGAGGCACGTGTCATTGCAAAATCTTATTCCAGATGTAAATGTTATTCAGGTAAAAATCAGCTCTGGACAAATGGCGTACAGCCACAATGTGTCGTGTCAGCAAGCATGGTCACATCTATTTAAAGCCCAGCAAGCGATCCCAGACGAATCCCCAATTATAGACTCCTTCTAAGTTCATCCTCAAAATCTTAGGTATATCACATATCGCCTTTTCTAATGATTTCCAGCTGATTTCCCTAATTGATGACATTCTTCCTATTGGATTATATATAGCGTTTGCACATATAGATTAATAATTTGAAATTTTTTGTTACTTACCCAATATGTAATTGTGGATCTGATTTATCGATCTTTTGATTTTTTTTCTTCATTCTTGCGATCTACTTGCACCTGTAGATTTGTTCATTGATTTCTTTTTCGCGTTTGTTTTTTTCAGCTTTCCCTTTACTAGATGCTCTTTCTGAAATCGCATCAGATACTACTGGTAAGATTCTGTTTCCATATTTTATACTCTGGTAAAAATAGACCAACTTCTTCGAATTACTATTTGTCTACATATATTAGAAGTCAAAGTGAATCTTCCAAATAATTGAGGATATAGAATAGTAAAACTCAGAGGGTTAAGCATCTCTGAACTGTACCTAGCTATCAAAAAGGAAAAACACCAAAAGGGTCTCTGATTACTTTCCATTTTGAAATGGTCGGTTAATCTTATTAGATCATTTACTTAAAATTATGTCTTTATATATCGCAGAACTATGGAAACTTAAATAGAACTCGCTATATATTGTGAGGACCATTATAATGTTGCCATTTAGCAAAAGTAATTTCTCTTCAATATATACTCCATGTCTATGCACCTCTGTCTTCACCAACTACTGTCTCATACTTGTCTTCACCAAGAAATTTATTATTCAAAACATAAACGCTCCTGTATCTTAAACATGGCTTTTAGCTTTGATCTCATAATTATAAGAGAAAAACACATTGAGATCAAATCCAATGAGTTCTTGTTTGTAAGATGTTATCTCTCTGCAGGTAACAACACTAAGACTACACTCGACACCGATGAAATATCATCTAACTCTCCGTTATTTTGAAACCAAATATTCTCGCTAAGCTGTTCTGGAAACAGAAACACTTATAACACTTTGTCCCAAAGCTCTGTCGTTTTTGAATTCCGGAGGAGAGTAGCTTTCCCGATACTAGGGAAAATTAGTAAATTGGTTTTGTTGGGGAGGGCTGAGGTTCCATGAAAAAGTATTACCGTTCTAAGGGAATGGAAATAGACAAATGGGTATTCAATAGTATGAAAAAGAGGTGGGTGAGTGAGGATGTGAAACCTCCTGCGGTTCAAATAGCAATAAAGTTATTGAGAGTTCCGGCGGTGTAAGAGACAGAACAAGAGAAAAGGAGGAGAGTGGCGGAGTGCGTGACAAGTATAGGTGCAATAGTTGTGGGAGTTGTGATATGTTTGCGTCAGTTGAAGCTTTTGAAGCATTTTAAGCACCAAGAAGGATATAAGCACTTCAAAAGTCTTACGGACCCGAGGGAAATTGCTACCAAACAAAGTTGAATTAGTGTTGGTCAAAACATATCAAAAATCTGTCACAGGTCGGCTTAGGAGTTACAAAACTGCTTCAAAAGCATCCGCTAAATAGGTCATTGCAAAAATAGACATCAATGTTGTCGTCAATATTTAGACATGTTTCTTTGCAGTGAAATTTTCAATGTTTGGTTTCACTTCTTGTTTCCTTTTGATTGTTTTACCTCTTTTTGAACATAATATATTTTGGAATAACCAAATGAGGAAATTAGGAGTAGTCATTACAGTGTATGTCATGATTTTTTAGTCTTTCGCGATCTAGCCCTATGAATAATCCACTTTAAATGCAAATAATGTATAAATTAAAGTTATGAATGTTATCTGTTATTTTTGTCTTCTCAAAAGAGAAACACTTGCTCTAGAAACTGACTACTAAACCACAAAAACGAATGAAGCAAGTAAAAAAATTAAGCAGAACAAGATCAATCCCTCGTTGAAGTCGCTTTCTTATAATTAGTCAAAATATACATTCTAGCGCATGACTGAGACTATAAGGGTAGCTACTATGTATTGCCTCTTTATACAGTATTTCGTACGCACAAAAGTCGTAAAAAATGCACCTAGTAAAATTCATAGAAGATACGGACTGTTTCTCCACCTTCGTATCCGGGACCTATAACTTCTGTTCAAAACAGAGGAAATGCGATTTTCTTTAACTCAGCTCTTACAAAACTTCCAATTTACCCAATAACCATATGACCCCTCTGCATATAAACTATATCTTTTTATAAATATAAAGGGAGAGTTTTTTTCAGTACCAAATATTCTGAATCCAATGCAATATCGTAACTCAGAGTTACAAACCGTAACTTTGAGATCCGATTTGCATTGGATTCTTTTCCCTGTCAAAGTCAAAAATCAAAGTTACGTTTTCTAACTCTGAGTTACGAATTGTATCTATGAGTTACGATTAGAGTTGTTTTTTATGGTCTTAGGGTTTTTATTAAGTTTGTGATATGAAATATTTTTTTAAGGTGTAGGATTGAAGTAAACATATTTTTAACTGTTGTAAATTAATATGTAGTGCAATTACTTATCTTGTCGGAAGATTATCTGTAATTTTTTCTCCACAATATAAACAGGTTATTGAATATTAGAAAATTATATAAGGTTTTTTTAGTAGAAATTTTTGTAGGCCAGCATGTCGGTTTATCTTATTAACCACATATCACTAGTTCCATTGAAGACGAGAGTTCCTCAAGAGGCATAGACAGAAAAACCTATTTTTACAATTATTTGGTTGCTTATATTATATTCATATCGATAGTAGTGATCGTCCTAAATAAGACTCTAAAGGGAAAACTTGCTTCTTAGTTAGTTATGGTGGCCCGTGTTTGGATATCTGTTTTGGAATAGTCTGTTGACAAAGATCATTCGCACCAAGATGTGATCTTCAACGAACCAGTTTTGGCAAAAGGTTAAGGTTGAAAATAAAAGAGCCACATGTCCAAAATAATGGTAGTAGTACTACCGAAAATTGAAATGAAGGTGACGACATGTATTAACAGGTTGAAGACAATGTGGAGTCACCCCAAATTGAATTGGAATTGTTGGGAAGAAGTTATCGAACATAACAATCAAATATATATTATTCATCATCCTTGGATTTGTGCAAGATCCGTAGGCACCTCATTTGCTACACACTTAAAATCATTGTTTTAAAAAGCGCGCTATAGTTCGCGAAATAGCGTTTTTCGGCCGAAAAACTCTATGATAAACCGCTATTTGGATGGAAAAACGCTAAATTCATGCTATAGAAACGCTATTTACGCTATAGCGGGTGCACTTCAAATTTTTTTAATTTTTGGTTAAAATTTTAATGAAATTATTGGAGGCTAAAGAGAATCAAACCCCAAAACTTTTGCAAACAAAGTAAATGTTCTGACATCTCAACTACAATCATTTTGTGATTGTTAGTTACAACTTTTTATATATATTTAGTTAATTTTTATTAGATGTTCTGAATTTAATGCTATATTTATATGTATTTAGGCAAAAAAAAAATTACACCGCAAAACGCTATGTAGCAACGCTATTTGCTCTTTTAGCGTTTCTCTCAAAAAAACGCTATGCTAGCGATAACGCTATTTAAAACATGCTTAAAATTGCTGAAGGACCAACACCATCAATCAAAAGTGAGTGAGATCACATGTCGAAAGTATCTTAAGCTTCAATTGTTGGAAGTTTGATTTAGGCATGGGGTGTACTAGACTCGATATTGCACATGCAATGAAAGTTGTTAGTCTATATATGAGTGATTTAAAAAATGACATTCAGAAGCGATTAATAGACTTTGTGTCTATACAACTTTGTGTCTTTTGTAAATCGATGTAGATTTACGTGGGTTCGTTAATACACTTGGATAGTGATCTTGATAACCGAGAGTACAATAGGTTGTGTTTATACGTTCAGTGGTACATATGTTAGTTGGATATTCAAGATATAGAATATTGTTTTACCAACGACTGAGGTTAAGTATGTTACCACGAGGCGAGCAAACGATATGATATAGTTTCAAGAGTTGTTGGAAAAGTTTGGGCAGAAACACGATAAGGAGGTTCTCTATAGTGATAGCCAAAGTGCGGTAAGGTTGGGAAAGAATTCGGTGTTTCACACCAAACATATATAGATTCGCTATCATTTATTCGATCTGTTTTAAACGAGAAAAAATTTGTTCTAGTGAAGATTGGAGGCGCAAGAAATCTTGATAATATGTTAACGCAGCACTTGAACTCCATAAATGATATATTGGAGTTGGCATTGTAATGCGAGTGTCATAGGAACCCAAGTAAGGGCTGGTGCGAGCGGAATATTGTTATGAAGGACTCGATTTTGTTTCCAAATGAGAGATTGTTTGCAGTGGAGCTAGATCTACATAAGGTATCCACGAATAAAATCTATACTAAAACAATAATTAAAAGTAGTAAATAAATATAAGAACAATAAATAAAAGATAAGGAAAGAAGGATATTACCGAGTAGGTGGTGTTTAGGGTTAATAAACCACTATGATTTCAGTAAAAAGGTAGGAGGACATGCTCATAATAGTGAGAAATCGTAACTTTAAAGAAAATAAGGACAAGGATAAATAATATAATTAAAGAGAGATAATTATATTTATGGAGGGTTTCTGCCCGAAGATAGAGCCTACAAAAAGAGGTTTACATCACTTGTATTTATAGTATTCAACTCAGAAAATTCTAAAAACTAATTCCTAAAATATCCTAATTCGAATGAGAGGTGTCTAATTCGAATCAGGCTATGTTGACTAATTCAAATGCACCACGTCATTAATTTATGGCGGCGGAGGGTGTCTGATTCGGATCAGAGGGGTCTGATTCGAATCAGCTGACGGACAACATATTTTTATTTTCTTTTTGGCTTGATCTCTTACTTGTTTCCCAAATTTAACTCTTTTGACCGAATATAACTTCCATGTGCTCTTTTTTTAGGTTCTTTATCTTCTCCAACTTGTATCTTGAGTACTTTCATCTTCAATTTTCTCATAAATGCACATAAAAAGGGAAATTTTCACTCATAATAGATAAATGGTCTAAAAAATACTTAAAAACAGTAAAATGTTATTATAATACCATAACCCCTAATATAAAAATGGATTTAATATCATAAATAAGGCCAGGAAAAGACATATTCTAGGTCGAATTAGTTACTAGGCGTTTGCATGATTAATATTGAATTATAAGTCGATATTAACGTGTTTACTAACTAAACATGCAATAAATATGAATTAAAAATTTTAAACGAGTTAAAACAGATAGGAAAAGCAGTAGAGAGTAAAGAAAACGATGTTATATTGAATTAAGAGTATTAAACTTACAATAAACAATGTAAAAGTGATGATTTGTGCACTAAAACTTCAAGTTTTTACCCCTTCTGCTATGGCGTCTCTGGACTTTTTGCTACTGATAATTCATGGTTTACTAGGTTTACAACTAATACATATAAACACAAACCGAACAAATCTCTATCTTTCTTAAAAAAAATATCTATTCTTAATCGGTTATGTTAACCTGTCAGAACATCTTCGTGAATTGTGCTTCTTGGTCTTCAATTCATCCGTCCATCTTCATAATCGGTGATTTCAGACCTTCAACTTCTTCTTTTCTTCATTTTGGTCCAACTTTGGGTTCACTTTTCATCTTGGTTTTGTTTTATCGTCTTAATTCAATGTTTTTTCCTACAAAAAAGCAAACAAGTGCAAATAACATATTTAGAAAATAATGCTTAAAGAAGCTATTTAGAAAATAATGCTTAAAAATAATGCTTAAAGAAGCTATTTAGAAAATAATGCTTAAAGAAGCTATTTAGAAAAGCAAACAAGTGCTTAATGCTTAAAAATGCATTATTTAGAAAATAATGCTTAAAGAAGCTATAATAATAACAAAACCAAGTTACAATTTATCAAATTAACCCATAAATAATACTAATTTGGGGACTAATCGTCTCGAGTGTTGGAAGCTATAGAGAGTTAGCTACGTTGGTTAATTTTTTTAGTTGACCTCTTCCTTTTTCACTTGTTTTTCTTTCTTTTTCTTTGAGTTTTGTGCACTAACTAGCCTAAGAATTAAGTACATAAAAAAAAATTCTAACTCATTTTCTTAGGAATCAGGATTGCATTTAACGTATTCAATAAGCCGTTAAACTTTTAAGTAGCCTTAAAGAACGAATTTTGTCTCGTCATGGCTTACAAGGGAGATACCCACATACATCACATATTAATTTTACTTTCTAGGTTCTCGTGAGCAATAGTAATAACAAATATGGTATACGACCAAAGAGTGCACACAAGAAGAAATGAAAAGGAAAATGTGGCGGGAAAACAAAAATAAAATCCAACTAGACCTTCCCCTTATGATCAACCAAATCTACTACTAACAAGAATAAAATAGAGTACTCCAATTTACCTCGTACGTACACATCTGTCACGCCACTCAATAACTCATAACTCTCCTTGTGCTTCTTCATGTTCGTCGGGGGTAAATTTGTGTGTTAAGTCTATCTAGATGTTTGCTAAACCCTTAATGGTCAATTCTTTTATATCGGTGAAGAACCGGCCTGGCGGTGAGGGCTCGTGTCGATATTGAAAGTACCTCGAGCTAAAAATAAGTTATCGACTCCCTAAAATGTGTAATGTATGGGAGTATCTATCACGTATAAAAGAGTGCACTCTAGCTCATAAATGCGCTCAGTGTGTACAACTCCTATGAAATCGAGGAATATAAAAAGAAAATGGCAAGTGTAATAATCAAATGACTTAGCCTAATAATCAACAAATATTGCTGTCCTCTAAAAGTCACTTTAATTATTTTCTTTCTATTTTTTTTAGATGGGGTATAGTTCTCTTTATTTTTTTGTATTTCATTTGTTTTTTTTTCTTTTGATTTTTTTTTTCAATTTTATTTGAAGTGACAAATATAATGGGTTCTCCAATTTTATTTGTATTTCATTTATAAATTTGGTTTTGCACTAATTTAATCAAACAAACCCCTCATCCACCCCCCAACTCCACCACAACAACCAAACCGCTAAAGCCCCAAAACTTGATCCATCTTAAAATCACAAAACTCGACCCACATTAGAAATGGAGAATCCGACTCACTTTAAAACCGTTACTAGGTTAACCCAACCCAAAATGGTTTAGGGTTGATTGTGGGTTTCAAATTCATAACCACAAAACTGAGCTGCGGAATCGAATGATAGACCTATGTCAAAACTCAATAACTTTATCAGTTTAGATTCCAAAATAAGTTCCACTTTTAAAACCTTATTCATAAAAAGTTCTTCCCAATTTTTTTATTCTTAACAAAAATTGTCAATTTATTTTTCGTCATGTCAAATCGACTACAATCTATCGCAACTCGCTCTCCCCCATCGATTTTAAAGCACTTTAGAGTTTACCCCTACCCCAACCACCACTTGTCCATGTGTCTGCGGTGATCAATGCGCATACACGATTGTAAGAGCAATTTTAAATCAGGTTTGCCTCTACCCCCACCCACCGCTTGTCCATGAGTTGTAGGTGGCGGTGGTGATCCGCTAGAGCTCTGGCAAAGTGTATACACATTCATAAAAAGTGCATGAAATTTCTTAAATGTCACACTACTTGATCCCATATTTAAAGATACATGATTAGAAAAAATGTTGGCATTTATTTATGGGATTGAAGATGGGAAAAACAATGTGTTCATATAATTTCGCTAGCAAGAAAGATTTTCCAACTTTATGTTATAACTTGCAAACCCCTTCAAGCTTAATTGCTATTCATCACGTATCCTCGAGCTTAAATACGACTCTGCTGTTTGGGAGTTTTTCAGAGGCAAAGAACTGAGTTTATTTCTTTCAGTTTGATATCTATCTACAAATGTTTTGAGGAAAAATGTGATGAAACTACGCATATGTTGGAGCGGGAGAGAAAATTCAGTTTCATCAAGATGTCGCAGTTCAACTTTATCAAAATGTCGCAATCCGCTTCATCAAGATGTCTTGTGAATATGTCCCGTGATTTTTTGAATGTATATGCTTCAACAAACGCCTCGGAGACAAATTTCAATATGACTGAAACCATTATGTGAAATGATGTGCAAGAGAGAACGCAAGAAATGCTCATAAAATGTACAATTAAAGAGGAGGACACGATTTTAAAGCTCTATAAATATGAAGTTGAAGATTTAACGTGAAAGAACTTACCAAAGTATGGTTGTCTACTTTTGACGGTTGGTACCTTTGGATAATCGTTGTTTGTTCGTTTGGACTTTAACTATATTTCTCCTTTCTATTTCCATTTGAACTTTTAATTATTTGTATTTATTAATTTCATGTAGTGGGGTTTTTCCCCATATTTTATTTTTGCACCATTATGAATAAAAAATAAAATATCGAATTTCTCATTATTATATAGGAATAATGGTTACTTATTATACTAAAATTGGGTTTCTAGAATGAAGAAAACTTCAAGTATTTTCTTTGACTTTGCTAATTAATTGTGTTTAAAATAAGTGGGTAACTATATCGTTTCAATATGCGGGTATATCCAAAACTGAAAAACCACATGACCCGCCTTACATATGGTTGTGGTTCAGGTTTGTTTAGTAAATAATTCTCTCAAGAACCGACCAGCGAATGCATTTGGAACTGTAAAAACCAACTTACCCAAAAACATTGGTTCGGGTCGGGTAAGAGAAATAGTCGTATCGTCGCTACATGGCGATATTCATCGGCACCCCATCCTCTCCGCTTCACCTGTTTTCAACCACACTCCCCCCCCCTTTACTCCGGCGGTAAGATTCTCTTCCCATCGCGGCATTGATAGTAGCATGAAATTGTTTGATGTTTTTCCCGCACTTGCATGCGTAAATTTGTGTGGGTGAGATGGATAAATTATAGTTACGCCACTAGTGAGACCCACTTGAGTCGATCTAATCAAATTGTGAATCCCTAATGGTGTTACAACTCGCATGTCTCATATCGTCGTGCCACTAGTCTTGACGACCTGCCGATGGTTGTAACTTTTTACAGTTCAACCTTGAATCAGATCTTTCATGAATGATATGTCCCGTGTTTCTTTTCGTACAAGAAATGTATCTTTCTGTTTTGAATTTATCTTTGTGGGATATGTCCCGTGTAGATTTGGTGTTATATTTTATTCTTTGAATATATGATTGATGATCACGATTTATCTGTATGTTTTTGAGATTATCTGCAGTTCAGCTTCTCGGAAGAGCGAGCACAAAACCCTAACTTGCTCCTCTCGTAAGAGTGAATAATTGCTCTTTAATTACTTGGTTAAATATTATTTATTCACCTATTTATTGCATTTAATACGGGGTACATGCCCTAAATTTTTACCTCTATCACAACTCCAATCATTTTAAGTTCAGTTCGTAAAAATTTGATCGTAATCATGCGGTCCAATACGGTCTAATAGAATGATTTTTCCTAAATATCAAAATTAATAAAAAAATAATCTTTTTGCTTATGTCATTCAAAGTGAATTGAATTCTTGAAAAATTGTTTTCTATATCATTAACATAATTAATTAAATGCAGTTTACTAATGAGTTTGATTAAAAATATTTTTCAAAAGTTGATTCACTAAATAGTCATTACTTAAAAACATTTTTTTAGTATTAATTGATTATACTAGTCATAATTGCATCAAATATGAACGAAGATTTTCAATAAATATCAAAATTAACAAAGAAAATCTTCGTTTGCCCATATCTTTCAGAAGACAATAAATCCTTTCACAAAATTAATCTTTTATCATTTTGTCTAATCTAGTGCATCTTGTTAATAAATGACTAGTTCCTTTTATCACTAATATTAAAAAAAATAGTATGGAAACATATAAATGATACGTCTAAGTAACAAACTAGCTAAATAATCAAAACAAGCTTATATAATACAGTACATTAGATAAACTCATCACCAACTCATATACTAATGACCAAACTAACAAAATCATCAATCTTATCTGACATGGACAAAAAAAGTCACATTAAACAAATCAAAATTTGTTATAGTTTTCTTTCAACCTCAATAAGTGCGGTCATAAGTGTTATCATTACTAAAACTTATATCACATTGTTGGGTTTTTTTAACATTAATATAAAAAGGGCTCCATAATGTCATTAAATACATCATTAATATCTTTGTAATCATTTTTATGCATCTTTATCGGTCCGTTAACGAGTGTCCGGGGACACTACTTATGCATTAAATCACTCATTGAGTTCAACAATATAATAATAAATGACTATAATGTCATTAATTATTCAAGACACTTAATTGTCACGAATAACTAAAAATCAATAATATTTCTAAATATATTTCATTAATTATTGAAAAGAACATAATAAATTAAAATAAAAATATAGAACCCTAATTGAACTATCCTAAATTTAAATGTTAATAAAAATAAAAATGATAATTCATAAAAAAAAAACTCAAATAAAAACATTGAACGCTAGTTGAAACTAACTTAAACTTAAATATTAACTAACATAAAAAAATATTGCATCTAATATTACTAATTATATATATACATATATGTGTGTATATAAACAGTATTAAAAACATCAATTTGGACATCAAAATCGTAACCCTTCATTTTATATATTTTCAATGGCTAGGATTAAAACTAACTAAAAACCATCTATGCTCTATTATCTCTTTCTACCTTCGTGACTTTTCCTGAGTGTAAGCTAAAAAAACGTCTCCTGTAAAATTATCAATAAAAACGCACCAATCGTCCAAATAAACGAGTAAAATACATTCTTTTAAAAGGGAAAAATGATTAACGGTTAACCATCCACATACTATTAAATATTAATCAATATTACTTGTTATAAAATTAACAATCTGGTGCTATTGAGTTTGAGAAAATTCCATTTATGCAAATTTTGATCATGTATATAAGTTTTAGAACATGATCATTTTTATATTGTTACTTGTTACAAAATCTGGGTATTAATTAGAATTTGATTTTCATAAATATGTGGTTTTAGAGTGATTTGAATATGAAGAAAAGATAAATAGGGATCGAGAAATAAACTCATAGAGAGATATGTTAAAATGAAAATAGAAAAAAGTGTAGAGCCCAATTTTGTTTCCATTTCAGCCGTTAAAATGAAGGGTTGAGATTTTGATGTCTAACTTGATGTTTTGTGCTTTCTATGAAAACTAAGTATTAATGATTTAAGCATACCTTAGCAGTTGATGTGATCTCCATGTCGAAAGCAGTGGTGGATTTGATTTAAGATTCGGATTGGGGAAAATGAAAAACCCTAGGTTCATTGCCTCATTCTTGTATTTGCACTATATTGTAAATCCATTTTGGTAAATAAAATTTAAACTTTGCCAAAAAAAAAAGAAGTAATAATGATTTATGTTTTCAAAAATTAAAGTAGTAATGTGTAGCATTAATGTGGGGTACTGTAATGGTAATCTAGTGTCCGGTACACCCATTAGGTATCATTATCGTATCTTTATTAACTATTACTATAATTAGTACATATATGCATTTAAATGGGTTAACATCAGCCCCCGAAGGAAAAAAATTGTTTTATTTCTGTATATTGCAGTCCTATCTGGTACATGCATGCATTTAAATATGTTTTAAGATACAAAAATGCTCATATGCCCTACTCTCTCTCTCTCTCTTCCGCCTTGATGACTAATATACGGGTATATCTCTACATGCATATATATATATATATATATATATATATATATATATATATATATATATATATATATATATATATATATATATCTACATGTATGTATATACATATATATTATACATACATCTATATAATATCTCTCATTACATGATGATGAGTAAGCAGGTTGATATCTAATCAAGCTATATGTTGTGTATAAATTAAGCAGCTGATAATATGATTCTAAAATAGTTTTGAGAAAACCTAAAAGCGACCTTATCCGTTGGATTTCTACATAAATATTGGGAAACGTTTTCTTTAATTAGAACTACCATATATTGATGTCTATTATTGAGCAGGCTATTAGAACTACACCGATCGTTGTTCATTTCATTTCACTAAAAAAGAAC
Organism: Primula vulgaris; assembly: GCA_963920805.1. Lineage (NCBI taxonomy): Eukaryota > Viridiplantae > Streptophyta > Magnoliopsida > Ericales > Primulaceae > Primula > Primula vulgaris. The sequence continues at coordinate 14,845,511 of OY987215.1, read as the reverse complement.
CCCACACGTATGGTCTGGTTCAAAACATATACCTATAAGGTGAGATTTGATGAGACTTGCTTTTATTTAAATTCCTTCCGTCATGTTATTATTCTTTGTTGTAAACCTATATATTTATGTTAGTATTATAGGTACAATCAGTGTTCTAAAAGCGATGCTTATGCGCAAATTAGGCGGTAGACGGAGGTAGCAAAAAAGGCATGTCGAACGAGAGTAAATAAGTTATTCCTCCTCCACATAAACAAATCTCTCTACTCTCTCTCTGTCCGCCCCCTAAATAAACTAGATCTAAGCCGCCGCCACCAGCACGACTACCTAAGGTGGGGGTCGGCCCCTCCACCCCTACACTGAGCAAGTTTACAACACTCCTCTACACTGTAGCGGTGACAAACCTCCAACCCCATAACCTGCCACAAATTTCAACCTCATCCCATCCCATCCCATCTCAACCCAATCTATCTCATAAAACCAGCTCTCACCTCACACCCACTGTTCACCTCATATCCGCCGCTCTCATCATCTCATCTAGTATGACCACGCCTACACGTAGCAGCTATGGGGATGCTTCATATGACGGATCATCATTTGTGTCTGAACTGCATTCATACACAGGCGTGTCGCTCGTAGCAGATTCAGGTATGTTTCGCGACATATCTGGTGAGTTGTGGGTCTCACATCCTCTTTTCGGTAGGTCTGGTTTGATTGGATTCCGGTTTATGGGCTTTGTTTGGTTTTTGCCACTGCAGGTTTGGTTAGACTATTTGTGTACTTATATGTTAGCGTTTCTTTATATTCGATTACAGACGATTTGATCCTTTTGGTTATACTCATTTTATAATATGAGACCCCATTGGAGTAGACGCGAATAACTTTACTTTAGGAAATGGGTTCGGTCGGGGTGTTCTTGGGGCTCAGATAACTTAGTAGGGTTGTTTGGTCAGGTCATTTAGTGTGCTGGCACCCCGGTCGTAATTACAGCACCAGATTGCGGTGAATCTCTTAAAGTAAATGTGTCTTTTCTCTACCCAGGGTATGTTATGTCATGTGTTCTCTTTTGTTGGACGAAATATTGTAAATTTTGCTAGAACCGAGTAGGGCATTTTGACTTGTATATCGGATTTGGGTATTATATTATTATTTTACATACCCATTTTGATTGTTATGTATGTTCTAATTTCGTCCCGACTATTCCTATTCGTTTGGCGACAATTGGAGCTTTGGGGCTATGTTTAAAGTATGAGTGGCTATTTCGATCTTTTGAGTATTGTGTTGGCTGCCGGTTGGCCTCCCTACACCTATTATAGTATGCACGTTCATTTGATCATCCTCTGCTTCAACAGACGCGATTGACGGAACTTTTTAGTTTGATATTTAAGATAATATTAGTTTGTATGTTTCTATATTTTGGTGAATTTTGTTTTAGCCATGGTGGATTTGGGCGGTAACACTTGAGTAGCAGGCTTCCGGGCACTCTGAATGATTTATATTATGTATTTTTACCCAGCCCCTTGAAGTCTGTTCCGGGAGCATCTGTACTCTGTATTCTGACATGTTATTTGCAATAATAATGAGCTTTTTAAAAAAAAGTCTTCTCCAACAACGGACAAGTCTCCTACAACTCCCAACATGAATGGTTTCTCGAGATAAAATGACTCGGGGAGTGAAAATAGCAAGAACATTGTCGACCAATCTCTTGTTGGGGGGAACCTTGATCGTTCCTCGCAGATACTCAAATTTGAGGCGATGAAATCAAGTGAGAATGCAGAGGAAAAGTATTCCACACTAGATGATAATCAGGACTACCCAACCACAGAAGATGGTGCCGGTTTTTTAGAATTTATTCCCATATTTGAAAGCTTCAAGGTTATGGTGAATGGCAATGACACAGACCAGGTTCTTGGTGATGACATACATGCAAAATACTTCGATCAGTGTTTATCTCAAGGATCATATTTACATGCACGATTAGCGAAAATCATCGGCTCTAAACTTTCTGTTGAAACTATTCCCATCGTAACAGATATATCTGAGTGGATTAGAAATTGCAACCTTGTATCAAATTTGGCTGATTTTAATGAACGGCGAAATTTGTTGCAAGGATTTGAAATGTGGAATGAACTTGGGGTTCTTGATCAAGCGACTAACATGGCATGTGCTCGATCTGGTTATGAACTCTGATTTTAATTCGGATTAATAGGAACTGCTTTGAGGCATATTTATCTTTCATGAAAAAGTCTCAGATGAAAATTTACTGAGTTAATTAAACACTGGGTCACTGGGTGGATCCCTTAGGTCGCGCATTTGTATAAAAACCCAAAAAAATTTATTTTACATGTAATGATATATTTTAGAATAATGTTATAACAATGCCTTCAAAATTGAAAACCTTGAAAAAATGACATATTTTCACAATTTAGAATGATGAGATAACCATGTTTATTCCATAAGCAACAATCAAAGGTTGATACTGATTTATAACAGTTGTATATATGAATTTTTGTTTCACATGTATTTCCTTATCATCATTCTGACAAATTATTTCCCGATATTAACTGATTGATTTGGGTAATTTATCCAAATTCGATGTGATCTCCATAATTTTTTCTCCAGCATGAAAAGAAAATGTTGTTTTACAAGCATGTCAACTTTTTGAATAATGTTCTTCGAGGCTATCGAAGTCTTTTATCTCATCCTCTCACCATTCCCAAGGAGGCACGTGTCATTGCAAAATCTTATTCCAGATGTAAATGTTATTCAGGTAAAAATCAGCTCTGGACAAATGGCGTACAGCCACAATGTGTCGTGTCAGCAAGCATGGTCACATCTATTTAAAGCCCAGCAAGCGATCCCAGACGAATCCCCAATTATAGACTCATTCTAAGTTCATCCTCAAAATCTTAGGTATATCACATATCGCCTTTTCTAATGATTTCCAGCGGATTTCCCTAATTGATGACATTCTTCCTATTGGATTATATATAGCGTTTGCACATATAGATTAATAATTTGAAATTTTTTGTTACTTACCCAATATGTAATTGTGGATCTGATTTATCGATCTTTTGATTTTTTTTCTTCATTCTTGCGATCTACTTGCACCTGTAGATTTGTTCATTGATTTCTTTTTCGCGTTTGTTTTTTTCAGCTTTCCCTTTACTAGATGCTCTTTCTGAAATCGCATCAGATACTACTGGTAAGATTCTGTTTCCATATTTTATACTCTGGTAAAAATAGACCAACTTCTTCGAATTACTATTTGTCTACATATATTAGAAGTCAAAGTGAATCTTCCAAATAATTGAGGATATAGAATAGTAAAACTCAGAGGGTTAAGCATTTCTGAACTGTACCTAGCTATCAAAAAGGAAAAACACCAAAAGGGTCTCTGATTACTTTCCATTTTGAAATGGTCGGTTAATCTTATTAGATCATTTACTTAAAATTATGTCTTTATATATCGCAGAACTATGGAAACTTAAATAGAACTCGCTATATATTGTGAGGACCATTATAATGTTGCCATTTAGCAAAAGTAATTTCTCTTCAATATATACTCCATGTCTATGCACCTCTGTCTTCACTAACTACTGTCTCATACTTGTCTTCACCAAGAAATTTATTATTCAAAACATAAACGCTCCTGTATCTTAAACATGGCTTTTAGCTTTGATCTCATAATTATAAGAGAAAAACACATTGAGATCAAATCCAATGAGTTCTTGTTTGTAAGATGTTATCTCTCTGCAGGTAACAACACTAAGACTACACTCGACACCGATGAAATATCATCTAACTCTCCGTTATTTTGAAACCAAATATTCTCGCTAAGCTGTTCTGGAAACAGAAACACTTATAACACTTTGTCGCAAAGCTCTGTCGTTTTTGAATTCCGGAGGAGAGTAGCTGTCCCGATACTAGGGAAAATTAGTAAATTGGTTTTGTTGGGGAGGGCTGAGGTTCCATGAAAAAGTATTACCGTTCTAAGGGAATGGAAATAGACAAATGGGTATTCAATAGTATGAAAAAGAGGTGGGTGAGTGAGGATGTGAAACCTCCTGCGGTTCAAATAGCAATAAAGTTATTGAGAGTTCCGGCGGTGTAAGAGACAGCACAAGAGAAAAGGAGGAGAGTGGCGGAGTGCGTGACAAGTATAGGTGCAATAGTTGTGGGAGTTGTGATATGTTTGCGTCAGTTGAAGCTTTTGAAGCATTTTAAGCACCAAGAAGGATATAAGCACTTCAAAAGTCTTACGGACCCGAGGGAAATTGCTACCAAACAAAGTTGAATTAGTGTTGGTCAAAACATATCAAAAATCTGTCACAGGTCGGCTTAGGAGTTACAAAACCGCTTCAAAAGCATCCGCTAAATAGGTCATTGCAAAAATAGACATCAATGTTGTCGTCAATATTTAGACATGTTTTTTTGCAGTGAAATTTTCAATGTTTGGTTTCACTTCTTGTTTCCTTTTGATTGTTTTACCTCTTTTTGAACATACTATATTTTGGAATAACCAAATGAGGAAATTAGGAGTAGTCATTACACTGTATGTCATGATTTTTTAGTCTTTCGCGATCTAGCCCCATGAATAATCCACTTTAAATGCAAATAATGTATAAATTAAAGTTATGAATGTTATCTGTTATTTTTGTCTTCTCAAAAGAGAAACACTTGCTCTAGAGACTGACTACTAAACCACAAAAACGAATGAAGCAAGTAAAAAAATTAAGCAGAACAAGATCAATCCCTCGTTGAAGTCGCTTTCTTATAATTAGTCAAAATATACATTCTAGCGCATGACTGAGACTATAAGGGTAGCTACTATGTATTGCCTCTTTATACAGTATTTCGTACGCACAAAAGTCGTAAAAAATGCACCTAGTAAAATTCATAGAAGATACGGACTGTTTCTCCACCTTTGTATCCGGGACCTATAACTTCTGTTCAAAACAGCGGAAATGCGATTTTCTTTAACTCAGCTCTTACAAAACTTCCAATTTACCCAATAACCATATGACCCCTCTGCATATAAACTATATCTTTTTATAAATATAAAGGGAGAGTTTTTTTCAGTACCAAATATTCTGAATCCAATGCAATATCGTAACTCAGAGTTACAAACCGTAACTTTGAGTTCCGATATTGCATTGGATTCTTTTCCTTGTCAAAGTCAAAAATCAAAGTTACGTTTTCTAACTCTGAGTTACGAATTGTATCTATGAGTTACGATTAGAGTTGTTTTTTATGGTCTTAGGGTTTTTATTAAGTTTGTGATATGAAATATTTTTTTAAGGTGTAGGATTGAAGTAAAAATATTTTTAACTGTTGTAAATTAATATGTAGTGCAATTACTTATCTTGTCGGAAGATTATCTGTAATTTTTTCTCCACAATATAAACAGGTTATTGAATATTAGAAAATTATATAAGGTTTTTTTAGTAGAAATTTTTGTAGGCCAGCATGTCGGTTTATCTTATTAACCACATATCACTAGTTCCATTGAAGACAAGAGTTCCTCAAGAGGTATAGACAGAAAAACCTATTTTTACAATTATTTGGTTGTTTATATTATATTCATATCGATAGTAGTGATCGTGCTAAATAAGACTCTAAAGGGAAAACTTGCTTCTTAGTTAGTTATGGTGGCCCGTGTTTGGATATCTGTTTTGGAATAGTCTGTTGACAAAGATCATTCGCACCAAGATGTGATCTTCAATGAACCAGTTTTGGCAAAAGGTTAAGGTTGAAAATAAAAGAGCCACATGTCCAAAATAATGGTAGTAGTACTACCGAAAATTGAAATGGAGGTGACGACATGTATTAACAAGTTGAAGACAATGTGGAGTCACCCCAAATTGAATTGGAATTGTTGGGAAGAAGTTATCGAACATAACAATCAAATATATATTATTCATCATCCTTGGATTGGTGCAAGATCCGTAGGCACCTCATTTGCTACACACTTAAAATCATTGTTTTAAAAAGCGCGCTATAGTTCGCGAAATAGCGTTTTTCGGCCGAAAAACTCTATGATAAACCGCTATTTGGATGGAAAAACGCTAAATTCGTGCTATAGAAACGCTATTTACGCTATAGCGGGTGCACTTCAAATTTTTTTAATTTTTGGTTAAAATTTTAATGAAATTATTGGAGGCTAAAGAGAATCAAACCCCAAAACTTTTGCAAACAAAGTAAATGCTCTGACATTGTAACATCCCGTATTTTTAAAAATGGTTTTTATTATGATTTAATTTATCCAAAAGCGTTTTATTCAAAATTTTACCAAAAACCGGTCACTCGACTAATTTTTTAGCCAAAAACCGAAACTCGTCCGAAAAACTTTATTTTAAAAACCTGTTACTAATTTTACTAATAAAAAGGACCCAATAGATTTGTTTTTAAAGATTTGTTATTTTGAGTAGTAAAACTTTATTTTTGGATTTAGAGTTAACTTTTAGAACTTTGGGGACCAAATAGTTCGTTACCACAAACTATCAAAAAGCAGTTTTTCTAAACCTATTTTTCAGCCTCTTTCAAAACATAAACCAGCAAAATACAGAAAAGAGAAGAAGAGAGAGAAAGAGAGAAGAAGAAGAAGAAGAAGAAGAGGAAAAGGAAACCACCATTAGCAGGTTCATACCGGAAGCATCTCCTCTACGCTCTAAGGTAACGGGGGTTATCCATAGCGACTAGACGAGGGTGTATGTTAGGATTAAGTTTTATGTTTATTATAAATTGGGGGTTTTTGCCTTTTATATTAATTATGTTCTTATATTGTTAATTGGGGTTAGTTGCTACACTTTTAATTCCATTTATTTGAATGGTAGAGGTTGAGACCTTAGATATATAAATTTTGGATTGATGAGAATATTGATGGGTTTGCGTGTTTTATGCGTTAAATATATGTTATGATGGTTGTTGATAGAATTGAGTAAAATATTGTTGAAAAGAGATGAGTTTTAGATTGTGCATACAAGGTGTTTGTTAAAATGCCCGAATGGGATTTTACGTTATTGGAGTTGTTTGGCTAGTTGCGAATTTAGTACATATGGTTATGTGTTATGTTGATTGACGTTATAGTGACGTTTGAGAATGTTGGTATTATGAGAATGTGTTATTTGCGTGGATTTATATTATTGGCCGAGGCCGTATGAGAATGTGTTATTTGCATGGATTTATATTATTGGCCGAGGCCGTATGAGAATGTGTTATTTGCATGGATTTATATTATTGGCCGAGGCCTTGTGATTTAGCTGTAGTGGCAATGGTCTCTGTCTCTCCCTAATTCCGGGGACAGAAGACGGCCGAGGGGATAGGGAATGACTCGTCTTACGGACCGGGGCGAGTGGCGTTAAAGGTCCCAGTGTGCACTATTTACTTTTATGTTGCAATGGTCTCTGTCTCTCCCTAATTCCGGGGACAGAAGACGGCCGAAGGGATAGGGAATGACTCGTCTTACGGACTGGGGCGAGTGGCGTGAGAGGTCCAAGTGCGCACTATAAATCTACTTTTATGTTGCAATGGTCTATGTCTCTCCCTAATTCCGGGGACATATGACGGCCGAAGGGATAGGGAATGACCTACCTTACGGACCGGGGTAGGTGGGGTGAGAGGTCCATGTATGCTTTAGATGTGTGTTGATGTTAGTTAATTTATTTAATTTATCGTAGTTGTAGAATGTCGTTATATTCTTTTTATTCGTAGATTCTCGTAGTTGTAGAATGTCGTTATATTCTTTTTATTCGTAGATTATCGTAGCTGTAGAATGTCATTATATTACGTTTTATACGTCGTTTATCGTAGTTGTAGAATTTGTGAGTTCTTGCATTTAAGGGATGGAGTGACGGTATTTGTGGTTCCGTCCCGTCTAGTTATGTGCGTGGGACTCACCGTTACAATTTTTGTATTTCAGGTACAACTTAGGTTGAGGCATATGGTTAAGAGCTTTAGCAAGGCATCACCTGGGTTCGGGCTTTTGCTTTCTTTTCATTTATATTATATTTTGAGGTTGTAGCCTACGGGCGATTTACATTCGTTTCTTTTCTTTTATAATTTTGTCAAAACCTTGTGGTCGTGTAGCCGCGTTTGGCATACTTTTATTTATTGTTTAATCGTTCCTTTAGCTCGCTTGTGTTTTCTTTTAAAAATTTCAATTTTGTACCAACAGGTTCTATTTCCTTTTGTTTTAAAAAGGTCATGCCTCGATATCCGTGTCTTTTGGATTTTGGGGCGTGACAGACATCTCAACTACAATCATTTTGTGATTGTTAGTTACAACTTTTTATATATATTTAGTTAATTTTTATTAGATGTTCTGAATTTAATGCTATATTTATATGTATTTAGGCAAAAAAAAAAGTACACCGAAAAACGCTATGTAGCAACGCTATTTGCGCTTTTAGCGTTTCTCTCGAAAAAACGCTATGCTAGCGATAACGCTATTTAAAACATGCTTAAAATTGCTGAAGGACCAACACCATCAATCAAAAGTGAGTGAGATCACATGTCGAAAGTATCTTAAGCTTCAATTGTTGGAAGTTTGATTTAGGCATGGGGTGTACTAGACTCGATATTGCACATGCAATGAAAGTTGTTAGTCTATATATGAGTGATTTAAAAAATGACATTCAGAAGCGATTAATAGACTTTGTGTCTATACAACTTTGTGTCTTTTGTAAATCGATGTAGATTTACGTGGGTTCGTTAATACACTTGGATAGTGATCTTGATAACCGAGAGTACAATAGGTTGTGTTTATACGTTCAGTGGTACATATGTTAGTTGGATATTCAAGATATAGAATATTGTTTTACCAACGACTGAGGTTAAGTATGTTACCACGAGGCGAGCAAACGATATGATATAGTTTCAAGAGTTGTTGGAAAAGTTTGGGCAGAAACACGATAAGGAGGTTCTCTATAGTGATAGCCAAAGTGCGGTAAGGTTGGGAAAGAATTCGGTGTTTCACACCAAACATATATAGATTCGCTATCATTTATTCGATCTGTTTTAAACGAGAAAAAATTTGTTGTAGTGAAGATTGGAGGCGCAAGAAATCTTGATAATATGTTAACGCAGCACTTGAACTCCATAAATGATATATTGGAGTTGGCATTGTAATGCGAGTGTCATAGGAACCCAAGTAAGGGCTGGTGCGAGCGGAATATTGTTATGAAGGACTCGAGTTTGTCTCCAAATGAGAGATTGTTTGCAGTGGAGCTAGATCTACATAAGGTATCCACGAATAAAATCTATACTAAAACAATAATTAAAAGTAGTAAATAAATATAAGAACAATAAATAAAAGATAAGGAAAGAAGGATATTATCGAGTAGGTGGTGTTTAGGGTTAATAAACCACTATGATTTCAGTAAAAAGGTAGGAGGACATGCTCATAATAGTGAGAAATCGTAACTTTAAAGAAAATAAGGACAAGGATAAATAATATAATTAAAGAGAGATAATTATATTTAATGGAGGGTTTCTGCCAGAAGATAGAGCCTACAAAAAGAGGTTTACATCACTTGTATTTATAGTATTCAACTCAGAAAATTCTAAAAACTAATTCCTAAAATATCCTAATTCGAATGAGAGGTGTCTAATTCGAATCAGGCTATGTTGACTAATTCAAATGCACCACGTCATTAATTTATGGCGGCGGAGGGTGTCTGATTCGGATCAGAGGGGTCTGATTCGAATCAGCTGACGGACAACATATTTTTATTTTCTTTTTGGCTTGATCTCTTACTTGTTTCCCAAATTTAACTCTTTTGACCGAATATAACTTCCATGTGCTCTTTTTTTAGGTTCTTTATCTTCTCTAACTTGTATCTTGAGTACTTTCATCTTCAATTTTCTCATAAATGCACATAAAAAGGGAAATTTTCACTCATAATAGATAAATGGTCTAAAAAATACTTAAAAACAGTAAAATGTTATTATAATACCATAACCCCTAATATAAAAATGGATTTAATATCATAAATAAGGCCAGGAAAAGACATATTCTAGGTCGAATTAGTTACTAGGCGTTTGCATGATTAATATTGAATTATAAGTCGATATTAACGTGTTTACTAACTAAACATGCAATAAATATGAATTAAAAATTTTAAACGAGTTAAAACAGATAGGAAAAGCAGTAGAGAGTAAAGAAAACGATGTTATATTGAATTAAGAGTATTAAACTTACAATAAACAATGTAAAAGTGATGATTTGTGCACTAAAACTTCAAGTTTTTACCCCTTCTGCTATGGCGTCTCTGGACTTTTTGCTACTGATAATTCATGGTTTACTAGGTTTACAACTGATACATATAAACACAAACCGAACAAATCTCTATCTTTCTTAAAAAAAATATCTATTCTTAATCGGTTATGTTAACCTGTCAGAACATCTTCGTGAATTGTGCTTCTTGGTCTTCAATTCATCCGTCCATCTTCATAATCGGTGATTTCAGACCTTCAACTTCTTCTTTTCTTCATTTTGGTCCAACTTTGGGTTCACTTTTCATCTTGGTTTTGTTTTATCGTCTTAATTCAATGTTTTTTCCTACAAAAAAGCAAACAAGTGCAAATAACATATAAAAATGCATTATTTAGAAAATAATGCTTAAAGAAGCTATAATAATAACAAAACCAAGTTACAATTTATCAAATTAACCCATAAATAATACTAATTTGGGGACTAATCGTCTCGAGTGTTGGAAGCTATAGAGAGTTAGCTACGTTGGTTAATTTTTTTAGTTGACCTCTTCCTTTTTCACTTGTTTTTCTCTCTTTCTTTGAGTTTTGTGCACTAACTAGCCTAAGAATTAAGTACATAAAAAAAAAATTCTAACTCATTTTCTTAGGAATCAGGATTGCATTTAACGTATTCAATAAGCCGTTAAACTTTTAAGTAGCCTTAAAGAACGAATTTTGTCTCGTCATGGCTTACAAGGGAGATACCCACAGACATCACATATTAATTTTACTTTCTAGGTTCTCGTGAGCAATAGTAATAACAAATATGGTATACGACCAAAGAGTGCACACAAGAAGAAATGAAAAGGAAAATGTGGCGGGAAAACAAAAATAAAATCCAACTAGACCTTCCCCTTATGATCAACCAAATCTACTACTAACAAGAATAAAATAGAGTACTCCAATTTACCTCGTACGTACACATCTGTCACGCCACTCAATCACTCATAACTCTCCTTGTGCTTCTTCATGTTCGTCGGGGGTAAATTTGTGTGTTAAGTCTATCTAGATGTTTGCTAAACCCTTAATGGTCAATTCTTTTATATCGGTGAAGAACCGGCCTGGCGGTGAGGGCTCGTGTCGATATTGAAAGTACCTCGAGCTAAAAATAAGTTATCGACTCCCTAAAATGTGTAATGTATGGGAGTATCTATCACGTATAAAAGAGTGCACTCTAGCTCATAAATGCGCTCAGTGTGTACAACTCCTATGAAATCGAGGAATATAAAAAGAAAATGGCAAGTGTAATAATCAAATGACTTAGCCTAATAATCAACAAATATTGCTGTCCTCTAAAAGTCACTTTAATTATTTTCTTTCTATTTTTTTTAGATGGGGTATAGTTCTCTTTATTTTTTTGTATTTCATTTGTTTTTTTTTCTTTTGATTTTTTTTTTCAATTTTATTTGAAGTGACAAATATAATGGGTTCTCCAATTTTATTTGTATTTCATTTATAAATTTGGTTTTGCACTAATTTAATCAAACAAACCCCTCATCCACCCCCCAACTCCACCACAACAACCAAACCGCTAAAGCCCCAAAACTTGATCCATCTTAAAATCACAAAACTCGACCCACATTAGAAATGGAGAATCCGACTCACTTTAAAACCGTTACTAGGTTAACCCAACCCAAAATGGTTTAGGGTTGATTGTGGGTTTCAAATTCATAACCACAAAACTGAGCTGCGGAATCGAATGATAGACCTATGTCAAAACTCAATAACTTTATCAGTTTATATTCCAAAATAAGTTCCACTTTTAAAACCTTATTCATAAAAAGTTCTTCCCAATTTTTTTATTCTTAACAAAAATTGTCAATTTATTTTTCGTCATGTCAAATCGACTACAATCTATCGCAACTCGCTCTCCCCCATCGATTTGAAAGCACTTTAGAGTTTACCCCTACCCCAACCACCACTTGTCCATGTGTCAGCGGTGATCAATGCGCATACACGATTGTAAGAGCAATTTTAAATCAGGTTTGCCTCTATCCCCACCCACCACTTGTCCATGAGTTGTAGGTGGCGGTGGTGATCCGCTGGAGCTCTGGCAAAGTGTATACGCATTCATAAAAAGTGCACGACATTTCTTAAATGTCACACTACTTGATCCCATATTTAAAGATACATGATTAGAAAAAATGTTAGCATTTATTTATGGGATTGAAGATGGGAAAAACAATGTGTTCATATAATTTCGCTAGCAAGAAAGATTTTCCAACTTTATGTTATAACTTGCAAACCCCTTCAAGCTTAATTGCTATTCATCACGTATCCTCGAGCTTAAATACGACTCTGCTGTTTGGGAGTTTTTCAGAGGCAAAGAACTGAGTTTATTTCTTTCAGTTTGATATCTATCTACAAATGTTTTGAGGAAAAATGTGATGAAACTACGCATATGTTGGAGCGGGAGAAAAAATTCAGTTTCATCAAGATGCCGCAGTTCAACTTTATCAAAATGTCGCAATCCGCTTCATCAAGATGTCTTGTGAATATGTCCCGTGATTTTTTGAATGTATATGCTTCAACAAACGCCTCGGAGACAAATTTCAATATGACTGAAACCATTATGTGAAATGATGTGCAAGAGAGAACGCAAGAAATGCTCATAAAATGTACAATTAAAGAGGAGGACACGATTTTAAAGCTCTATAAATATGAAGTTGAAGATTTAACGTGAAAGAACTTACCAAAGTATGGTTGTCTACTTTTGACGGTTGGTACCTTTGGATAATCGTTGTTTGTTCGTTTGGACTTTAACTATATTTCTCCTTTCTATTTCCATTTGAACTTTTAATTATTTATATTTATTAATTTCATGTAGTGGGGTTTTTCACCATATTTTATTTTTGCACCATTATGAATAAAAAATAAAATATCGAATTTCTCATTATTATATAGGAATAATGGTTACTTATTATACTAAAATTGGGTTTCTAGAATGAAGAAAACTTCAAGTATTTTCTTTGACTTTGCTAATTAATTGTGTTTAAAATAAGTGGGTAACTATATCGTTTCAATATGCGGGTATATCCAAAACTGAAAAACCACATGACCCGCCTTACATATGGTTGTGGTTCAGGTTTGTTTAGTAAATAATTCTCTCAAGAACCGACCAGCGAATGCATTTGGAACTGTAAAAACCAACTTACCCAAAAACATTGGTTCGGGTCGGGTAAGAGAAATAGTCGTATCGTCGCTACATGGCGATATTCATCGGCACCCCATCCTCTCCGCTTCACCTGTTTTCAACCACACTCCCCCCCCCCCTTTACTCCGGCGGTAAGATTCTCTTCCCATCGCGGCATTGATAGTAGCATGAAATTGTTTGATGTTTTTCCCGCACTTGCATGTGTAAATTTGTGTGGGTGAGATGGATAAATTATAGTTACGCCACTAGTGAGACCCACTTGAGTCGATCTAATCAAATTGTGAATCCCTAATGGTGTTACAACTCGCATGTCTCATATCGTCGTGCCACTAGTCTTGATGACCTGCCGATGGTTGTAACTTTTTACAGTTCAACCTTGAATCAGATCTTTCATGAATGATATGTCCCGTGTTTCTTTTCGTACAAGAAATGTATCTTTCTGTTTTGAATTTATCTTTGTGGGATATGTCCCGTGTAGATTTGGTGTTATATTTTATTCTTTGAATATATGATTGATGATCACGATTTATCTGTATGTTTTTGAGATTATCTGCAGTTCAGCTTCTCGGAAGAGCGAGCACAAAACCCTAACTTGCTCCTCTCGTAAGAGTGAATAATTGCTCTTTAATTACTTGGTTAAATATTATTTATTCACCTATTTATTGCATTTAATACGGGGTACATGCCCTAAATTTTTACCTCTATCACAACTCCAATCATTTTAAGTTCAGTTCGTAAAAATTTGATCGTAATCATGCGGTCCAATACGGTCTAATAGAATGACTTTTCCTAAATATCAAAATTAATAAAAAAAATAATCTTTTTGCTTATGTCATTCAAAGTGAATTGAATTCCTGAAAAATTGTTTTCTATATCATTAACATAATTAATTAAATGCAGTTTACTAATGAGTTTGATCAAAAATATTTTTCAAAAGTTGATTCACTAAATAGTCATTACTTAAAAACATTTTTTTAGTATTAATTGATTATACTAGTCATAATTGCATCAAATATGAACGAAGATTTTCAATAAATATCAAAATTAACAAAGAAAATCTTCGTTTGCCCATATCTTTCAGAAGACAATAAATCCTTTCACAAAATTAATCTTTTATCATTTTGTCTAATCTAGTGCATCTTGTTAATAAATGACTAGTTCCTTTTATCACTAATATTAAAAAAAATAGTATGGAAACATATAAATGATACGTCTAAGTAACAAACTAGCTAAATAATCAAAACAAGCTTATATAATACAGTACATTAGATAAACTCACCAACTCATATACTCATGACCAAACTAACAAAATCATCAATCTTATCTGACATGGACAAAAAAAGTCACATTAAACAAATCAAAATTTGTTATAGTTTTCTTTCAACCTCAATAAGTGCGGTCATAAGTGTTATCATTACTAAAACTTATATCACATTGTTGGGTTTTTTTAACATTAATATAAAAAGGGCTCCATAATGTCATTAAATACATCATTAATATCTTTGTAATCATTTTTATGCATCTTTATCGGTTCGTTAACGAGTGTCCGGGGACACTACTTATGCATTAAATCACTCATTGAGTTCAACAATATAATAATAAATGACTATAATGTCATTAATTATTCAAGACACTTAATTGTCACGAATAACTAAAAATCAATAATATTTTTAAATATATTTCATTAATTATTGAAAAGAACATAATAAATAAAAATAAAAATATAGAACCCTAATTGAACTATCCTAAATTTAAATGTTAATAAAAATAAAAATGATAATTCATAAAAAAAAAACTCAAATAAAAACATTGAACGCTAGTTGAAACTAACTTAAACTTAAATATTAACTAACATAAAAAACTATTGAATCTAATATTACTAATTATATATATACATATATGTGTGTATATAAACACCATTAAAAACATCAATTTGGACATCAAAATCGTAACCCTTCATTTTATATATTTTCAATGGCTAGGATTAACACTAACTAAAAGCCATCTATGCTCTATTATCTCTTTCTACCTTCGTGACTTTTCCTGAGTGTAAGCTAAAAAAACGTCTCCTGTAAAATTATCAATAAAAACCCACCAATCGTCCAAATAAACGAGTAAAATACATTCTTTTAAAAGGGAAAAATGATTAACGGTTAACCATCCACATACTATTAAATATTAATCAATATTACTTGTTATAAAATTAACAATCTGGTGTTATTGAGTTTGAGAAAATTCTATTTATGCAAATTTTGATCATGTATATAAGTTTTAGAACATGATCATTTTTATATTGTTACTTGTTACAAAATCTGGGTATTAATTAGAATTTGATTTTCATAAATATGTGGTTTTAGAGTGATTTGAATATGAAGAAAAGATAAATAGGGATGGAGAAATAAACTCATAGAGAGATATGTTAAAATGAAAATAGAAAAAAGTGCATAACCCAATTTTGTTTCCATTTCAGCCGTTAAAATGAAGGGTTGAGATTTTGATGTCTAACTTGATGTTTTGTGCTTTCTATGAAAACTAAGTATTAATGATTTAAGCATACCTTAGCAGTTGATGTGATCTCCATGTCGAAAGCAGTGGTGGATTTGATTTAAGATTCGGATTGGGGAAAATGAAAACCCCTAGGTTCATTGCCTCATTCTTGTATTTGCACTATATTGTAAATCCATTTTGGTAAATAAAATTTAAACTTTGCCAAAAAAAAAAGAAGTAATAATGATTTATGTTTTCAAAAATTAAAGTAGTAATGTGTAGCATTAATGTGGGGTACTGTAAATGGTAATCTAGTGTCCGGTACACCCATTATGTATCATTATCGTATCTTTATTAATTATTACTATAATTAGTACATATATGCATTTAAATGGGTTAACATCAGCCCCCGAAGGAAAAAAAATGTTTTATTTCTGTATATTGCAGTCCTATCTGGTACATGCATGCATTTAAATATGTTTTAAGATACAAAAATGCTCATATGCCCTACTCTCTCTCTCTCTTCCGCCTTGATGACTAATATACGGGTATATCTCTACATGCATATATATATATATATATATATATATATATATATATCTACATGTATGTATATACATATATATTATACATACATCTATATAATATCTCTCATTACATGATGATGAGTAAGCAGGTTGATATCTAATCAAGCTATATGTTGTGTATAAATTAAGCAGCTGATAATATGATTCTAAAATAGTTTTGAGAAAACCTAAAAGCGACCTTATCCCTTGGATTTCTACATAAATATTGGGAAACGTTTTCTTTAATTAGAACTACCATATATTGATGTCTATTATTGAGCAGGCTATTAGAACTACACCGATCGTTGTTCATTTCATTTCACTAAAAAAGAACCCCACACGTATGGTCTGGTTCAAAACATATACCTATAAGGTGAGATTTGATGAGACTTGCTTTTATTTAAATTCCTTCCGTCATGTTATTATTCTTTGTTGTAAACCTATATATTTATGTTAGTATTATAGGTACAATCAGTGTTCTAAAAGCGATGCTTATGCGCAAATTAGGCGGTAGACGGAGGTAGCAAAAAAGGCATGTCGAACGAGAGTAAATAAGTTATTCCTCCTCCACATAAACAAATCTCTCTACTCTCTCTCTGTCCGCCCCCTAAATAAACTAGATCTAAGCCGCCGCCACCAGCACGACTACCTGGGGTGGGGGTCGGCCCCTCCACCCCTACTCTGAGCAAGTTTACGACACTCCTCCACACTGTAGCGGTGACAAACCTCCAACCCCATAACCTGCCACAAATTTCAACATCATCCCGTCCCATCTCAACCCAATCTATCTCATAAAACCAGCTCTCACCTCACACCCACTGTTCACCTCATATCCGCCGCTCTCATCATCTCATCTAGTATGACCACGCCTATACGTAGCAGCTATGCGGATGCTTCATATGACGGATCATCATTTGTGTCTGAACTGCATTCATACAAAGGCGTGTCCCTCGTAGCAGATTCAGGTATGTTTCGCGACATATCTGGTGAGTTGTGGGTCTCACATCCTCTTTTCAGTAGGTCTGGTTTGATTGGATTTCGGTTTATGGGCTTTATTGGCTTTTTGCCACTGCAGGTTTGGTTAGACTATTTGTGTACTTATATGTTAGCGTTTCTTTATATTCGATTGCAGACGATTTGATCCTTTTGGTTATACTCATTTTATAATATGAGACCCCATCGGAATAGACGCGAATAACTTTATTTTAGGAAATGGGTTCGGTCGGGGTGTTCTTGGGGCTCAGATAACTTAGTAGGGTTGTTTGGTCAGGTCATTTAGTGTGCTGGCACCCCGGTCGTAATTACAGCACCAGATTGAGCTGAATCTCTTGAAGTAAATGTGCCTTTTCTCTACCCAGGGTCTGTTATGTCATGTGTTCTCTTTTGTTGGACGAAATATAGTAAATTTTGCTAGAACCGAGTAGGGCATTTTGACTTGTATATCAGATTTGGGTATTATATTATTATTTTACATACCCATTTTGATTGTTATGTATGTTCTAATTTCGTCCCGACTATTGCTATTCGTTTGGCGACAATTGGAGCTATGGGGCTATGTTTAAAGTATGAGTGGCTATTTCGATCTTTTGAGTATTGTGTTGGCTGCCGGTTGGCCTCCCTACACCTATTATAGTATGCACGTTCATTTGATCATCCTCTGCTTCAACAGACGCAATTGACAGAACTTTTTAATTTGATATTTAAGATAATATTAGTTTGTATGTTTCTATATTTTGGTGAATTTTGTTTTAGCCATGGTGGATTTGGGCGGTAACACTTGAGTAGAAGGCTTCCGGGCACTCTGAATGATTTATATTATGTATTTTTACCCAGCCCCTTGAAGTCTGTTGCGGGGGCATCTGTACTCTGTATTCTGACCTGTTATTTGCAATAATAATGAGCTTTTTTAAAAAAAGTCTTCTCCAACAAAGGACAAGTCTCCTACAACTCCCAACATGAATGGTTTCTCGAGATAAAATGACTCGGGGAGTGAAAATAGCAAGAACATTGTCGACCAATCTCTTGTTGGGGGAACCTTGATGGTTCCTTGCTGATACTCAAATTTGAGGCGATGAAATCAAGTGAGAATGCAGAGGAAAAGTATTCCACACTAGATGATTATCAGGACTACCCAACTACAGAAGATGGTGCCGGTTTTTTAGAATTTATTCCCATATTTGAAAGCTTCAAGGTTATGGTGAATGGCAATGACAGAGACCAGGTTCTTGGTGATGACATACATGCAAAATACTTCGATCAGTGCTTATCTCAAGGATCATATTTACATGCACGATTAGCGAAAATCATCGGCTCTAAACTTTCTGTTGAAACTATTCCCATCGTAACAGATATATCTGAGTGGATTAGAAATTGCAACCTTGTATCAAATTTGGCTGATTTTAATGAACGGCGAAATTTATTGCAAGGATTTGAAATGTGGAATGAACTTGGGGTTCTTGATCAAGCGACTAAATACGATATATGGCATTATGCTTGTTTCAATTTATTTGTCCACTTTTCTAAAATAGAAGTAAATCTTTTACAACATTATAAAATTACCCATACTTTGTTTCTTTATAGCTAAATGATCATTTCAAAAAGTAATGGGTAATACTAGAAAGAGAGTGTGAAAAAAGTGTGGTAATTATGTTCCCTTATTTACGGTATTTAGTCGCTTGATCAAGAACCCCAAGTTCATTCCACATTTCAAATCCTTGCAATAAATTTCGCTGTTCTTCAAAATCAGCCAAATTTGATACAAGGTTGCAATTTCTAATCCACTCGGATATTTGTGTTACGATGGGAATAATTTCAACAGCAGTTTAGAGCTGATGATTTTCACCAATCGTGCATGTAAATATGATCTTTGAGATAAGCACATATCGAAGTATTTTTCACGTATGTCATCACCAAGAGCCTCGTCTACGTTCTAGCCATTCACCATAACTTACCTTGAAGCGTCAAATTTGGGAATAAATTCTAAAATACAGGGTTTGTATTCTGATCAGGTTGGGTAGTCCTGATTATCAACTAGTATGGAATGCTTTTCCTCTGCATTCTCAGTTGATTTCAATGTCTCAAATGTGACTATCTGCACGGAACGGTCAAGGTTCCCCCAACAAGAGATTGGTCGACAATATTCTTGCCATTTGCACTCCCCGAGTCATTTTGTCTCAAGAAACCATTCATGTTGGGAGTTGTAGGAGACTTGTAGTTTGTGGTAGAAGACTTGTATCCTCTTGTTAGACATGCCTTTTTTGCTACCTCAGATTCCAGAGAACCAGGAGACCAAGCTACGAAACTGTTGGATCCCGAATCAGCATCTTTCCTCATTTTTTTAATACGTTCTGTTTTCTCAGGATTTTGAGGTACTGCTCTCTTGTTCTATTTTTGAAGACCTGGATTTTGAGGTACTGCTCTCTTGTTTTTTTCTTTTACTTGGGTTAAAAATAATAAGTTAATCGGAACTGTTTACATCCACTACCTTCTCCTTGCCTTGGGAGGCATTGGGATTTTGAGAACTGTTGTTGAGCAAATCAAACTAGATTGAACTTCTTCTGTGTTGAAACTAAGTTTTAAACTTCAAATATCTTAATTTTCACGCATATCGCTGTGTTTCCATCTGTTTTCCGGTATGCAGACCAACTGTTTCTATATGTTCCCACACTGAGAGAAACTTTATGTAGTGGCCTTTCACATTGCTTGAGTTAGTTGATAAATTATAATTATCCTTCTGTGTTTAAAAAGACTTGAATTTTGGCATCTTTTAGTTTTTTATTTATTAATGTAACCAGCTATTTTAATCTTGGTTAATTTAGAGTTTTGTACATAAGATATCAAATATCGTGAACGAGATCAATATTGGAATACAGATTGACCACATAGACCATGAGATATACCCAATAGGAAAATGCACTCTATATATATATGACCAACATGGCATGTGCTCGGTCTTCTTATGAACTCTGATTTTAATTCGGATTGATAGGAACTGCTTTGAAGCATATTTATCATTCATTAAAAAAATTCAGATGAAAATCTGCTGAGTTAATTAAACACTGGGTAACTTGGTGGAACCCTCAGGTCGCGCATTTGTATAGAAACACAAAAAAATTATTTTACATGTAATGATATATTTTAGAATAATGTTATAACAATGACTTTAAAATTGACAACCTTGAAAAAATGACATATTTACACAATTTAGAATGATGAGATAACCATGTTTTTTCCATAAGCAACAATCAAAGGTTGATACTGACAAATTATGTCCCGATATGAACCAGTGTTTTAAATAGCGTTATCGCTACCGTAGCGTTTTTTCGAGAGAAACGCTAAAAGCGCAAATAGCGTTGCTACATAGCGCTTTGCGGTGTACTTTTTTTTTGTCTAAATATATAATAATATAGCATTAGATAGTAATACAATTTATACTAATTATGTTAACAAACTTAAAAAGTGAAAAACAACACGATGTATAGACCGTTTAATGAAGCAAATACATAATCCTTAGCTGAGCTGAGCTGTCCTCTTCTCATGATCTAACTTCAACGTATGTGCATTCTACAGTCAAACCCGAAAAAGGGAAAAAACTATTTTTTAACATCAATCTTGTTAACTCATTTCTATTTAGCATCCGATTCATAATCACTTTGCATGCTTTCTACGATCAAACCCGAAAAAGAAGAAAAAACATCAGTTGATAACACTCGTAAAAAAAATATCATCTTCTTTCCACAACTGATTCATCTCCAGTTTGTGTGCATTCGAAAATACCCCGAAATAAGCAAAATATATTTTGATTTCAATGTCGTCAAGTAAAGTAATTCATGTCGTTTATACTTAAGCTTCTGATTCTTAATAGTTAAACAAAACCACAGACCCTTTTATGCTATTTTTCATTTTTAGTCTGATCTTGTAATCTGTGGGAACTCTAAACAGCCCACCAAACCAAGAAAAAGAACTTGTATCACAGACTTAAAAAGAACTCATCAATGTTTTCATACTTGGGTAGCACGATAGTTAATCTGTTACACAAATCATGCGATAATGTCGCACTTAACACATTAGTCCCCGAGTGATAGATAATACTAAATTTGTATAATTTTTTACAGTCCAGCACAAAAGTTCGGCGAAATTCTAGTATGCAAAACAACTGTTTACCAACTTAACTATTAACTATCAGGTCAGTCTCTGCGATCAACTTTTTTAGATTGTTTAACTGTATTAAGGAGAAGTCCACTTAGGTTTACTTGGCTGCAGCCTAATCCATGTTAATTAATTTCTTATTTTAAATTGATGTGCATTTGGTTTTACTATGTTTAAGCTATAACATTTGCGATCTTTGGTCTACAAAAGTAAATTAGAAGCTATTAAGCTGGACTATTACAATATTTTCTATCAGTCAGCTACTATGTGTTATCTCAAAGGCAGCAACCAAACAAGTGAAAAAGAGTACCTTGACTTCTTGATACAACTTCTTCTCCCAAGCATATAACCTCTCCACAGTACAATGGTGACTTCCTATGCCGCCATCTCCGTAGCTCGAATAATCATTCCCAACCATTTTATCACCACAATTCCCAAAGCTGTCCAGCTTTCGACACGAACCAAAACTCCGCATCATTGGACTCAACCTTTCCTTCACCACACGAACCAAAAATATTTGTAATCCGAAACTTCCGGTATTTTAACAGCCCATTTCCAAGCAAAATCGGTCCTTTTAGTTATCTTGCTCTCTATAAAACACAAGACGATGATATTATTCACAAGTTTAATTATAAAAAACTGAAAAGATAAGAAGAAATCGAACTACTTTTTTACTTTAAAAGAGAAATATGAGTAATACCTAAAAAAATCCCCATTAAGAGAGTAAATATTAAATAATCTTCTTGTTGCTACTCTTAAGACACTGAATGTATAGCTGATTTTTACTCATCTTTCTCTTTCTGTTAAACATTAAAGAACTATTTTGTCATTAGCCTACGAATATTAATCAATTTCCATAGTTTTAATCTGGCCCTATAATTTCCTGTATTTATGCTTTAAACAAATTTCAAAGCATTTTGAATTCACAAACCCTTCAAGTTCTTAAATGAGTCGAGACATATAAGTGCATAATAATATCCTAATTATAGAAATGTTTAGTGACAAAATGTTAATACAAATTACAGGATATATTTACAACCAAATCCCCAAATTTCCCAATTACAGGATTGTTTGGTTGCAGATTATAGAAAAAAGGATGGATTTTTCAAGTTAAGAGGACAAAAACGGCTTTAAACATACCTAATATTTGTGGAATAAAATTAAAAGGTAGGAGATTACAATATTCAGATCAATTGTGACTGATAAATGATAAATATTGGGATTTTATTCAAATTTGTGTAAAATAAATAGTTTATAAAAAAAGTGGGTAAATACCTCAAAAACCCATTACAATATATTTATATATTATATATATATATAGAAGGAAAAAAGAGTGACCTGCAGAGGATGACTCCTCCATGATTCAGATTAACAGTGGCCGGAGAGATGAAGAGAGCTGAAAGCGATGATTGTTTGGAAATTGGAATTGGGTGTACTGTAGTTTAGAACTTTAGAGAGAGGGTGAGTTTCTAAAGTTTCTGTGTTAAACGATGTAGTTTAGGTTTTTAACAGTTGCTGTTTTTTTTTTAAAAAAAAAACTTGCTATTTATGCTATTAGCCCAATATTTCGCGATTTTTGCGCTTTTGGTCCCTATAGCGCGATTTTAGCGCAATACCACCCAAAATCGTGATTTTTCGTTGCGTTTTTTACCAAAAAAACGCTATTTCGCGCTACGTAGCGCTACGTAGCGCGAATTTTAAAACAGAGATATGAACTGATTGATTTGGGTAATTTAGCCAAATTCGATGTGATCTCCATAATTTTTTCTCCAGCATAAAAAGAAAATGCTGTTTTACAAGCATGTCAACTTTTTGAATATTGTTCATCAAGGCTATGGAAGTCTTTTATCTCATCCTCTCACCATTCCCAAGGAGGCACGTGTCATTGCAAAATCTTATTCCAGATGTAAATGTTATTCAGGTAAAAATCATCTTCTGACAAATGGCGTACAGCCACAGTTTGTCATGTCAGCAAGCATGGTCACATCTGTTTAAAGCCCAGCCAGCTATCCCAGACGAAGCCCCAATTATAGACTCCTCCTATGTTCATCCTCAAAATCTTAAGTATATCACTTATCGCCTTTTCTAATGATTTCCAGCGGATTTCCCTAATTGATGACATTCTTCCTATTGGATTATGATATAGCGTTTGCACATATAGATTAATAATTTGAAATTTTTTGTTACTTACCCAATATGTAATTGTAGATCTTATTTATCGATCTTTTGATTTTTTTTCTTCATTCTTGCGATCTACTTGCACCTGTAGATTTGTTCATTGATTTCTTTTTCGCATTTGTTTTTTTCAGCTTTCCCTTTACTGGATGTTATTTCTGAAATCGCATCAGATACTACTGGTAAGATTCTGTTTCCTTATTTTATACTCTGCTAAAAATAGGCCAACTTCTTCGAATTACTGTTTGTCTACATATATAAGAAGTCAAAGTGAATCTTCCAAATAATTGAGGATATAGAATAGTAAAACTCAGAGGGTTAAGCACTTCTGAACTGTACCTAGCTATCAAAAAGGAAAAACACCAAAAGAGTCTCTAATTACTTTCCATTTTGAAATGGTCGGTTAATCTTATTAGATCATTTACTTAAAATTATGTCTTTATATATTGTGAGGACCATTATAATGTTGCCATTTAGCAAAAGTAATTTCTCTTCAATATATACTCCATGTCTATGCACCTCTGTCTTCACCAACTACTGTCTCATACTTGTCTTCACCAAGAAATTTATTATTCAAAACATAAACGCTCCTGTATCTTAAACATGGCTTTTAGCTTTGATCTCATAATTATAAGAGAAAAAAACATTGAGATCAAATCCAATGAGTTCTTATTTGTAAGATGTTATCTCTCTGCAGGTAACAACACTAAGACTACACTCGACACCGATGAAATATCATCTAACTCTCCGTTATTTTGGAACCAAATATTCTCGCTAAACTGTTCTGGAAACAGAAACACTTATAACACTTTGTCCCAAAGCTCTGTCGTTTTTGAATTCCAGAGGAGAGTAGCTGTCCCGATACTAGGGAAAATTAGTAAATTGGTTTTGTTGGGGAGGGCTGAGGTTCCATGAAAAAGTATTACTGTTCTAAGGGAATGGAAATAGACAAATGGGTATTCATTAGTATGAAAAAGAGGGGGGTGAGTGAGGATGTGAAACCTCCTGCGGTTCAAATAGCCATAAAGTTATTGAGAGTTCCGGCGGTGTAAGAGACAGCACAAGAGAAAAGGAGGAGAGTGGCGGAGTGCGTGACAAGTATAGGTGCAATAGTTGTGGGAGTTGTTATATGTTTGCGTCAGTTGAAGCTTTTGAAGCATTTTAAGCACCAAGAAGGATATAAGCACTTCAAAAGTCTTACGGACCCGAGGGAAATTGCTACCAAACAAAGTTGAATTAGTGTTGGTCAAAACATATCAAAAATCTGTCACAGGTCGGCTTAGGAGTTACAAAACCGTCACAAAAGCATCCGCTAAATAGGTCATTGCAAAAATAGACATCAATGTTGTCATCAATATTTAGACATCTTTTTTTGCAGTGAAATTTTCAATATGTTTGGTTTCACTTCTTGTTTCCTTTTGATTGTTTTACCTCTTTTTGAACATAATATACTTTGGAGTTCTTCACCTTTGCAATGAGCAAATGAGGAAATTAGGAGTAGCCATTACATTGTATGTCATGATTTTTTAGTCTTTCGCGATCTAGCCCTATGAATAATCCACTTTAAATGCAAATAATGTATAAATTAAGGATATGAATGTTATTGGTTATTGTTGTCTTCTCAAGACTTACAATACTCAAGCGTATAGGCATATCTCTCACTGCTCCTACCTCTCAACTGTCAATGATAAATCTAATGGCATCCGACCATTGATATTCTTTTACCAAGTATATTACTTTTCAGAACATGTGTGTCTCTCTATATATTCTATGAATTATATTTGACACACCAATTACAATGAACATGTACCAACATATATACATGTTCATAATATCTGTATTCCCATAACAGATTATCTCGAACCATATAATAAAGATATAACTAAATAATATCTTATTTTTAGTATTCAATTTCATTTCTTTTCAATCAAGTAATATCTCGCAATATCTTTCCAAGATTAGCATTATACTTGTTTCCTTTCTCTTCTTTAACTAGATTGTTTTTCTTTCCTTATTCTTCTTTGTCTTTCTTTGACCTTTGTACGATATCATTTTCAGTATCTTTCTCCTTATAGCACGTCCTTAATCCATGCCCATCAAATCTGAACAAATAAAATGTAAAGATACGAAATATATATTAGCAAAATCAGCTCCAACAAAATCTGATTCGTTTCAGTCGCACTTCTCAGTTGTTACTGAAACTCCCAGCAACCTACATTATTCAACAACTCGATAACAAACTCTTATTAGCTCAATAAACACTTTGACTATAAAAAATATCAAGGTTTATTTTGCTAATACAATGACAATAAGGTGAGGTTCTTATGACCTAAAAAATAAGACTTAACAAAAAAGATTATGTTATATAATATAAAATAAAAAATTAATTAGAAATTCGGGTTGGGTCGGGACACCCGGCAAAATCAAAATTGTCACCCGATCCCGAAATTTTCCGGATCAGGATTCTTCTCAGGTCGGGTGATGATCAAGACATAGATCAGGTCGGGATTTTGGGATTTCTCCCATCCCTACTTTAAAAGTAAAGAAAATATATATGGCGAATTTAAGCATATTATACTGTATATGGATGCTTTGATAGTTGTGGTGAAATGGAACAATAGAAATAAATTAGCAGAAATTACCAATACATATAATTTTTTAAACCAAATTACCAAAACATTTCTTCTTAAAATATACAACTAACTAACTAACTAATAAGAGAGAAATTTTCTATTTTCAAAAATATTAATAACAAATTAAAAAAAATATTTTTAAAAACAATTACGTTTTTTTTAAAAATTAACATTAAAAATTATTATTTTTATAAATAATTTTTTTATAAATTTTTTTAAAAAAAACTTTAAAAAGTGTGTGCATACTTGCAGGTATACGCACTTCAAAAGTGCGCAAACATCTAGGTATGCACACTTCAAAAAATTTTGTTTTTTTAAAATATTTTTTTTAATAAAAAAATCAAAAAGTACATGCATACCCGTAGTTATGCATACTTTAAAATATGTTTTTTTATAAACAATTCAAAAAGTGCGCATAACTTTACATATGCATATTTTGGTATTTTTCTAAAAGAAATATTTTAAAATTATTTTTTGACTTTTTTTCAAAAATTAGTTTTTTGAAAATTAAATATATTTTTTATTTTTATTTTTTTCAAAAATAATATATTAATATTTTTTTAATCTGTTAGTTAGTTAATTGTACATTTTGCGAATAAATGTTTGAGTTTGTATATTTTGATAATTAGTTTTGATAAATTGTATGGTTTGACCATTGGCTCAAGAAGTTTGTGCTTACTTTTCCTCAAAGGTTACAAATTAAAATCTTTCTTAATTGGAGATAGAGACATTCAGCAATAGTTTTGAGGTAAATGTTTGTGTGCATAATTTCAGCTATAACGTTCAAGAATTATAACATTTTAAAAGAAATGTAAATATTTAAAAGATATTAAGAAACTGAATCAAGTTCATTATCTTTTTTGAAGCATTTTTTGTGCACATTTGGTCATATTTATAAAGTCATTTTATCGCTTTTTTCATATGTATTCGTAAAAACAAATTCGAATTTTTTTCTTAAATCAACGTTTTATTTTATTTTCAAAGTGTTTGTTCAAAAAAATATGTAAAATTTAACTTTATATATATTTTTTGAATATTTATTAATATTAATACCTTATAAATTGTAAAAAAACAATAAATACCAAAACATATATAAAAGTGAAATTTTACAATTGTTTTTGAACAAACACTTAATTTAAAAACGAAATAAAATAAATGTTGATTTGAGAAAAAAAAATATGTTGAGATACATGTATCCCGGATTAATTAGAGTATTATTGGTATATTAGATACATGTATCTCAACAATTTACGAATACATATGAAAAAAGCGATAAGATAACCTTATAAATATGATCAAATATTCTCTCATTTATTGTATACTATTTGAGAAATTTAAAGTCCATAGATGGCATGGTAGAAGAAAGTTTGTGCTTACGTTTCCATAACGATTTGCATGTAGATCCAATTTAAAATAAATTAATAAATTGGAGATAAGACATCCGAAAGTAGTGAGGTGAATGTTTTTGTGCATTTCTCAGTTATAACATTCAAGAGTTTATAGTGTTATGAGTCATAACACCAAGTTCATACCACATGTCATCAAATCCATAAAATCATAGACTTATAAATTGAAGTACTCGTTATCACTTTTTGTACTCTCTAATTTCCCGTTTTGATATATATAATAGGTAATGATATTTATCGTGGAATAGGATTTAATTCCGAAATTTTGAAACCCGAAAAAGGGAAAAAACTATTTTTTAACATCAATCTTGTTAACTCATTTCTATTTAGCATCCGATTCATAATCACTTTGCATGCTTTCTACGATCAAACCCGAAAAAGAAGAAAAAACATCAGTTGATAACACTCGTAAAAAAAATATCATCTTCTTGCCACAACTGATTCATCTCCAGTTTGTGTGCATTCGAAAATACCCCGAAATAAGCAAAATATATTTTGATTTCAATGTCGTCAAGTAAAGTAATTCATGTCGTTTATACTTAAGCTTCTGATTCTTAATAGTTAAACAAAACCACAGACCCTTTTATGCTATTTTTCATTTTTAGTCTGATCTTGTAATCTGTGGGAACTCTAAACAGCCCACCAAACCAAGAAAAAGAACTTGTATCACAGACTTAAAAAGAACTCATCAATGTTTTCATACTTGGGTAGCACGATAGTTAATCTGTTACACAAATCATGCGATAATGTCGCACTTAACACATTAGTCCCCGAGTGATAGATAATACTAAATTTGTATAATTTTTTACAGTCCAGCACAAAAGTTCGGCGAAATTCTAGTATGCAAAACAACTGTTTACCAACTTAACTATTAACTATCAGGTCAGTCTCTGCGATCAACTTTTTTAGATTGTTTAACTGTATTAAGGAGAAGTCCACTTAGGTTTACTTGGCTGCAGCCTAATCCATGTTAATTAATTTCTTATTTTAAATTGATGTGCATTTGGTTTTACTATGTTTAAGCTATAACATTTGCGATCTTTGGTCTACAAAAGTAAATTAGAAGCTATTAAGCTGGACTATTACAATATTTTCTATCAGTCAGCTACTATGTGTTATCTCAAAGGCAGCAACCAAACAAGTGAAAAAGAGTACCTTGACTTCTTGATACAACTTCTTCTCCCAAGCATATAACCTCTCCACAGTACAATGGTGACTTCCTATGCCGCCATCTCCGTAGCTCGAATAATCATTCCCAACCATTTTATCACCACAATTCCCAAAGCTGTCCAGCTTTCGACACGAACCAAAACTCCGCATCATTGGACTCAACCTTTCCTTCACCACACGAACCAAAAATATTTGTAATCCGAAACTTCCGGTATTTTAACAGCCCATTTCCAAGCAAAATCGGTCCTTTTAGTTATCTTGCTCTCTATAAAACACAAGACGATGATATTATTCACAAGTTTAATTATAAAAAACTGAAAAGATAAGAAGAAATCGAACTACTTTTTTACTTTAAAAGAGAAATATGAGTAATACCTAAAAAAATCCCCATTAAGAGAGTAAATATTAAATAATCTTCTTGTTGCTACTCTTAAGACACTGAATGTATAGCTGATTTTTACTCATCTTTCTCTTTCTGTTAAACATTAAAGAACTATTTTGTCATTAGCCTACGAATATTAATCAATTTCCATAGTTTTAATCTGGCCCTATAATTTCCTGTATTTATGCTTTAAACAAATTTCAAAGCATTTTGAATTCACAAACCCTTCAAGTTCTTAAATGAGTCGAGACATATAAGTGCATAATAATATCCTAATTATAGAAATGTTTAGTGACAAAATGTTAATACAAATTACAGGATATATTTACAACCAAATCCCCAAATTTCCCAATTACAGGATTGTTTGGTTGCAGATTATAGAAAAAAGGATGGATTTTTCAAGTTAAGAGGACAAAAACGGCTTTAAACATACCTAATATTTGTGGAATAAAATTAAAAGGTAGGAGATTACAATATTCAGATCAATTGTGACTGATAAATGATAAATATTGGGATTTTATTCAAATTTGTGTAAAATAAATAGCTAATAAAAAAAGTGGGTAAATACCTCAAAAACCCATTACAATATATTTATATATTATATATATATATAGAAGGAAAAAAGAGTGACCTGCAGAGGATGACTCCTCCATGATTCAGATTAACAGTGGCCGGAGAGATGAAGAGAGGTGAAAGCGATGATTGTTTGGAAATTGGAATTGGGTGTACTGTAGTTTAGAACTTTAGAGAGAGGGTGAGTTTCTAAAGTTTCTGTGTTAAACGATGTAGTTTAGGTTTTTAACAGTTGCTGTTTTTTTTTTTAAAAAAAACTTGCTATTTATGCTATTAGCCCAATATTTCGCGATTTTTGCGCTTTTGGTCCCTATAGCGCGATTTTAGCGCAATACCACCCAAAATCGTGATTTTTCGTTGCGTTTTTTACCAAAAAAACGCTATTTCGCGCTACGTAGCGCGAATTTTAAAACAGAGATATGAACTGATTGATTTGGGTAATTTAGCCAAATTCGATGTGATCTCCATAATTTTTTCTCCAGCATAAAAAGAAAATGCTGTTTTACAAGCATGCCAACTTTTTGAATATTGTTCATCAAGGCTATCAAAGTCTTTTATCTCATCCTCTCACCATTCCCAAGGAGGCACGTGTCATTGCAAAATCTTATTCCAGATGTAAATGTTATTCAGGTAAAAATCATCTTCTGACAAATGGCGTACAGCCACAGTTTGTCATGTCAGCAAGCATGGTCACATCTGTTTAAAGCCCAGCCAGCTATCCCAGACGAAGCCCCAATTATAGACTCCTCCTATGTTCATCCTCAAAATCTTAAGTATATCACTTATCGCCTTTTCTAATGATTTCCAGCGGGAACTACCGAGGAGGCTACCAGGGCCCGGGAAACCGAGGAAATCATGGGAGAAATCGAGGACCGCAAGGAAACCCACCAATTCAAGCTCGTCTTTATGCCTTGCCACAGTTGCCAAACCAAGGAGATCCGGAAAATGTACAAGGTATGGTTCTTGTGTGCTCATCTTGGGCACATGTTCTTTTCGATACGGGGGCGTCGCGTTCTTTTATATCTAGAAGTCTAGCTGAGTCTTTATCGTTAGAAATTGGGGTTCTAGAGAACCCGATCATTGTAGAGACTCCTGTTGGGGGTCGAGTTGTGTTGGACCGAGTGTGTCGGTCTTGTGAGATGGTGGTCGTGGACCACGTGTTTATATATGATTTAGTTGTTATAGAGATGTCGGGATTCGACGTGATACTTGGAATGGACTGGTTGGTTCATTTCAACTCTTTCATCGATTGTGTTCGAAGAAAAATTTTCCTTACGACTTCATCCGGAGATGAGGTGTTCTTTCGTGGAGAAAGGGACGCTACCCTTTCTTCTATTTCTTATTATTCCAAGAGGGTTGTGGGCAACCTGTCTTGTCTTTTGGCTAGTCTCTCGATAGTGGATAACGACGAGAAAGTGGATATGTGGCCACACGTAGTGGACGATTTTAGAGATGTGTTTCCGAAGGATCTACCTGGGTTACCACCGAAGAGAGCGTTAGATTTTTCTATCGATTTGGTACCGGGAACGGCACCCATAGCCATTTCCCCGTACCGATTGGCACCGGCTGAGTTAAAAGAGTTGAGTAAGCAGTTAGAAGAACTGCTAGAGAAGGGGTTTATTAGGCGGAGTACGTCACCGTGGGCGGCACCGGCCTTATTCGTGCAAAAGAAGGATGGGTCGATGAGGATGTGCATCGACTATCGGAAGCTAAATAGGGTGACTATTAAGAATAAGTACCCACTACCTCGAATTGACGATTTGTTTGACCAGCTGAAGGGAGCAACGTTCTTTTCTAAAATCGACTTGCGATCAGGCTATCACCAATTGAGGGTGAAGAATGAGGATATTTCGAAAACGGCCTTTAGGACCCGTACGGTCACTATGAGTTTGTGGTCATGCCATTCGGGTTAACTAATGCGCCGGCGGCATTTATGGAATTAATGAATTGGATATTTAAGGAGTATCTCGACAAGTTCATAGTGGTCTTCATCGACGATATCTTGATTTACTCGAGTTCAAGAGAGGAACACGAGGAACATCTCCATTTAACGTTGCTCACATTGAGAGAGCACCAACTTTACGGAAAATTTAGCAAATGTGAATTTTGGCTAAATGAGGTGAAATTTCTTAGACATGTGATCTCGGAAGAAGGGGTAAAGGTGCACACGACAAAAATTGAGGCGGTATCGAAATGGGCACAACCGAAAAATGTGTTCGAGATTCGAAGTTTCTTGGGTTTAGCGGGATACTATCGACGGTTCGTCAAGGATTTCTCGAAGTTGGCGACTCCTATGACTTACCTTACCAAGAAGGGGGTGAAGTTCGTGTGGAGTGAGGCTTGCGAGAAAGCCTTCCTAGAGCTCAAGAAGCGGTTGACTAGTTCTCCTATACTAGTTATTCCCGAGCAAGGGAAGGGTTACCAAGTGTATTGCGATGCTTCGAAAGAAGGTTTGGGTTGCGTCTTAATGCAAGACGGAAAGGTTATCGCATATGCTTTGCGACAACTAAAGATTCATGAAAAGAACTATCCGACTCATGACCTAGAGCTAGCGGCAATAGTTCATGCGTTGAAGATATGGAGGCATTATCCGTTCGGGGAAAAGTTTGAAGTGTTCTCGGATCACAAAAGTTTAGGGCATATTTTTACCCAACGTGATCTAAATATGCGACAACGGCGATGGATGGAATACTTGGAATAGTACGACTATGACTTGCACTATCACCCGGGAAAGGCCAATTAGTGGCGGATGCTTTGAGTCGAAAGTCCCATGCGACCTTAGCGCATGTGGCGATCAAAGAATGGAGGATGATGGGGAAAGTGAACGAGTTCGACTTAGAGTTGGGGAATGTTAATTTGGAGACCTTGTAAACAATAGTGGTACAACCGGAACTTGTGAGTAGGGTTTTGGAAGCGCAAGAAGGGCACGAGAAAGTGGAGAACTACGAGAAACAGATGAGTTCGAGCGAAGGATTAGATGGCTGGACGAAAGGAACCAATGGAGGACTACAATTTAAGGGAAGGACTTATGTGACAGAAAACATGAGGAACGAGGTATTAAAGGAGTTTCACCACTCCCGATTAGCCGTTCATCCCGGCAGGACGAAAATGTATCACGATGCGAAGAGACAATTTTGATGGCCCAGAATGAAACGAGATGTAGCTTCATATGTTAGAAGGTGTCTAACTTCCCAGCAAGTGAAAGCGGAACACCAAAGACCGGCGGGTATGCTCCAACCTTTACCGGTGGCGGAATGGAAGTGGGAAAGGATAGCAATGGATTTTGTGACCAACTTACCTAACTCGGTAAGTGGAAATGACGCTGTGTGGGTTGTGGTCGACCGTTTGACCAAATCCGCACACTTCATTGCAATCAAGATGACGAATTCGGTGGAAATCTTGGGACGAAAGTATATTAAGGAAATTGTTAGACTTCATGGAGTACCGATTTCGATAGTCTCGGATCGAGACGCGAGGTTTTTGTCGAGGTTTTGGGGCACATTGCAAAATGCCTTAGGGACCAAGTTCACAATGAGTACAGCGTTCCATCCCCAAACGGATGGACAATCGGAGCGGACTATCCAACTGTTAGAGGATATGTTACGCGCATGTGTGAACGACTTCAAGGGAGGCTGGGAGAGCCATTTACCCTTGGTGGAGTTTGCGTATAATAATAGCTTCCAAGCTAGTATTGGCATGGCACCTTTTGAGGCTTTATACGGGCGGCCGTGTAGGTCTCCGGTGTGTTGGACCGAGGTGGGAGAAGCGGAAATGTTAGGACCGCAATTGATTCAAGAGACGACAGAAAAGATTAAGTTAATTCGACAAAGGCTTGAGACTGCTCGAAGTAGGCAAAAGAGTTATGCGGATAAGAGGAGGAGACCTTTGGAGTTCGAAAAGGGGGATCAAGTATTTTTGCGAGTTTCTCCCAGGAAGGGGATTATGAGGTTTGGCTCTAAAGGGAAGTTGAGCCCGAGATTTATCGGACCATTTGAGATCATGGACCGAGTTGGAGAAGTTGCACATCGGTTGGACTTGCCACCAAAGTTGGCAGGGGTTCACCCGGTTTTCCATGTGTCAATGTTCAAAAAGTATCACCACGACCCTTCACACGTGGTGGACTTTGAGGACATTGAGGTTAGTGCGGATGTGACCTACGAAGTGGGACCTATGAGGATTATCGATGTGCAAGAGAAGGAACTTCGAGGAAATACTATTAGATTGGTAAAGGTGGTTTGGAAACACCACGGGGCCGAGGAGGAAACTTGGGAACGCGATGATGAGATGAAGAGGAAATATCCTAATCTCGACTTTTCTTTAGGTACTTTTCTTTAGATGCATTCTAATTTCGGGACGAAATTTCTTTATCGGGGAAGGGTTGTAACGTCTAAAGTTTGGAGTTTATTTTTTTTGTTGTTGTAACGCCTAGTGTTTACGGAGTTGTTACGTGTCTTTTATTATGTATGATATTGCATATAGGTGTTTACCTTAGTTGAGTTTTGTAGATGTTATGGAGTTGTTGAGGTAGAAGCATGCCAGCTTAGTTTACTTTATTTTCGATTATGTTGCAGCCGCTTCTTTTACATTGTTGTCTTTTATTCTGTTAGATATTGTATACAGGCGGTTACTCTTACATATTGTGCATTATCTGGAGTTTATCTTATTAGACGTTATGGAGTTGTTATGGGTTGTGTACCATCAGTATTATATTTCTTAGATTATGACACGAATTGGACGTTTAAATTTTTATGACCTTATTTGTAAAAGTTTATAATTTCTGGGTATAGTTGTTTAGAGAGGAAATTTCGGGACGAAATTCTTTTAAGGAGGGTTAGTTGTAACATCCCGTATTTTTATAAGTAATTTTATTTATGATTTAATTTATCCAAAAACGTTTTATTCAAAATTTTACCAAAAACCGGTTACTCGACTAATTTTTAGCCAAAAACCGAAACTCTTCCGAAAAACTTTATTTTAAAAACCTGTTACTAATTTTACTAATAAAAAGGACCCAATAGATTTTTTTCTAAAGATTTCTTATTTTTGAGTATTAAAACTATATTTTTGGATTAAGAGTTAACTTTTAGAACTTTAGGGACCAAATAGTTCGCTTGCACAAACTTACTCAAAACAGTTTTTATCTATTCAATTCAGCCCATTTTTTTCAAAACAGAAACCTAAACCAAGAGAGAAAAGAGAGAAAAAGAGAGAAATCAAAGCTTAGGAAGGAGAAGAAGAACCACGTTAGCGGATTCTTACCGGAAGCATTTCCTCTACACGATAAGGTAACGGGGGTTATCCATTGCGCCTAGACGAGGGTGTATGTTAGGTTTTGGTTTGGGGTTTATTATAAATTGGGGGTTTTTACCTTTTATCTTAATTATGTTCTTAAATTGTTTATTGGCTTTATTTGTTGTATGTTTAATTCACTTGTTTAATTTTGGAGTAGTTGAGGATTTAGTCTTTTAATTTCGGATTAATGAGAATATTAATGGGTTTCGTGTTTTATGCTTTGATTATGTGTTATTATGATTGTTGATAGAATTTGGTAAATTATTGTTGAATAAAGATGAGTTTTATATTGCGTATACAAGGTGTTTGTTAAAATGCCTGAATGGAATTTTATATTGATAGAGTTGGTTGGCTAGTTGTGAATCTAGTACCTATGCTTATTTGCTTTGTTGAATCGCGTCTAAGGGACATATGAGAATGTGTTATTTGCGTGGATTTATATTATTGGCCGAGGCCGTATGAGAATGTGATATTTGCGTGGATTTATATTATTGGCCGAGGCCTTGTGATTTAGCTGTAGTGGCAATGATCTCTGTCTCTCCCTAATTCCGGGGACAGAAAACGGCCGAGGGGATAGGGAATAACTCGTCTTACGGACTGGGGCGAGTGGCGTGAGAGGTCCCAGTGTGCATTATATTTATTTTATTGTTAGCAATGGTCTATGTCTCTCCCTAATTCCGGGGACATAAGACAGCCGAAGGGATATGGAATGACCTACCTTACGGACTGGGGTAGGTGGCATGAGAGGTCCATGTATGCTATAGACGTGTATTTAATTTATTTCGTTGTATGATGTTATTCTATTTCTTTTTATACGTTGATTATCATAGTTGTTGTTTGTGGGTTCTTGCATTTATGGGATGGAGTGACGGTATTTTGTGGTGCCGTCCCGTCTATGTATGTGCGTGGGACTCACCGTTACAATTTTGTATTTCAGGTACAACTTAGGTTGAGGCGTATGGTTAAGAGCTTTAGCAAGGCATCACATGGGTTCGGGCTTTTGCTTTCTTTTTACTTAGATTGTTTTTGAGGTTGTAGCCTACGGGCAAATTCATTCGTTTGTTGTTTTTAGCTTTTATAAATCCTGTCTTGTAGCCGCGTTTGGCAAACAGTTTATTTTATTCATTTAATTGTTCCATTAGCTCGCAAATGTTTTCTTTTAAATTTTCAATTTTGTACCAACAGGTAGTTTTTCTTTTATTTAAAAAGGTCATGCCTCGATATCCGTGTTTCTGGAATTTGGGGCGTGACACTCGCTCTCCCCCATCAATTTTAAAGCACTTTAGAGTTTACCTCATCCCCAACCACCACTTGTCCATGTGTCAGCGGTGATCAATGCGCATACACGATTGTAAGAGCAATTTTAAATCAGGTTTGCCCCTACCCCCACCCACCACTTGTCCATGAGTTGTAGGTGGCGGTGGTGGTCCGCTGGACCTCTGGCAAAGTGTATACACATTCATGAAAAGTGCATGACATTTCTTAAATACACACCATTTGTCGTCTTTTATCATATATGTCGGTCACCGAAGTTCCTCCAAACCTCTGATGAGGTCGCCGGAGCTCTGAAAAAGCGCATTCACAAACATGGAAAGTGTATACATAATTGTAAATTGCATACACAATCGTGAACTAAATGAGCAAATTGCCCTTTTATGAAAGAAAATGTTAGGTTGGTAGTTTTTAAAAATATAGTTTGCTAAAGTTTTGGTAGAATTGCCACTTATGCTATAAAAAGAATAATTTTTAATGCAATTAAGATTTTCTTAGTCGTAAGAAATCTTTAGAGCAATAAAAAAAATTGCACGTGTTGTAATGTATCACTTATCTCAATACTTCAACTGTTATTCAATGCCTAAACAAAACGGATTTTGTTGTGATTCTCCAAAAAAACACCCTTAGAATATACGTCCATAATTCATGGAGAATAGAATACTTGGCAATTGTAATATTTTAATACTAGCATAATTTCTCCCATAGAAATATAACAGCACAAATACTAACCATTACATAAATTATTGGTGTTTAATTTATTTATTTATTTTTGGAATTTAAGAAGTGACCATATCATTAAAAATAAATAAAACTTTTGGTTAGAACGTATTGTGAGCTCAAGACAAAATACCTACATCTAAAGAGAATGAAATTTAATAATTAAAATATTACAAATGTAGGTTTTTAGATACTTTTATAAAGAATTCAACAAAGAATTTACGTCGGAATACCTTAATGCTCTCACGAGAAAACATATGAAAAACATGTGCATAAAGTGAGAGATATACATCATTACATTTTTCATGATACTAAAGGTTTTGCATGCAAAAGTGGACAAAATAAACTTGCAATCTCGCTTTCTTGTAAAAGGAGGCTTTCAATGAGAATCAAGCAGGTATAATGCTACTTTCTTATAACCTTCATAACATAACTTTTTACAAAAAACTCTCCTTACATTTCTTCAAAGCATGTCCAACTCGAGCATCAGTTTTAGAGTAGTGCTTCTTAAAAGGTCCATAAACCCATTCGAGTTCTTATAAGAAAATTTGTTTCGTCGGGGTTGTCATTTGGAAAAACTTGATTATTGTGTGACTTTTCTCTTCTGTTTGGCATCTCTTATATTTTATGTTCCCTACTTTGGTTTCTTTACATTATATTTTTCATGTTTTTCTTCTACATTTAATTTTATCTGTAGTTATATTATTTTATGTAATAGCCAATTTGGATGTCTACAACGTAGAAATGAATTTATTAGATTTTTGATAAGTCAACTTTAATAAAGTAGAAACCAGTGAAACATGTCCTAAACATAAAAACTTAACAATTATTAAAGCAATATTTAAACCTTGCCAAAATACCTCATAGTGGCCAATTTGGATATTCCATATCTTGTTTAAAGATTTTAATTTGCCAGAAGCTGTTATCCATATCTTTATATCATAATAGTTATTATGCAATTAATTTTCTGTCCTGCTGTTAAAAAGTTCCATATGGTTTGGTTGAGTATCAATTATCGCATATACGTCGTTGTGCACATATTGTGAATTTAATCATCCCAAAGGGTTTAGTTAAGTAATATCTTCTTCCGTTAGTAAAATTAGATCGTTTGTTACACGTGTTAAAAGTTTTAACAAAAAGGTAAAAAAATTGGAAAGAATCGTGCTC
The DNA here is from genome assembly GCA_963920805.1 of Primula vulgaris. Classification (NCBI taxonomy): domain Eukaryota; kingdom Viridiplantae; phylum Streptophyta; class Magnoliopsida; order Ericales; family Primulaceae; genus Primula; species Primula vulgaris. The sequence goes on along the minus strand of OY987215.1, from coordinate 14,807,124 downwards.
GTTAGAAGGTAAACTCTGTTAATGTTAATGGTTGAAGTCCTTACTAGATGGAATTCTTGTTATCACATGTTAGGGTGTGCATACGAGTATGTAGATGTTATATCATTCTATTTAACAAGGTTTGTAGAAGATTATGTATGAAAAGCTGTTGAAATTGACTCGATAAGTTGGGAAGTTTATAAAGACCTTTTACAAGTATTTAATAATTTTACCCTTATGGTATCTCATTATTATACTCCTACTTCTAATTTAGTAATTTTACAGTTATTGAAATTATCAATTGTGCTTCAAAAATATTAATATGCTATTAATTATAAAACAAAATATGACGCAATTACGACTCTAATGAAAGAATTTTTTTCTAAAATATTGGAAACGTTCCCTGCTTTTTTTGGTATAGCCACATTACTTGATCCCTTATTTAAAGATACATGACTAGAAAAAATCTTAGCATTTATTTATGGGATTGAAGATGGGAAAAACAATGTGTTCCTATAATTTCGCTAGAAAGAAAGATTTTCCATCTTTATGTTATAGCTTGCAAACCCCTTCAAGATCAATTGCTATTCATCACATATCCTCGAGCTTAAATACGACTCTGTTGTTTGGGAGTTTTTCAGAGGCAAAGAACTGAGTTTATTTCTTTGAGTGTTATATTTATCTACAAATGTTTTGAGGAAAAATGTGACGAAACTATGCATATATTGGAGCAGGAGAAAAAATTTGGTTTCATCAACATGTCGCAGTTCAACTTTATCAAAATGTCGCAATTCGGCTTCATCAAGATGTCTTGTGAATATGGCCAGTGATTTTTTGAATGTATATGCTTCAACAAACACCTCGGAGATAAATTTCAATATGACTGAAACCATTGTGTGAAATGATGTGCAAGAGAGAACGCAAGAAATGCTCATAAAATGTACAATTAAAGAGGATGACACAGTTTTAAAGCTTTATAAAGATGAAGTTGAAGATTTAACGTGAAAGAACTTACCAAAGTACCTTTGGATAACCGTTGTTTGTTCGTTTGGACTTTAACTATATTTCTCCTTTCTATTACCATTTGAGCTTTTAATTATTTGTATTTATTAATGTCATATAGTGGGGTTTTTTCGCATATTTTATTTTTGCACCATTATGAATAAAAAATAAAATATCGAATTTCTCATTATTATATAGGAATAATGATTACTTATTATACTAAAATTGGGTTTCTAGAATGAAGAAAACTTTGAGTATTTTCTTTGACTTTGCTAATTAATTGTGTTTAAAATAAGTGGGTAACTATATCGTTTCAATATGCGGGTATATCCAAAACTGAAAACCACATGACCCATCTTATATACGGTTGTGGTTCAGGTTTGTCTAGTAAATAATTCTCTCAAGAACCGACCCGCGAATGCATTTGGAACTGTAAAAACCAACTTACCCAAAAACATTGGTTCGGGTCGGATAAGATAAATAGTCATATCGTCGCTTCACTTGTTTTCAATCACTCTCCCCCCCCCTTTTCTCCGGCGGTGAGATTCTCTTCCCATCGCGTCATTGATAGTAGCATGAAATTGTTTTGATGTTTTTTCCGCACTTGCATGCGTAAATTTGTGTGGGTGAGATGGATAAACTATAGTTACGCCACTAGTGAGACCCACTTGAGTCGATCTAATCAAATTGTGAATCCCTAACGGTGTTACAACTCGCATGTCTCATATCGTTGTGCCACTAGTCTTGACGACCTGCCGATGGTTGTAACTTTTTGCAGTTCAAGCTTAAATCAGATCTCTCATGAATGATATGTCCCGTGTTTCTTTTCGTACAAGAAATGTATCTTTCTGTTTTGAATTTATCTTTGTGGGATATATCCCGTGTAGATTTGGTGTTATATTTTATTCTTTGAATATATGATTGATGATCACGATTTATCTTTATGTTTTTGAGATTATCTGCAGTTCAGCTTCTCGGAAGAGTGAGCACAAAACCCTAACTTGCTCCCCTCGTAAGAGTGAATAATTGCTCTTTAATTACTTGGTTAAATATTATTTATTCACCTATTTATTGCATTTAATACGGGGTACATGCCCTAAATTTTAACCTCCATCACAACTTCAATCATGTTAAGTTCAGTTCGTAAAAATTCGATCGTAATCATGCGGTCCAATACGGTCTAATAGAATGATTTTTCCTAAATATCAAAATTAATAAAAAAAAATAATCTTTTTGCTTATGTCATTCAAAGTGAATTGAATTTTTGAAAAAATTGTTTCTTATATCATTAATATAATTAATTAAATGCAGTTTACTAATGAGTTTAATTAAAAATATTTTCCAAAAGTTGATTCACTAAATAGTCATACTTAAAATTTTTTTTAGTATTAATTGATTATACTAGTCATAAATGCATCAAATATGAACGAAGATTTTCAATAAATATCAAAATTAACAAAGAAAATCTTCGTTTGCCCATATCTTCCAGAAAACAATAAATGCTTTCACAAAATTAATCTTTTATCATTTTGTGTAATATAGTGCATCTTGTAAATAAATGACTAGTTCCTTTTATCACTAATATTAAAAAAAATAGTATGGAAACATATAAATGATACGTCTAAGTAACAAACTAGCTAAATAATAAAAACAAACTCATATAATACAGTACATTAGATAAACTCACCAACTCATATACTCATGACCAAACTAACAAAATCATCAATCTTAACTGACATGGACAAAAAAAGTCACATTAAACAAAACAAAATTTGTTGTAGTTTTCTTTCAACCTAAATAAGTGCGGTCGTAAGTGTTATCATTACTAAAACTTATATCACATTGTTGAGTTTTTTTTAACATTAATATAAAAAAGGCTCCATAAATGTCATTAAATACATCGTTAATATCTTTGTAATCATTTTTATGCATTTTATCAGTCCGTTAACGAGTGTCCGGGGACACTACTTATGCATTAAATCACTCATTGAGTTCAACACTGTAATAATAAATGACTATAATGTCATTACTTATTCAAGACACTTAATTGTCACGAATAACTAAAAATCAATAATATTTCTAAATATATTTCATTAATTATTGAAAAGAACATAATAAACCAAAATAAAAATATAGAACCCTAATTGATCTATCCTAAATTTACATGTTAATAAAAAAAAAATGATAATTCATAAAAAAAAAAAACTCAAATAAAAACATTGAACGCTGCTTGAAACTAACTTAAACTTAAATATTAACTAACATAAAAAAAACTAGGGAGAGGTTATATGAACATCAACTTAGACATCAATTTGGACACTTTTTCGTAAAAACGCTCCAAATCAATATTTGGTTAATGCAAATCTCCATGGTTTCACGACAGGAACACAAATATGCGTCTTGTTTTTTTTTCCGAGATGTATAATGACATGTTTTCGAAATTATGGTAAAATTTAAAAATTCAAAACATGTCATTATACATCTCAGAAAAAAAAAACAAGACGCATATTGATGTTCCCGTCGTGAAATCGTGGAGATTTGCATTAATCAAATATTGATTTGGAGCGTTTTTACAAAAAAAATGTCAATTTGGATGTTTTTCATGGTGTCCATATATCCTCCCAAAAAACTATTGCATCTAATATTACTAATTATATATATACATATACGTGAGATTAAAACTAACTAAAAAACCATCTATGCTCTATTATCTCTAGGATGTTTTCTTACTTTCTTTTATCTCTAGGATGCTCGATTTGTCACCATAAGAGACATAGCCACGTGCTCCCTCGTTCTTGTATTTGCACTATATTGTAAATCCATTTTGGTAAATAAATTTTAAACTTTGCCAAAAAAAAAGTAATAATGATTTATGTTTTCAAAAATTAAAGTAGTAATGTGTAGCATTAATGTGGGGTACTGTAAATGGTAATCTAGTGTCCGGTACACCCATTATGTATCATTATCGTATCTTTATTAATTATTACTATAATTAGTACATATATGCATTTAAATGGGTTAACATCAGCCCCCGAAGGAAAAAAAAATGTTTTATTTCTGTATATTGCAGTCCTATCTGGTACATGTATGCATTTAAATATGTTTTAAGATACAAAAATGCTCATATGCCCTACTCTCTCTCTCTCTCTTCCGCCTTGATGACTAATATACGGGTATATCTCTACATGCATATATATATATCTACATGTATGTATATACATATATATTATACATACATCTATATAATATCTCTCATTACATGATGATGAGTAAGCAGGTTGATATCTAATCAAGCTATATGTTGTGTATAAATTAAGCAGCTGATAATATGATTCTAAAATAGTTTTGAGAAAACCTAAAAGCGACCTTATCCGTTGGATTTCTACATAAATATTGGGAAACGTTTTCTTTAATTAGAACTACCATATATTGATGTCTATTATTGAGCAGGCTATTAGAACTACACCGATCGTTGTTCATTTCATTTCACTAAAAAAGAACCCCACACGTATGGTCTGGTTCAAAACATATACCTATAAGGTGAGATTTGATGAGACTTGCTTTTATTTAAATTCCTTCCGTCATGTTATTATTCTTTGTTGTAAACCTATATATTTATGTTAGTATTATAGGTACAATCAGTGTTCTAAAAGCGATGCTTATGTGCAAATTAGGCGGTAGACGGAGGTAGCAAAAAAGGCATGTCGAACGAGAGTAAATAAGTTATTCCTCCTCCACATAAACAAATCTCTCTACTCTCTCTCTGTCCGCCCCCTAAATAAACTAGATCTAAGCCGCCGCCATCAGCACGACTACCTGGGGTGGGGGTCGGCCCCTCCACCCCTACTCTGAGCAAGTTTACGACACTCCTCTACACTGTAGCGGTGACAAACCTCCAACCCCATAACCTGCCACAAATTTCAACATCATCCCATCCCATCTCAACCCAATCTATCTCATAAAACCAGCTCTCACCTCACACCCACTGTTCACCTCATATCCGCCGCTCTCATCATCTCATCTAGTATGACCACGCCTATACGTAGCAGCTATGCGGATGCTTCATATGACGGATCATCATTTGTGTCTGAACTGCATTCATACAAAGGCGTGTCCCTCGTAGCAGATTCAGGTATGTTTCGCGACATATCTGGTGAGTTGTGGGTCTCACATCTTCTTTTCGGTAGGTCTGGTTTGATTGGATTTCGGTTTATGGGCTTTGTTGGGTTTTTGCCACTGCAGGTTTGGTTAGACTATTTGTGTACTTATATGTTAGCGTTTTTTTATATTTGATTCCAGACGATTTGATCCTTTTGGTTATACTAATTTTATAATATCAGACCCCATCGGAGTAGACACGAATAACTTTACTTTAGGAAATGGGTTCGGTCGGGGTGTTCTTGGGGCTCAGATAACTTAGTAGGGTTGTTTGGTCAGGTCATTTAGTGTGTTGGCACCCCGGTCATAATTACAGCACCAGATTGAGCTGAATCTCTTGAAGTAAATGTGCCTTTTCTCTACCCAGGGTCTGTTATGTCATCTGTTCTCTTTTGTTGGACGAAATATTGTAAATTTTGCTAGAACCGAGTAGGGCATTTTGACTTGTATATCGGATTTGGGTATTATATTATTATTTTACATACCCATTTTGATTGTTATGTATGTTCTAATTTCGTCCCGACTATTTCTATTCGTTTGGCGACAATTGGAGCTTTGGGGCTATGTTTAAAGTAGGAGTGGCTATTTCGATCTTTTGCGTATTGTGTTGGCTGCCGGTTGGCCTCCCTACACCTATTATAGTATGCACGTTATGGTTAGTTCATTTGATCATCCTCTGCTTCAACAGACGCAATTGACGGAACTTTTTAGTTTGATATTTAAGATAATATTAGTTTGTATGTTTCTATATTTTGGTGAATTTTGTTTTAGCCATGGTGGATTTGGACGGTAACACTTGAGTAGCAGGCTTCCGGACACTCTGAATGATTTATATTATGTATTTTTACCCAGCTCCTTGAAGTCTATTCCAGGGGCATCTGTACTCTGTATTCTGACCTGTTATTTGCAATAATAACGAGCTTTTAAAAAAAAAGTCTTCTCCAACAAAGGACAAATCTCCTACAACTCCCAACATGAATGGTTTCTCGAGATAAAATGACCCGGGGAGTGAAAATAGCAAGAACATTGTCGACCAATCTCTTGTTGGGGAGAACCTTGATCGTTCCTTGCAGATACTCAAATTTGAGGCGATGAAATCAAGTGAGAATGCAGAGGAAAAGTATTCCACACTAGATGATAATCAGGACTACCCAACCACAGAAGATGGTGCCGGTTTTTTAGAATTTATTCCCATATTTGAAAGCTTCAAGGTTATGGTGAATGGCAATGACACAGACCAGGTTCTTGGTGATGACATACATGCAAAATACTTCGAGATAAACGATTAGCGAAAATCATCGGCTCTAAACTTTCTGTTGAAACTATTCCCATCGTAGCAGATATATCTGAGTGGATTAGAAATTGCAACCTTGTATCAAAGTTGGCTGATTTTAATGAACGGCGAAATTTATTGCAAGGATTTGAAATGTGGAATGAACTTGGGGTTCTTGATCAAGCGACAAAATACGAAATATGGCATTATGCTTGTTTCAATTTATTTGTCCACTTTTCTAAAATAGAAGTAAATCTTTTACAACATTATAAAATTACCCATACTTTGTTTCTTTATAGCTAAATGATCATTTCAAAAAGTAATGGGAAATATTAGAAAGAGAGTGTGAAAAAAGTGTGGTAATTATGTTCCCTTATTTACGGTATTTAGTCGCTTGATCAAGAACCCCAAGTTCATTCCACATTTCAAATCCTTGCAATAAATTTCGCTGTTCTTCAAAATCAGCGAAATTTGATACAAGGTTGCAATTTCTAATCCACTTGGATATTTGTGTTACGATGGGAATAATTTCAACATAAGTTTAGAGCTGATGATTTTCGCCAATCGTGCACATAAATATGATCTTTGAGATAAGCACATATCCAAGTATTTTTCACGTATGTCATCACCAAGAGCCTTGTCTACGTCCTAGCCATTCACCATAACTTACCTTGAAGCTTCAAATTTGGGAATAAATTCTAAAAAACAGGGTTTGTATTCTGATCAGGTTGGGTAGTCGTGATTATTAACTAGTATGGAATGCTTTTGCTCTGCATCCTCAGTTGATTTCACGGTCTCAAATGTGACTATCTGCAAGGAACGGTCAAGGTTTCCCCAACAAGAGATTGGTCGACAATATTCTTGCCATTTCCACTCCCCGAGTCATTTTGTCTCAAGAAACCATTCATGTTGGGAGTTGTAGGAGACTTGCCGTTTGTGGTAGAAGACTTGTTTCCTCTTGTTAGATTCCAGAGAACCAGGAGACTAAGCTACGAAACTGTTGGATCCCGAATCAGCATCTTTCCTCATTTTTTTAATACGTTCTGTTTTCTCAGGATTTTGAGGTACTGCTCTCTTGTTCTATTTTTGAAGACCTGGATTTTGAGGTACTGCTCTCTTGTTTTTTTCTTTTACTTGGGTTAAAAATAATAAGTTAATCGGAACTGTTTACATCAACTGTTGAAAAAAAGTTGCTTGTGTGGTATTAATTTTGTGATATTATTATTACTTAACATTTACATTTTATAAGTTTTTAGAGATCATGGATTTAGCATTTATATTTTATAAGTTTTTTAGAGATCATGGGTTTATGGTATTAAAACTATGTAACCTTTTATTTCCTACATTTATGTTGAGTTTAGTATAAATAAGTGATATTTTTACCTTTGTAAGGCACACCAAAATAATAAAAAGTCAATTCCCTTTTCTTGTGTTTTTTCTAGCATTTTGTTACTAGTTTTCCGACCTCCTTTTATATTCTTTAAAATCCAATATCCGCTACCTTCCCCTTGCCTAGGGAGGCATTGGGATTTTGAGAACTGTTGTTGAGCAAATCAAACTAGATTGAACTTCTTCCGTGTTGAAACTAAGTTTTAAACTTCAAATCTCTTAATTTTCATGGATATCGCTATGTTTCCATCTGTTTTCCGGTATGCAGACCAACTGTTTCTACATATTCCCACACTGAGAGAAACTTTATCTAGTGGCCTTTCACATTGCTTGAGTTAGTTGATAAATTATAATTATCCTTCTGTGTTTAAAAAGACTTGAATTTTGGCATCTTTTAGTTTTTTATTTATTAATGTAACCAACTATTTTAATCTTGGTTAATTTAGAGTTTTGTACATAAGATATCGAATATCGTGATCGAGATCAATATTGGAATACAGATTGACCACATAGACCATGAGACTGTTGGATTTGAAAGAATATCAAAGGAGATCGAAAAACTAGTAACAAAATGCTAGAAAAACGACAAGAAGGGAGAAATGACTTTTTATTATTTTGGTGTGTCTTACAAAGGTAAAAACATCACTTATTTATACTAAACTCAACAAGAATGTAGGAAATGAAAGGTTATATAGTTTTAATCCCATGAACCCATGATCTCTAAAAAACTTATAAAATATAAATACTAAATGCATGATTTCTAAAAATTTATAAAATGTAAATGATAAATAATAATAATACCACAAAATTAATACTATACAAGTTACTTTTTTTCAACACTCCCCCTTAATCTTGTTTGGTAACTCCGAGTATAATCCACAATCTTCGAAAATCTTCGTACTTGAGAGCCTTCGTAAAAATATCCGTCAACTGATCTTTTGACTTCGCGTACTTTACTTTAACATACTTATTTTCAATACACTCGCGAATAAAATGATAACGCGTGTCGATATGCTTACTTCGATCATGAAATACCGGATTTTTCGCAAGGGAAATCGCGGAATTATTACCAACAAACACTTTCGTAGCTTCATTTTGTGGCATCCACAATTCTTTCAACAAATTTCGTAACCAAATTGCATGACAAATACAAGAATTAACGGCAAAATATTCGGCTTCACATGTAGATAGTGTCACAATTGGTTGTTTTTTTTTAACTCCAAGTAAAAGTCGTATCTCCCATATAAAAAACAAATCCACTTGTACTTTTACGATCATCAATATCGCCTCCCCAATCGCTATCACTATAGCCAATCAACTCAAAATTATTAGAAAATGAGTAATTTAATCCAAAATCAACTGTACATTTTATATAACGGAAGATTCGTTTCGCGGCCTTCCAATGCGACAAAGTTGGAGCTTCCATATAACGGCTAATAAGACCAACTCCATATAAAATATCCGGTCGAGTAATAGTTAAATAACCTAAGCTTCCAACAAGACTCTTAAAAAATGTCGGATCCACACTTTCATCCTCAATATATTTCGATAATTTTGTAGCATAATCTACCGGGGTATTTATCAGCTTACACCCATCCATTTTAAACTTTTTAAGGATGATTTTTGCGTACTCTTCTTGCGAAATAAAAATTCCATTTTTATTTTATTTCACCTCAATTCCAAGATAATACGACATAAGACCAATATCCGTTATTTCAAATTCACGACTCATTACCCTTTTAAAATCCTCAAATAACTTCGGATTATTTCCCGTAAAAATCAAATCATCAACATATAGGTAAACAATCAACACATCACCATTTTCATCCATTTTCACATAAAGAGAATGCTCATGGGGACACCTTATAAAATTATTTTCTTGGAAATACTTATCAATTCTAGTATTCCAAGCTCTCGGGGTTTGTTTCAAACCGTAAAGCGCTTTTTTCAATTTTAAAACTTTATTTTCAAATCCCATAATCCCATAACCCGGTGGTTGTTGCAAATAAACTTTTTCTTCTAAATTTCCTTTTAAAAACGATGATTTTACATCCATTTGGTTTATTTTCCAATTATTTTGGGCGGCCAAAGAAATTAAAAATTTAATAGTTTCTGGACGAGCTACGGGAGCAAATACCTCATCAAAATCGATGCCGGCCCTTTGGTTATATCATTTTACGACTAACCTTGCTTTATATTTTTCGATTTCTCCTTTTGTATTTTTTTCTCTATATAAACCCATTTAGCACCAATAGCTTTGTGCCCTTTCGGTAAATCCGCCAACTCCCACGTATCATTTTTTTATTATCGAGTCCATTTCCTCATCCATATCTTTTCTCCAATTTTTAATTTCCATCACCTCTCCATAACCTATTGGTTCACAACCCGCAAAAAGACAAAATATAGTAACATTATCAATATTTTTCGTTACCTCATATAACTCTTGCATAGTGCAAAAACGTGGCGTTCTTTCGCTAGAACTTTCGTCAATTGGGGATTGTGGTTGGACTTGTGATTGTGGTGATGGAGGTGGAGTAGCGAGCTCTTCTTCCATTTTGATTTGCTCTTCTTCTTCATTGCCATAATAAAGGAAAAAATCGTAGTCGTCTTCCTTTTTGTCCCAATCCCATGTTTCCTCTTAATCAAACTTAACATCTCGACTAATAACAAATTTTCCATTTTCCGGATTATATAATTTATAGCCTTTCGCCCCTCGATTCGTAACCGATAAATATAAACTTTTCGCTTTTGTCGTCTAATTTGGACCTTTTTTGATCGGAACATCAGCATACGCAATTCTCCCAAAAACTCGTAAGTGAAAAATAACCGGTTTTCTTTCGCTCCATGCTTCCTCGGGAGTTTTACCCCAAACACTTTAGGATGGAGAACAGTTCGATAAATAAACCGCACTACCCACGGTCTCGGCCCAAAACTCTTTTGGAACATTTTTACTTTTAAGCATGCTACGAGCCATATTTAAAAGAAATCGGTTTTTTTCTTTCAACAACCACATTTTGTTGTGAGGTATAAGGAACCGTTAAAGGACGAAAAATTCCATTTTCTTCGCAATAATTTTCAAAATCGTTTGAGAGAAATTCACCGCCTCGAGCCGATCTCATAGAATTTATTTTGTGACCACTTTCATTTTCAACACGAGATTTAAATTTTTTGAAAGCATCAAAAACATCGGATTTTTGTTTCAAAAAATAAACCCAAGTATTTCGACTAAAATCATCAATAAAAAGAGCAAAATAATTGCTTTTTCCAAGAGAACTTGGATTAATAGGACCACAAATATCTGTATGAACAAGTTCCAACGGTTTTTTAGCTCTTGTAGTCGCTTGTTTCGGAAAAAAATTTCTCAGTTGTTTTCCAAACAAGCATGCCTCACAAAGTTCATCAACATGATCAATATGAGGTAAACCTTTCACCATACTTTTACTACTCAACAATTTCAAACCACCAAAATTAAGGTGCCCAAATCTCAAATGGCAAAACCACGATTTTTCTTTAAAACACGCATTGAAACATTTAGCCCAACCATTTTGAATATCCAAAAAAAACATTCTATTTTTCAACATCGGGACTTTTGCAACCAAATTACCATTTTTATCACTTAATAAAATATTATAATTTTTCGAATGAATATCATAACTCTTTTCCAAAAGTTGTCCCAAACTCAAAATATTAGACTTCATATTTGGCACATAATAAACGTTCGAGATAAAATCATTTTCTCCATTTTTCAATTGGATTAAGACTTTTCTCTTCCCTTTCACCGGAATTTTAGATTCATCACCAAAATAAATATCTTCATTTGCCGTTTCATCAATTTCGGTAAACATATTTTTATTACCACACATATGGTTTCTAGCCCTCGTATCTAAATATCCGTAGTATTTTCTCCGCTTTTATTTTCATTATGCGCAAATAAAAGTGTAGAACGTTGTTCATTTTCTCTAGCAAAATTAGCCCTTTTCTCAAATTTATTATTACTCAATCTAAACTCGGAAGCGTAATGCCCAAATTTTTGACAATTATAACATTTAATTTGGGACTTATCATACCTCAGTTTTCCATTATAATTTCCTCCTCTTCCACGGCCTCCTGTGGGATAAGAGTTTTGTCACCTCTCTTCTTTTTTGAAAGAGTTGTAACCACCACGGCCATAATTTTGACCTCGATCTCTTTCTCATTGGATTTTTGAGTTGCCAAAACTTTTCTCGTTCATGCTAAATTTCGTATGAAGAGCTTGCTCGAGCGGTTCTTTTTTCACAACTCTTTTGTTGAGTTTTTCTTCATGAGCTTGGAGCGAGCCCAAAAGTTGATCCACCATCATAGATTCTATGTCTTTAGATTCCTCGATAGCCATAACAATATAATCCCATTTGTAATCTAAAGAACATAAAATTTTCTCGACAACACGGATGTCGTCCAATTTTTCACCGCATATTTTCATTTGATTGACGACCTTTTGAACTCGTGAAAAATAGTTGTCAACCGATTCGGAGACTTTCATACATAAAGCCTCAAAACCACCATGTAAGGTGTTGAACCATGGGGTTCAATAATTGATTTTGATTATAACTTTGATTATGTTTTTAATGATTTTACTATTTCTCTATTTCGATGATATAATGCTTGTTTTTTCCAAAAAGAGAATTTGTAAATTGCAGAACACCAGAAAGATAGAGATCGGAAAAACAAAGTCACAGGTTCAAGCGGAACCAGAATCGGAGCTAAAACGAAGAAGTTATGGGCTTTCGAAGAAGACTGGAAAAACTGCCAGAAGAACAGACGACCGATCGACTGGACAAAAACAACCGATCGTTTTTAGTCCAAATTCTTCCAGTGAGCAGGTCGAAAAAACGACCGATCGTTTTTTCAGAAACGACCGATCGTTTTCTGGAAAACGACCGATCGACTGTAGAAAACGACCGATCGTTTTCTGCAGTTTTTAAAAACAGCTTTTCAGCTTATTCTGGAAAATTGCTGTTAAAACTTCCAATGGTCATATCCAGCAAAAACAGACTTTGCTGTTATATAAACCACCCCAATCTCTCTCCTAAATCACCAATTACAATACCAATCAACTTCCTTCAACCTCTCATTAAAAAACCCAAATATCACCATTTTGGTGTATATATATTCGAGAAAGAGGAAAATCAAAGAGAAAGAGATTCAAGCTCGATCATCATCAACAACTCACCAATTAGCTTTTTAAGAAGCAATTAGAATAGTGAGTGTAGTTACGTTTTGTAACAAAAATTGTATCGAGTGTTTTATAAACTCAATTGTGAGCGAGTGGTCGGGTAGAGGCTTTGTAAGCAAGTGAAGCTTAAAAGCTCTAGGTCTTTTCATTCGGGTACTCATAAATTGAGGGGGAGTCGTAGACTCGTTGTCGTGTTCTCTTGCACTTGTATCAAGAGTAGGAACCTCGGGTAGAGGGTGAGCCAATCGGTCGATTGAGCTCAATAGGGTTTGTAAAATCCGAAAGAAGAATTATAGTGAATTACTCGGTAGTACCGAGGAGAGGACGTAGGCCGTTTGCCGAACCTCTATAAATCTTGGTGTCATCTTCTTTCCCTAAACTTTTACTTTCCGCAACTTTATTATTGCTTATATTCTTGCTTGCGTTTATGATTTCTAGCATTTCATTAAGTATATTAAACGCTTAAGTTTAGAATTTGCATAAGTTGGGTGTTAGTTGTTTAGATTTTTTAATTAGGCGAAAAAGCGCCAAAAACCTTATTCAGCCCCCCTCTAAGGTTTAGCCACACGGGCCAACATAAGGTTTGGAGTCTAATCTTTTTTAACTTGTCAACTCCTTTGAACGAATTCTCCAAAATATCTCAACTTTCTTTGCTCGTGGTTGCACACGCCACCTTTTCGAACATAGTTTCTTCCAAACCTTGATGGATGATGTTAAGAGCCTTTCGATCCTTCTTCTTTAAGTCCTCCATTTGAGCCTGAGTTACATCAGCGTCTTCTTCGGGTTGAGTATACCCGGTCTCTACGTTTTCCCACACATTTCGGGAACCGAGAAGCACTTTCATTCTTATGCTCCAGTTATTGTAGAAATCTTTCTTAAGCATGGGGATAAAATGGGTCATTCCACCGGCCATTTTGGAACCGTTGGCTCTGGTACCACTGTTGAATTTGAAAGAATATCAAGGGAGATCGGAAAACTAGTAACAAAATGCTAGAAAACCCACAAGAAAGGAGAAATGACTTTTTATTATTTTGGTGTATCTTACAAAGGTAAAAACATCACTTATTTATACTAAACTCTACCTGAATGTAGGAAATGAAAGGTTACATAGTTTTAATCCCATGAACCCATGATCTCTAAAAAACTTATAAAATATAAATGCTAAATGCAGGATCTCTAAAAACTTATAAAATGTGAATGCTAAATAATAATAATACCACAAAATTAATACCATACAAGTTACTTTTTTTCAACAGAGACATACCTAATAGGAAAATGCACTCTATATATATATAACCAACATGGCATGTGCTCGATCTGGTTATGAACTCTGATTTTAATTCGGATTAATAGGAACTGCTTCGAGGCATATTTATCATTCATGAAAAAGTCTCATATGAAAATCTGCTGAGTTAATTAAACACTGGGTCACTGGGTGGATCCCTTAGGTCGCGCATTTGTATAAAAACCCAAAAAAATTTATTTTACATGTAATGATATATTTTAGAATAATGTTATAAAAATGCCTTAAAAATTGACAACCTTGAAAAAATGACATATTTTCACAATTTAGAATGATGAGATAACCATGTTTATTCCATAAGCAACAATCAAAGGTTGATACTGATTTATAACAGTTGTATATATGAATGTTTGTTTCACATGTATTTCCTTATCGTCATTCTGACAAATTATTTCCCGATATGAACTGATTGATTTGGGTAATTTATCCAAATTCGATGTGATCTCCATAATTTTTTCTCCAGCATGAAAAGAAAATGTTGTTTTACAAGCATGTCAACTTTTTGAATAATGTTCTTCGAGGCTATCGAAGTCTTTTATCTCATCCTCTCACCATTCCCAAGGAGGCACGTGTCATTGCAAAATCTTATTCCAGATGTAAATGTTATTCAGGTAAAAATCAGCTCTGGACAAATGGCGTCAGCCACAATGTGTCATGTCAGCAAGCATGGTCACATCTATTTAAAGCCCAGCAAGCGATCCCAGACGAAGCCCCAATTATAGACTCCTTCTAAGTTCATCCTCAAAATCTTAGGTATATCACATATCGCCTTTTCTAATGATTTCCAGCGGATTTCCCTAATTGATGACATTCTTCCTATTGGATTATATATAGCGTTTGCACATATAGATTAATAATTTGAAAATTTTTGTTACTTACCCAATATGTAATTGTGGATCTGATTTATCGATCTTTTGATTTTTTTTTTCTTCATTCTTGCGATCTACTTGCACCTGTAGATTTGTTCATTGATTTCTTTTTCGCGTTTGTTTTTTTCAGCTTTCCCTTTACTAGATGCTCTTTCTGAAATCGCATCAGATACTACTGGTAAGATTCTGTTTCCTTATTTTATACTCTGGTAAAAATAGACCAACTTCTTCGAATTACTATTTGTCTACATATATTAGAAGTCAAAGTGAATCTTCCAAATAATTGAGGATATAGAATAGTAAAACTCAGAGGGTTAAGCATTTCTGAACTGTACCTAGCTATCAAAAAGGAAAAACACCAAAAGAGTCTCTGATTACTTTCCATTTTGAAATGGTCGGTTAATCTTATTAGATCATTTACTTAAAATTATGTCTTTATATATCGCAGAACTATGGAAACTTAAATAGAACTCGCTATATATTGTGAGGACCATTATAATGTTGCCGTTTAGCAAAAGTAATTTCTCTTCAATATATACTCCATGTCTATGCACCTCTGTCTTCACCAACTACTGTCTCATACTTGTCTTCACCAAGAAATTTATTATTCAAAACATAAACGCTCCTGTATCTTAAACATGGCTTTTAGCTTTGATCTCATAATTATAAGAGAAAAACACATTGAGATCAAATCCAATGAGTTCTTGTTTGTAAGATGTTATCTCTCTGCAGGTAACAACACTAAGACTACACTCGACACCGATGAAATATCATCTAACTCTCCGTTATTTTGAAACCAAATATTCTCGCTAAACTGTTCTGGAAACAGAAACACTTATAACACTTTGTCCCAAAGCTCTGTCGTTTTTGAATTCCGGAGGAGAGTAGCTGTCTCGATACTAGGGAAAATTAGTAAATTGGTTTTGTTGGGGAGGGCTGAGGTTCCATGAAAAAGTATTACCGTTCTAAGGAAATGGAAATAGACAAATGGGTATTCATTACTATGAAAAAGAGGTGGGTGAGTGAGGATGTGAAACCTCCTGCGGTTCAAATAGCAATAAAGTTATTGTGAGTTCCGGCGGTGTAAGAGACAGCACAAGAGAAAAAGGAGGAGAGTGGCGGAGTGCGTGACAAGTATAGGTGCAATAGTTGTGGGAGTTGTGATATGTTTGCGTCAGTTGAAGCTTTTGAAGCATTTTAAGCACCAAGAAGGATATAAGCACTTAAAAAGTCTTACGGACCCGAGGGAAATTGCTACCAAACAAAGTTGAATTAGTGTTGGTCAAAACATATCAAAAATCTGTCACAGGTCGGCTTAGGAGTTACAAAACCGTCACAAAAGCATCCGCTAAATAGGTCATTGCAAAAATAGACATCAATGTTGTCGTCAATATTTAGACATCTTTTTTTTCAGTGAAATTTTCAATATGTTTGGTTTCACTTCTTGTTTTCTTTTGATTGTTTTACCTCTTTTTGAACATAATATATTTTGGAGTTCTTCACCTTTGCAATGACCAAATGAGAAAATCCACTGTATGTCATGATTTTTTAGTCTTTCGTGACGTAGCCCTATGAATAATCCACTTTAAATGCAAATAATGTATAAATTAAGGTTATGAATGTTATCTATTATTTTTGTCTTCTCAAAAGAGAAACACTACTAAACCACAAAAACGAATGAAGCAAGTAAAAAAATTAAGCAGAACAAGATCAATCCCTCGTTGAAGTCGCTTTCTTATAATTAGTCAAAATATACATTCTAGAGCATGACTCAGACTATAAGGGTAGCTACTACTATGTATTGCCTCTTTATACAGTATTTCGTACGCACAAAAGTCGTAAAAAATGCACCTAGTAAAATTCATAGAAGATACGGACTATTTCTCCAACTTTGTATCTGGGATCTATAACTTCTGTTCAAAACAGCGGAAATGCGATTTTCTTTAACTCAGCTCTTACAAAACTTCCAATTTACCCAATAACCATATGACCCCTCTGCATATAAACTATATCTTTTTATAAATATAAAGGGAGAGTTTTTTTCAGTACCAAATATTCTGAATTCAATGCAATATCGTAACTCAGAGTTACAAACCGTAACTTTGAGTTATGATATTGCATTGGATTCTTTTCCCTGTCAAAGTCAAAAATCAAAGTTACGTTTTCTAACTCTGAGTTACGAATTGTATCTATGAGTTACGATTAGAGGTGTTTTTTTATGGTCTTAGGGTTTTTATTAAGTTTGTGATATGAAATATTTTTTTAAGGTGTAGGATTGAAGTAAAATATTTTTAACTGTTGTAAATTAATATGTAGTGCAATTACTTATCTTGTGGGAAGATTATCTGTAATTTTTTCTTCACAATATAAACAAGTTATTGAATATTAGGAAATTATATAAGGTTTTTTTAGTAGAAATTTTTGTAGGCCAGCATGTCGGTTTATCTTATTAACCACATATCACTAGTTCCATTGAAGACGAGAGTTCCTCAAGAGGTATAGACAGAAAAACCTATTTTTACAATTATTTGGTTGTTTATATTATATTCATATCGATAGTAGTGATCGTGCTAACTAAGACTCTAAAGGGAAAACTTGGTTCTTAGTTAGTTATGGTGGCCCGTGTTTGGATATCTGTTTTGGAATAGTCTGTTGACAAAGATCATTCGCACCAAGATGTGATCTTCAACGAACCAGTTTTGGCAAAAGGTTAAGGTTGAAAATAAAAGAGCCACATGTCCAAAATAATGGTAGTAGTACTATCGAAAATTGAAATGGAGGTGACGACATGTATTAACACGTTGAAGACAATGTGGAGTCACCCCAAATTGAATTGGAATTGTTGGGAAGAAGTTATCGAACATAACAATCAAATATATATTATTCGTCGTCCTTGGATTGGCGCAAGATCCGTAGGCACCTCATTTTCTACACACTTAAAATCATTGTTTTAAAAAGCGCGCTATAGTTCGCGAAATAGCGTTTTTCGGCCGAAAAACTCTATGATAAACCGCTAATTGGATGGAAAAACGCTAAATTCGCGCTATAGAAACGCTATTTACGCTATAGCAGGTGCACTTGATTTTTTTTTAATTTTTGGTTAAAATTTTAATGAAATTATTGGAGGCTAAAGAGAATCAAACCCCAAAACTCTTGCAAACCAAGTAAATGCTCTGACATATCAACTACAATCATTTTGTGATTGTTAGTTACAACTTTTTATATATATTTAGTTAATTTTTATTAGATTTTCTGAATTTAATGCTATATTTATATGTATTTAGGCAAAAAAAAACGTACACCGCAAAACGCTATGTAGCAACGCTATTTGCGCTTTTAGCGTTTTCCTCGAAAAAACGCTACGCTAGCGATAACGCTATTTAAAACATTGCTTAGAATTGCTGAAGGACCAACACCATCAATCAAAAGTGAGTGAGATCACATGTCGAAAGTATCTTAAGCTTCAATTGTTGGAAGTTTGATGTAGGTATGGGGTGTACTAGGCTCGATATTGCACATGCAATGAAAGTTGTTAGTCTATATATGAGTGCTTCAGAAAAATGACATTCCGAAGCGGTTAATAGACTTTGTGTCTGTACAGCTTTGTGTCTTTTGTAAATCGATGTAGATTTACGTGGGTTCCTTAATACATTTGGATAGTGATCTTGATAACCGAGAGTACAATAGGTTGTGTTTATACGTTCAGTGGTACATATGTTAGTTGGATATTGAAGCTATAGAATATTGTTTTACCAACGACTGAGGTTAAGTATGTTACCACGAGGTGAGCAAACGATATGATATAGTTTCAAGAGTTGTTGGAAAAGTTTGGGCAGAAACATGACAAGGAGGTTCTATATAGTGATAGCCAAAGTGCGGTAAGGTTGGGAAAGAATTCGGTGTTTCACACCAAACATATATAGATTCGCTATCATTTATTCGATCGGTTTTAAACGAGAAAAAAATTGTTATAGTGAATATTGGAGGCGCAAGAAATCTTGATAATATGTTAACGAAACACTTGAACTCCATAAATGATATATTGGAGTTGGCATTGTAATGCGAGTGTCATAGGAACCCAAGTAAGGGCTGGTCTGCGAGCGGAATATTGTTATGAAGGACTCGAGTTTGTCTCCAAATGAGAGATTGTTTGCAGTGGAGCTAGATCTACATAAGGTATCCACGAATAAAATCTATACTAAAACAATAATTAAAAGTAATAAATAAATATAAGAAAAATAAATAAAAGATAAGGAAAGAAGGATATTACCGAGTAGGTAGGAGGACATGCTCATAATAGTGAGAAATCGTAACTTTAAAGAAAATAAGGACAAGGATAAATAATATAATTAAAGAGAGATAATTATATTTAATGGAGGGTTTCTGCCCCAAGATAGAGCCTACAAAAAGAGGTTTACATCACTTGTATTTATAGTATTCAACTCAGAAAATTCTACAAACTAATTCCTAAAATATCCTAATTCGAATCAGAAGTGTCTAATTCGAATCAGGCTATGTTGACTAATTAAAATGCGCCACGTCATTAATTTATGGCGGCGGAGGGTGTCTGATTCGAATCAGCTGACGGACAACATATTTTTATTTTCTTTTTGGCTTGATCTCTTACTTGTTTCCAAATTTTAACTCTTTTGACCGAATATAACTTCCATGTGCTCTTTTTTTAGGTTCTTTAGCTTCTCCAAGTTGTATCTTGAGTACTTTCATCTTCAATTTTCTCATAAATGCACATAAAAATGGAAATTTTCACTCATAATAGATAAATGGTCTAAAAAATACTTAAAAACAGTAAAATGATATTATAATACCATAACCCTAATATAAAAATGGATTTAATATCATAAATAAGGCACGGAAATGACATATTCTAGGTCGAATTAGTTACTAGGCTTTTGCACGTTTAATATTGAATTATAAGTCGATATTAACGTGTTTACTAACTAAGCATGCAATAAATATGAATTAAAACGTTTAAACGAGTTAAAATAGATAGGAAAAGCAGTAGAGAGTAAAGAAAACGATGTTATATTGAATTAAGAGTATTAAACTTACAATAAACAACATAAAAGTGATGATTTGTACACTAAAACTTCAAGTTTTTACCCCTTATGCTATGGCGTCTCTGGACTTTTTGCTACTGATAATTCATGGTTTACTAGGTTTACAACTAATATGGATAGATACATATAAACACAAACCGAACAAATCACTATCTTTCTTAAAAAAAAAAATATTCTTAATCGGTTATGTTAACCTGTCAGAACATCTTCGCGAATTGTGCTTCTTGGTCTTCAATTCATCCGTCCATCTTCATAATCGGTGATTTCAGACCTTCAACTTCTTCTTTTCTTCATTTTGGTCCAACTTTGGGTTCACTTTTCATCTTGGTTTTGTTTTATCGTCTTAATTCAATGTTTTTTCCTACAAAAAAGCAAACAAGTGCAAATAACATATAAAAATGCATTATTTAGAAATTTATGCTTAAAGAAGCTATAATAATAACAAAACCAAGTTACAATTTATCAAATTAACCCATAAATAATACTAATTTGGGATCTAATCGTCTCGAGTGTTAGAAGCTATAGATAGTTAGCTACGTTGGTTAATTTTTTTAGTTGACCTTTTTCTTTTTCACTTGTTTTCTTTCTTTTTCTTTGAGTTTTGTGCACTAACTAGCCTAAGAATTAAGTACATAAAAACAAATTCTAACTCATTTTCTTAGGAATTAGGATTGCATTTAACGTATTCAATAAGCCGTTAAACTTTTAAGTGGCCTTAAAGAACGAATTTTGTCTCGTCATGGCTTACAAGGGAGATACCCACAAACATCACATATTAATTTTACTTTCTAGGTGCTTCTGAGCAATAGTAATAACAAATATGGTATACCACCAAAGAGTGCACACAAGAAGAAATGAAAAGGAAAATGTGGTGGGAAAACAAAAATAAAATCCAACTAGACCTTCCCCTTATGATCAACCAAATCTACTACTAACAAAAATAAAATAGAGTACTCCAATTTACCTCGTACGTACACATCTGTCACGCCACTCAATCACTCATAACTCTCCTTGTGCTTCTTCATGTTCGTCGGGGGTAAATTTGTGTGTTAAGTCTATCTAGATGTTTGCTAAACTCTTAATGGTCAATTCTTTTATATCAGTTAAGAACCGGCCTAGCGATGAGGGCTCGTGTCGATATTGAAAGTACCTCGAGCTAATGATGCTCACTGAAGGTGTCGTCTCCAAATAAAAATAAGTTATCGACTCCCTAAAATGTGTAATGTATGCGAGTATCTATCACGTATAAAAGAGTGCACTCTAGCTCATAAATGCGCTCAGTGTGTACAACTTCTATGAGATCGAGGAATATAAAAAGAAAATGGCAAGTGTAATAATCAAATGACTTAGCCTAATAATCAACAAATATTGCTGTCCTCTAAAAGTCACTTTAATTATTTTCTTTCTATTTTTTTTAGATCGGGTATAGTTCTCTTTATTTTTTTGTATTTCATTTGTTTGTTTTTTTTTGATTTTTTTTTTTCAAATTTATTTGAAGTGACAAATATAATGGGAATGACCTAAATAAAGCAGCGTGCAACTCAAAATATTTATGGAGGTTTTGCCTCAATTCTAATCACATAGTAACACTAACTATACCAAACAATGCGATGAGAATAATACAACATTAAAAATAATCGCATGTAAATCTCTATATTTGTGTGTAGTAAGGATAATTAAATCAAATGTCGTCTCATGTAAATCCTCTCAATCGTATAAATATGCCGAAGTCGAGATCGAGAACTAACTATATAACTGGTCGAAAACGCTTGTAAGTTGATGTCGCGCAAACTCCTATTTGACAATTTCTGGTTTTTATAGTGAAATTTGAATAACTCAAATAAAAAAGACTTATACCTCCACGTAAATGATTTTATGTATTTTATTTGATTCGTGATTATTGATATCTTCTATTCAATTATATAATAAAATGTAAATATATCCAATTTAATCTTTAATTTGCTATACCTTATGGTATTCAATGCCTAATAAGAATAAACTATCTTTTTGGTCGACAGTGGTCTCAAGAAATAAATAATAGAATCATTTGATTGCTATTTTGGCTCATTTATAAATTTGGTTTTGCACTAATTTAATCAAACAAACCCCTCATCCACCCCCCAACTCCACCACAACAACCAAACCGCTAAAACCCCAAAACTTGATCCATCTTAAAATCACAAAACTCGACCCACATTAGAAATGCAGAATCCGATTCACTTCAAAACCGTTACTAGGTTAACCCAACCCAAAATGGTTTAGGGTTGATTGTTGTTTTCAAATTCATAACCAGGAAACTGAGCTGCCGAATCGAATGATAGACCTATATCAAAACTCAATAACTTTATCAGTTTATATTCCAAAATAAGTTCCAGTTTTAAAACCTTATTCATAAAAAGTTCTTCCCAATTTTTTTATTCTTAACAAAAATTGTCAATTTATTTTTCGTCATATCAAATCGACTACAATTTATCCCAACTCGCTCTCCCCCATCAATTTTAAAGCACTTTAGAGTTTACCCCTACCCCAAACACCACTTGTCCATGTGTCAGCGGTGATCAATGCGCATACACGATTGTAAGAGCAATTTTAAATCAGGTTTGCCTCTACCCCCACCCACCACTTGTCCATGAGTTGTAGGTGGCGGTGGTGATCCGCTGGAGCTCTGGAAAAGTGTATACACATTCATAAAAAGTGCATGACATTTCTTAAATGTCACACTACTTGATCCCATATTTAAAGATACATGATTAGAAAAAATGTTAGCATTTATTTATGGGATTGAAGATAGGAAAAACAATGTGTTCATATAATTTTGCTAGCAAGAAAGATTTTCCAACTTTATGTTATAACTTGCAAACCCCTTAAAGCTTAATTGCTATTCATCATGTATCCTCGAGCTTAAATACGACTCTGCTATTTGGGAGTTTTTCAGAGGCAAAGAACTGAGTTTATTTCTTTGAGTTTAATATCTATCTACAAATGTTTTGAGGAAAAATGTGATGAAACTATGCATATGTTGGAGCGGGAGAAAAAATTCGGTTTCATGAAGATGTCGCAGTTCAACTTTATCAAAATGTCGCAATTCGGCTTCATCAAGATGTCTTGTGAATATGGCCCGTGATTTTTTGAATGTATATGCTTCAACAAACGCCTCGGAGATAAATTTCAATATGACTGAAACCATTATGTGAAATGATGTGCAAGAGAGAACGCAAGAAATGATAATAAAGTGTACAATTAAAGAGGAGGACACGGTTTTAAAGCTCTATAAAGATGAAGTTGAAGATTTAACGTGAAAGAACTTACCAAAGTATGGTTGTCTACTTTTGACGGTTGGTACCTTTAGATAATCGTTGTTTGTTCGTTTGGACTTTAACTATATTTCTTCTTTCTATTTCCATTTGAACTTTTAATTATTTGTATTTATTAATTTCGTGTAGTCGGGTTTTTCCCCATATTTTATTTTTGCACCATTATGAATAAAAAATAAAATATCGAATTTCTCATTATTATATAGGAATAATGGTTACTTATTATACTAAAATTGGGTCTCTAGAATGAAGAAAACTTCAAGTATTTTCTTTGACTTTGCTAATTAATTGTGTTTAAAATAAGTGGGTAACTATATCGTTTCAATATGCGGGTATATCCAAAACTGAAAAACCACATGACCCGCCTTACATATGGTTGTGGTTCAGGTTTGTTTAGTAAATAATTCTCTCAAGAACCGACCAGCGAATGCATTTGGAACTGTAAAAACCAACTTACCCAAAAACATTGGTTCGGGTCGGGTAAGAGAAATAGTCGTATCGTCACTACATGTGGTAATGGCAATATTCACCGGCACCCCATCCTCTCTACTTCACTTGTTTTCAAGTACACTCCCCCCCCCCCCTCCCCCTTTACTCCGGCGGTAATATTCTCTTCCCATCACGGCATTGATAGTAGCATGAAATTGTTTTGATGTTTTTCCCGAACTTGCATGCGTAAATTTGTGTAGGTTAGATGGATAAACTATAGTTACGCCACTAGTGAGACCCACTTGAGTCGATCTAATCAAATTGTGAATCCCTAATGGTGTTACAACTCGCATGTCTCATATTGTTGTGCCACTAGTCTTGACGACCTGCCGATGGTTGTAACTTTTTACAGTTCAGGCTTGAATCAGATCTCTCATGAATGATATGTCCCGTGTTTCTTTTCGTATATGAAATGTATCTTTCTGTTTTGAATTTATCTTTGTGGGATATGTCCCGTGTAGATTTGGTGTTATATTTTATTCTTTGAATATATGATTGATGATCACGATTTATCTGTATGTTTTTGAGATTATCTGCAGTTCAGCGTCTCGGAAGAGTGAGCACAAAAACCTAACTTGCTCCTCTCGTAAGAGTGAATAATTACGCTTTAATTACTTGGTTAAATATTATTTATTCACCTATTTATTGTATTTAATACGGGGTACATGCCCTAAATTTTAACCTCTATCACAACTCCAATCATTTTAAGTTCAGTTCGTAAAAATTCGATCGTAATCATGCGGTCCAATACGGTCTAATAGAATGATTTTTCCTAAATATCAAAATTAATAAAAAAAAAATAATCATTTTGCTTATGTCATTCAACGTGAATTGAATTCTTGAAAAATTGTTTTTTATATTATTAACATAATTAATTAAATGCAGTTTACTAATGAGTTTGATTAAAAATATTTTCCAAAAGTTGATTCACTAAATAGTCATTACTTAAAAACATTTTTTTAGTATTAATTGATTATACTAGTTATAATTGCATTAAATATGAACGAAGATTTTCAATAAATATCAAAAGTAACAAAGAAAATCTTCGTTTGCCCATATATTTTAGAAGACAATAAATCCTTTCACAAAATTAATCTTTTATCATTTTGCCTAATCCAGTGCATCTTGTTAATAAATGACTAGTTCCTTTTATCACTAATATTAAAAAAAATAGTATGGAAACATATAAATGATACGTCTAAGTAACAAACTAGCTAAATAATCAAAACAAGCTTATATAATACAGTACATTAGATAAACTCACCAACTCATATACTCATGACCAAACTAACAAAATCATCAATCTTATCTGACATGGACAAAAAAAGTTACATTAAACAAAACAAAATTTGTTATAGTTTTCTTTCAACCTCAATAAGTGCGGTCATAAGTGTTATCATTACTAAAACTTATATAACATTGTTGGGTTTTTTTAACATTAATATAAAAAGGGATCCATAATGTCATTAAATACATCATTGATATCTTTGTAATCATTTTTATGCATCTTTATCGGTCCGTTAACGAGTGTCCGGGGACACTACTTATGCATTAAATCACTCATTGAGTTCAACAATATAATAATAAATGACTATAATGTCATTAATTATTCAAGACACTTAATTGTCACGAATAACTAAAAATCAATAATATTTCTAAATATATTTCATTAATTATTGAAAAGAACATAATAAATTAAAATAAAAATATAGAACCCTAATTGAACTATCCTAAATTTAAATGTTAATAAAAATAAAAATGATAATTCAAAAAAAAAACTCAAAAAAAAACAGTGAACGCTAGTTGAAACTAACTTAAACTTAAATATTAACTAACATAAAAAACTATTGAATCTAATATTACTAATTATATATATACATATATGTGTGTATATAAACACCATTAAAAACATCAATTTGGACATCAAAATCGTAACCCTTCATTTTATATATTTTCAATGGCTAGGATTAACACTAACTAAAAACCATCTATGCTCTATTATCTCTTTCTACCTTCGTGACTTTTCCTGAGTGTAAGCTAAAAAAACGTCTCCTGTAAAATTATCAATAAAAACCCACCAATCGTCCAAATAAACGAGTAAAATACATTCTTTTAAAAGGGAAAAATGATTAACGGTTAACCATCCACATACTATTAAATATTAATCAATATTACTTGTTATAAAATTAACAATCTGGTGTTATTGAGTTTGAGAAAATTCCATTTATGCAAATTTTGATCATGTATATAAGTTTTAGAACATGATCATTTTTATATTGTTACTTGTTACAAAATCTGGGTATTAATAAGAATTTGATTTTCATAAATATGTGGTTTTAGAGTGATTTGAATATGAAGAAAAGATAAATAGGGATGGAGAAATAAACTCATAGAGAGATATGTTAAAATGAAAATAGAAAAAAGTGTATAACCCAATTTTGTTTCCATTTCAGCCGTTAAAATGAAGGGTTGAGATTTTGATGTCTAACTTGATGTTTTGTGCTTTCTATGAGAACTAAGTATTAATGATTTAAGCATACCTTAGCAGTTGATGTGATCTCCATGTCGAAAGCAGTGGTGGATTTAATTTAAGATTCGGATTGGGGAAAATGAAAACCCCTAGGTTCATTGCCTCATTCTTGTATTTGCACTATATTGTAAATCCATTTTGGTAAATAAAATTTAAACTTTGCCAAAAAAAAAAGAAGTAATAATGATTTATGTTTTCAAAAATTAAAGTAGTAATGTGTAGCATTAATGTGGGGTACTGTAAATGGTAATCTAGTGTCCGGTACACCCATTATGTATCATTATCGTATCTTTATTAATTATTACTATAATTAGTACATATATGCATTTAAATGGGTTAACATCAGCCCTCGAAGGAAAAAAAAATGTTTTATTTCTGTATATTGCAGTCCTATCTGGTACATGTATGCATTTAAATATGTTTTAAGATACAAAAATGCTCATATGCCCTACTCTCTCTCTCTCTCTCTTCCGCCTTGATGACTAATATACGGGTATATCTCTACATGCATATATATATATATATATATCAACCTATATATATATATCTCTACATGTATGTATATACATATATATTATACATACATCTATATAATATCTCTCATTACATGATGATGAGTAAGCAGGTTGATATCTAATCAAGCTATATGTTGTGTATAAATTAAGCAGCTGATAATATGATTCTAAAATAGTTTTGAGAAAACCTAAAAGCGACCTTATCCGTTGGATTTCTACATAAATATTGGGAAACGTTTTCTTTAATTAGAACTACCATATATTGATGTCTATTATTGAGCAGGCTATTAGAACTACACCGATCGTTGTTCATTTCATTTCACTAAAAAAGAACCCCACACGTATGGTCTGGTTCAAAACATATACCTATAAGGTGAGATTTGATGAGACTTGCTTTTATTTAAATTCCTTCCGTCATGTTATTATTCTTTGTTGTAAACCTATATATTTATGTTAGTATTATAGGTACAATCAGTGTTCTAAAAGCGATGCTTATGTGCAAATTAGGCGGTAGACGGAGGTAGCAAAAAAGGCATGTCGAACGAGAGTAAATAAGTTATTCCTCCTCCACATAAACAAATCTCTCTACTCTCTCTCTGTCCGCCCCCTAAATAAACTAGATCTAAGCCGCCGCCATCAGCACGACTACCTGGGGTGGGGGTCGGCCCCTCCACCCCTACTCTGAGCAAGTTTACGACACTCCTCTACACTGTAGCGGTGACAAACCTCCAACCCCATAACCTGCCACAAATTTCAACCTCATCCCATCCCATCCCATCTCAACCCAATCTATCTCATAAAACCAGCTCTCACCTCACACCCACTGTTCACCTCATATCCGCCGCTCTCATCATCTCATCTAGTATGACCAAGCCTATACGTAGCAGCTATGGGGATGCTTCATATGACGGATCATCATTTCTGTCTGAACTGTATTCATACACAGGCGTGTCGCTCGTAGCATATTCAGGTATGTTTCGCGACATATCTGGTGAGTTGTGGGTCTCACATCCTCTTTTCGGTAGGTCTGGTTTGATTGGATTTCGGTTTATGGGCTTTGTTTGGTTTTTGCCACTGCAGGTTTGGTTAGACTATTTGTTTACTTATATGTTAGCGTTTCTTTATATTCGATTCCAGACGATTTGATCCTTTTGGTTATACTCATTTTATAATATGAGACCCCATTGGAGTAGACGCGAATAACTTTACTTTAGGAAATGGGTTCGGTCGGGGTGTTCTTGGGGCTCAGATAACTTAGTAGGGTTGTTTGGTCAGGTCATTTAGTGTGCTGGCACCCCGGTCGTAATTACAGCACCAGATTGCGGTGAATCTCTTAAAGTAAATGTGTCTTTTCTCTACCCAGGGTATGTTATGTCATGTGTTCTCTTTTGTTGGACGAAATATTGTAAATTTTGCTAGAACCGAGTAGGGCATTTTGACTTGTATATCGGATTTGGGTATTATATTATTATTTTACATACCCATTTTGATTGTTATGTATGTTCTAATTTCGTCCCGACTATTCCTATTCGTTTGGCGACAATTGGAGCTTTGGGGTTATGTTTAAAGTATGAGTGGCTATTTCGATCTTTTGAGTATTGTGTTGGCTGCTAGTTGGCCTCCCTACACCTATTATAGTATGCACGTTCATTTGATCATCCTCTGCTTCAACAGACGCAATTGACGGAGCTTTTTAGTTTGATATTTAAGATAATATTAGTTTGTATGTTTCTATATTTTGGTGAATTTTTTTTTAGCCATGGTGGATTTGGGCGGTAACACTTGAGTAGCAGGCTTCCGGGCACTCTGAATGATTTATATTATGTATTTTTAGCCAGCCCCTTGAAGTCTGTTCCGGGAGCATCTGTACTATGACATGTTATTTGCAATAATAATGAGCTTTTTAAAAAAAAGTCTTCTCCAACAAAGGACAAGTCTCCTACAACTCCCAACATGAATGGTTTCTCGAGATAAAATGACTCGGGGAGTGAAAATAGCAAGAACATTGTCGACCAATCTCTTGTTGGGGGGAACCTTGATCGTTCCTCGCAGATACTCAAATTTGAGGCGATGAAATCAAGTGAGAATGCAGAGGAAAAGTATTCCACACTAGATGATAATCAGGACTACCCAACCACAGAAGATGGTGCCGGTTTTTTAGAATTTATTCCCATATTTGAAAGCTTCAAGGTTATGGTGAATGGCAATGACACAGACCAGGTTCTTGGTGATGACATACATGCAAAATACTTCGATCAGTGTTTATCTCAAGGATCATATTTACATGCACGATTAGCGAAAATCATCGGCTCTAAACTTTCTGTTGAAACTATTCCCATCGTAACAGATATATCTGAGTGGATTAGAAATTGCAACCTTGTATCAAATTTGGCTGATTTTAATGAACGGCGAAATTTATTGCAAGGATTTGAAATGGGAATGAACTTGGGGTTCTTGATCAAGAGACTAAATACGATATATGGCATTATGCTTGTTTCAATTTATTTGTCCACTTTTCTAAAATAGAAGTAAATCTTTTACAACATTATAAAATTACTCATACTTTGTTTCTTTATAGCTAAATGATCATTTCAAAAAGTAATGGGTAATATTAGAAAGAGAGTGTGAAAAAAGTGTGGTAATTATGTTCCCTTATTTACGGTATTTAGTCGCTTGATCAAGAACCCCAAGTTCATTCCACATTTCAAATCCTTGCAATAAATTTCGCTGTTCTTCAAAATCAGACAAATTTGATACAAGGTTGCAATTTCTAATCCACTCGGATATTTGTGTTACGATGGGAATAATTTCAACAGCAGTTTAGAGCTGATGATTTTCGCCAATCGTGCATGTAAATATGATCTTTGAGATAAGCACATATCGAAGTATTTTTCACGTATGTCATCACCAAGAGCCTCGTCTACGTCCTAGCTATTCACCATAACTTACCTTGAAGCTTCAAATTTGGGAATAAATTCTAAAAAACAGGGTTTGTATTCTGATCAGGTTGGGTAGTCCTGATTATCAACTAGTATGGAATTCTTTTCCTCTGCATTCTCAGTTGATTTCACGGTCTCAAATGTGACTATCTGCAAGGAACGGTCAAGGTTCCCCCAACAAGAGATTGGTCGACAATATTCTTGCCATTTGCACACCCCGAGTCATTTTGTCTCAAGAAACCATTCATGTTCGGAGTTGTAGGAGACTTGTCGTTTGTGGTAGAAGACTTGTTTCCTCTTGTTAGACATGCCTTTTTTGCTACCTCAGATTCCAGAGAACCAGGAGACCAAGCTACGAAACTGTTGGATCCCGAATCAGCATCTTTCCTCATTTTTTTAATACGTTCTGTTTTCTCAGGATTTTGAGGTACTGCTCTCTTGTTATATTTTTGAAGACCTGGATTTTGAGGTACTGCTCTCTTGTTTTTTTCTTTTACTTGGGTTAAAAATAATAAGTTAATCGGAACTGTTTACATCAACTGTTGATAAAAAGTTGCTTGTGTGGTATTAATTTTGTGATATTATTATTACTTTACATTTACATTTTATAAGTTTTTAGAGATCATGGATTTAGCATTTATATTTTATAAGTTTTTTAGAGATCATGGGTTCATGGTATTAAAACTATGTAACCTTTTATTTCCTACATTTATGTTGAGTTTAGTATAAATAAGTGATCTTTTTACCTTTGTAAGGCACACCAAAATAATAAAAAGTCAATTCCCTTTTCTTGTGTGTTTTTCTAGCATTTTGTTACTAGTTTTCCGACCTCCTTTTATATTCTTTCAAATCCAACATCCACTACCTTTCCCTTGCCTAGGGAGGCATTGGGATTTTCAGAACTGTTGTTGAGCAAATCAAACTAGATTGAACTTCTTCTGTGTTGAAACTAAGTTTTAAACTTCAAATCTCTTAATTTTCACGGATATCGCTATGTTTCCATCTGTTTTCCGGTATGCAGACCAACTGTTTCTACATGTTCCCACACTGAGAGAAACTTTATCTAGTGGTATTTCACATTGTTTGAGTTAGTTGATAAATTATAATTATCCTTCTGTGTTTAAAAAGACTTGAATTTTGGCATCTTTTAGTTTTTTATTTATTAATGTAACCAACTATTTTAATCTTGGTTAATTTAGAGTTTTGTACATAAGATATCAAATATCGTGATCGAGATCAATATTGGAATACAGATTGACCACATAGACCATGAGACTGTTGGATTTGAAAGAATATCAAAAGAGATCGGAAAACTAGTAACAAAATGCTAGAAAAACCACCAGAAGGGGGAAATGACTTTTTATTATTTTGGTGTGTCTTACAAAGGTAAAAACATCACTTATTTATACTAAACTCAACATGAATTTAGCAAATGAAAGGTTACATAGTTTTAATCCCATGAACCCATGATCTCTAAAAAACTTATAAAATATAAATGCTAAATACATGATCTCTAAAAACATATAAAATGTAAATGATAAATAATAATAATACCACAAAATTAATACTATACAAGTTACTTTTTTTCAACAATCCCCCTTAATCTTGTTTGGTAACTCCGAGTATAATCCTCAAGTTTCGAAAATCTTCGTACTTGAGAGCCTTCGTAAAAATATCCGTCAATTGATCTTGTGACTTCGCGTAGTTTACTTTAACATCCTTATTTTCAATACACTCGCGAATAAAATGATAACGCGTGTCGATATGCTTACTTCGATCATGAAACACCGGATTTTTTGCAAGGGCAATCGCGGAATTATTATCAGCAAACACTTTCGTAGCTTCATTTTGTGGCATCCACAATTCTTTCAACAAATTTCGTAGCCAAATCGCATGACAAATACAAGAATTAACGGCAACATATTCGGCTTCACATGTAGATAGTGTCACAATTGGTTGTTTTTTCGAACTCCAAGTAAATGACGTATCTCCCATATAAAAAACAAAACCACTTGTACTTTTACGATCATCAATATCGCCTCCCCAATCGCTATCACTATAGCCAATCAACTCAAAATTATTAGAAAATGAGTAATTTAATCCAAAATCAACTGTACCTTTTATATAACGGAAGATTCGTTTTGCGGCCTTCTAATGCGACAAAGTTGGAGCTTCCATATAACGGCTAATAAGACCAACTCCATATAAAATATCCGGTCGAGTAATAGTTAAATATCGTAAGCTTCCAACAAGATCCTTAAAAAACGTCGGATCCACACTTTCATCCTCAAAATATTTCGATAATTTTGTAGCATAATCTACCGGGGTATTTATCGGCTTACACCCATCCATTTTAAACTTTTTAAGGATGTTTTTTGCGTACCCTTCTTGGGAAATAAAAATTCCATTTTTATTTTATTTCACCTCAATTCCAAGATAATACGACATAAGGCTAATATCCGTCATTTCAAATTCACGACTCATTACCCTTTTAAAATCCTCAAATAACTTCGGATTATTTCCCGTGAAAATCAAATCATCAACATATAGGTAAACAATCAACACATCACCATTTTTATCCATTTTCACATAAAGAGAATTCTCATGGGGACACCTTATAAAATTATTTTCTTGGAAATACTTATCAATTCTAGTATTCCAAGTTCACGGGGTTTCTTTCAAACCGTTAAGCGCTTTTTTCAATTTTAAAGCTTTATTTTCAAATCCCATAATCCCATAACCGGTGGTTGTGCAAATAAACTTTTTCTTCTAAATTTCCATTTAAAAACGCTGATTTTACATCCATTTGGTTTATTTTCCAATTATTTTAGGCGGCCAAAGAAATTAAAAATCTAATAGTTTCTAGACGAGCTACGGGAGCAAATACCTCATCAAAATCGATGTCTGCTCTTTGGTTATATCATTTTGCGACTAACCTTGCTTTATATTTTTCGATTTCTCCTTTTGTATTTTTTTTCTCTTTATAAACCCATTTAGCACCAATAGCTTTGTGCCCTTTCGGTAAATCTGCCAATTCCCACGTATCACTTTTTTTTATTATCGAGTCCATTTCCTCATCCATAACTTTTCTCCAATTTTTATTTTTCATCGCCTCTCCATAACCTATCGGTTCACAACCCGCAAAAAGACAAAATAGAGTAGCATTATCAACATTTTTCGTTACCTCATATAACTCTTGCATAGTGCGGAAACGTGGAGTTCTTTCGCTAGAACTTTTATCAATTGGGGATTGTGGTTGGACTTGTGATTGTGGTGATGGAGGTGGAGTAGCGAGCTCTTCTTCCATTTCGATTTGCTCTTCTTCTTCATCGCCATAATAAAGGAAAAAATCATAGTCGTCTTCTTTTTTGTCCCAATCCCATGTTCCCTCTTGATCAAACTTAACATCTCGACTAATAACAAATTTTCCCTTTCCGGATTATATAATTTATAGCCTTTCGCCCTCGAGTCATAACCGATAAATTGAAACTTTTCGCTTTTGTCGCCTAATTTGGACCTTTTTTGATCCGGAACATGAGCATACGCAATACTCCCAAAAACTCGTAAGTGAAAAATAACCGGTTTTCTTTCGCTCCATGCTTTCTCGGGAGTTTTACCCCAAACACTTCGGGATGGAGAACGGTTCGATAAATAAAGCATACTAGCCACGGCCTCGGCCCAAAACTCTTTCGGAACATTTTTACTTTTAAGCATGCTACGAGCCATATTTAAAAGAGATCGGTTTTTTTCTTTCAACAACCCCATTTTGTTGTGAGGTATAAGGAACCGTCAAAGGAAGAAAAATTCCATTTTCTTCGCAATAATTTTCAAAATAGTTTGAGAGAAATTCACCGCCTCGATCCGATCTCATAGAATTTATTTTGTGACCACTTTCATTTTCAACACGAGCTTTAAATTTTTTGAAATCATCAAAAACATCGGATTTTTGTTTCAAAAAATAAACCCAAGTATTTTGACTAAAATCATCAATAAAAAGAGCAAAATAATTCCTTTTTCCAAGAGAACTTGGTTTAATAGGACCACAAATATTTGTATGAACAAGTTCCAACGATTTTTTAGCTCTTGTAGTCGCTTGTTTCGGAAAACTTTTCCTCAGTTGTTTTCCAAACAAACATGCCACACAAAGTTCATCAACATGATCAATATGATGTAAACCTTTCACCATACTTTTACTACTCAACAATTTCAAACGAGCAAAATTAAGGTGCCCAAATCTCAAATGCCAAAACCACTATTTTTCTTTAAAACACGCTTTCAAACATTTAGCCCGACCATTTTGAATATCCAAAGAAAACATTCTATTTTTCGACATCGGGACTTTTGCAACCAAATTACTATTTTTATCACTTAATAAAATATTATAATTTTTCGAATGAATATCATAGCTCTTTTCCAAAAGTTGTCCCAAACTCAAAATATTAGACTTCATATTTGGCACATAATAAACGTTCGAGATAAAATCATTTTCTCCATTTTTCAATTGGATTAAGACTTTTCTCTTCCCTTTCACCGGAATTTTAGATTCATCACCAAAATAAATATCTTCATTTGCCGTTTCATCAATTTCGGTAAACATATTTTTATTACCACACATATGGTTGCTAGCTCTCGTATCTAAATATCACGTAGTATTTTCTCCGCTTTTATTTTCATTATGCGCAAATAAAAGTGTAGAACGTTGTTCATTTTCTCTAGCAAAATTAGCCCTTTCCTCAAATTTATTATTACTCAATCTACACTCGGAAGAGTAATGCCCAAAATTTTGACAATTATAACATTTAATTTGGGACTTATCATACCTCGGTTTTCCATTATAATTTCCTCCTCTTCCACGGCCTCTTGTGGGATAAGAGTTTTGTCACCTCTCTTCTTTTTTGAAAGAGTTGTAACCACCACGGCCATAATTTTGACCTCGATCTCTTTCGCATTGGAGTTTTGAGTTGCCAAAACTTTTCTCGTTCATGCTAAATTTCGTATGAAGAGCTTGCTCGAGCGGCTCTTCTTTCACAACTCTTTTGTTGAGTTTTTCTTCATGAGCTTGGAGCAAGCCCAAGAGTTGATCCACCGTCATAGATTCTACGTCTTTAGATTCCTCGATAGCCATAACAATATAATCCCATTTGTAATCTAAAGAATGTAAAATTTTCTCGACAACACGGATGTCGTCCAATTTTTCACCGCATCTTTTCATTTGATTGACGACCTTTTGAACTCGTGAAAAATAGTCGTCAACCGATTCGGAGACTTTCATACATAAAGCCTCAAAATCACCATGTAAGGTTTGGAGTCTAATCTTTTTTACCTTGTAAACTCTTTTGAACGAATTCCCCAAAATATCTCAAGTTTCTTTGCTCGTGGTTGCACACGCCACCTTTTCCAACATAGTTTCTTCCAAAGATTGATGGATGATGTTAAGAGCCTTTCGATCCTTCTTCTTTAAGTCCTCCATTTGAGCATGAGTTACGTCAGCATCTTCTTCGGGTTCAGTATACCCGGTCTCTACGATTTCCCACACATTTCGGGAACCGAGAAGCACTTTCATTCTTATGCTCCAGTTATCGTAGAAATCTTTCTTAAACATGGGGATAAAATGGGTCATTCCAATGGCCATTTTGGTACCGTTGGCTCTGGCACCACTGTTGAATTTGAAAGAATATCAAAGAAGATCGGAAAACTAGTAACAAAATGCTAGAAAAACCACAAGAAAGGGGAAATGACTTTTTATTATTTTGGTGTATCTTACAAAGGTAAAAACATCACTTATTTATACTAAACTCAACCTGAATGTAGGAAATGAAAGGTTACATAGTTTTAATCCCATGAACCCATGATCTCTAAAAAAGTTATAAAATATGGCATGTGCTCGATCTGGTTATGAACTCTGATTTTAATTCGGATTAATAGGAACTGCTTTGAGGCATATTTATCTTTCATGAAAAAGTCTCAGATGAAAATCTACTGAGTTAATTAAACACTGGGTCACTGGGTGGATCCCTTAGGTCGCGCATTTGTATAAAAACCCAAAAAAAATTATTTTACATGCAATGATATATTTTAGAATAATGTTGTAACAATGCCTTCAAAATTGAAAACCTTGAAAAAATGACATATTTTCACAATTTAGAATGATGAGATAACCATGTTTATTCCATAAGCAACAATCAAAGGTTGATACTGATTTATAACAGTTGTATATATGAATTTTTGTTTCACATGTATTTCCTTATCATCATTCTGACAAATTATTTCCCGATATTAACTGATTGATTTGGGTAATTTATCCGAATTCGATGTGATCTCCATAATTTTTTCTCCAGCATGAAAAGAAAATGTTGTTTTACAAGCATGTCAACTTTTTGAATAATGTTCTTCGAGGCTATCGAAGTCTTTTATCTCATCCTCTCACCATTCCCAAGGAGGCACGTGTCATTGCAAAATCTTATTCCAGATGTAAATGTTATTCAGGTAAAAATCAGCTCTGGACAAATGGCGTACAGCCACAATGTGTCATGTCAGCAAGCATGGTCACATCTATTTAAAGCCCAGCAAGCGATCCCAGACGAATCCCCAATTATAGACTCCTTCTAAGTTCATCCTCAAAATCTTAGGTATATCACATATCGCCTTTTCTAATGATTTCCAGCGGATTTCCCTAATTGATGACATTCTTCCTATTGGATTATATATAGCGTTTGCACATATAGATTAATAATTTGAAATTTTTTGTTACTTACCCAATATGTAATTGTGGATCTGATTTATCGATCTTTTGATTTTTTTTCTTCATTCTTGCGATCTACTTGCACCTGTAGATTTGTTCATTGATTTCTTTTTCGCGTTTGTTTTTTTCAGCTTTCCCTTTACTAGATGCTCTTTCTGAAATCGCATCAGATACTACTGGTAAGATTCTGTTTCCATATTTTATACTCTGGTAAAAATAGACCAACTTCTTCGAATTACTATTTGTCTACATATATTAGAAGTCAAAGTGAATCTTCCAAATAATTGAGGATATAGAATAGTAAAACTCAGAGGGTTAAGCATTTCTGAACTGTACCTAGCTATCAAAAAGGAAAAACACCAAAAGGGTCTCTGATTACTTTCCATTTTGAAATGGTCGGTTAATCTTATTAGATCATTTACTTAAAATTATGTCTTTATATATCGCAGAACTATGGAAACTTAAATAGAACTCGCTATATATTGTGAGGACCATTATAATGTTGCCATTTAGCAAAAGTAATTTCTCTTCAATATATACTCCATGTCTATGCACCTCTGTCTTCACCAACTACTGTCTCATACTTGTCTTCACCAAGAAATTTATTATTCAAAACATAAACGCTCCTGTATCTTAAACATGGCTTTTAGCTTTGATCTCATAATTATAAGAGAAAAACACATTGAGATCAAATCCAATGAGTTCTTGTTTGTAAGATGTTATCTCTCTGCAGGTAACAACACTAAGACTACACTCGACACCGATGAAATATCATCTAACTCTCCGTTATTTTGAAACCAAATATTCTCGCTAAGCTGTTCTGGAAACAGAAACACTTATAACACTTTGTCCCAAAGCTCTGTCGTTTTTGAATTCCGGAGGAGAGTAGCTGTCCCGATACTAGGGAAAATTAGTAAATTGGTTTTGTTGGGGAGGGCTGAGGTTCCATGAAAAAGTATTACCGTTCTAAGGGAATGGAAATAGACAAATGGGTATTCAATAGTATGAAAAAGAGGTGGGTGAGTGAGGATGTGAAACCTCCTGCGGTTCAAATAGCAATAAAGTTATTGAGAGTTCCGGCGGTGTAAGAGACAGCACAAGAGAAAAGGAGGAGAGTGGCGGAGTGCGTGACAAGTATAGGTGCAATAGTTGTGGGAGTTGTGATATGTTTGCGTCAGTTGAAGCTTTTGAAGCATTTTAAGCACCAAGAAGGATATAAGCACTTCAAAAGTCTTACGGACCCGAGGGAAATTGCTACCAAACAAAGTTGAATTAGTGTTGGTCAAAACATATCAAAAATCTGTCACAGGTCGGCTTAGGAGTTACAAAACCGCTTCAAAAGCATCCGCTAAATAGGTCATTGCAAAAATAGACATCAATGTTGTCGTCAATATTTAGACATGTTTTTTTGCAGTGAAATTTTCAATGTTTGGTTTCCGTCTTGTTTCCTTTTGATTGTTTTACCTCTTTTTAAACATAATATATTTTGGAATAACCAAATGAGGAAATTAGGAGTAGTCATTACACTGTATGTCATGATTTTTTAGTCTTTCGCGATCTAGCCCCATGAATAATCCACTTTAAATGCAAATAATGTATAAATTAAAGTTATGAATGTTATCTGTTATTTTTGTCTTCTCAAAAGAGAAACACTTGCTCTAGAAACTGACTACTAAACCACAAAAACGAATGAAGCAAGTAAAAAAATTAAGCAGAACAAGATCAATCCCTCGTTGAAGTCGCTTTCTTATAATTAGTCAAAATATACATTCTAGCGCATGACTGAGACTATAAGGGTAGCTACTATGTATTGCCTCTTTATACAGTATTTCGTACGCACAAAAGTCGTAAAAAATGCACCTAGTAAAATTCATAGAAGATACGGACTGTTTCTCCACCTTTGTATCCGGGACCTATAACTTCTGTTCAAAACAGCGGAAATGCGATTTTCTTTAACTCAGCTCTTACAAAACTTCCAATTTACCCAATAACCATATGACCCCTCTGCATATAAACTATATCTTTTTATAAATATAAAGGGAGTTTTTTTCAGTACCAAATATTCTGAATCCAATGCAATATCGTAACTCAGAGTTACAAACCGTAACTTTGAATTCCGATATTGCATTGGATTCTTTTCCCTGTCAAAGTCAAAAATCAAAGTTACGTTTTCTAACTCTGAGTTATGAATTGTATCTATGAGTTACGATTAGAGTTGTTTTTTTATGGTCTTAGGGTTTTTATTAAGTTTGTGATATGAAATATTTTTTTAAGGTGTAGGATTGAAGTAAAAATATTTTTAACTGTTGTAAATTAATATGTAGTGCAATTACTTATCTTGTGGGAAGATTATCTGTAATTTTTTCTCCACAATATAAAAAGGTTATTGAATATTAGAAAATTATATAACGTTTTTTTAGTAGAAATTTTT
The DNA here is from genome assembly GCA_963920805.1 of Primula vulgaris. Classification (NCBI taxonomy): domain Eukaryota; kingdom Viridiplantae; phylum Streptophyta; class Magnoliopsida; order Ericales; family Primulaceae; genus Primula; species Primula vulgaris. Next base: position 14,767,901 of record OY987215.1, on the reverse strand, counting down.
GTAGGCCAACATGTCGGTTTATCTTATTAACCACATATCACTAGTTCCATTGAAGACGAGAGTTCCTCAAGAGGTATAGATAGAAAAACCTATTTTTACAATTATTTGGTTGTTTATATTATATTCATATCGATAGTAGTGATCGTCCTAAATAAGACTCTAAAGGGAAAACTTGCTTCTTAGTTAGTTATGGTGGCCCGTGTTTGGATATCTGTTTTGGAATAGTCTGTTGACAAAGATCATTCTCACCAAGATGTGATCTTCGACGAACCAGTTTTGGCAAAAGGTTAAGGTTGAAAATAAAAGAGCCACATGTCCAAAATAATGGTAGTAGTACTACCGAAAATTGAAATGAAGGTGACGACATGTATTAACAGGTTGAAGACAATGTGGAGTCACCCCAAATTGAATTGGAATTGTTGGGAAGAAGTTATCGAACATAACAATCAAATATATATTATTCGTCGTCCTTGGATTGGCGCAAGATCCGTAGGCACCTCATTTTCTACACACTTAAAATCATTGTTTTAAAAAGCACGCTATACTTCGCGAAATAGTGTTTTTCGGCCGAAAAACTCTATGATAAACCGCTATTTGGATGGAAAAACGCTAAATTCGCGCTATAGAAACGCTATTTACGCTATAGCGGGTGCACTTGAATTTTTTTTAATTTTTGGTTAAAATTTGAATGAAATTATTGGAGGTTAAAGAGATCAAACCCCAAAACTCTTGCAAACAAAGTAAATGCTCTGACATCTCAACTACAATCATTTTGTGATTGTTAGTTACAACTTTTTATATATATTTAGTTAATTTTTATTAGATGTTCTGAATTTAATGCTATATTTATATGTATTTAGGCAAAAAAAAAGTACACCGCAAAACGCTATGTAGCAACGCTATTTGCGCTTTTAGCGTTTCTCTCGAAAAAACGCTATGCTAGCGATAACGCTATTTAAAACATTGCTTAAAATTGCTGAAGGATCAACACCAATCAAAAGTGAGTGAGATCACATGTCGAAAGTATCTTAAGCTTCAATTGTTGGAATTTTGATGTAGGCATGGGGTGTACTAGGCTCGATATTGCACATGCAATGAAAGTTGTTAGTCTATATATGAGTGCTTCAGAAAAATGACATTCAGAAGCGGTTAATAGACTTTGTGTCTGTACAACTTTGTGTCTTTTGTAAATCGATGTAGCTTTACGTGGGTTCGTTAATACACTTGGATAGTGATCTTGATAACCGAGAGTACAATAGGTTGTGTTTATACGTTCTGTGGTACATATGTTAGTTGGATATTGAAGCTATAGAATATTGTTTTACCAACGACTGAGGTTAAGTATGTTACCACGAGGTGAGCAAACGATATGATATAGTTTCAAGAGTTGTTGGAAAAGTTTGGGCAGAAACACGATAAGGAGGTTCTATATAGTGATAGCCAAAGTGCGGTAAGGTTGGGAAAGAATTGGGTGTTTCACACCAAACATATATAGATTCGCTGTCATTTACTCGATCGGTTTTAAACGAGAAAAAAATTGTTATAGTGAATATTGGAGGTGCAAGAAATCTTGATAATATGTTAACGAAGCACTTGAACTCCATAAATGATATATTGGAGTTGGCATTGTAATGCGAGTGTCATAGGAACCCAAGTAAGGGCTGGTCTGTGAGCGGAATATTGTTATGAAGGACTCGAGTTTGTCTCCAAATGAGAGATTGTTTGCAGTGGAGCTAGATCTACATAAGGTATCCACGAATAAAATCTATACTAAAACAATAATTAAAAGTAATAAATAAATATAAGAACAATAAATAAAAGATAAGGAAAGAAGGATATTACTGAGTAGGTGGTGTTTAGGGTTAATAAACCACCATGATTTCAGTAAAAGGGTAGGAGGACATGCTCATAATAGTGAGAAATCGTAACTTTAAAGAAAATAAGGACAAGGATAAATAATATAATTAAAGAGAGATAATTATATTTAATGGACGGTTTCTGCCCGAAGATAGAGCCTACAAAAAGAGGTTTACATCACTTGTATTTATAGTATTCAACTCAGAAAATTCTACAAACTAATTCCTAAAATATCCTAATTCGAATCAGAAGTGTCTAATTCGAATCAGGCTATGTTGACTAATTAAAATGCGCCATGTCATTAATTTATGGAGGCGGAGGGTGTCTGATTCGGATCAGAGGGGTCTGATTCGAATCAGCTAACGGACAACATATTTATATTTTCTTTTTGGCTTGATCGCTTACTTGTTTCCCAATTTTAACTCTTTTGATCGAATATAACTTCCATGTGTTCTTTTTTTGGGTTCTTTAGCTTCTCCAACTTGTATCTTGAGTACTTTCATCTTCAATTTTCTCATAAATGCACATAAAAAGGGAAATTTTCACTCATAATAGATAAATGGTCTAAAAAATACTTAAAAATTGTAAAATTATATTATAATACCATAACCCTTACTATAAAAATGGATTTAATATCATAAATAAGGCACGGAAATGACATATTCTAGGTCGAATTAGTTACTAGGCGTTTGCACGGTTAATATTGAATTATAAGTCGATATTAACATGTTTACTAACTAAGCATGCAATAAATATGAATTAAAACGTTTAAACGAGTTAAAACAGATAGGAAAAGCAGTAGAGAGTAAAGAAAACGATGTTATATTGAATTAAGAGTATTAAACTTACAATAAACAACGTAAAAGTGATGATTTGTGCACTAAAACTTCAAGTTTTTACCCCTTCTGCTATGGCATCTATGGACTTTTTGCTACTAATAATTTATGTTTTACTAGGTTTACAACTGATATGGACGGATACATATAAACACAAACCGAACAAATCTCTATCTTTCTTAAAAAAAATATCTATTCTTAATCGGTTATGTTAACCTGTCAGAACATCTTCGTGAATTGTGCTTCTTGGTCTTCAATTCATCCGTCCATCTTCATAATCGGTGATTTCAGACCTTCAACTTCTTCTTTTCTTCATTTTGGTCCAACTTTGGGTTCACTTTTCATCTTGGTTTTGTTTTATCGCCTTAATTCAATGTTTTTCCCTACAAAAAAGCAAACAGGTGCAAATAACATATAAAAATGCATTATTTAGAAAATAATGCTTAAAGAAGCTATAATAATAACAAAACCAAGTTACAATTTATCAAATTAACCCATAAATAATACTAATTTGGGGTCTAATCGTCTCGAGTGTTAGAAGCTATAGAGAGTTAGCTACGTTGGTTAATTTTTTTAGTTGACCTTTTTCTTTTTCACTTGTTTTTCTTTCTTTTTCTTTGAGTTTTGTGCACTAACTAGCCTAAGAATTAAGTACATAAAAACAAATTCTAACTCATTTTCTTAGGAATCAGGATTGCATTTAACGTATTCAATAAGCCGTTAAACTTTTTAGTGGCATTAAAGAACGAATTTTGTCTCGTCATGGCTTACAAGGGAGATACCCACAAACATCACATATTAATTTTACTTTCTAGGTTCTCCTGAGCAATAGTAATAACAAATATGGTATACGACCAAAGAGTGCACACAAGAAGAAATGAAAAGGAAAATGTGGTGGGAAAACAAAAATAAAATCGAACTAGACCTTCCCCTTATGATCAATCAAATCTACTACTAACAAGAATAAAATAGAGTACTCCAATTTACCTCGTACGTACACATCTGTCACGCCACTCAATCACTCATAACTCTCCTTGTGCTTCTTCATGTTCGTCGGGGTTAAATTTGTGTGTTAAGTCTATCTAGATGTTTGCTAAACTCTTAATGGTCAATTCTTTTATATCGCTGAAGAACCGGCCTAGCGGTGAGGGCTCGTGTCGATATTGAAAGTACCTCGAGCTAATGATGCTCACTGAAGGTGTCGTCTCCAAATAAAAATAAGTTATCGACTCCCTAAAATGTGTAATGTATGGGAGTATCTATCACGTATAAAAGAGTGCACTCTAGCTTATAAATGCGCTCAGTGTGTACAACTCCTATGAGATCGAGGAATATAAAAAGAAAATGGCAAGTGTAATAATCAAATGACTTAGCCTAATAATCAACAAATATTGTTGGCCTCTAAAAGTCACTTTAATTATTTTCTTTCTATTTTTTTTTAGATGGGGTATAGTTCTCTTTATTTTTTTGTATTTCATTTGTTTTTTTTCTTTTGATTTTTTTCAATTTTATTTGAAGTGACAAATATAATGGGAATGACCTAAATAAAGCAGCGTGCAACTCAAAATATTTATGGATGTTTTGCCTCAATTCTAATCACATAGTAACACTAACTATACCAAACAATGCGATGAGAATAATACAACATTAAAAATTATCGCATGTAAATCTCTATATTTGTGTGTAGTAAGGATAATTAAATCAAATGTCGTCTCATGCAAATCCTCTCAATCGTATAAATATGCCGAAGTCGAGATCGAGAACTAACTATATAACTGGTCGAAAACGCTTGTAAGTTGATGTCGCGCAAATTGCTATTTGACAATTTCCGGTTTTTATAGTGAAATTTGAATAACTCAAATAAAAAAGACTTATACCTCCACGTAAATGATTTTACGTATTTTATATGATTCGTGATTATTGATATCTTCTATTCAATTATATAATAAAATGTAAATATATCCAATTTAATCTTTAATTTGCTATACCTTATGGTATTCAATGCCTAATAAGAATAAACTATCTTTTTGGTCGACAGTGGTCTCAAGAAATAAATAATAGAATCATTTGATTGCTATTTTGGCTCATTTATAAATTTGGTTTTGCACTAATTTAATCAAACAAACCCCTCATCCACCCCCCAACTCCACCACAACAACCAAACCTCTAAAACCCCAAAACTTGATCCATCTTAAAATCATAAAACTCGACCCACATTAGAAATGCAGAATCCGACTCACTTTAAAACCGTTACTAAGTTAACACAACCCAAAATGGTTTAGGGTTGATTGTGGGTTTCAAATTCATAACCAGGAAACTGAGCTGATAGACCTATATCAAAACTCAATAACTTTATCAGTTTATATTCCAAAATAAGTTCCACTTTTAAAACCTTATTCATAAAAAGTTCTTCCCAATTTTTTTATTCTTAACAAAAATTGTCAATTTATTTTTCGTCATGTCAAATTGACTACAATCTATCCCAACTCGCTCTCCCCATCAATTTTAAAGCACTTTAGAGTTTACCCCTACCCCAACCACCACTTGTCCATGTGTCAGCGGTGATCAATGCGCATACACGATTGTAAGAGCAATTTTAAATCAGGTTTGCTTCAACCCCCACCCACCACTTGTCCATGAGTTGTAGGTGGCGGTGGTGATCCGCTGGAGCGCTGGCAAAGTGTATACACATTCATAAAAAGTGCATGACATTTCTTAAATGTCACACTACTTGATCCCATATTTAAAAATACATGATTAGAAAAAATGTTAGCATTTATTTATGGGATTGAAGATAGGAAAAACAATGTGTTCATATAATTTCGCTAGCAAGAAAGATTTTCCAACTTTATGTTATAACTTGCAAACCCTTAAAGCTTAATTGCTATTCATCACGTATCCTCGAGCTTAAATACGACTCTGCTGTTTGGGAGTTTTTCAGAGGCAAAGAACTGAGTTTATTTCTTTTAGTTTGATATCTATCTACAAATGTTTTGAGGAAAAATGTGACGAAACTATGCATATGTTGGAGTGGGAGAAAAAATTCGGTTTCATCAAGATGTCGCAGTTCAACTTTATCGAAATGTCGCAATTCAGCTTCATCAAGATGTCTTGTGAATATGGCCTGTGATTTTTTGAATGTATATGCTTCAACAAACACCTCAGAGATAAATTTCAATATGACTGAAACCATTATGTAAAATGATGTGCAAGAGAGAACGCAAGAAATGCTCATAAAATGTACAATTAAAGAGGAGGACACGGTTTTAAAGCTCTATAAAGATGAAGTTGAAGATTTAACGTGAAAGAACTTACCAAAGTATGGTTGTCTACTTTTGACGGTTGGTACCTTTGGATAATCGTTGTATGTTCCTTTGTACTTTAACTATATTTCTCTTTTCTATTTCCATTTGAACTTTTAATTATTTGTATTTATTAATTTCGTGTAGTGGGGTTTTTCCCCATATTTTATTTTTGCACCATTATGAATAAAAAATAAAATATCGAATTTCTCATTATTATATAGGAATAATGGTTACTTATTATACTAAAATTGGGTCTCTAGAATGAAGAAAACTTCAAGTATTTTCTTTGACTTTGCTAATTAATTGTGTTTAAAATAAGTGGGTAACTACATCGTTTCAATATGCGGGTATATCCAAAACTGAAAAACCACATGACCCGCCTTACATATGGTTGTGGTTCAGGTTTGTTTAGTAAATAATTCTCTCAAGAACCGACCAGCGAATGCATTTGGAACTGTAAAAACCAACTTACCCAAAAACATTGGTTCGGGTCGGGTAAGAGAAATAGTCGTATCGTCACTACATGTGGTAATGGCGATATTCACCGGCACCCCATCCGCTCTGCTTCACCTGTTTTCAACCACACTCCCCCCCCCCCTCCCCCTTTACTCCGACGGTAATATTCTCTTCCCATCACGGCATTGATAGTAGCATGAAATTGTTTTGATGTTTTTCCCGAATTTGCATGCGTAAATTTGTGTAGGTGAGATGGATAAACTATAGTTACACCACTAGTGAGACCCACTTGAGTCGATCTAATCAAATTGTGAATCCCTAATGGTGTTACAACTCGCATGTCTCATATCGTTGTGCCACTAGTCTTGACGACCTGCCGATGGTTGTAACTTTTTACAGTTCAAGCTTGAATCAGATCTCTCATGAATGATAAATGTATCTTTCTGTTTTGAATTTATCTTTGTGGGATATGTCCCGTGTAGATTTGGTGTTATATTTTATTCTTTGAATATATGATTGATGATCACGATTTATCTGTATGTTTTTGAGATTATCTGCAGTTCAGCTTCTCGGAAGAGCGAGCACAAACCCTAACTTGCTCCTCTCGGAAGAGTGAATAATTTCTCTTTAATTACTTGGTTAAATATTATTTATTCACCTATTTATTGTATTTAATACAGGGGGTACATGCCCTAAATTTTAACCTCTATGACAACTCCAATCATTTGTTGGGCTTTTTTAAGATTAATATAAGAAGGGCTCCATAATGTCATTAAATACATCATTAATATCTTTGTAATCATTTTTATGCATCTTTATCAGTCCGTTGACGAGTGTCCGGGGACACTACTTATGCATTAAATCACTCATTGAGTTCAACAATATAATAATAAATGACTGTAATTTCATTAATTATTCAAGACACTTAATTGTCACGAATAACAAAAAATCAATAATATTTCTAAATATATTTCATTAATTATTGAAAATAATATAATAAATACAAATAAAAATATAGAACCCTAATTGAACTATCCTAAATTTAAATGTTAATAAAAATAAAAATGATAATTCATAAGAAAAAAACTCAAATAAAAACATTGAACGCTAGTTGAAACTAACTTAAAATTAAATATTAACTAACATAAAAAACTATTGCATCTAATATTACTAATTATATATATACATATATGTGTGTATATAAACACCATTAAAAACATCAATATGGACATCAAAATCGTAACCCTTCATTTTATATATTTTCAATGGCTAGGATTAAAACTAACTAAAAACCATCTATGCTCTATTATCTCTTTCTACCTTCGTGACTTTTCCTGAGTGTAAGCTAAAAAAACATCTCCTGTAAAATTATCAATAAAAACCCACCAATCGTCCAAATAAACGAGTAAAATACATTCTTTTAAAAGGGAAAAATGATTAACGGTTAACCATCCACATACTATTAAATATTAATCAATATTACTTGTTATAAAATTAACAATCTGCTGTTATTGAGTTTGAGAAAATTCCATTTATGCAAATTTTGATCATGTATATAAGTTTTAGAACATGATCATTTTTATATTGTTACTTGTTACAAAATCTGGGTATTAATTAGAATTTGATTTTCATAAATATGTGGTTTTAGAGTGATTTGAATATGAAGAAAAGATAAATAGGGATGGAGAAATAAACTCATAGAGAGATATGTTAAAATGAAAATAGAAAAAAGTGTAGAGCCCAATTTTGTTTCCATTTCAGCCGTTAAAATGAAGGGTTGAGATTTTGATGTCTAACTTGATGTTTTGTGCTTTCTATGAAAACTAAGTATTAATGATTTATGCATACCTTAGCAGTTGATGTGATCTCCATGTCGAAAGCAGTGGTGGATTTGATTTAAGATTCGGATTGGGGAAAATGAAAAACCCTAGGTTCATTGCCTCATTCTTGTATTTGCACTATATTGTAAATCCATTTTGGTAAATAAAATTTAAACTTTGCCAAAAAAAAAAAGAAGTAATAATGATTTATGTTTTCAAAAATTAAAGTAGTAATGTGTAGCATTAATGTGGGGTACTGTAAATGGTAATCTAGTGTCCGGTACACCCATTATGTATCATTATCGTGTCTTTATTAATTATTACTATAATTAGTACATATATGCATTTAAATGGGTTAACATCAGCCCCCGAAGGAAAAAAAATGTTTTATTTCTGTATATTGCAGTCCTATCTGGTACATGTATGCATTTAAATATGTTTTAAGATACAAAAATGCTCATATGCCCTACTCTCTCTCTCTCTCTCTTCCGCCTTGATGACTAATATACGGGTATATCTCTACATGCATATATATATATATATATATCAACCTATATATATATATCTCTACATGTATGTATATACATATATATTATACATACATCTATATAATATCTCTCATTACATGATGATGAGTAAGCAGGTTGATATCTAATCAAGCTATATGTTGTGTATAAATTAAGCAGCTGATAATATGATTCTAAAATAGTTTTGAGAAAACCTAAAAGCGACCTTATCCGTTGGATTTCTACATAAATATTGGGAAACGTTTTCTTTAATTAGAACTACCATATATTGATGTCTATTATTGAGCAGGCTATTAGAACTACACCGATCGTTGTTCATTTCATTTCACTAAAAAAGAACCCCACACGTATGGTCTGGTTCAAAACATATACCTATAAGGTGAGATTTGATGAGACTTGCTTTTATTTAAATTCCTTCCGTCATGTTATTATTCTTTGTTGTAAACCTATATATTTATGTTAGTATTATAGGTACAATCAGTGTTCTAAAAGGGATGCTTATGCGCAAATTAGGCGGTAGACGGAGGTAGCAAATAAGGCATGTCGAACGAGAGTAAATAAGTTATTCCTCCTCCACATAAACAAATCTCTCTACTCTCTCTCTCTCCGCCCCCTAAATAAACTAGATCTAAGCCGCCGCCACCAGCACGACTACCTGGGGTGGGGGTCGGCCCCTCCACCCCTACTCTGAGCAAATTTACGACACTCCTCTACTCTGTAGCGGTCACAAACCTCCAACCCCATAACCTGCCACAAATTTCAACCTCATCCCATCCCATCTCAACACAATCTATCTCATAAAACCAGCTCTCACCTCACACCCACTGTTCACCTCATATCTGCCGCTCTCATCATCTCATCTAGTATGACCACGCCTATACGTAGCAGCTATGGGGATGCTTCATATGACGGATCATCATTTCTGTCTGAACTGCATTCATACAGAGGCGTGTCGCTCGTAGCAGATTTAGGTATGTTTCGCGACATATCTGGTGAGTTGTGGGTCTCACATCCTCTTTTCGGTAGGTCTGGTTTGATTGGATTTCAGTTTATGGGCTTTGTTTGGTTTTTGCCACTGCAGGTTTGGTTAGACTATTTGTGTACTTATATGTTAGCGTTTCTTTATATTCGATTCCAGACGATTTGATCCTTTTGGTTATACTCATTTTATAATATGAGACCCCATCGGAGTAGACGGGAATAACTTTACTTTAGGAAATGGGTTCGGTCGGGGTGTTCTTGGGGCTCAGATAACTTAGTAGGGTTGTTTGGTTAGGTCATTTAGTGTGCTGGCACCCCGGTCGTAATTACAGCACCAGATTGCGCTGAATCTCTTGAAGTAAATGTGTCTTTTCTCTACCCAGGGTATGTTATGTCATGTGTTCTCTTTTGTTGGACGAAATATTGTAAATTTTGCTAGAACCGAGTAGGGCATTTTGACTTGTATATCGGATTTGGGTATTATATTATTATTTTGCATACCCATTTTGATTGTTATGTATGTTCTAATTTCATCCCGACTATTGCTATTCGTTTGGCGACAATTGGAGCTTTGGGGCTATGTTTAAAGTATGAGTGGCTATTTCGATCTTTTGCGTATTGTGTTGGCTTCCGGTTGGCCTCCGTACACCTATTATAGTATGCACGTTCATTTGATCATCCTCTGCTTCAACAGACACAATTGACGGAACTTTTTAGTTTGATATTTAAGATAATATTAGTTTGTATGTTTCTATATTTTGGTGAATTTTGTTTTAGCCATGGTGGATTTGGACGGTAACACTTGAGTAGCAGGCTTCCGGGCACTCTGAATGATTTATATTATGTATTTTTAGCCAGCCCCTTGAAGTCTGTTCCGGGGGCATCTGTACTCTGTATTCTGACATGTTATTTGCAATAATAATGAGCTTTTTAAAAAAAAGTATTCTCCAACAAAGGACAAGTCCCTACAATTCCCAACATGAATGGTTTCTCGAGATAAAATGACTCGGGGAGTGAAAATAGCAAGAACATTGTCGACCAATCTCTTGTTGGGGGGAACCTTGATCGTTCCTCGCAGATACTCAAATTTGAGGCGATGAAATCAAGTGAGAATGCAGAGGAAAAGTATTCCACACTAGATGATAATTAGGACTACCCAACCCCAGAAGATGGTCCCGGTTTTTTAGAATTTATTCCCATATTTGAAAGCTTCAAGGTTATGGTGAATGGCAATGACACAGACCAGGTTCTTGGTGATGACATACATGCAAAATACTTCGATCAGTGGTTATCTCAAGGATCATATTTACATGCACGATTAGCGAAAATCATCGGCTCTAAACTTTCTGTTGAAACTATTCCCATCGTAACAGATATATCTGAGTGGATTAGAAATTGCAACCTTGTATCAAATTTGGCTGATTTTAATGAACGGCGAAATTTATTGCAAGGATTTGAAATGTGGAATGAACTTGGGGTTCTTGATCAAGCGACTAAATTCGATATATGGCATTATGCTTGTTTCAATTTATTTGTCCACTTTTCTAAAATAGAAGTAAATCTTTTACAACATTATAAAATTACCCATACTTTGTTTCTTTATAGCTAAATGATCATTTCAAAAAGTAATGGGTAATAGTAGAAAGAGAGTGTGAAAAAAGTGTGGTAATTATGTTCCCTTATTTACGGTATTTAGTCGCTTGATCAAGAACCCCAAGTTCATTCCACATTTCAAATCCTTGCAATAAATTTCGCTGTTCTTCAAAATCAGACAAATTTGATACAAGGTTGCAATTTCTAATCCACTCGGATATTTGTGTTACGATGGGAATAATTTCAACAGCAGTTTAGAGCTGATGATTTTCGCCAATCGTGCATGTAAATATCATCTTTGAGATAAGCACATATCGAAGTATTTTTCACGTATGTCATCACCAAGAGCCTTGTCTACGTCCTAGCCATCCACCATAACTTACCTTGAAGCTTCAAATTTGGGAATAAATTCTAAAAAACAGGGTTTGTATTCTGATCAGGTTGGGTAGTCCTGATTATCAACTAGTATGGAATGCTTTTCCTCTGCATTCTCAGTTGATTTCAATGTCTCAAATGTGACTATCTGCAAGGAACGGTCAAGGTTCCCCTAACAAGAGATTGGTCGACAATATTCTTGCCATTTGCACTCCCCGAGTCATTTTGTCTCAAGAAACCATTCATGTTGGGAGTTGTAAGAGACTTGTCGTTTGTGGTAGAAGACTTGTTTCCTCTTGTTAGACATGCCTTTTTTGCTAACTCAGATTCCAGAGAACCAGGAGACCAAGCTACGAAACTGTTGGATCCCGAATCAGCATCTTTCCTCATTTTTTTAATACGTTCTGTTTTCTCAGGGTTTTGAGGTACTGCTCTCTTGTTCTATTTTTGAAGACCTGATTTTGAGGTACTGCTCTCTTGTTTTTTTCTTTTACTTGGGTTAAAAATAATAAGTTAATCGGAACTGTTTACATCAACTGTTGATAAAAAGTTGCTTGTGTGCTATTAATTTTGTGATATTATTATTACTTAACATTTACATTTTATAAGTTTTTAGAGATCATGGATTTAGCATTTATATTTTATAAGTTTTTTAGAGATCATGGGTTCATGGTATTAAAACTATGTAACCTTTTATTTCCTACATTTATGTTGAGTTTAGTATAAATAAGTGATCTTTTTACCTTTGTAAGGCACACCAAAATAATAAAAAGTCAATTCCCTTTTCTTGTGTTTTTTCTAGCATTTTGTTACTAGTTTTCCGACCTCCTTTTATATTCTTTCAAATCCAACATCCACTACCTTCCCCTTTCCTAGGGAGGCATTGGGATTTTGAGAACTGTTGTTGAGCAAATCAAACTAGATTGAACTTCTGTGTTGAAACTAAGTTTTAAACTTCAAATCTCTTAATTTTCACGCATATCGCTATGTTTCCATCTGTTTTCCGGTATGCAGACCAACTGTTTCTACATGTTCCCACACTGAGAGAAACTTTATCTAGTGGCCTTTCACATTGCTTGAGTTAGTTGATAAATTATAATTATCCTTCTGTGTTTAAAAAGACTTGAATTTTGGCATCTTTTAGTTTTTTATTTATTAATGTAACCAACTATTTTAATCTTGGTTAATATAGAGTTTTGTACATAAGATATCGAATATGGTGATCGAGATCAATATTGGAATACAGATTGACCACATAGACCATGAGACTGTTGGATTTGAAAGAATATCAAAAGAGATCGGAAAACTAGTAACAAAATGCTAGAAAAACCACAAGAAGGGGGAAATGACTTTTTATTATTTTGGTGCGTCTTACAAAGGTAAAAACATCACTTATTTATAATAAACTCAACATGAATGTAGCAAATGAAAGGTTACATAGTTTTAATCCCATGAACCCATGATCTCTAAAAAACTTATAAAATATAAATGCTAAATACATGATCTCTAAAAACTTATAAAATGTAAATGATAAATAATAATAATACCACAAAATTAATACTATATAAGTTACTTTTTTTCAACAATCCCCCTTAATCTTGTTTGGTAACTCCGAGTATAATCCTCAATTTTCAAAAATCTTCGTACTTGAGAGCCTTCGTAAAAATATCCGTCAATTGATCTTGTGACTTCGCGTACTTTACTTTAACATCCTTATTTTCAATACACTCGCGAATAAAATGATAACGCGTGTCGATATGCTTACTTCGATCATGAAACACCGGATTTTTTGCAAGGGCAATCGCGGAATTATTATCAACAAACACTTTTGTAGCTTCATTTTGTGGCATCCACAATTCTTTCAACAAATTTCGTAGCCAAATTGTATGACAAATACAAGAATTAACGGCAACATATTCGGCTTCACATGTAGATAGTGTCACAATTGGTTGTTTTTTCGAACTCCAAGTAAAAGCCGTATCTCCCATATAAAAAACAAAACCACTTGTACTTTTACGATCACCAATATCGCCTCCCCAATCGCTATCACTATAGCCAATCAACTCAAAATTATTAGAAAATGAGTAATTTAATCCAAAATCAACCGTACCTTTTATATAACGGAAGATTCGTTTCGCGGCCTTCCAATGCGACAAAGATGGAGCTTCCATATAACGGCTAATAAGACCAACTCCATATAAAATATCCGGTCGAGTAATAGTTAAATATCGTAAGCTTCCAACAAGACTCTTAAAAAACGTCGGATCCACACTTTCATCCTCAAAATATTTCGATAATTTTGTAGCATCATATACCGGGGTATTTATCGGCTTACACCCATCCATTTTAAACTTTTTAAGGATGTTTTTTGCGTTCCCTTCTTGCGAAATAAAAATTACATTTTTATTTTATTTCACCTCAATTCCAAGATAATACGACATATGACCAATATCCGTCATTTCAAATTCATGACTCATTACCCTTTTAAAATCCTCAAATAACTTCGGATTATTTCCCGTAAAAATCAAATCATCAACATATAGGTAAACAATCAACACATCACCATTTTTATCCATTTTCACATAAAGAGAATGCTCATGGGGACACCTTATAAAATTATTTTTTTGGAAATACTTATCAATTCTAGTATTCCAAGTTCTCGGGGTTTGTTTCAAACCGTAAAGCGCTTTTTTCAATTTTAAAACTTTATTTTCAAATCCCATAATCCCATAACCCGGTGATTGTTGCAAATAATCCCATAACCCGCTTTTGTCGCCTAATTTGGACCTTTTTTGATCCGGAACATGAGCATACGCAATACTCCCAAAAACTCGTAAGTGAAAAATAACCGGTTTTCTTTCGCTCCATGCTTTCTCGGGAGTTTTACCCCAAACACTTCGGGATGGAGAATGGTTCGATAAATAAACCGCACTAGCCACGGCCTCGGCCCAAAACTCTTTCGGAACATTTTTACTTTTAAGCATACTACGAGCCATATTTAAAAGAGATCGGTTTTTTTCTTTCAACAACCCCATTTTGTTGTGAGGTATAAGGAACCGTCAAAGGACGAAAAATTCCATTTTCTTCGCAATAATTTTCAAAATTGTTTGAGAGAAATTCACTGCCTCGACCCGATCTCAAAGAATTTATTTTGTGACCACTTTCATTTTCAACACGAGCTTTAAATTTTTTGAAAGCATAAAAAATATCGGATTTTTGTTTCAAAAAATAAACCCAAGTATTTCGACTAAAATCATAAATAAAAAGAGCAAAATAATTTATTTTTCCAAGAGAACTTGGTTTAATAGGAACACAAATATTTGTATGAACAAGTTCCAACGGTTTTTTAGCTCTTGTAGTCGCTTGTTTCGGAAAACTTTTCCTCATTTGTTTTCCAAACAAACATGCCTCACAAAGTTCATCAATATGATCAATATGAGGTAAACCTTTCTTCATACTTTTACTACTCAACAATTTCAAACCACCAAAATTAAGGTACCCAAATCTCAAATGACAAAACCACTATTTTTCTTTAAAACACGCTTTCAAACATTCAGCCCCACCATTTTGAATATCCAAAGAAAACATTCTATTTTTCGACATCGGGACTTTTGCAACCAAATTGCTATTTTTATCACTTAATAAAATATTATAATTTTTCGAATGAATATCATAGCTCTTTTCCAAAAGTTGTTCCAAACTCAAAATATTATACTTCATATTTGGCACATAATAAACGTTCGAGATAAAATCATTTTCTCCATTTTTCAATTGGATTAAGACTTTTCTCTTCCCTTTCACTGGAATTTTAGATTCATCACCAAAATAAATATCTTCATTTGCCGTTTCATCAATTTCGGTAAACATATTTTTATTACCACACATATGGTTGCTAGACCTCGTATCTAAATATCACGTAGTATTTTCTCCGCTTTTATTTTCATTATGCGCAAATAAAAGTGTAGAACGTTGTTTATTTTGTCTAGCAAAATTAGCCCTTTCCTCAAATTTATTATTACTCAATCTACACTCGGAAGCGTAATGCCCAAAATTTTGACAATTATAACATTTAATTTGGGACTTATGATAACTCGGTTTTCCATTATAATTTCCTCCTCTTTCACAGCCTCTTGTGGGATAAGAGTTTTGTCACCTCTCTTCTTTTTTGAAAGAGTTGTAACCACCACGGCCATAATTTTGACCTCGATCTCTTTCTCATTGGATTTTTGAATTGCCAAAACTTTTCTCGTTCATGCTAAATTTCGTATCAAGAGCTTGCTCGAGCGGCTGTTCTTTCACAACTCTTTTGTTGAGTTTTTCTTCATGAGCTTGGAGCGAGCCCAAGAGTTGATCCACCATCATAGATTCTACGTCTTTAGATTCCTCGATAGCCATAACAATATAATCCCATTTGTAATCTAAAGAATGTAAAATTTTCTCGACAACACGGATGTCGTCCAATTTTTCACCACATCTTTTCATTTGATTGACGACCTTTTGAATTCGTGAAAAATAGTCGTCAACCGATTCGGAGACTTTCATACATAAAGCCTCAAAATCACCACATAAGGTTTGGAGTCTAATCTTTTTTACCTTGTCAAATTCTTTGAACGAATTCTCCAAAATATCTCAAGTTTCTTTGCTTGTGGTTGCACACGCCACCTTTTCGAACATAGTTTCTTCCAAAGCTTGATGGATGATGTTAAGAGCCTTTTGATCCTTCTTCTTTAAGTCCTCCATTTGAGCCTGAGTTACGTCAGCGTTTTCTTCGGGTTGAGTATCCCGGTCTCTACGATTTTCCACACATTTCAGGAACCGAGAAGCACTTTCATTCTTATTCTCCAATTATCGTAGAAATCTTTCTTAAGCATGGGGATAAAATGGGTCATTCCACCGGCCATTTTGGAACCGTTGGCTCTGGTACCACTGTTGAATTTGAAAGAATATCAAGGGAGATCGGAAAACTAGTAACAAAATGCTAGAAAAACCACAAGAAAGGGGAAATGACTTTTTATTATTTTGGTGTATCTTACAAAGGTAAAAACATCACTTATTTATACTAAACTCAACCTGAATGTAGGAAATGAAAGGTTACATAGTTTTAATCCCATGAACCCATGATCTCTAAAAACTTATAAAATATTGCCTCTTTATACAGTATTTCGTACGCACAAAAGTCGTAAAAAATGCACCTAGTAAAATTCATAGAAGATACGGACTGTTTCTCCACCTTTGTATCCGGGACCTATAACTTCTGTTCAAAACAGCGGAAATGCGATTTTCTTTAACTCAGCTCTTACAAAACTTCCAATTTACCCAATAACCATATGACCCCTCTGCATATAAACTATATCTTTTTATAAATATAAAGGGAGAGTTTTTTTCAGTACCAAATATTCTGAATCCAATGCAATATCGTAACTCAGAGTTACAAACCGTAACTTTGAGTTCCGATATTGCATTGGATTCTTGTCCCTGTCAAAGTCAAAAATCAAAGTTACGTTTTCTAACTCTGAGTTACGAATTGTATCTATGAGTTACGATTAGAGTTGTTTTTTATGGTCTTAGGGTTTTTATTAAGTTTGTGATATGAAATATTTTTTTAAGGTGTAGGATTGAAGTAAAAATATTTTTAACTGTTGTAAATTAATATGTAGTGCAATCACTTATCTTGTGGGAAGATTATCTGTAATTTTTAACTGTTGTAAATTAATATGTCGTCTCCAAATAAAAATAAGTTATCGACTCCCTAAAATGTGTAATGTATGGGAGTATCTATCACGTATAAAAGAGTGCACTCTAGCTCATAAATGCGCTCAGTGTGTACAACTCCTATGAAATCGAGGAATATAAAAAGAAAATGGCAAGTGTAATAATCAAATGACTTAGCCTAATAATCAACAAATATTGTTGTCCTCTAAAAGTCACTTTAATTATTTTCTTTCTATTTTTTTTAGATGGGGTATAGTTCTCTTTATTTTTTTGTATTTCATTTGTTTTTTTTTCTTTTGATTTTTTTTTTCAATTTTATTTGAAGTGACAAATATAATGGGTTCTCCAATTTTATTTGTATTTCATTTATAAATTTGGTTTTGCACTAATTTAATCAAACAAACCCCTCATCCACCCCCCAACTCCACCACAACAACCAAACCGCTAAAGCCCCAAAACTTGATCCATCTTAAAATCACAAAACTCGACCCACATTAGAAATGGAGAATCCGACTCACTTTAAAACCGTTACTAGGTTAACCCAACCCAAAATGGTTTAGGGTTGATTGTGGGTTTCAAATTCATAACCAGGAAACTGAGCTGCAGAATCGAATGATAGACCTATATCAAAACTCAATAACTTTATCAGTTTATATTCCAAAATAAGTTCCACTTTTAAAACCTTATTCATAAAAAGTTCTTCCCAATTTTTTTATTCTTAACAAAAATTGTCAATTTATTTTTCGTCATGTCAAATTGACTACAATCTATCCCAACTCGCTCTCCCCATCAATTTTAAAGCACTTTAGAGTTTACCCCTACCCCAACCACCACTTGTCCATGTGTCAGCGGTGATCAATGCGCATACACGATTGTAAGAGCAATTTTAAATCAGGTTTGCTTCAACCCCCACCCACCACTTGTCCATGAGTTGTAGGTGGCGGTGGTGATCCGCTGGAGCGCTGGCAAAGTGTATACACATTCATAAAAAGTGCATGACATTTCTTAAATGTCACACTACTTGATCCCATATTTAAAAATACATGATTAGAAAAAATGTTAGCATTTATTTATGGGATTGAAGATAGGAAAAACAATGTGTTCATATAATTTCGCTAGCAAGAAAGATTTTCCAACTTTATGTTATAACTTGCAAACCCTTAAAGCTTAATTGCTATTCATCACGTATCCTCGAGCTTAAATACGAATCTGCTGTTTGGGAGTTTTTCAGAGGCAAAGAACTGAGTTTATGTCTTTGAGTTTGATATCTATCTACAAATGTTTTGAGGAAAAATGTGATGAAACTATGCATATGTTGGAGCGGGAGAAAAAATTCGGTTTCATCAAGATGTCGCAGTTCAACTTTATCAAAATGTGGCAATCCGCTTCATCAAGATGTCTTGTGAATATGTCCCGTGATTTTTTGAATGTATATGCTTCAACAAACGCCTCGGAGACAAATTTCAATATGACTGAAACTATTATGTGAAATGATGTGCAAGAGAGAACGCAAGAAATGCTCATAAAATGTACAATTAAAGAGGAGGACACGATTTTAAAGCTCTATAAATATGAAGTTGAAGATTTAACGTGAAAGAACTTACCAAAGTATGGTTGTCTACTTTTGACGGTTGGTACCTTTGGATAATCGTTGTTTGTTCGTTTGCACTTTAACTATATTTCTCCTTTCTATTTCCATTTGAACTTTTAATTATTTGTATTTATTAATTTCATGTAGTGGGGTTTTTCCCCATATTTTATTTTTGCACCATTATGAATAAAAAATAAAATATCGAATTTCTCATTATTATATAGGAATAATGGTTACTTATTATACTAAAATTGGGTTTCTAGAATGAAGAAAAGTTCAAGTATTTTCTTTGACTTTGCTAATTAATTGTGTTTAAAATAAGTGGGTAACTATATCGTTTCAATATGTGGGTATATCCAAAACTGAAAAACCACATGACCCGCCTTACATATGGTTGTGGTTCAGGTTTGTTTAGTAAATAATTCTCTCAAGAACCGACCAGCGAATGCATTTGGAACTGTAAAAACCAACTTACCCAAAAACATTGGTTCGGGTCGGGTAAGAGAAATAGTCGTATCGTCGCTACATGGCGATATTCATCGGCACCCCATCCTCTCCGCTTCACCTGTTTTCAACAACACTCCCCCCCCCTTACTCCGGCGGTAAGATTCTCTTCCCATCGCGGCATTGATAGTAGCATGAAATTATTTGATGTTTTTCCCGCACTTGCATGCGTAAATTTGTGTGGGTGAGATGGATAAATTATAGTTACGCCACTAGTGAGACCCACTTGAGTCGATCTAATCAAATTGTGAATCCCTAATGGTGTTACAACTCGCATGTCTCATATCGTCGTGCCACTAGTCTTGACGATCTGCCGATGGTTGTAACTTTTTACAGTTCAAGCTTGAATCAGATCTTTCATGAATGATATGTCCCGTGTTTCTTTTCGTACAAGAAATGTATCTTTCTGTTTTGAATTTATCTTTCTGGGATATGTCCCGTGTAGATTTAGTGTTATATTTTATTCTTTGAATATATGATTGATGATCACGATTTATCTGTATGTTTTTGAGATTATCTGCAGTTCAGCTTCTCGGAAGAGCGAGCACAAAACCCTAACTTGCTCCTCTCGTAAGAGTGAATAATTGCTCTTTAATTACTTGGTTAAATATTATTTATTCACCTATTTATTGCATTTAATACGGGGTACATGCCCTAAATTTTAACCTCTATCACAACTCCAATCATTTTAAGTTCAGTTCGTAAAAATTTGATCGTAATCATGCGGTCCAATACGGTCTAATAGAATGATTTTTCCTAAATATCAAAATTAATAAAAAAAAAATAATCTTTTTGCCTATGTCATTCAAAGTGAATTGAATTCTTGAAAAATTGTTTTCTATATCATTAACATAATTAATTAAATGCAGTTTACTAATGAGTTTGATTTAAAATATTTTCCAAAAGTTGATTCACTAAGTAGTCATTACTTAAAAACTTTTTTTTAGTATTAATTGATTATACTAGTCATAATTGCATCAAATATGAATGAAGATTTTCAATAAATATCAAAATTAACAAAGAAAATCTTCGTTTTCCCATATCTTTCAGAAGACAATAAATCCTTTCACAAAATTAATCTTTTATCATTTTGTCTAATCTAGTGCATCTTGTTAATAAATGACTAGTTCCTTTTATCACTAATATTAAAAAAAATAGTATGGAAACATATAAATGATACGTCTAAGTAACAAACTAGCTAAATAATCAAAACAAGCTTATATAATACAGTACATTAGATAAACTCACCAACTCATATACTCATGACCAAACTAACAAAATCATCAATCTTATCTGACATGGACAAAAAAAGTCACATTAAACAAAACAAAATTTGTTATAGTTTTCTTTCAACCTCAATAAATGCGGTCATAAGTGTTATCATTACTAAAACTTATATCACATTGTTGGGTTTTTTTAACATTAATATAAAAAGGGCTCCATAATGTCATTAAATACATCATTAATATCTTTGTAATCATTTTTATGCATCTTTATCGGTCCGTTAACGAGTGTCCGGGGACACTACTTATGCATTAAATCACTCATTGAGTTCAACAATATAATAATAAATGACTATAATGTCATTAATTATTCAAGACACTTAATTGTCACGAATAACTAAAAATCAATAATATTTCTAAATATATTTCATTAATTATTAAAAAGAACATAATAAATAAAAATAAAAATATAGAACCCTAATTGAACTATCCTAAATTTAAATGTTAATAAAAATAAAAATGATAATTCATAAAAAAAAAACTCAAATAAAAACATTGAACGCTAGTTGAAACTAACTTAAACTTAAATATTAACTAACATAAAAAAATATTGCATCTAATATTACTAATTATATATATACATATATGTGTGTATATAAACAACATTAAAAACATAAATTTGGACATCAAAATCGTAACCCTTCATTTTATATATTTTCAATGGCTAGGATTAAAACTAACTAAAAACCATCTATGCTCTATTATCTCTTTCTACCTTCGTGACTTTTCCTGAGTGTAAGCTAAAAAAACGTCTCCTGTAAAATTATCAATAAAAACGCACCAATCGTCCAAATAAACGAGTAAAATACATTCTTTTAAAAGGGAAAAATGATTAACGGTTAACCATCCACATACTATTAAATATTAATCAATATTACTTGTTATAAAATTAACAATCTGGTGCTATTGAGTTTGAGAAAATTCCATTTATGCAAATTTTGATCATGTATATAAGTTTTAGAACATGATCATTTTTATATTGTTACTTGTTACAAAATCTGGGTATTAATTAGAATTTGATTTTCATAAATATGTGGTTTTAGAGTGATTTGAATATGAAGAAAAGATAAATAGGGATAGAGAAATAAACTCATAGAGAGATATGTTAAAATGAAAATAGAAAAAAGTGTAGAGCCCAATTTTGTTTCCATTTCAGCCGTTAAAATGAAGGGTTGAGATTTTGATGTCTAACTTGATGTTTTGTGCTTTCTATGAAAACTAAGTATTAATGATTTAAGCATACCTTAGCAGTTGATGTGATCTCCATGTCGAAAGCAGTGGTGGATTTGATTTAAGATTCGGATTGGGGAAAATGAAAAACCCTAGGTTCATTGCCTCATTCTTGTATTTGCACTATATTGTAAATCCATTTTGGTAAATAAAATTTAAACTTTGCCAAAAAAAGAAAGAAGTAATAATGATTTATGTTTTCAAAAATTAAAGTAGTAATGTGTAGCATTAATGTGGGGTACTGTAAATGGTAATCTAGTGTCCGGTACACCCATTATGTATCATTATCGTATCTTTATTAATTATTACTATAATTAGTACATATATGCATTTAAATGGGTTAACATCAGCCCCCGAAGGAAAAAAAAAAAGTTTTATTTCTGTATATTGCAGTCCTATCTGGTACATGCATGCATTTAAATATGTTTTAAGATACAAAAATGCTCATATGCCCTACTCTCTCTCTCTCTTCCGCCTTGATGACTAATATACGGGTATATCTCTACATGCATATATATATATATATATATCTACATGTATGTATATACATATATATTATACATACATCTATATAATATCTCTCATTACATGATGATGAGTAAGCAGGTTGATATCTAATCAAGCTATATGTTGTGTATAAATTAAGCAGCTGATAATATGATTCTAAAATAGTTTTGAGAAAACCTAAAAGCGACCTTATCCGTTGGATTTCTACATAAATATTGGGAAACGTTTTCTTTAATTAGAACTACCATATATTGATGTCTATTATTGAGCAGGCTATTAGAACTACACCGATCGTTGTTCATTTCATTTCACTAAAAAAGAACCCCACACGTATGGTCTGGTTCAAAACATATACCTATAAGGTGAGATTTGATGAGACTTGCTTTTATTTAAATTCCTTCCGTCATGTTATTATTCTTTGTTGTAAACCTATATATTTATGTTAGTATTATAGGTACAATCAGTGTTCTAAAAGCGATGCTTATGCGCAAATTAGGCGGTAGACGGAGGTAGCAAAAAAGGCATGTCGAACGAGAGTAAATAAGTTATTCCTCCTCCACATAAACAAATCTCTCTACTCTCTCTCTGTCCGCCCCCTAAATAAACTAGATCTAAGCCGCCGCCACCAGCACGACTACCTAAGGTGGGGGTCGGCCCCTCCACCCCTACACTGAGCAAGTTTACGACACTCCTCTACACTGTAGCGGTGACAAACCTCCAACCCCATAACCTGCCACAAATTTCAACCTCATCCCATCCCATCCCATCTCAACCCAATCTTTCTCATAAAACCAGCTCTCACCTCACACCCACTGTTCACCTCATATCCGCCGCTCTCATCATCTCATCTAGTATGACCACGCCTACACGTAGCAGCTATGGGGATGCTTCATATGACGGATCATCATTTGTGTCTGAACTGCATTCATACACAGGCGTGTCGCTCGTAGCAGATTCAGGTATGTTTCGCGACATATCTGGTGAGTTGTGGGTCTCACATCCTCTTTTCGGTAGGTCTGGTTTGATTGGATTTCGGTTTATGGGCTTTGTTTGGTTTTTGCCACTGCAGGTTTGGTTAGACTATTTGTGTACTTATATGTTAGCGTTTCTTTATATTCGATTCCAGACGAGATTTGATCCTTTTGGTTATACTCATTTTATAATATGAGACCCCATTGGAGTAGACGCGAATAACTTTACTTTAGGAAATGGGTTCGGTCGGGGTGTTCTTGGGGCTCAGATAACTTAGTAGGGTTGTTTGGTTAGGTCATTTAGTGTGCTGGCACCCCGGTCGTAATTACAGCACCAGATTGCGGTGAATCTCTTAAAGTAAATGTGTCTTTTCTCTACCCAGGGTATGTTATGTCATGTGTTCTCTTTTGTTGGACGAAATATTGTAAATTTTGCTAGAACCGAGTAGGGCATTTTGACTTGTATATCGGATTTGGGTATTATATTATTATTTTACATACCCATTTTGATTGTTATGTATGTTCTAATTTCGTCCCGACTATTCCTATTCGTTTGGCGACAATTGGAGCTTTGGGGCTATGTTTAAAGTATGAGTGGCTATTTCGATCTTTTGAGTATTGTGTTGGCTGCCGGTTGGCCTCCCTACACCTATTATAGTATGCACGTTCATTTGATCATCCTCTGCTTCAACAGACGCAATTGACGGAACTTTTTAGTTTGATATTTAAGATAATATTAGTTTGTATGTTTCTATATTTTGGTGAATTTTTTTTTAGCCATGGTGGATTTGGGCGGTAACACTTGAGTAGCAGGCTTCCGGGCACTCTGAATGATTTATATTATGTATTTTTAGCCAGCCCCTTGAAGTCTGTTCCGGGAGCATCTGGACTCTGTATTCTGACATGTTATTTGCAATAATAATGAGCTTTTTAAAAAAAAGTCTTCTCCAACAAAGGACAAGTCTCCTACAACTCCCAACATGAATGGTTTCTCGAGATAAAATGACTCGGGGAGTGAAAATAGCAAGAACATTGTCGACCAATCTCTTGTTGGGGGGAACCTTGATCGTTCCTCGCAGATACTCAAATTTGAGGCGATGAAATCAAGTGAGAATGCAGAGGAAAAGTATTCCACACTAGATGATAATCAGGACTACCCAACCACAGAAGATGGTGCCGGTTTTTTAGAATTTATTCCCATATTTGAAAGCTTCAAGGTTATGGTGAATGGCAATGACACAGACCAGGTTCTTGGTGATGACATACATGCAAAATACTTCGATCAGTGTTTATCTCAAGGATCATATTTACATGCACGATTAGCGAAAATCATCGGCTCTAAACTTTCTGTTGAAACTATTCCCATCGTAACAGATATATCTGAGTGGATTAGAAATTGCAACCTTGTATCAAATTTGGCTGATTTTAATGAACGGCGAAATTTGTTGCAAGGATTTGAAATGTGGAATGAACTTGGGGTTCTTGATCAAGCGACTAACATGGCATGTGCTCGATCTGGTTATGAACTCTGATTTTAATTCGGATTAATAGGAACTGCTTTGAGGCATATTTATCTTTCATGAAAAAGTCTCAGATGAAAATCTACTGAGTTAATTAAACACTGGGTCACTGGGTGGATCCCTTAGGTCGCACATTTGTATAAAAACCCAAAAAAATTTATTTTACATGTAATGATATATTTTAGAATAATGTTATAACAATGCCTTCAAAATTGAAAACCTTGAAAAAATGACATATTTTCACAATTTAGAATGATGAGATAACCATGTTTATTCCATAAGCAACAATCAAAGGTTGATACTGATTTATAACAGTTGTATATATGAATTTTTGTTTCACATGTATTTCCTTATCATCATTCTGACAAATTATTTCCCGATATTAACTGATTGATTTGGGTAATTTATCCAAATTCGATGTGATCTCCATAATTTTTTCTCCAGCATGAAAAGAAAATGTTGTTTTACAAGCATGTCAACTTTTTGAATAATGTTCTTCGAGGCTATCGAAGTCTTTTATCTCATCCTCTCACCATTCCCAAGGAGGCACGTGTCATTGAAAAATCTTATTCCAGATGTAAATGTTATTCAGGTAAAAATCAGCTCTGGACAAATGGCGTACAGCCACAATGTGTCATGTCAGCAAGCATGGTCACATCTATTTAAAGCCCAGCAAGCGATCCCAGACGAATCCCCAATTATAGACTCCTTCTAAGTTCATCCTCAAAATCTTAGGTATATCACATATCGCCTTTTCTAATGATTTCCAGCGGATTTCCCTAATTGATGACATTCTTCCTATTGGATTATATATAGCGTTTGCACATATAGATTAATAATTTGAATTTTTTTGTTACTTACCCAATATGTAATTGTGGATCTGATTTATCGATCTTTTGATTTTTTTTCTTCATTCTTGCGATCTACTTGCACCTGTAGATTTGTTCATTGATTTCTTTTTCGCGTTTGTTTTTTTCAGCTTTCCCTTTACTAGATGCTCTTTCTGAAATCGCATCAGATACTACTGGTAAGATTCTGTTTCCATATTTTATACTCTGGTAAAAATAGACCAACTTCTTCGAATTACTATTTGTCTACATATATTAGAAGTCAAAGTGAATCTTCCAAATAATTGAGGATATAGAATAGTAAAACTCAGAGGGTTAAGCATTTCTGAACTGTACCTAGCTATCAAAAAGGAAAAACACCAAAAGGGTCTCTGATTACTTTCCATTTTGAAATGGTCGGTTAATCTTATTAGATCATTTACTTAAAATTATGTCTTTATATATCGCAGAACTATGGAAACTTAAATAGAACTCGCTATATATTGTGAGGACCATTATAATGTTGCCATTTAGCAAAAGTAATTTCTCTTCAATATATACTCCATGTCTATGCACCTCTGTCTTCACCAACTACTGTCTCATACTTGTCTTCACCAAGAAATTTATTATTCAAAACATAAACGCTCCTGTATCTTAAACATGGCTTTTAGCTTTGATCTCATAATTATAAGAGAAAAACACATTGAGATCAAATCCAATGAGTTCTTGTTTGTAAGATGTTATCTCTCTGCAGGTAACAACACTAAGACTACACTCGACACCGATGAAATATCATCTAACTCTCCGTTATTTTGAAACCAAATATTCTCGCTAAGCTGTTCTGGAAACAGAAACACTTATAACACTTTGTCCCAAAGCTCTGTCGTTTTTGAATTCCGGAGGAGAGTAGCTGTCCCGATACTAGGGAAAATTAGTAAATTGGTTTTGTTGGGGAGGTCTGAGGTTCCATGAAAAAGTATTACCGTTCTAAGGGAATGGAAATAGACAAATGGGTATTCAATAGTATGAAAAAGAGGTGGGTGAGTGAGGATGTGAAACCTCCTGCGGTTCAAATAGCAATAAAGTTATTGAGAGTTCCGGCGGTGTAAGAGACAGCACAAGAGAAAAGGAGGAGAGTGGCGGAGTGCGTGACAAGTATAGGTGCAATAGTTGTGGGAGTTGTGATATGTTTGCGTCAGTTGAAGCTTTTGAAGCATTTTAAGCACCAAGAAGGATATAAGCACTTCAAAAGTCTTACGGACCCGAGGGAAATTGCTACCAAACAAAGTTGAATTAGTGTTGGTCAAAACATATCAAAAATCTGTCACAGGTCGGCTTAGGAGTTACAAAACCGCTTCAAAAGCATCCGCTAAATAGGTCATTGCAAAAATAGACATCAATGTTGTCGTCAATATTTAGACATGTTTTTTTGCAGTGAAATTTTCAATGTTTGGTTTCACTTCTTGTTTCCTTTTGATTGTTTTACCTCTTTTTGAACATAATATATTTTGGAATAACCAAATGAGGAAATTAGGAGTAGTCATTACACTGTATGTCATGATTTTTTAGTCTTTCGCGATCTAGCCCTATGAATAATCCACTTTAAATGCAAATAATGTATAAATTAAAGTTATGAATGTTATCTGTTATTTTTGTCTTCTCAAAAGAGAAACACTTGCTCTAGAAACTGACTACTAAACCACAAAAACGAATGAAGCAAGTAAAAAAATTAAGCAGAACAAGATCAATCCCTCGTTGAAGTCGCTTTCTTATAATTAGTCAAAATATACATTCTAGCGCATGACTGAGACTATAAGGGTAGCTACTATGTATTGCCTCTTTATACAGTATTTCGTACGCACAAAAGTCGTAAAAAATGCACCTAGTAAAATTCATAGAAGATACGGACTGTTTCTCCACCTTTGTATCCGGGACCTATAACTTCTGTTCAAAACAGCGGAAATGCGATTTTCTTTAACTCAGCTCTTACAAAACTTCCAATTTACCCAATAACCATATGACCCCTCTGCATATAAACTATATCTTTTTATAAATATAAAGGGAGAGTTTTTTTCAGTACCAAATATTCTGAATCCAATGCAATATCGTAACTCAGAGTTACAAACCGTAACTTTGAGTTCCGATATTGCATTGGATCCTTTTCCCTGTCAAAGTCAAAAATCAAAGTTACGTTTTCTAACTCTGAGTTACGAATTGTATCTATGAGTTACGATTAGAGTTGTTTTTTATGGTCTTAGGGTTTTTATTAAGTTTGTGATATGAAATATTTTTTTAAGGTGTAGGATTGAAGTAAAAATATTTTTAACTGTTGTAAATTAATATGTAGTGCAATTACTTATCTTGTCGGAAGATTATCTGTAATTTTTTCTCCACAATATAAACAGGTTATTGAATATTAGAAAATTATATAAGGTTTTTTTAGTAGAAATTTTTGTAGGCCAGCATGTCGGTTTATCTTATTAACCACATATCACTAGTTCCATTGAAGACAAGAGTTCCTCAAGAGGTATAGACAGAAAAACCTATTTTTACAATTATTTGGTTGTTTATATTATATTCATATCGATAGTAGTGATCGTGCTAAATAAGACTCTAAAGGGAAAACTTGCTTCTTAGTTAGTTATGGTGGCCCGTGTTTGGATATCTGTTTTGGAATAGTCTGTTGACAAAGATCATTCGCACCAAGATGTGATCTTCAACGAACCAGTTTTGGCAAAAGGTTAAGGTTGAAAATAAAAGAGCCACATGTCCAAAATAATGGTAGTAGTACTACCGAAAATTGAAATGGAGGTGACGACATGTATTAACAAGTTGAAGACAATGTGGAGTCACCCCAAATTGAATTGGAATTGTTGGGAAGAAGTTATCGAACATAACAATCAAATATATATTATTCATCATCCTTGGATTGGTGCAAGATCCGTAGGCACCTCATTTGCTACACACTTAAAATCATTGTTTTAAAAAGCACGCTATAGTTCGCGAAATAGCGTTTTTCGGCCGAAAAACTCTATGATAAACCGCTATTTGGATGGAAAAACGCTAAATTCGTGCTATAGAAACGCTATTTACGCTATAGCGGGTGCACTTCAAATTTTTTTAATTTTTGGTTAAAATTTTAATGAAATTATTGGAGGCTAAAGAGAATCAAACCCCAAAACTTTTGCAAACAAAGTAAATGCTCTGACATTGTAACATCCCGTATTTTTAAAAATGGTTTTTATTATGATTTAATTTATCCAAAAGCGTTTTATTCAAAATTTTACCAAAAACCGGTCACTCGACTAATTTTTTAGCCAAAAACCGAAACTCGTCCGAAAAACTTTATTTTAAAAACCTGTTACTAATTTTACTAATAAAAAGGACCCAATAGATTTGTTTTTAAAGATTTGTTATTTTGAGTAGTAAAACTTTATTTTTGGATTTAGAGTTAACTTTTAGAACTTTGGGGACCAAATAGTTCGTTACCACAACTATCAAAAAGCAGTTTTTCTAAACCTATTTTTCAGCCTCTTTCAAAACATAAACCAGCAAAATACAGAAAAGAGAAGAAGAGAGAGAAAGAGAGAAAAAGAAGAAGAAGAAGAAGAAGAAGAGGAAAAGGAAACCACCATTAGCGGGTTCATACCGGAAGCATCTCCTCTACGCTCTAAGGTAACGGGGGTTATCCATAGCGACTAGACGAGGGTGTATGTTAGGATTAGGTTTTACGTTTATTATAAATTGGGGGTTTTTGCCTTTTATATTAATTATGTTCTTATATTGTTAATTGGGGTTAGTTGCTACACTTTTAATTCCATTTATTTGAATGGTAGAGGTTGAGACCTTAGATATTGATGGGTTTGCGTGTTTTATGCGTTAAATATATGTTATGATGGTTGTTGATAGAATTGAGTAAAATATTGTTGAAAAGAGATGAGTTTTAGATTGTGCATACAAGGTGTTTGTTAAAATGCCCGAATGGGATTTTACGTTATTGGAGTTGTTTGGCTAGTTGCGAATTTAGTACATATGGTTATGTGTTATGTTGATTGACGTTATAGTGACGTTTGAGAATGTTGGTATTATGAGAATGTGTTATTTGCGTGGATTTATATTATTGGCCGAGGCCGTATGAGAATGTGTTATTTGCGTGGATTTATATTATTGGCCGAGGCCGTATGAGAATGTGTTATTTGCATGGATTTATATTATTGGCCGAGGCCTTGTGATTTAGCTGTAGTGGCAATGGTCTCTGTCTCTCCCTAATTCCGGGGACAGAAGACGGCCGAGGGGATAGGGAATGACTCGTCTTACGGACCGGGGCGAGTGGCGTTAAAGGTCCCAGTGTGCACTATTTACTTTTATGTTGCAATGGTCTCTGTCTCTCCCTAATTCCGGGGACAGAAGACGGCCGAAGGGATAGGGAATGACTCGTCTTACGGACTGGGGCGAGTGGCGTGAGAGGTCCAAGTGCGCACTATAAATCTACTTTTATGTTGCAATGGTCTATGTCTCTCCCTAATTCCGGGGACATATGACGGCCGAAGGGATAGGGAATGACCTACCTTACGGACCGGGGTAGGTGGCGTGAGAGGTCCATGTATGCTTTAGATGTGTGTTGATGTTAGTTAATTTATTTAATTTATCGTAGTTGTAGAATGTCGTTATATTCTTTTTATTCGTAGATTCTCGTAGTTGTAGAATGTCGTTATATTCTTTTTATTCGTAGATTATCGTAGTTGTAGAATGTCATTATATTACGTTTTATACGTCGTTTATCGTAGTTGTAGAATTTGTGAGTTCTTGCATTTAAGGGATGGAGTGACGGTATTTGTGGTGCCGTCCCGTCTAGTTATGTGCGTGGGACTCACCGTTACAATTTTTGTATTTCAGGTACAATTTAGGTTGAGGCATATGGTTAAGAGCTTTAGCAAGGCATCACCTGGGTTCGGGCTTTTGCTTTCTTTTCATTTATATTATATTTTGAGGTTGTAGCCTACGGGCGATTTACATTCGTTTCTTTTCTTTTATAATTTTGTCAAAACCTTGTGGTCGTGTAGCCGCGTTTGGCATACTTTTATTTATTGTTTAATCGTTCCTTTAGCTCGCTTGTGTTTTCTTTTAAAAATTTCAATTTTGTACCAACAGGTTCTATTTCCCTTTGTTTTAAAAAGGTCATGCCTCGATATCCGTGTCTTTTGGATTTGGGGGCGTGACAGACATCTCAACTACAATCATTTTGTGATTGTTAGTTACAACTTTTTATATATATTTAGTTAATTTTTATTAGATGTTCTGAATTTAATGCTATATTTATATGTATTTAGGCAAAAAAAAAAGTACACCGAAAAACGCTATGTAGCAACGCTATTTGCGCTTTTAGCGTTTATCTCGAAAAAACGCTATGCTAGCGATAACGCTATTTAAAACATGCTTAAAATTGCTGAAGGACCAACACCATCAATCAAAAGTGAGTGAGATCACATGTCGAAAGTATCTTAAGCTTCAATTGTTGGAAGTTTGATGTAGGCATGGGGTGTACTAGACTCGATATTGCACATGCAATGAAAGTTGTTAGTCTATATATGAGTGATTTAAAAAATGACATTCAGAAGCGATTAATAGACTTTGTGTCTGTACAACGTTGTGTCTTTTGTAAATCGATGTAGATTTACGTGGGTTCGTTAATACACTTGGATAGTGATCTTGATAACCGAGAGTACAATAGGTTGTGTTTATACGTTCAGTGGTACATATGTTAGTTGGATATTCAAGATATAGAATATTGTTTTACCAACGACTGAGGTTAAGTATGTTACCACGAGGCGAGCAAACGATATGATATAGTTTCAAGAGTTGTTGGAAAAGTTTGGGCAGAAACACGATAAGGAGGTTCTCTATAGTGATAGCCAAAGTGCGGTAAGGTTGGGAAAGAATTCGGTGTTTCACTCCAAACATATATAGATTCGCTATCATTTATTCGATCTGTTTTAAACGAGAAAAAATTTGTTCTAGTGAAGATTGGAGGCGCAAGAAATCTTGATAATATGTTAACGCAGCACTTGAACTCCATAAATGATATATTGGAGTTGGCATTGTAATGCGAGTGTCATAGGAACCCAAGTAAGGGCTGGTGCGAGCGGAATATTGTTATGAAGGACTCGAGTTTGTCTCCAAATGAGAGATTGTTTGCAGTGGAGCTAGATCTACATAAGGTATCCACGAATAAAATCTATACTAAAACAATAATTAAAAGTAGTAAATAAATATAAGAACAATAAATAAAAGATAAGGAAAGAAGGATATTACCGAGTAGGTGGTGTTTAGGGTTAATAAACCACTATGATTTCAGTAAAAAGGTAGGAGGACATGCTCATAATAGTGAGAAATCGTAACTTTAAAGAAAATAAGGACAAGGATAAATAATATAATTAAAGAGAGATAATTATATTTAATGGAGGGTTTCTGCCCGAAGATAGAGCCTACAAAAAGAGGTTTACATCACTTGTATTTATAGTATTCAACTCAGAAAATTCTAAAAACTAATTCCTAAAATATCCTAATTCGAATGAGAGGTGTCTAATTCGAATCAGGCTATGTTGACTAATTCAAATGCACCACGTCATTAATTTATGGCGGCGGAGGGTGTCTGATTCGGATCAGAGGGGTCTGATTCGAATCAGCTGACGGACAACATATTTTTATTTTCTTTTTGGCTTGATCTCTTACTTGTTTCCCAATTTTAACTCTTTTGACCGAATATAACTTCCATGTGCTCTTTTTTTAGGTTCTTTATCTTCTCCAACTTGTATCTTGAGTACTTTCATCTTCAATTTTCTCATAAATGCACATAAAAAGGGAAATTTTCACTCATAATAGATAAATGGTCTAAAAAATACTTAAAAACAGTAAAATGTTATTATAATACCATAACCCCTAATATAAAAATGGATTTAATATCATAAATAAGGCCAGGAAAAGACATATTCTAGGTCGAATTAGTTACTAGGCGTTTGCATGATTAATATTGAATTATAAGTCGATATTAACGTGTTTACTAACTAAACCTGCAATAAATATGAATTAAAAATTTTAAACGAGTTAAAACAGATAGGAAAAGCAGTAGAGAGTAAAGAAAACGATGTTATATTGAATTAAGAGTATTAAACTTACAATAAACAATGTAAAAGTGATGATTTGTGCACTAAAACTTCAAGTTTTTACCCCTTTTGCTATGGCGTCTCTGGACTTTTTGCTACTGATAATTCATGGTTTACTAGGTTTACAACTGATATGGACAGATACATATAAACACAAACCGAACAAATCTCTATCTTTCTTAAAAAAAATATCTATTCTTAATCGGTTATGTTAACCTGTCAGAACATCTTCGTGAATTGTGCTTCTTGGTCTTCAATTCATCCGTCCATCTTCATAATCGGTGATTTCAGACCTTCAACTTCTTCTTTTCTTCATTTTGGTCCAACTTTGGGTTCACTTTTCATCTTGGTTTTGTTTTATCGTCTTAATTCAATGTTTTTTCCTACAAAAAAGCAAACAAGTGCAAATAAAAAAGAAAATGGCAAGTGTAATAATCAAATGACTTAGCCTAATAATCAACAAATATTGCTGTCCTCTAAAAGTCACTTTAATTATTTTCTTTCTATTTTTTTTAGATGGGGTATAGTTCTCTTTATTTTTTTGTATTTCATTTGTTTTTTTTTCTTTTGATTTTTTTTTTCAATTTTATTTGAAGTGACAAATATAATGGGTTCTCCAATTTTATTTGTATTTCATTTATAAATTTGGTTTTGCACTAATTTAATCAAACAAACCCCTCATCCACCCCCCAACTCCACCACAACAACCAAAACGCTAAAGCCCCAAAACTTGATCCATCTTAAAATCACAAAACTCGACCCACATTAGAAATGGAGAATCCGACTCACTTTAAAACCGTTACTAGGTTAACCCAACGCAAAATGGTTTAGGGTTGATTGTGGGTTTCAAATTCATAACCACAAAACTGAGCTGCGGAATCGAATGATAGACCTATGTCAAAACTCAATAACTTTATCAGTTTATATTCCAAAATAAGTTCCACTTTTAAAACCTTATTCATAAAAAGTTCTTCCCAATTTTTTTATTCTTAACAAAAATTGTCAATTTATTTTTCGTCATGTCAAATCGACTACAATCTATCGCAACT
This sequence comes from Primula vulgaris, assembly GCA_963920805.1. NCBI lineage: Eukaryota > Viridiplantae > Streptophyta > Magnoliopsida > Ericales > Primulaceae > Primula > Primula vulgaris. Next base: position 14,733,794 of record OY987215.1, on the reverse strand, counting down.
CGCTCTCCCCCATCAATTTTAAAGCACTTTAGAGTTTACCCCTACCCCAACCACCACTTGTCCATGTGTCAGCGGTGATCAATGCGCATACACGATTGTAAGAGCAATTTTAAATCAGGTTTGCCTCTACCCCCACCCACCACTTGTCCATGAGTTGTAGGTGGCGGTGGTGATCCGCTGGAGCTCTGGCAAAGTGTATACACATTCATAAAAAGTGCATGACATTTCTTAAATGTCACACTACTTGATCCCATATTTAAAGATACATGATTAGAAAAAATGTTAGCATTTATTTATGGGATTGAAGATGGGAAAAACAATGTGTTCATATAATTTCGCTAGCAAGAAAGATTTTCCAACTTTATGTTATAACCTCCAAACCCCTTCAAGTTTAATTGCTATTCATCACGTATCCTCGAGCTTAAATACGACTCTGCTGTTTGGGAGTTTTTCAGAGGCAAAGAACTGAGTTTATTTCTTTCAGTTTGATATCTATCTACAAATGTTTTGAGGAAAAATGTGATGAAACTACGCATATGTTGGAGCGGGAGAAAAAATTCAGTTTCATCAAGATGTCGCAGTTCAACTTTATCAAAATGTCGCAATCCGCTTCATCAAGATGTCTTGTGAATATGTCCCGTGATTTTTTGAATGTATATGCTTCAACGAACGCCTCGGAGACAAATTTCAATATGACTGAAACCATTATGTGAAATGATGTGCAAGAGAGAACGCAAGAAATGCTCATAAAATGTACAATTAAAGAGGAGGACACGATTTTAAAGCTCTATAAATATGAAGTTGAAGATTTAACGTGAAAGAACTTACCAAAGTATGGTTGTCTACTTTTGACGGTTGGTACCTTTGGATAATCGTTGTTTGTTCGTTTGGACTTTAACTATATTTCTCCTTTCTATTTCCATTTGAACTTTTAATTATTTGTATTTATTAATTTCATGTAGTGGGGTTTTTCCCCATATTTTATTTTTGCACCATTATGAATAAAAAATAAAATATCGAATTTCTCATTATTATATAGGAATAATGGTTACTTATTATACTAAAATTGGGTTTCTAGAATGAAGAAAACTTCAAGTATTTTCTTTGACTTTGCTAATTAATTGTGTTTAAAATAAGTGGGTAACTATATCGTTTCAATATGCGGGTATATCCAAAACTGAAAAACCACATGACCCGCCTTACATATGGTTGTGGTTCAGGATTGTTTAGTAAATAATTCTCTCAAGAACCGACCAGCGAATGCATTTGGAACTGTAAAAACCAACTTACCCAAAAACATTGGTTCGGGTCGGGTAAGAGAAATAGTCGTATCGTCGCTACATGGCGATATTCATCGGCACCCCATCCTCTCCGCTTCACCTGTTTTCAACCACACTCCCCCCCCCCTTTACTCCGGCGGTAAGATTCTCTTCCCATCGCGGCATTGATAGTAGCATGAAATTGTTTGATGTTTTTCCCGCACTTGCATGCGTAAATTTGTGTGGGTGAGATGGATAAATTATAGTTACGCCACTAGTGAGACCCACTTGAGTCGATCTAATCAAATTGTGAATCCCTAATGGTGTTACAACTCGCATGTCTCATATCGTCATGCCACTAGTCTTGACGACCTGCCGATGGTTGTAACTTTTTACAGTTCAAGCTTGAATCAGATCTTTCATGAATGATATGTCCCGTGTTTCTTTTCGTACAAGAAATGTATCTTTCTGTTTTGAATTTATCTTTGTGGGATATGTCCCGTGTAGATGTGGTGTTATATTTTATTCTTTGAATATATGATTGATGATCACGATTTATCTGTATGTTTTTGAGATTATCTGCAGTTCAGCTTCTCGGAAGAGCGAGCACAAAACCCTAACTTGCTCCTCTCGTAAGAGTGAATAATTGCTCTTTAATTACTTGGTTAAATATTATTTATTCACCTATTTATTGCATTTAATACGGGGTACATGCCCTAAATTTTTACCTCTATCACAACTCCAATCATTTTAAGTTCAGTTCGTAAAAATTTGATCGTAATCATGCGGTCCAATACGGTCTAATAGAATAATTTTTCCTAAATATCAAAATTAATAAAAAAAATAATCTTTTTGCTTATGTCATTCAAAGTGAATTGAATTCTTGAAAAATTGTTTTCTATATCATTAACATAATTAATTAAATGCAGTTTACTAATGAGTTTGATTAAAAATATTTTTCAAAAGTTGATTCACTAAATAGTCATTACTTAAAAACATTTTTTTAGTATTAATTGATTATACTAGTCATAATTGCATCAAATATGAACGAAGATTTTCAATAAATATCAAAATTAACAAAGAAAATCTTCGTTTGCCCATATCTTTTAGAAGACAATAAATCCTTTCACAAAATTAATCTTTTATCATTTTGTCTAATCTAGTGCATCTTGTTAATAAATGACTAGTTCCTTTTATCACTAATATTAAAAAAAATAGTATGGAAACATATAAATGATACGTCTAAGTAACAAACTAGCTAAATAATCAAAACAAGCTTATATAATACAGTACATTAGATAAACTCACCAACTCATATACTCATGACCAAACTAACAAAATCATCAATCTTATCTGACATGGACAAAAAAAGTCACATTAAACAAATCAAAATTTGTTATAGTTTTCTTTCAACCTCAATAAGTGCGGTCATAAGTGTTATCATTACTAAAACTTATATCACATTGTTGGGTTTTTTTAACATTAATATAAAAAGTGCTCCATAATGTCATTAAATACATCATTAATATCTTTGTAATCATTTTTATGCATCTTTATCGGTCCGTTAACGAGTGTCCGGGGACACTACTTATGCATTAAATCACTCATTGAGTTCAACAATATAATAATAAATGACTATAATGTCATTAATTATTCAAGACACTTAATTGTCACGAATAACTAAAAATCAATAATATTTCTAAATATATTTCATTAATTATTGAAAAGAACATAATAAATTAAAATAAAAATATAGAACCCTAATTGAACTATCCTAAATTTAAATGTTAATAAAAATAAAAATGATAATTCATAAAAAAAAAACTCAAATAAAAACATTGAACGCTAGTTGAAACTAACTTAAACTTAAATATTAACTAACATAAAAAACTATTGAATCTAATATTACTAATTATATATATACATATATGTGTGTATATAAACACCATTAAAAACATCAATTTGGACATCAAAATCGTAACCCTTCATTTTATATATTTTCAATGGCTAGGATTAACACTAACTAAAAACCATCTATGCTCTATTATCTCTTTCTACCTTCGTGACTTTTCCTGAGTGTAAGCTAAAAAAACGTCTCCTGTAAAATTATCAATAAAAACCCACCAATCGTCCAAATAAACGAGTAAAATACATTCTTTTAAAAGGGAAAAATGATTAACGGTTAACCATCCACATACTATTAAATATTAATCAATATTACTTGTTATAAAATTAACAATCTGGTGTTATTGAGTTTGAGAAAATTCTATTTATGCAAATTTTGATCATGTATATAAGTTTTAGAACATGATCATTTTTATATTGTTACTTGTTACAAAATCTGGGTATTAATTAGAATTTGATTTTCATAAATATGTGGTTTTAGAGTGATTTGAATATGAAGAAAAGATAAATAGGGATGGAGAAATAAACTCATAGAGAGATATGTTAAAATGAAAATAGAAAAAAGTGTATAACCCAATTTTGTTTCCATTTCAGCCGTTAAAATGAAGGGTTGAGATTTTGATGTCTAACTTGATGTTTTGTGCTTTCTATGAAAACTAAGTATTAATGATTTAAGCATACCTTAGCAGTTGATGTGATCTCCATGTCGAAAGCAGTGGTGGATTTGATTTAAGATTCGGATTGGGGAAAATGAAAACCCCTAGGTTCATTGCCTCATTCTTGTATTTGCACTATATTGTAAATCCATTTTGGTAAATAAAATTTAAACTTTGCCAAAAAAAAAAGAAGTAATAATGATTTATGTTTTCAAAAATTAAAGTAGTAATGTGTAGCATTAATGTGGGGTACTGTAATGGTAATCTAGTGTCCGGTACACCCATTATGTATCATTATCGTATCTTTATTAACTATTACTATAATTAGTACATATATGCATTTAAATGGGTTAACATCAGCCCCCGAAGGAAAAAAAATGTTTTATTTCTGTATATTGCAGTCCTATCTGGTACATGCATGCATTTAAATATGTTTTAAGATACAAAAATGCTCATATGCCCTACTCTCTCTCTCTCTCTCTTCCGCCTTGATGACTAATATACGGGTATATCTCTACATGCATATATATATATATATATATATATATATCTACATGTATGTATATACATATATATTATACATACATCTATATAATATCTCTCATTACATGATGATGAGTAAGCAGGTTGATATCTAATCAAGCTATATGTTGTGTATAAATTAAGCAGCTGATAATATGATTCTAAAATAGTTTTGAGAAAACCTAAAAGCGACCTTATCCGTTGGATTTCTACATAAATATTGGGAAACGTTTTCTTTAATTAGAACTACCATATATTGATGTCTATTATTGAGCAGGCTATTAGAACTACACCGATCGTTGTTCATTTCATTTCACTAAAAAAGAACCCCACACGTATGGTCTGGTTCAAAACATATACCTATAAGGTGAGATTTGATGAGACTTGCTTTTATTTAAATTCCTTCCGTCATGTTATTATTCTTTGTTGTAAACCTATATATTTATGTTAGTATTATAGGTACAATCAGTGTTCTAAAAGCGATGCTTATGCGCAAATTAGGCGGTAGACGGAGGTAGCAAAAAAGGCATGTCAAACGAGAGTAAATAAGTTATTCCTCCTCCACATAAACAAATCTCTCTACTCTCTCTCTGTCCGCCCCCTAAATAAACTAGATCTAAGCCGCCGCCACCAGCACGACTACCTAAGGTGGGGGTCGGCCCCTCCACCCCTACACTGAGCAAGTTTACGACACTCCTCTACACTGTAGCGGTGACAAACCTCCAACCCCATAACCTGCCACAAATTTCAACCTCATCCCATCCCATCCCATCTCAACCCAATCTATCTCATAAAACCAGCTCTCACCTCACACCCACTGTTCACCTCATATCCGCCGCTCTCATCATCTCATCTAGTATGACCACGCCTACACGTAGCAGCTATGGGGATGCTTCATATGACGGATCATCATTTGTGTCTGAACTGCATTCATACACAGGCGTGTCGCTCGTAGCAGATTCAGGTATGTTTCGCGACATATCTGGTGAGTTGTGGGTCTCACATCCTCTTTTCGGTAGGTCTGGTTTGATTGGATTTCGGTTTATGGGCTTTGTTTGGTTTTTGCCACTGCAGGTTTGGTTAGACTATTTGTGTACTTATATGTTAGCGTTTCTTTATATTCGATTCCAGACGATTTGATCCTTTTGGTTATACTCATTTTATAATATGAGACCCCATCGGAATAGACACGAATAACTTTACTTTAGGAAATGGGTTCGGTCGGGGTGTTCTTGGGGCTCAGATAACTTAGTAGGGTTGTTTGGTCAGGTCATTTAGTGTGCTGGCACCCCGGTCGTAATTACAGCACCAGATTGCGGTGAATCTCTTAAAGTAAATGTGTCTTTTCTCTACCCAGGGTATGTTATGTCATGTGTTCTCTTTTGTTGGACGAAATATTGTAAATTTTGCTAGAACCGAGTAGGGCATTTTGACTTGTATATCGGATTTGGGTATTATATTATTATTTTACATACCCATTTTGATTGTTATGTATGTTCTAATTTCGTCCCGACTATTCCTATTCGTTTGGCGACAATTGGAGCTTTGGGGCTATGTTTAAAGTATGAGTGGCTATTTCGATCTTTTGAGTATTGTGTTGGCTGCCGGTTGGCCTCCCTACACCTATTATAGTATGCACGTTCATTTGATCATCCTCTGCTTCAACAGACGCAATTGACGGAACTTTTTAGTTTGATATTTAAGATAATATTAGTTTGTATGTTTCTATATTTTGGTGAATTTTGTTTTAGCCATGGTGGATTTGGGCGGTAACACTTGAGTAGCATGCTTCCGGGCACTCTGAATGATTTATATTATGTATTTTTACCCAGCCCCTTGAAGTCTATTCCGGGAGCATCTGTACTCTGTATTCTGACCTGTTATTTGCAATAATAATGAGCTTTTTTAAAAAAAGTCTTCTCCAACAAAGGACAAGTCTCCTACAACTCCCAACATGAATGGTTTCTCGAGATAAAATGACTCGGGGAGTGAAAATAGCAAGAACATTGTTGACCAATCTCTTGTTGGGAGAACCTTGATGGTTCCTTGCTGATACTCAAATTTGAGGCGATGAAATCAAGTGAGAATGCAGAGGAAAAGTATTCCACACTAGATGATTATCAGGACTACCCAACCACAGAAGATGGTGCCGGTTTTTTAGAATTTATTCCCATATTTGAAAGCTTGAATGGCAATGACAGAGACCAGGTTCTTGGTGATGACATACATGCAAAATACTTCGATCAGTGCTTATCTCAAGGATCATATTTACATGCACGATTAGCGAAAATCATCGGCTCTAAACTTTCTGTTGAAACTATTCCCATCGTAACAGATATATCTGAGTGGATTAGAAATTGCAACCTTGTATCAAATTTGGCTGATTTTAATGAACGGCGAAATTTATTGCAAGGATTTGAAATGTGGAATGAACTTGGGGTTCTTGATCAAGCGACTAAATACGATATATGGCATTATGCTTGTTTCAATTTATTTGTCCACTTTTCTAAAATAGAAGTAAATCTTTTACAACATTATAAAATTACCCATACTTTGTTTCTTTATAGCTAAATGATCATTTCAAAAAGTAATGGGTAATACTAGAAAGAGAGTGTGAAAAAAGTGTGGTAATTATGTTCCCTTATTTACGGTATTTAGTCGCTTGATCAAGAACCCCAAGTTCATTCCACATTTCAAATCCTTGCAATAAATTTCGCTGTTCTTCAAAATCAGCCAAATTTGATACAAGGTTGCAATTTCTAATCCACTCGGATATTTGTGTTACGATGGGAATAATTTCAACAGCAGTTTAGAGCTGATGATTTTCGCCAATCGTGCATGTAAATATGATCTTTGAGATAAGCACATATCGAAGTATTTTTCACGTATGTCATCACCAAGAGCCTCGTCTACGTTCTAGCCATTCACCATAACTTACCTTGAAGCGTCAAATTTGGGAATAAATTCTAAAATACAGGGTTTGTATTCTGATCAGGTTGGGTAGTCCTGATTATCAACTAGTATGGAATGCTTTTCCTCTGCATTCTCAGTTGATTTCACGGTCTCAAATGTGACTATCTGCAAGGAACGGTCAAGGTTCCCCCAACAAGAGATTGGTCGACAATATTCTTGCCATTTGCACTCCCCGAGTCATTTTGTCTCAAGAAACCATTCATGTTGGGAGTTGTAGGAGACTTGTAGTTTGTGGTAGAAGACTTGTATCCTCTTGTTAGACATGCCTTTTTTGCTACCTCAGATTTCAGAGAACCAGGAGACCAAGCTACGAAACTGTTGGATCCCGAATCAGCATCTTTCCTCATTTTTTTAATACGTTCTGTTTTCTCAGGATTTTGAGGTACTGCTCTCTTGTTCTATTTTTGAAGACCTGGATTTTGAGGTACTGCTCTCTTGTTTTTTTCTTTTACTTGGGTTAAAAATAATAAGTTAATCGGAACTGTTTACATCCACTACCTTCTCCTTGCCTTGGGAGGCATTGGGATTTTGAGAACTGTTGTTGAGCAAATCAAACTAGATTGAACTTCTTCTGTGTTGAAACTAAGTTTTAAACTTCAAATATCTTAATTTTCACGCATATCGCTGTGTTTCCATCTGTTTTCCGGTATGCAGACCAACTGTTTCTATATGTTCCCACACTGAGAGAAACTTTATGTAGTGGCCTTTCACATTGCTTGAGTTAGTTGATAAATTATAATTATCCTTCTGTGTTTAAAAAGACTTGAATTTTGGCATCTTTTAGTTTTTTATTTATTAATGTAACCAGCTATTTTAATCTTGGTTAATTTAGAGTTTTGTACATAAGATATCAAATATCGTGATCGAGATCAATATTGGAATACAGATTGACCACATAGACCATGAGATATACCCAATAGGAAAATGCACTCTATATATATATGACCAACATGGCATGTGCTCGGTCTGCTTATGAACTCTGATTTTAATTCGGATTGATAGGAACTGCTTTGAAGCATATTTATCATTCATTAAAAAATTTCAGATGAAAATCTGCTGAGTTAATTAAACACTGGGTAACTTGGTGGAACCCTCAGGTCGCGCATTTGTATAGAAACACAAAAAAATTATTTTACATGTAATGATATATTTTAGAATAATGTTATAACAATGACTTTAAAATTGACAACCTTGAAAAAATGACATATTTACACAATTTAGAATGATGAGATAACCATGTTTTTTCCATAAGCAACAATCAAAGGTTGATACTGACAAATTATGTCCCGATATGAACCAGTGTTTTAAATAGCGTTATCGCTACCGTAGCGTTTTTTCGAGAGAAACGCTAAAAGCGCAAATAGCGTTGCTACATAGCGCTTTGCGGTGTACTTTTTTTTTGTCTAAATATATAACAATATAGCATTAGATAGTAATACAATTTATACTAATTATGTTAACAAACTTAAAAAGTGAAAAACAACACGATGTATAGACCGTTTAATGAAGCAAATACATAATTCTTAGCTGAGCTGAGCTGTCCTCTTCTCATGATCTAACTTCAACGTATGTGCATTCTACAGTCAAACCCGAAAAAGGGAAAAAACTATTTTTTAACATCAATCTTGTTAACTCATTTCTATTTAGCATCCGATTCATAATCACTTTGCATGCTTTCTACGATCAAACCCGAAAAAGAAGAAAAAACATCAGTTGATAACACTCGTAAAAAAAATATCATCTTCTTTCCACAACTGATTCATCTCCAGTTTGTGTGCATTCGAAAATACCCCGAAATAAGCAAAATATATTTTGATTTCAATGTCGTCAAGTAAAGTAATTCATGTCGTTTATACTTAAGCTTCTGATTCTTAATAGTTAAACAAAACCACAGACCCTTTTATGCTATTTTTCATTTTTAGTCTGATCTTGTAATCTGTGGGAACTCTAAACAGCCCACCAAACCAAGAAAAAGAACTTGTATCACAGACTTAAAAACAACTCATCAATGTTTTCATACTTGGGTAGAACGATAGTTAATCTGTTACACAAATCATGCGATAATGTCAAACTTAACACATTAGTCCCCGAGTGATAGATAATACTAAATTTGTATAATTTTTTACAGTCCAGCACAAAAGTTCGGCGAAATTCTAGTATGCAAAACAACTGTTTACCAACTTAACTATTAACTATCAGGTCAGTCTCTGCGATCAACTTTTTTAGATTGTTTAACTGTATTAAGGAGAAGTCCACTTAGGTTTACTTGGCTGCAGCCTAATCCATGTTAATTAATTTCTTATTTTAAATTGATGTGCATTTGGTTTTACTATGTTTAAGCTATAACATTTGCGATCTTTGGTCTACAAAAGTAAATTAGAAGCTATTAAGCTGGACTATTACAATATTTTCTATCAGTCAGCTACTATGTGTTATCTCAAAGGCAGCAACCAAACAAGTGAAAAAGAGTACCTTGACTTCTTGATACAACTTCTTCTCCCAAGCATATAACCTCTCCACAGTACAATGGTGACTTCCTATGCCGCCATCTCCGTAGCTCGAATAATCATTCCCAACCATTTTATCACCACAATTCCCAAAGCTGTCCAGCTTTCGACACGAACCAAAACTCCGCATCATTGGACTCAACCTTTCCTTCACCACACGAACCAAAAATATTTGTAATCCGAAACTTCCGGTATTTTAACAGCCCATTTCCAAGCAAAATCGGTCCTTTTAGTTATCTTGCTCTCTATAAAACACAAGACGATGATATTATTCACAAGTTTAATTATAAAAAACTGAAAAGATAAGAAGAAATCGAACTACTTTTTTACTTTAAAAGAGAAATATGAGTAATACCTAAAAAAATCCCCATTAAGAGAGTAAATATTAAATAATCTTCTTGTTGCTACTCTTAAGACACTGAATGTATAGCTGATTTTTACTCATCTTTCTCTTTCTGTTAAACATTAAAGAACTATTTTGTCATTAGCCTACGAATATTAATCAATTTCCATAGTTTTAATCTGGCCCTATAATTTCCTGTATTTATGCTTTAAACAAATTTCAAAGCATTTTGAATTCACAAACCCTTCAAGTTCTTAAATGAGTCGAGACATATAAGTGCATAATAATATCCTAATTATAGAAATGTTTAGTGACAAAATGTTAATACAAATTACAGGATATATTTACAACCAAATCCCCAAATTTCCCAATTACAGGATTGTTTGGTTGCAGATTATAGAAAAAAGGATGGATTTTTCAAGTTAAGAGGACAAAAACGGCTTTAAACATACCTAATATTTGTGGAATAAAATTAAAAGGTAGGAGATTACAATATTCAGATCAATTGTGACTGATAAATGATAAATATTGGGATTTTATTCAAATTTGTGTAAAATAAATAGTTTATAAAAAAAGTGGGTAAATAGCTCAAAAACCCATTACAATATATTTATATATTATATATATATATAGAAGGAAAAAAGAGTGACCTGCAGAGGATGACTCCTCCATGATTCAGATTAACAGTGGCCGGAGAGATGAAGAGAGCTGAAAGCGATGATTGTTTGGAAATTGGAATTGGGTGTACTGTAGTTTAGAACTTTAGAGAGAGGGTGAGTTTCTAAAGTTTCTGTGTTAAACGATGTAGTTTAGGTTTTTAACAGTTGCTGTTTTTTTTTTAAAAAAAAAACTTGCTATTTATGCTATTAGCCCAATATTTCGCGATTTTTGCGCTTTTGGTCCCTATAGCGCGATTTTAGCGCAATACCACCCAAAATCGTGATTTTTCGTTGCGTTTTTTACCAAAAAAACGCTATTTCGCGCTACGTAGCGCTACGTAGCGCGAATTTTAAAACAGAGATATGAACTGATTGATTTGGGTAATTTAGCCAAATTCGATGTGATCTCCATAATTTTTTCTCCAGCATAAAAAGAAAATGCTGTTTTACAAGCATGTCAACTTTTTGAATATTGTTCATCAAGGCTATCGAAGTCTTTTATCTCATCCTCTCACCATTCCGAAGGAGGCACGTGTCATTGCAAAATCTTATTCCAGATGTAAATGTTATTCAGGTAAAAATCATCTTCTGACAAATGGCGTACAGCCACAGTTTGTCATGTCAGCAAGCATGGTCACATCTGTTTAAAGCCCAGCCAGCTATCCCAGACGAAGCCCCAATTATAGACTCCTCCTATGTTCATCCTCAAAATCTTAAGTATATCACTTATCGCCTTTTCTAATGATTTCCAGCGGATTTCCCTAATTGATGACATTCTTCCTATTGGATTATGATATAGCGTTTGCACATATAGATTAATAATTTGAAATTTTTTGTTACTTACCCAATATGTAATTGTAGATCTTATTTATCGATCTTTTGATTTTTTTTCTTCATTCTTGCGATCTACTTGCACCTGTAGATTTGTTCATTGATTTCTTTTTCGCATTTGTTTTTTTCAGCTTTCCCTTTACTGGATGTTATTTCTGAAATCGCATCAGATACTACTGGTAAGATTCTGTTTCCTTATTTTATACTCTGCTAAAAATAGGCCAACTTCTTCGAATTACTGTTTGTCTACATATATAAGAAGTCAAAGTGAATCTTCCAAATAATTGAGGATATAGAATAGTAAAACTCAGAGGGTTAAGCACTTCTGAACTGTACCTAGCTATCAAAAAGGAAAAACACCAAAAGAGTCTCTAATTACTTTCCATTTTGAAATGGTCGGTTAATCTTATTAGATCATTTACTTAAAATTATGTCTTTATATATTGTGAGGACCATTATAATGTTGCCATTTAGCAAAAGTAATTTCTCTTCAATATATACTCCATGTCTATGCACCTCTGTCTTCACCAACTACTGTCTCATACTTGTCTTCACCAAGAAATTTATTATTCAAAACATAAACGCTCCTGTATCTTAAACATGGCTTTTAGCTTTGATCTCATAATTATAAGAGAAAAAAACATTGAGATCAAATCCAATGAGTTCTTATTTGTAAGATGTTATCTCTCTGCAGGTAACAACACTAAGACTACACTCGACACCGATGAAATATCATCTAACTCTCCGTTATTTTGGAACCAAATATTCTCGCTAAACTGTTCTGGAAACAGAAACACTTATAACACTTTGTCCCAAAGCTCTGTCGTTTTTGAATTCCAGAGGAGAGTAGCTGTCCCGATACTAGGGAAAATTAGTAAATTGGTTTTGTTGGGGAGGGCTGAGGTTCCATGAAAAAGTATTACTGTTCTAAGGGAATGGAAATAGACAAATGGGTATTCATTAGTATGAAAAAGAGGGGGGTGAGTGAGGATGTGAAACCTCCTGCGGTTCAAATAGCCATAAAGTTATTGAGAGTTCCGGCGGTGTAAGAGACAGCACAAGAGAAAAGGAGGAGAGTGGCGGAGTGCGTGACAAGTATAGGTGCAATAGTTGTGGGAGTTGTTATATGTTTGCGTCAGTTGAAGCTTTTGAAGCATTTTAAGCACCAAGAAGGATATAAGCACTTCAAAAGTCTTACGGACCCGAGGGAAATTGCTACCAAACAAAGTTGAATTAGTGTTGGTCAAAACATATCAAAAATCTGTCACAGGTCGGCTTAGGAGTTACAAAACCGTCACAAAAGCATCCGCTAAATAGGTCATTGCAAAAATAGACATCAATGTTGTCATCAATATTTAGACATCTTTTTTTGCAGTGAAATTTTCAATATGTTTGGTTTCACTTCTTGTTTCCTTTTGATTGTTTTACCTCTTTTTGAACATAATATACTTTGGAGTTCTTCACCTTTGCAATGAGCAAATGAGGAAATTAGGAGTAGCCATTACATTGTATGTCATGATTTTTTAGTCTTTCGCGATCTAGCCCTATGAATAATCCACTTTAAATGCAAATAATGTATAAATTAAGGATATGAATGTTATTGGTTATTGTTGTCTTCTCAAGACTTACAATACTCAAGCGTATAGGCATATCTCTCACTGCTCCTACCTCTCAGCTACCAATGATAAATCTAATGGCATCCGACCATTGATATTCTTTTACCAAGTATATTACTTTTCAGAACATGTGTGTCTCTCTATATATTCTATGAATTATATTTGACACACCAATTACAATGAACATGTACCAACATATATACATGTTCATAATATCTGTATTCCCATAACAGATTATCTCGAACCATATAATAAAGATATAACTAAATAATATCTTATTTTTAGTATTCAATTTCATTTCTTTTCAATCAAGTAATATCTCGCAATATCTTTCCAAGATTAGCATTATACTTGTTTCCTTTCTCTTCTTTAACTAGATTGTTTTTCTTTCCTTATTCTTCTTTGTCTTTCTTTGACCTTTGTACGATATCATTTTCAGTATCTTTCTCCTTATAGCACGTCCTTAATCCATGCCCATCAAATCTGAACAAATAAAATGTAAAGATACGAAATATATATTAGCAAAATCAGCTCCAACAAAATCTGATTCGTTTCAGTCGCACTTCTCAGTTGTTACTGAAACTCCCAGCAACCTACATTATTCAACAACTCGATAACAAACTCTTATTAGCTCAATAAACACTTTGACTATAAAAAATATCAAGGTTTATTTTGCTAATACAATGACAATAAGGTGAGGTTCTTATGACCTAAAAAATAAGACTTAACAAAAAAGATTATGTTATATAATATAAAATAAAAAATTAATTAGAAATTCGGGTTGGGTCGGGACACCCGGCAAAATCAAAATTGTCACCCGATCCCGAAATTTTCCGGATCAGGATTCTTCTCAGGTCGGGTGATGATCAAGACATAGATCAGGTCGGGATTTTGGGATTTCTCCCATCCCTACTTTAAAAGTAAAGAAAATATATATGGCGAATTTAAGCATATTATACTGTATATGGATGCTTTGATAGTTGTGGTGAAATGGAACAATAGAAATAAATTAGCAGAAATTACCAATACATATAATTTTTTAAACCAAATTACCAAAACATTTCTTCTTAAAATATACAACTAACTAACTAACTAATAAGAGAGAAATTTTCTATTTTCAAAAATATTAATAACAAATTAAAAAAAATATTTTTAAAAACAATTACGTTTTTTTTAAAAATTAACATTAAAAATTATTATTTTTATAAATAATTTTTTTATAAATTTTTTTAAAAAAAACTTCAAAAAGTGTGTGCATACTTGCAGGTATACGCACTTCAAAAGTGCGCAAACATCTAGGTATGCACACTTCAAAAAATTTTGTTTTTTTAAAATATTTTTTTTAATAAAAAAATCAAAAAGTACATGCATACCCGTAGTTATGCATACTTTAAAATATGTTTTTTTATAAACAATTCAAAAAGTGCGCATAACTTTACATATGCATATTTTGGTATTTTTCTAAAAGAAATATTTTAAAATTATTTTTTGACTTTTTTTCAAAAATTAGTTTTTTGAAAATTAAATATATTTTTTATTTTTATTTTTTTCAAAAATAATATATTAATATTTTTTTAATCTGTTAGTTAGTTAATTGTACATTTTGCGAATAAATGTTTGAGTTTGTATATTTTGATAATTAGTTTTGATAAATTGTATGGTTTGACCATTGGCTCAAGAAGTTTGTGCTTACTTTTCCTCAAAGGTTACAAATTAAAATCTTTCTTAATTGGAGATAGAGACATTCAGCAATAGTTTTGAGGTAAATGTTTGTGTGCATAATTTCAGCTATAACGTTCAAGAATTATAACATTTTAAAAGAAATGTAAATATTTAAAAGATATTAAGAAACTGAATCAAGTTCATTATCTTTTTTGAAGCATTTTTTGTGCACATTTGGTCATATTTATAAAGTCATTTTATCGCTTTTTTCATATGTATTCGTAAAAACAAATTCGAATTTTTTTCTTAAATCAACGTTTTATTTTATTTTCAAAGTGTTTGTTCAAAAAAATATGTAAAATTTAACTTTATATATATTTTTTGAATATTTATTAATATTAATACCTTATAAATTGTAAAAAAACAATAAATACCAAAACATATATAAAAGTGAAATTTTACAATTGTTTTTGAACAAACACTTAATTTAAAAACGAAATAAAATAAATGTTGATTTGAGAAAAAAAAATATGTTGAGATACATGTATCCCGGATTAATTAGAGTATTATTGGTATATTAGATACATGTATCTCAACAATTTACGAATACATATGAAAAAAGCGATAAGATAACCTTATAAATATGATCAAATATTCTCTCATTTATTGTATACTATTTGAGAAATTTAAAGTCCATAGATGGCATGGTAGAAGAAAGTTTGTGCTTACTTTTCCATAACGATTTGCATGTAGATCCAATTTAAAATAAATTAATAAATTGGAGATAAGACATCCGAAAGTAGTGAGGTGAATGTTTTTGTGCATTTCTCAGTTATAACATTCAAGAGTTTATAGTGTTATGAGTCATAACACCAAGTTCATACCACATGTCATCAAATCCATAAAATCATAGACTTATAAATTGAAGTACTCGTTATCACTTTTTGTACTCTCTAATTTCCCGTTTTGATATATATAATAGGTAATGATATTTATCGTGGAATAGGATTTAATTCCGAAATTTTGAAACGTCGAATCACGTTATATTTCATGTTTTATTTTATATTTTTTTCTTGAATACTTATATTATTGAGCTATTGGTGTCGTTTTTATAACACTTTATCAGCACGAGTCTCTATTTAATTATTAATCTTGTTATGTTGGATCGGTATATACTTTTACACTAATATTTTGTAAAAGTGTGTATGACCAACTCTACGATTTTTTGTTTATATATATTTACACATGCTCGAATTTAGATACACCGAGTTTAAAGGGCAATGTTTTGAATTTTATGATTCATTATCAGCTTTGGCTTCTTGTATTTACTTATCGAGATTATGCATAGTATGATTGTTATTTTTATTTCTAAATACATAAATCTGGAATATCAATCTAGAAAATTAAAAAATTTATCCCAAAATATTAATGTGAATTAATTTTATTTAGTAGCTACTAATCATTTCCAAAGAATAATATTTGGCTAATTTCTAAAGAATTAATACTAATCAATTCTGAAGAATGATATTTGGTTGATTCCTGAAGAATTAATACTAATCATTTCTGAATATATTTTGTTAATTGCTAAAGAATTAATACTAAACTTCTTTATTTAATTCTTGAAAATTTTATTATTTTCAATAAATTAATCTTGGAGAATTAATGTAAACAATCCTAAAAATTGATAAATTTATCTTGAATTATAAATATTGATCAATCCTGCAAAATGATGCTTAATTAATTCTCGAAGAATTAATATTAAATTACTCCGCAGAGTTATGAAATTTATACTTTCCGAAGAACTTAAAAGATAATTCCAGAAGAATTACAACTATTTGAAATAGTTAACGATTATAGAGTATTGGAAATTCTTGAAAAATTATACTAAGAGAACTAGTTAACGTTTAGTAATCCATAAAGATTATGCTTACCTGAAGTAGTGAACAATAAATAATACTGGCAATTCCTAAAGAATTCCAACTAGCAGAAGTAGTCTCCCTCAGATTTTATTTGTGAATAATATATAAGACTACATGAACTAGCCAAACCCTGAGTAGCATTTTTAATTAATTTCTAAAACGGAATAAATTTTGTTAGTTAATTTATTTATATATTAATTATGTTTTACATCTCATTGTTTAGATATGACAAAGAAATTCATTTGGATTCTATGGATATTGGGAACACCACAATAGAAGGACAAGACCCGTCCCCACAAGACAAGGCAAAGGCCATGATATTTCTCCGTCACCAGCTCGATGAGGGTTTAAAAGCTAAATATCTCACGATAAATAACTCTCTTGAGTTATGGAATAATTTAAAAGACCGCTACGAGCATCACATGCTCGTGTTGCTTCCAAAAGCTCGATATGACTGGATACATCTGAGGTTGCAAAATTCTAAAATGGTCAATGAATTCAACTCGCCTATGTTTAAAATTAACTCTAAACTGAAACTTTGTTGAGAAAATATCACTGAGTCTGATATGTTTGAGAAAACCTTCTCCACATTTCACGCCTCGAATATGCTCTTGCAACAGCAATATCGAGAGCGGGGGTTTAAGAGCTACTCTGAGGTTATTGCTTGTCTTCTTCTTGCAGAAGAAAACAATGAACTCTTATTGAAAAACTACCAATCTCGACCCACTGGTTCCACACCATTTCCTGAAGTAAATGTTGTCGATGTGAAGGGTTTTCAACAAAGCAATAATCATTGTGAGCTCGCAAAAATAAGTGTTTTAATCATAACAAATATGCTCATGTTGGCAACCACCAGAAATGGACCAAATGCCAGACTAAGAAAATGAAGGCTGATGAGAAGTTTTATGTTGCACCAAAACGAGGTGGTCTTAGTAATTTCTATAGATGCGAAAAGGATGAACATTGGTCTTGTGCATGTCGTACTCCAAAGTATTTGGTTGATTTATATCAAAAATCTCTTAAAGAAAAAATGAATAATAAAGAAATAAATTTTGCTACTTTTGAAAACATGGGTATAAAAGAAGAATTCCTCACTAATACTCATCTAGATATCGACGATTTCTTTCATGGCCCGTAGAAGACTAAACCAATCTGTTTCTCTTAAAAGTGTTTTTGTGTTGATGTTGTTTTCAAAAATAAGTTAGCTAGTTGTCTCATCTAGTCTTGTGTTTTCAGTTGGTCGTGTGTTTTCAGCTACTCGCATGTTAGATTGAATGTAATATAAAAATAATAATAATATATGTCTTTTTTTTGTAGAAACCATGAATTTCCATTCTAGCAGTACGCATGATCATGACTTATGTTTAGTGAATAGTGTGACAACCCATAGCATATTCCGACTTAAAAAGTTTTTTGAGTTCATAAAACCTCTTATTGCCAATGTTAATACGATTAGCGGATCAAAAGACATAATAGAAGGCTCCGAAATAGTATATGTAATACTACCTAAGGGTACAATGATCCGCATTGAATGTGCATTATACTCTCCCAAGTCAAATAAAAATTTGTTGAGTTTCAAAGATATTCGTAGTAATGGATATCATAATGAAACATGAAATAAGGGAGATGACGATTATCTCTATATAACAACCTTTTACTTGAAAATTTGAGTACTTATTCTTCAAGATTTTATTGAAAAATAATAAGGTGTATTGAAACATACTCTATAGAGCACCCGAAGTGCATCAAAATGAAGCACCAGAAGTGCAATAAAACACAACACTTGAAGTACACTAATACGCATCACATGAAGTGCGATAAAGAACAGCACCAGAACCGCGTTAGGGAACAACACTAAAAGTGTGACAAAGCCCCAAATGTTCATTGTGATTCTTGAACTTTTATCTTTGGCATGATCGTCTCGGTCATCCGAGTTCAACCATGATGAACCATATATTAGAAGGTACAAATGGTCATTCATTAAAGAACCTGAATATTTCATCACCTAGTAAGTATACATGTATTTCTTGTTGAAATGGTAAATTGATAACAAAACCATCTCCTTTAAAAGTCGGTGTTGAATCACCAAGTTTTTTACAACCCATTGAAGGAGATATTTATGGACCAATCCCTCCATCATATTGTCCATTTCGTTATTTTATGGTCATAATTTATGCATCATTTAAATGGTCTTATGTTTGCTTACTATCACTGAGAAACGTTGCATTCACTAGGTTTTTAGCTCAAATCATTCGTTCAAGAGCTCAATTTCCCGATTATTCAATTAAGTCAATATGTCTTGACAATGTTGGTGAATTTACTTCTCAAGCATTTGACGACTATTGCATGTCTGTGGGAATAGATGTTGAGCATCTTCTTCCACATACTCATACACAAAATGGTCTAGCTGAATCTTTCATTAAAGGCATATAATTGAGACCATTACTCATGAATTCTCAATTACCAGAGTCAGTATGCGGACATGTTGTTTTGCATGGTGCATCCTTAATTCGTATTCGACCATCTGCCCATCATATTTATTCCCCACTATAATTAGTACCTGTTCACTAAACAAATTGATCTGATTTATGCATTTTTCGGTGTGCAGTGTATGTTTCAATATCACCACCCCAACGTACTAAAATGGGTCCACAACGACACCTAGATATCTATGTTAGTTTTGATTCAGTGTCTATTATTAGATATCTTGAACCGTTAACCGGTGATTTGTTTAAGGCTCGTTTTGCAGATTGTCAGTTTGATGAAACTCTTTTCCCACCATTAGGGGGCGTAAACTCTCAACACATAACATAACATAAAATTTAGTGGAATGTAACATCATTATCTCATCCCGACCCTCGTACTAAACAAAGTGAATTAGGAGTTCAGAAAATCATCCACTTGCAAAACATTGCTAATAATTTACCCGATGCATTTACTGATACACATAAAGTGTTAAAGTTACATGTACCTGCATCTAACACTATCACTACAACAAACATAACAATTAGAAACAAAATTTGTCTTCAAATGGTAAATTTTCGGGACAAAAATAATAGTTTAGACACAAAAATAATTTGTTTGTCCCCAAATCTAACTTTTAGGCACATAATTTGAAAAAAATTATCTGCAAAGACAATCCCATACAGACATAAGAAAATAATTTAATTTCGTCTCAAAAAGTATTTGGAGACAAATTTTAATTTTCTTCTTATGTTCGTATGTGATTGTCTTTGCAGACAAAAAAATTCAAATCATGTGCCTAAAAGTTAGATTTGGGGACAAAAAAATTATTTTTGTCTCTAAAAGATTATTTTTGTCCCGAAAAGTTACCATTTGAAGACAAAATTTGATTGCCTCTAAAAATATTATCTCTAATTCTTAAGTTTGTTGTAGTGTATGGCGCGTATTGATATTCATGTAAGGGAATCAATAATGAATGAACCTAAACCATGCCAGAAGTGTGAAAGACTCGTGGGTGCAAAAGATAAATTGTCTCGAAAAATAAGAGAAGTGAGACTAAATAATCCTCCAGTAGAGGAAATTCTTACTAATAATTCTCCTAAAGGGAAAATACAAGAATCCCTGAAAGGGACTAATGAGCCGAATAAAAGAACCCCTGTAAAGGGACTAGCTAATGAGAAAATACAAGTAATTTGGTGTCAACCCCCAGAACGAGTTCCTCCCGAAGAGGTTATATTTGCAGAAGAGATGTAGGTACCTGAAAACAATAATGAGATCTCAATATTTTATGGGGAGAGATGGGATCGTAGTAATGTGGTTGTCGACAAAAAAGTTGCATATGTTATGGCTCTTGAAATTATTGGTAATGAGGATCCTAAAGCAACTTTCGTCGAATAATGTCGACGTAGAATTGATTGACCAAAATAGAAAAGTGCTATTAAAACTGAATTAAACTATTTAGAAAAATGGCAAGTATTTGGACCGGTAGTCCATACACTGGAAGTTTTCAAGCCCATAGGATACAAATGGGTATTTGTACGGAAACATGACGAGTACAACGAAGTCATTAGATATAAAGCACGACTTGTTGCTCAAGATTTCTCCTAGAGACATGGGATTGATTACGGAGAAACACACTCTCTAGTAATTAATGTGAGTACTTTCCGATTATTGATCGGTTTGACCATCGCTGAACGACTAGAAATGCGTCTAATAAACGTAGTCACTGCATATTTATATGGGTCATTAGATAGTGACATCTATATGAAAATACATGAAGGTTTTAAATTGCCTTAAGCAAAAGATAGGACTTTACACTCTATTAAACTTCAAATATTATTATACGGCTTAAACCGGTCAGGACGCATGTGGTACAAAAAGCTCAGTGATTACCTCTTAAAAGAGGGTTATGTAAATAGTTCGATATGTTCATGCATTTTTATCAAGAAAGTGAATTACGGGTTCACTATTATTGAATTTTATGTTGATGATATAAATATAATTGGGACTTCTGAAGAGAGTTCAAAGACTGTTAATTATCTAAAAGTGCAATTTGAGATGAAAGATCTTGGGAAAACAAAGTACTGCCTTGATTTACAAATATATTTGTTCATTAGTCTAATTACACTAAGAAAGTAATGTGCCAATTTTTTTATGGACAAAGTACACCCATTAAGTTCTCCTATGGTTGTCCGTTCCCTCGATATCAATAAAGATCCATTTCGTCCAAAAGGCGAGTAAGAGGATTTACTAGGCCATAAAATGACATACTTAAGTGGAATCGGTGCCCTTATGTACCTTACAAATTGTACTAGACTAGACATTGCATTATTTTTCAATCTACTTGAAAGATATAGTTCAACATCAACTCAAATGCATTGGAATGGTGTTAAACATATTTTGCGATATTTACGAGAGGAACCAACAACTTAGGCTTATTTTACTCAAACGATAGAAATGGGGAATTAGTTGAATATGCAGATGGTGGCTATCTGTCTGATCCACATAATGTTAAATCACAAATTGGATATGTTTTAACATATGGTGGTATTGCAATCTTTTGGCGTTCTGTAAAACAGACATTAACCGCAACTTCATCTAATCTTTCAGAAATACTTGCAATTCATGAAGCAAGTCGAGAATCTGTTTGGTTAAGATCAATAATGCATTGTCAGGCTTGACTTCAACAAAAAAACTCTACCAACAATATTGCATGAATATAATACGTCGTGTATTACACAAATTAGTGAAGGATATATTAAAGGGATCGAACTAAGCATATTTCTCCAAAAATTTTCTATACCCACGATCTCCAAATGAATGGTGAAATAGACGTTCGCCCAATATGATCAACAGATAATTTGGTCGATCTATTTACTAAATCTCTTCCTGCAATAATTTTTAAGAAATTGGTACACAATATTGGAATGAGAAGATTGAAGGAAATCTGAGGATCGTCACTATCGGGGGAAGATTTGGAATATGATTATCAAGAAGGAGACTCGAATTGTGGTCATTAAGGGGGAGTATTATAAGTTATCTAAGCCAAGTGCATACTACATGCAGTAATGCTATAGAGTCAGACTGACTCAAACAAACTGATTATCAGACAGTCCTTTATGTAATTTTTAAAAAAAATTTGACACCCAACCAAAACAAAAATAAAACCTCAAATATAATATTTATGTAACCCTAGTTGAGACTACTCTAAACTTAAATATTAATTAAAAATGTTTAAAATTTTAATGATTTTAATATATTTTATTTGACGATTCAACAAAATAAAAACTCAAATATAATATTATAGAATCCTATTTGAAACTAGCCTAAAGTTAAATATTAATTAAAAATATTTAAAATTTTAATGATTTTAATATATTTTATTTGACGATTCAACAAAATGAAAACTCAAATATAATATTATAAAACCCTATTTAAGACTATCCTAAACTTAAATATTAATTAAAAATATTAAATATATGGCCGAATAGCAGACTCTTAAATTTCGGGTTGAAAATGAAATTCTAAATTTACATTAAGAACTAGTGTGTTGAGAGTCTGATCGAGTCTATCTGGCTTATTGGGATTATTCTACCACAGGTCACCAAATCCATAAAATCATACACTTATAAATTGAAGTACTCGTTATCACTTTGAAATTCATTCGAAAAAGGAACGAAATTATTAAATAGTGTGAAAATAGTGAGTGAAATTTGTACTCTGTAATTTCCCATTTTTATATAAATAAAAAGTAATATTTTTTACGGTGGAAGAGGGTTTAACCCTGAAATGTTGAAACGCCGAACCACGTTATATATCATATTTTATTTTATATTTACGTTTTGAATATATTATTTAGTTATTAGTGCTGTTTTTATAATGTTTCAAATGAATCGTAAGTTTTGGAAAGATAACCAAATCTGGATATAGTTTTCTTCAATTTGATGACCACAGAGAATGACTTCATAGGTACATCACATTTACCTATCATTTGTGAGAACAAATGATTTGACTTGCTTTTGCCTTTGGTCTATTTTCTCATTTTTCTTTAACGTATCATTGTCGAGAACATATGATTTAACTCACGGAGTTTAGTCTTTTAATGGCATGCTTACCATTTCTTTCCTGTTTCGGTTGGTTAATGTTAATTAGCGACCACCCCTTTACGAAAATACGCCCTTTTTTCAAAAATAATTGTAGAGGTATTGTTATTTCTAACACAATTATAACGGAAAAAAAAAGGATTTAACTGTTATATGCTTACAATTCTTTAATCTTTTTTTCGAACCGATTATTCTCTGCCTCTCTAGCGATTTGCACCTAGACAATTGTATAATTAAATAACTTGTATATAGAACTTGCCTGGTTCCATCATATACTAATTAACAAATTAATTTGGTGCAAATGCATTTTCATTTTGACCCTTCATTGTGTGTGACGACTAAGAGGTTGCGTCTTGCTTGGTTGCGGTTTCATAACAAATTTGGATTTTTCCGGAGGTAGAAAATTATTTTCGTGATTCATGAGTTCTTTTGAAGCTAATTCTAATTTTTCGAGACAAACAAACAAAATGCACTCCTGTATTTTCTTTTATAGGAAAAAAGACTTTACGTTGCACCTTAAAAAAGGCCTAAATGTAGTTAACACGTCGAAGCATTCCCAAAATTGTAGGGATCCTACATATTCAAGCCAGAAACTATTTGCTATTATTTCAAAAAAAAAAAAACTATTTGCTCATCACCAAAATGTAAAGCAACCGGCCAAAGACAACAGTTAAAAAGAAAAACCCAAAGCAATACAATACAAAAACAACATTTGATTATAATAAAAACGTTGAATTGTTAATGCCTTGTTAAGCTTTACCAGCCAAATGTTTCCCGTGAACATTTTGTTTATTCTATAACTTGGCATTAGGGCCTATTCAATATCTATAAGAATGGAAGAAATGAGATTGTTTGCCTAGGTGCAATCTAAATATGCCTTACTGATATTTTATTTTCTTCTCATTTCTTGGTACTTTCCTAAGGGATCCCCTCTTTAAATTATGCCTTCAAAGTCAATTTCATTATAATTTTCATATCCATTTAAACAAAAGTTTCAACAAAGATAAAAGATTTTGGAGTCGGTTGAAAATGGAAGATACATCCGTAGAAAGGAAATCAGTTTGTGGGATATTTAGCGTAGTTTGTTGGCCTAGAAATTCAACGTCCGCAGGTTCGCTCCCATCGAATAATATTAAAAACAATGGCAATGGTGAGGCACCAAAGACCCCAACCATATCCAAGCGGCGTCGTGGCGGTTCTGATGAGTCCGCCATGTCACCTAATAAGCAGGCCGATAGGATCATTGCCAGGCCAGGGCCTAACCATCTTAAGGTACCTCCTACACACCAACAAATTCGACATCCTAATCAAATCAAAACAACAAATTCTGTACAAAAGCCAATGATGAAAACTAATAATCCCCAGGGGTATTACGATCAATCAAAAAAGGTCCCGTATGGATCCACAGGGATCTCGGGGGAGTTGGAGAGTATGATGTCTGAGTACCAAAAGTCAAAAGTTGTTGGAACGCTTCTCAGGGCGTCTTCTGGAAACGTTATGTTAGTGGGGAGCTTAGGAAATCTAAAACAATGTCCCACCGCCCATGTCTGCGGTGGGACTAGAAATTCAAAAATCACAGCTAGTTATGTACAAACACCAAAAAATGTTAGTAATGTACAAACATCGAAAAATGTTAGTAATGTACATTTACCAGAAATTGTGAAAAAGAAGGGGGAAGAGATGAGGAAAAATCCAGCTGCATTGTGTAGGACATTATCTACTAGGATGGATCCCGAAGAATTGAAGATTTTGGGAAATGAGGATTATAAAAATGGGAATTTTGAAGAGGCCTTGGTTTTGTATGACGCGGCTATATATCTCGACCCGAATAAGGCCTCTTATAGAAGTAATAAAAGTGCAACTTTGACAGCTCTTGGGAGGCTACTCGAGGCCGTTTTCGAGTGCAGAGAGGCTCTACGTATCGAACCGCATTATCAGAGGGCTCATAATCGGTTGGCAACTTTATATGTGAGGTAAATATAATATTGTATTTCACTTTCCAATAAGGATTTAAGTGCGAGCAATTTTTTGTACAATCAAGAGACCAAGGAAAAGGATATAAGTAAGGTCTCTGTGTAGTATTTTCGGAACATGATGTTTTCTCTTGTTACATGCCGTTTTTAATAATTATGTAGCCATTTCCCCTTTGGTCATCCAATTCTTTAGAGATTACAAGCCTAGAAAAACAAAATCGTCGCAGATTGGAGGATTATCTGTCACATCTATTTGTTTCTACTTAAAGAGGGCGGCATAATTATAGTACTCCGTAAAATAAGTTTTGTGAAAGTTTAGCTGGCTGAATTGAGCATTTCACTAGGGAAAAATCCAAACTGCTTACCAATGAGAGGATGAAGAATAATCGGTATTTGGAATGCAAACACTTTTGAAAGATTAACGTTGCGCACTTGTGCTTTAGCTCGTGATATTGATTCCGGCACTACAAGAAAAAGTTCATTTAGCATCATAAAATTTTTTCGGTTATGTTGTTAAGATGGGTGTGGCTAAATTTTAATAACAGCTTAACAACAAATTATATTGCTAAAATTTAACGACAAGCACTTTACCAAGATAACTCAAAAAGTTTTATGATGCTAAATGAACTTTTTCTTTTACTGCGGAAAATAGTTCGGGAAAACAAAAGTGTTATAGTGTAAGCGAATATTCCTTATTCATTTTCCATTTGCTTTCTAGAACAAAGTAACAATATGCTTCAGACCTAAAATTACTCAAAATGTGTAACTGCGCATTAAAAGGAAATTAGAAATTCTTCTTAATGACCGATAGAATAATGAACTTTGATTTGGCAGATTAGGAGACGCAGAAAAAGCAATGTATCATTATAAACTCGCTGGTGACGATGTTGACCCTGATGTATTGACTAAAGCTAAAAAGCTTCAGATTCATCTCAGTAAGTGTACCGAGGCAAAGAAGCACCGTGATTTTAATACGTTGGTCAAGGAGACTGAGCTTGCTATATTAGCTGGGGCCGACTCAGCACCGCAGGTGAGCGCAGGGCATATCATTTCTGTGTCACATGCAAATTTATTTTTCATTGGTTCCTTATTGATTCTTTTTTTTAAAATTCCCTTCGTGTTAGATTTTTTCGTTACGGGCGGAGACAATGTTGAAGTTACGTAGGCACGGGGAGGCTGCTGAAGAATTGGCAAAGGGACCGAAGTTTGATGTGGACAGTTGCACCACATTTTTGGGGGCGATTGGAAATGCCTGTATATTAATTATAAGGGCTCAGGTTGATACAGCTGCCGGCCGGTATATATTTTTCAAACCAATTCGAATTGGATGCATGTTTGCACTAACTTGATGATATTGATCAGGAGACATTTAGTCCTTGTTCAGTTGTTTGAATATATTTTAAAATAAATAAATTTTTACAGTGCAAAATTTTATTTATATTATAAAAATAGCGATTTAGCCTCCCATATTGCCTTATTTAGTTACCCTAGCTCAACCAGTGCAATAACATGAAGATGTTTAATACTATTATTCAAACAAAGATCCCTAAACATACATCGGAAAATCAACACATTCTTTGTGTTAGCCAATCCCATAATTTTTTCAGAGTAAACCTTTATCTTTTCAAATGATAAATATGTTGGAAAGATGAAATGATAAATATGTTAGAATATTATACTAAAACACATGATTTATTATCGGTTTTAGTATTTATTAATTAACAATTAATGAATGATTTATTAGAGAATAAATGTAAGCAATGTTGTATAAATATATTATTTATATTGTACATATATCTTTATTGTTGTATAGTAAGTGGTTTTGTGTGTAGAGTACGGGTTACATACGTAAGATCAAATGACCGGTTCTTACAGAATATATTTTAACGTTCACAACTTTAGATGGAGTGGAGAACCATTGAAAAAGTTGTAGCACAAAATTTTAGTAGATATGTCTTTACTACAGTAAACGGTTGAGTTCCGACTTTTTGTGCTGGTATACTTAGAATATATTGAACAAGACAAAGTGGTATTATTTTATGTTACTGACCGGAATAAAATAATTACACATAAAGAATTATTATGATTATTTATACTCTTAATTCTTAGATTATTTTTTATACACATATTTATAATGTATACTGCTTTGATTTGCAATGAGTGAGATTTGTTGTGGTCAACAAACCCGTACGTTGGGCAGTAACATTATTTATGTGGTGTGTGTATAATTGACGGAATTCACGTCACTTAAACAGAATTGATGTTATCCACTCGAGAAGCTTAGAAGTTTTGTTTGTGTCAAATCTTTGAAGTGAATTTTATATCCGACACAACAAATAAGTTAAGTGGTAAGGTCGAGTATGCCAAGTAAACTAATTGCCAGTGAATTATTTACTCGGTGGATATCTGTAATTTTAACGTGAGAATATATTTAATTATTTAATAGTGTGTTCTTAAATATTATTTTGAGAAGAAATAAGAGTGCAATTATATTTTCTAACGGAAATAAATATAATTTACTGATATATTATTTTATGATTATAAAAGTATTAATTAGATAATATTATATTAGTTAAGCTATAATCTAAGAAGAGTTAGAGACGTAGGTTAAGTAGAAGTTTTATTTTTTTTGTGCATCAAGTCTCTACTGTAGTCTATAAATACACTTCTATTCTTTGAAAAAGATACATAGTCTCATAAAAAAAAATCCAGTGTTTCTAGCCGTTTGAGTGTCAATCTCTATAAGGAGTAAGCAGTATTATAGGAATACGGTAGAAAATCAAGTGTAATCGAGTCTACCCATCAGAGGTATTTCTGTATCGTATTTGTATAATTTATAAACACTATAATTAAGATCCAATATCAGCTTTTCCGCTGTAAAATAAAACATTTTTCCAACAAAATATAGATGGTCGGTTCATTCCGAGCCAAATATGTTTCTTGGAAATGATTCTTTGTATTTCCCACAGCTTCGACGAGGCAGTTGAGGCAGCTCAACAAGCAGCTCAGCTCGATGGAACCAACAAGGAAGTAAACACAGTGTTGCACAGAACTCGGGCCATGGCTATGGCCCGAGCCAATGGTAATGATTTTTTTCTTGCCCAAAAATATGGAGAGGCTTGTATGGCATATGGAGAAGGACTCAACCATGACCCATGTAACTCGGTCTTATTGTGTAACCGAGCAACTTGCAAGTATAAACTCGTCCAATATGAAAAAGCAATTGAGGACTGTAATACTGCACTTAGCGTGCGTCCATCTTATAGAAAAGCCCGGTTAAGACGAGCCGATTGCTATGCCAAGGTAAACATTATAGTATGATTTAGTTATATTGGGTTATGAATTATAACCTTGCAGAAATGACCAATGGCCTTCTTTTAAGCGAATGAATTTTTGGTAACACTAGCATAATTTGAGATTATGTCTCTCTGATTAGCAGCATACGGAGTTTCTCTGAAAACAATTACAGAATATTGATGACCGAAGATCAAGTTTCTAGATGATAACAACATAAATAGGTCAAACACCTTGAAGATATAACTAGATTACTGTATTGCGTTCACAAGGAACCCGAGTCTGCCGTCTAACTACTGAATAATTAAGTCTTATAACTAACTGAGACGTAAGTCAAGAAATGAAGAGAGATGAAAAGACAGTGGAGTTCATGTATTGTTTCCCGCTACTAATTAAAACCAATCTTTTATTCTTTATTCACTTGTTAATCATTATCTAAGTTTATGCATAAAATGAACCCGTATGGAGAAAATGTTGCATTTTGGACATGATTCACCCATTAACTGTCGATTTTGTTTAAAAAAAAAATCAATTTTTAATTTATTATTTTTCGGTATTATATAGTTGGAGAAGTGGGAGGCATGTATACAAGATTACGAGTTATTGGTAAGGGAAACACCTGAAGACAAGGAGGTATGCCAGGCCTTAAAGGATGCCCAGATTCAGCTTACAAACAAATAGCTAAATATTGATCATCAACAAGACGTGTAGAGGACTATGTTTTTGACATTGAGGGCAACAAAGCTCATAAAGCTCTTAGTTATTATTTGTCATTGTTTTAATTAAAAGTTTTTTGTACAAATCAGTCGTAGCATGATCATTTATCTTAATTTTTTTAGTGTTAAGAGGGTCAAATACAACAAAATGGATAATTCAGTCTGTAAAAGAAAATTAATCTTAGTCGTATATACTACCATACAAAAATAACAAATTGTGTCGGCAATATATATCTTAATAACAGGATAACTCCCCAGATTACAAAAAGAAAAAAAAAACAAGACAACTCCCCAGCTTAAGTTGATAAAAGTAGTACCAAAGGTCAACCAACACAAGCCCGTAAAAGTATAGCAGAAGTTTTTATATCAGTGATTGAACAACCAAAGAGCAAGTCAAAAGTATTTAAATGCAATATTTTTTACTTACTAACAAACACGCACTAAAAATGAATGAATGATGTCTCATAGAGTTCTGCAACAACAGAAAGGGCAACAATGGCTCACAATATTGGACAACCAAATTTACATAAAACGCAAATTATGACATTTTTAGCTATTATATTGCCACTTTCATCCTAAATTTCTCATTTCCGCAAGACCCATCAAACAAATATACCTGTACATATAATCACCTTTGTAAGAACTCTGTTAGGACAGAACTGGCCCTCATCGTATCAGCTCTTTGTCTTCTCGTGTCGACCATGTTCTGTTGTATGCTCTGAATACTTATATTTGTCTGTCGCTTATGGACAATTCATCTAATCTCTGCCTATAAAGGGCCAAATTCTGCATTAAGAAAAGATAGGTAAAAGCCAATAAGTACTAAAACGGTTAAACTAGTAAAACACCTCAAACACAATTAACACAACAATGTAGACATGTAATTCACTTTTCCTAATATTACTGGGGAGTGGAGCAGAGCAGTTTTATCCTAAATGATATAGACTCATGCCTTATGTACCATATATTATCGCACGTAAGCTGTGCAAGAGAACTTTGACATAATATGATGGAAATGACTGCGCTAAACAGGTTACGGCAATTTGAGATGTTCTACAAAATGAACCATTTTATCGATTATGTATCTGGAACATTTCCATTACAATCTATGCCAGTCCCTAAATCCAAATTGCAACAGTAATTAAACGATTGGTTTGACTCCCCAGACCACTGATTTATATCCATGAATCTCAATACTTAAATTTAACAGAAATACTGCACCGAATCTCTCATAATAATTGAGAATGTATGACCTACCAACTACAAAATTCAATTGCATCAACCGCATATATATATTTTAAAGTGGAAAAAAGGGGATGTATAAGCCTCCTAAAGAAATACTCCTAATACATTATCTCAGTACAGTAAAACTTCTATAAATTAATAGCGTAAGCAACAACTTCTTTACTAATTTTGAGAGTTACTTAAAAATAGATATACTATTTTAGCACAGTTGCCCAAGTTGGGACCAGTTTTTATTTTATTTTAGAGAGGTTATTAATTAATCGAGTATTGATTTATAAAGGTTTTATTGTAACTGACCTTGCGAAAAAATAAAGGTAAATCTGATGATATATTGAGGTGATATGGATCATTGCGGGATTTTCTATTCAGCTCATTCAAATACAACTGGTTAATATTTGAAGCAAAATGAGCAAATGAACTGTAATATGGCTGTATTTTCTTTATTCTGATCAGTTTCCCCTGGAACAGTAAAATTGGTCTGCTCAGCTTGTGAGCCTGCTGTCTTTTCTTCCAGGCATTGATATATGCTTAACTTTCAGAAAAAGAAATTAAAAAACTGTAACAAGGTGAATATTTGTTCGTACCCTAGTAAAAGCGTATACTCCAGCTTCGTCTGATCCTAAGGGACTCCCCCTTCTGATAAATCTTCCTTCTGTATATATGTAGAGCATTGGTGTCCCATTTGACAGCTCCAAACTGATGACCTGTCAATAATCCGATAGCAGGTTAAGAAGCAAAATCAACTTTTATGAGTAAAAGAGCTTACTAATTTCTGGAATTACACATCTACATGAAAATTAGTATTGAATAATGTAATCAAGCTTTACTGAAAAGCAAAGAAAGTGGCAGAGAAAAACCAAGATAAGAAAAAAAAAATACATTTTGCCATATAGAATAGGTTTTGGCACTTAAAAGCACAAAGGATACTTGTTTCATCGCAATTAACCAATACTAACAGTCGAGAAAATTACACTTTTAGTGTCCTGTGTTAACATAAATTCTTTATTTAGTGTACTCGTGATTGAGAATATTTGATTTAGTATACTCAGTTTACCAATTAAACTTGATTTAGTGTCCTAAGATATAAAATTCTTGATTTAATGTATCGAGTTTGGCAAATAAACTTGATTTCGTGTACTATTGTCAACTTTTGGACGAAAATAGAATATATGACCTCACATGTGAGTTTTACACGTGATTTCGTATACTACATAAAGCCAAAAAATTGAGGGAAATACGAGTGTATACTGTTTAAGAGTAAATTATACTATTATGTAACCAAAATAATTTACTATTTACCCTTACTCGTAAGAAAAAAAAGGTCACGTGTGTATATTATGTTCCATACAAAACTTTAATAATTACTTGATTAAGTTGGTAAACTCGGTACAATAAATCAAGAATTTGAAACCTCGGTACTAAATCAAGTTTATTTGGTAAACTCACTATTGTGAAACCATAGTCACTTAATTGGAATTTTGTGACATGGCACTAAAGTGTAATTTTCCAACAATCTAACGCCAACTCCTTAATCCTAATAAAAGTGTTAGATGCAATAATATAGCTAGTAAGAGCAAATAAACAGTGTTTACCTCCTCGGAAGTTAAGTTGTCAAGATACATTATTATAGCCCTCAGTGAATTCGCATGTGCTGCAACCATTACATGCCTTCCCTTTACAAGCTGAGGTTCAATCTACAAAATTATCCTTGTCAAAAAACATAACTTTCTTGAAAATCACAAAACGTGATGTTTCTGCAAATTGTAAACAATCACTCGTATCCGTAAACTAAAAACTTACATGATCTCTAAAATAAGCAACAGCTCTTTCAGAAGTCATTTCCAAGCTTTCTCCATTAGGAGGGCAAGTGTAATAAGTTCTACGCCATGCGTGAACTTGCTCCTTTCCGTATAATTTAGCTGTTTCTTTCTTATTGAAACCCTGCAAGTCCCCATACCTGAATTATATTTAGACGCTTTTTATTTCAAAAAAATTCACGCGTGAAATTTAGCATAGATGAAAACAGATGAGGAGAAACTAAATTACATTCTTTCATTCAGTTGCCAAGCTCTCACAATCGGGATTGTTTCGCTCATAGTGTTTTCACTGTGAATTTGGGTCCATAGCTTGGCACGTTCATTGTGGTTGTGAGTTACCACTGGCACCTGAAATCTTATTTTTTTAATATTAATACATAAAAAGAAATATACTTGATCAAGAAACAAAAGCAAACAAAATTGGGACTCTACAGAAATCTGCTTAGAAAACAAAAAACAACGAGAGTTGCGAATTCTTTTTTCAGAAACTGTTTATACGTGGTCATTTTCCATAGTAATTTACTGTGAACCTAAAAAGAACAACTTTCAGGTCTTCAAACTGACACATATATCGCTTCAGTTTTTAGAGTAGAAAATTAGTTTTAGAGAGAGAGAGGGAAAAAAAACAGGCTTAAGTAAAATTTATTATCATTGTTTTACTTTGGAGGTACCTTCTGGCAACGGTGTTGGGTCATTGCCAGCATGACAGTCATCTGTGCACGAGCCAATGCAGATGTGAAAATAATATCGATAGGAATACTACTTATTCGTTTTCCAGCTTCAATAGCTTCTTCTATGCCTTTCTCCGTTAATGGCACATCAACACAACCAGAAAATAGATTCATCTCGTTCCAATATGATTCCCCATGCCGGATCAAAATTAAACTAGCTTCACCTGTAAAAGACCGATATCATTGTATAAAAAGGTTAAATCTTAGAATCACAGATAAGACGGACTAGAAATACTCAGATGACTAAATATATGCTGCATTAGTGTTAGTAAAAGAGAAAATGGTCTAGTCGAATTCAAATTTTGGACACCAATGTACACAAAATCATGCAATTGATGTATTAACTCGTCAAAATTCAACAAACTACATACCAATCTACAAAAACCCAAACAATTATTAAACCTCGGAATTTAGAAGCTCTTAAAAGCTTCAATTATAATGTTGGAGTGTAGATTCGTGCCTATATATCAGCGTAATTGAACAATTAGTACATACAAAGTTTTTTTGACTTAAGATTTTGTGTACTAATTGCTTCATCTCGTGTAGATTGGTCATGAATTTTTAATTATTTTATTAATAAGGTGCTAATTGCTAAAAGTTGACAAATTAGTGAAAATAAGTGAATATTTATCCGCAATTACCTGATTCTCAGTACTGATTAATAAAAACAGTTATGACATCACAATTCAAAGTAAATTTGTGGCAAAAAAATTTGAAAAGTAACGTAAAATGGTATCTCATTCATAATGTGTGCTTCTAAGATTCCATTATTGATAGTAATACTCACTGGGAATCGTTTCAATATCTTCATCGCTGTTGTCCGAGAACATAACTGGATTTACCGATGTAGAAATATGTGAAGATGCCTCCACTGTGCAATTTCTATGCAAACTTAAGCTGTAGCTTTCTTTTCTATGCAATTTAAAACCGATTTTTATGCCTTTTGTGCGCAATCTTACAGTAAAATTCCCAAATTTACAACAGGTACCACAATCATCTAACAGTCGCAGAGTACTAATGGGCTTAAGTGCTGGATTGAACGAAATTGAATTCATCTCAGTGATCTAGTCAAAACAATAACATGCTAAATTAGCAAAAAAAAAATGCGGGAGTAGTATAAACAGCCACTTTATCAGCTAATTTCAATTAAAAGAAACTTTATCCTTCAACCATAATTGGAAGATCCTAGTTTTGCTCAACTAGAGGTTTTAAAAAACTCAAAAATGAATTCCCAATATAATCAAGGGCCCGTTTGGCAAACACCAAAAAGTGTCCTGCTTCGCAGTGTACTCTTAAGTATATAAGTTTGTTAAACAGAACCTGAATTATATACAATTATTTACAGTTCAAAAGCCAATATGGTTAAATTATTGTTTTAAAGTACCAAAATTCAGGATTTTCCCAAAACAGTTAAATTCGTCTAATTTAAACTATTACTCCTAATAGTATAAATAACAAATCTTAACATTTCTTCTGGAAAATTGCACCCTTTTTCACCATCCACCAGAAGAAGCTAACAATATATCTTAGTATTGTTTTAAAGTATCAAAATTCAGAATTTTTCAAAACAGTTAAATTTGTCTAATTTATACTACTACTCCTAACAGAATAAATAACAAATCTTAATATTTCTTCTGAAAATTAAACCCTTTTTCACCCTCCACCAGAAGAAGCTAACAATACATCTTAGTATTGTTTTAAAGTATCAAAATTCAGAATTTCTCAATACAGTTAAATTCGTCTAATTTATATAGTTTATACTACAACTCCTAACAGAATAAATAACAAATCAATATTTCTCCTGAAAATTAAACCCTTTTTCACCCTCCACCAGAAGAAACTAACAATGCATCTTAGTATTGTTTTAAAGTATCAAAATTCAGAATTTCTCAAAACAGTTAAATTCGTCTAATTTATATTACTACTCAAAATAGAATAAAAAACAAGAATTATTATTTCTTCTGAAAATTAAACCCTTTTTCACCCTCCGTCAGTAGAAGCTAACAATAAATCTTATTGTTCTAAAGTATCATAATTCAGAATTTTCTCAAAACAGTTCTATTAATTCATACCACTACTCCTAATAGAATAAATAACAAATCTTTATATCTTTTCCGAAAATCAAACCCTTTTTCACCCTCCACCAAAAGAAGCTAACAAAAGTAAAATGTTTAAAAAAACGCAACAAAACGAGCCGATTGTATGAATCACATTTCCAGGACAAATATTCTAAGGGTTGTATATAGTTTCTGCCATTTTGTAAATTTAGAAAAACACCTCAATACCATCTTCATCTGTGCTAATCATATTCATTATTACATATTTTATTTTCTCGGGTACAAAAACAATTCAATACAATTTCATCTGTGCTAATCATATTCTTATTAAATATTTTATATCTCGGGTTGTAGTTTCTGCCATTTTCTTTATGTTTATTAATTCTAAATATATAACTTATAAACTAGCATCATTCCTAACTGATCAGGCCTCTAAAGCCATTTTAAATAAATAAAAATTCTCAAAATGACCTTATTTCTAAAAAAAAATTGGAGTATTAAAATTTAGAATATTCTCTAAAGAGTTAAAATGGCCTAATTCATACTACTACTCCTATTAGACTAATAAATGTAGTTTCTGCCATTTTGTAAATTTAGAAAAACTATTCAATACAATTTTCATATCTGTGGTAATCATATTCTTTGCTACATATTTTATTTTCTCGCCTACACAATGATTTTCTTCATGTTTTTCAATTCTAGAAAAAACCCATTTCACAATTCAAGATATATAACTTATAAGTTATAAACAAACATCATTCCTAACTGATCAGGCCTCTAAAATCTTTTTAAAAATAATAATAATATAAATGAAGAGCATGTAAACATTAGAGGGAAATAAACAGAATACCTTGTTGTTGATGAGATTCCACGACCAGCTTTGTTAATTACGATGGACTTTTTATATTCAAAAAATGTTTTTCAATTAAAAACCTCCAAATATGGGTTCTTATCAATTTGGTTCTATAATACTCCCACAAAGTGCTGTAAACAAACGTGCTATACCCCGTAATTTTTTCATATCAAATTTTAGTTTTTTTCATTTTGCTAATTTTTATATGAAAATTTTGATGGCTAAAGTTATATATATTTTCGTAGTAGATATTTGTTTAGAAACGGAGCGATTATAATAATAAATTATGATTGCTCCACATTTTTGTGGTTGTAATATTGTTATGATTATTAAAAGATAATAAACAAATAAAAATAATAATATAGGGTTATTATAAATAAATTAATAAGAAACGTGAAATTTTATGTAAATATAAACGGTTTCTATAAAATGTGTTATTTTTGAGTAAATGATTGAGTTAAACTATCATACCAGCAAATAACTAGTATCATGAAATAAAAACTTCAAATTTTTATTTTTTACACGTGGTTTCACGAGACAATTATAAAGTAGGACGGAGAGACTGTGTTTATTTTATTAATTCCTAGGTCTTTTTTGCAATTTGACTTCTTTTTTTGATAATCTAAACTTTTGACTTTTTATGTGGTACAGATATTTAGTTACAAAAATTTCCCAATACATACAAGTATTTAGACTTAATGTTCACAAGAACTCTACAACTATATAAGCCTCTCTATGGGACGGGAAAAATAACAATTTTTGTGTATGAATAAAAAAATTTAAGACTTTTGTGTATGAATAAATGATGCCAGGAAAAATAACAATTTTAATTCAAATTTTTTTTACTGAGTAACTGAGTTTAAAATGTTCTATTTTTTATATCAATAATGGGAAACCTAATTTTAATTTATCATAACGTGGAAAATAACGTGGAAAGTATAAAAAGTGTTTTGTGTGTGTGTGTGTGGACATTACACTCAAATCCAGTGAACAAATTACTCATTAGTAATGCATTACATGTTTTTTAAATAGAGTGCCGCACAGAATAAATTCTGTTTTTACACCATAACAAGTGAAAACGAAGAGTAAGCATTGTAGCTTCCTCTTTAATTTCCCTTGAATAAAAGAGCAAAACTACAATGTATCGTGTTGAAAAGAAAATGAAATATTGAAACAACAATAACCGATTGTATCAACTGATCAAAATTAATTAAACAACATTGTGAAGTGATAACCTGATATTTAAAAATAAATACGTTTATTCAATCAAAGCAATTTACAATTGAAAAAAAATAATAATCAAGTGTTTGTATCTAATTAACTTTAAAAAAGATTGGATTTTATTTTGGGTCAATGTCCAAAACATACAATGTGTTATAAAATATTATCAAAACATACAAGTCAAACAAATTATTATCAAAACATACAATTGACCCAAATAGAAAAAAATATATATATTTCTCATCCATCACCTACCAAAAAATTTCTCTTTCTCCTCTCTCTCTTTCTAAATCATAAATTTTTTTTCACAAAAGACTACCTTATTTAATGTTAAAATGACTTCTAAACCGAAAAAAATAAAATTACAACAAAAAATAAAAAAAATTCAAAAAAGTCGAGAACCCGAAAAAACCCAAAAAATGCTGAAAAAACCTTTACAAAAGCCGGGAATCCGAGAAAATGGTAAAAAAAAAAAAAAACAATAAAAATCCAAAATCACCAAAAAATGAAAAAAGTTAAAAAAGTCGAGAATCCGAAAAAAGCCAAAAAAGACTGGAAAAACCTTTTAAAAAGTCGGGAATCCGAAAAAGCCCAAAAAATGGTTAAAAAGTAAAAAAAAACAAAGAAAAATCCAAAATCACAAAAAGAATGAAAAAAGTTCACGAAAGTCGAGAATCCGAAAAAACCAAAAAAGTGCTGAAAAAACCTTTAAAAAGTCGGGAATCCGAAAAAACTCCAAAAAAGTGGCAAAAAACAAAAAAAAAACAAGAAAAATACAAAATCATAAAAATATATAAAAATAAAGTTCAAAAAAGTCGAGAATCCGAAAAAAGCCCCAAAATATGGTAAAAAACAAAAAAAAAACAAGAAAATTACAAAATTACAAAAAAAAAATTGAAAAATGAAAAAAGTTCAAAAAAGTCGAGAATTCAAAAAAAATCCAAAATATGCTGAAAAACTTTTAAAAAAGTCGGTAACCCGAAAAAACCCAAAAGAATGGTTAAAAAAAACCAAGAAAAACCAAGAAAAATCCAAAATTACAAAAAAATGAAAAAAGTTCAAAAAAGTCGAGAACCCGAAAAAACCCAAAAAAGGCTGGAAAACCCTTTTAAAAGGTCGGGAACCCGAAAAAGCCCAAAAAATGGTTAAAAAAAGTAAAAAAACAAAGAAAAAATCAAAAATCACAAAAAGAATGAAAAAAGTTCACAAAAGTCGAGAACCCGAAAAAAGCAAAAAAATGCTGAAAAAACCTTTAAAAAGTTGAAAACCGGAAAAAACTCCAAAAATGTGGCAAAAAAAAAAACCAAGAAAAATCCAAAATCACAAAAATATGTAAAAATAAAGTTCAAAAAAGTCGAGAATTCGAAAAATATGGTAAAAAACAAAAAAAAAATAAGAAAATTACAAAATTACAAAAAAAAATGAAAAAAGTTCAAAAAATTCGAGAATCCATCAAAGCTCAAAATATGCTGAAAAAACTTTTAAAAAAGTTGGTAACCCGAAAAAACCCAAAAAAATGGTAAATAAAAATAAATAAACCAATAAAAATCCAAAATAAAAAAAAATGAAAATGAAAAAAGCTCGAAAAGCCCAAAAAATTCGATTGCGTATACATTTTTCTTATTTTTTATGCATTCTTTTGAATTGTGTATTTAATTTTTTTTATTATGTATGTACTTTTTTGATTGTATATGCCATTTTCTTGATCGTTTATGCATTTTTTTGGATTGTGTATGCAACTTTTTCGATTGCGTATTCATTTTTTTGGATTATGTATGGCTCTTTTTTATTGGTTATGCACTTTTTAACATTGTGTATGCACTTTTTAAATTGGATAGACAATGGTGTTTTTTCATATTGTTTGCAAAATTACATTGTGTATGCAATATGAAATCATCACTTTTTATGTGCAATGTATAACAATGTAGTGTGTATGCCTGTATTGCGTATTCCCGTATTAAAAAACATGTATAAATTATGTGTTGTGTATGCATGTATTAAATAAAATGTATAAATAATGTATTGTGTATGTCCGTATTAAAAAACATGTATAAATTATGTATTCTGTATGCCTGTATTAAAGAGCATGTATAAAAAGTGTATTGTGTATGCATAATAAGAAAAACACAAAAAATAGACAATGTCAATGAATACAGAATGTATTGTGTATGACTGTATTAAAGAGCGTGTATAAACAATGTATTGTGTATGCCTGTATTAAAAAGCATGTATAAAATATGTATTGTGTATGTCTGTATTAAAGAGCATGCATAAATAGTGTATTGTGTATGCCCGTATTAAAAACATGTATAAACTGTGTATTGTGTATGCATGTATTAAAGAGCATGTATAAAATATGTATTGTGTATGCCCGTATTAAAAAAATATGTATAAATTGTGTATTGTGTATACTTATATTAAAGAGCATGTGTAAAATATGTATTGTGTATGCCTGTATTAAAGAGTATGTATAAATAGTGTATTCTGTATGCCCGTATTAAAAAACATGTATAAACTATGTATTGTGTATGTCTGTATTAAAGAGTATGTATAAATAATGTATTTTGTATGCCCGTATTAAAAAAGCATGTATAAACTGTGTATTGTGTATACATGTATTAAAGAGCATGTATAAAATATGTATTGTGTTAAAGAGCATGTATAAACACTATATTAACAATTTAATCGGCATTTTTCATATCGAGGAACAGAATATGTCAACAACACATCACTTTTATCTAAATACGACCAAATATCACAAATTTTAGCCACCAAAATTTCAAAACTTATATCGATCTGAATTGCAATTATAACCATCTTAGAACTAGTAACCGTGACAACATCTAGATTGCACATCATCAAAATACTGCTCATTGCACTACAAAACAAAATAAACAAAACACACAAAAAGTGTAAATGGATAAACAATGTATTGTGTATGCCTGCATTAAAAAACATGTATAAAAGATGTATTGTGTATGTCTGTATTAAAGAACATGTATAAAAGATGTATTGTGTATGTCTGCATTAAAGAACATGTATAAAAGATGTATTGTGTATGCATGTATTAAAAAACATGTATAAAAGATGTATTTTCTATGCATGTATAAAAAGAACATGTATAAAAGATGTATTGTGTATGTCTGTATTAAAAAACATGTATAAAAAATATATTGTGTATGCCTGTATTAAAGAACATGTATAAAAAATATATTGTGTATGCATGTATTAAATAACATGTATAAAAAACACAATACATCTTTTTTGTGTATGGATAATAAACAAAACACAAAAATAAAGCAGTCTCAACGGATACACAATGTACTGCGTATGGATTTATAAAAGAGCGTATATAGCAATGTATTGTGTATGACTATATTAAAGAGCATGTATAAACACTATATTGCATATGTGTATATGATAAAACCATAACTTTGTTCGGTAGCGTTAGGTTTTCAACAATAATATAATATTAACTATATAATAAACGATGAACACTTCTTGATATTTATTACTTATTCGGCAATTGCCCTTGTTCGGATTACAATTTCTTTCTAACAATTATGCTCGACTTAACTATTTGATCTCTCTTCTTAGTCTTTCTCCTTCTTCTTCGGTACTCGGCTCTTTCTCTGCTCGGATTGTTTCTTGGCGTGATAAGCTTTGACTAATTTCTCTCTTTTCTCTACTTCTCTCTATATTTTTTGTATAGATTTTCTGGTCCTTCTTTAGGGGGGGGGGATAGTTGGCTATTTATAGGCAACTATGTCTTTTAGGATGTTGACAAATGTCTTCATCTCTGGGGATGTTTCAGACATGGGTCCCCAGCTAAGTGGGCTTGGGCTTTTTAATAAAGGTGTGATAACCCTTTAAGCATTGGATACCCCGTTAGGATATATGGGCTGATTAATACCCGAATATAATATTCGGGTCCAATTTTTATGTTCTATCAAGTGCTCCCTGATTTTCTCGGTGTGATTTCCACGTCGAGGGAGTCATGATTGGTCTGTCGAAGAGATTACTTCGGTCTAGCTGTTCTCTATGTTTCATTCGACGAATGCCCCTATTTATAACTGCTCCTTGGGACCCACGTAATGTCTTGGGAATTTGCAAACTTGTCATTTAACTTGGATATGACCCTTGATATCTTTCTTCGAGGATACCCTTCACCTTTCCAAAAATCACCTTATTATAAATGGGAATACCCTTCCCACAATTACTTATTCCATCACCACCCTGCTTGTGACTCAATGGCTTCTCCCCCTGATTCTACTGGAGATAATTCTTCAGATTATGTGGCTTATTTAGAGAATGAAGTCAAGAAAACCCGGGTCTTGAAAAAGAAGCTGGCGGATATGACCAAAAGGCTGTCTGATATGGACGCGGCTCATCACGTGACGATGGCCGACCTGGATTGGGCCTTTGAGCGTATAAAGAGGCTCGAGGCTTCCCTGGCTAAGGAAAAGGCGGCAAAGAGGGGGGCCTATAAGCTTGCTTTTAAGGAGCTGCATGATCGGTCCAAGCCGGGGTCGGGTGATGCTGAAGCAGGCTCTTCCTCGGAATAATTTACCTTTGTGATTTCTTTTGTATTGGATATCATCACCCAGTTGTAATCGCATTATTGAAATATTAATAAAATATTTCCTATTTTCATTCTTGTCTGTTTATTTCCTTAATACCTCCTTGGACGACTCAATAGGACTTGAACTGTAGTTAGTTAGCCATAAAAGGCTTTGGGAAGTTCAACAAGGTTGGTCTTTTTTCGAGGTGACCTTTGATCTTCTTCATTTGTCCAATAAAAAGAGGGCTTCACCTTTCTCATAATCCATCAATTACTTTTAACATTTTTCTGGTAATATCATGGCCTCTCCTAAGGGTCCTGCTGCTGACGATGCTTCCGCCTATATTGCTTATTTAGAGTGCGAGCTTAAGAGGGTTCGTATTGCGAAGAAAAAGTTTGCTATCATGGCCAGAGAACTTCTTGAGGTCAAGAAAATGTTGTCTGATCTGGATCCGTCCCTTCACGCAACTATGGCCGCTCGGAATTGGGCATATGATCGAATAGATAGGCTCGAGGCATCTCAGGATAAGCATAAGTCGGCTAAAAGGGCCTATAAGCTTGCCTTCAAGGAGATGCATGCTCGGCAGAAGAAGAGGGCTGACAATGTCGAAGCTAGCTCTTCTACTGGATAGTTTTGCTTTTGTAGTTTTCTTTTCTTTCTTTTCTGTTGGGTTTCATTACCAAGTTGTAACTGAATTATTGAAATTAATAAAATAATCCCTTGTTCTCATTCTTGTTTGTGTACCTTCCCAATACCTTTTTTGAATGGCGTAATTGGACTTGAGTCGTGGCTAATTGGACATTAAATGTCTTTGAGAAGCTCGAGGGTTTGTCTTTCTTCGAGATGACCTTTGATCTACCCCTTGTTTCTTCCTATAAAAGGGGACTATCCCTACATTCTTTGTGCAATTCATTCTTCATTAATGAACAAATGGCTTCTCCTCGTGAAAATAGCGGTGACAACCTTCCCGAATATGTTGCCCATCTCGAGGAGGAGGTTAGGAAGGCTCATATCCTTGAAAGGAGGGTTGCCTCTTTAACCGTGGCGGCTCGCCGAGCTGCTGAGATGGACGAGCGCTTGGAGGCCATGGAGAGTGAATATCAAAGGTCTCTGATCGACAACATTTGGGCTCGTGCTCGGATCAAAGAGCTTGAGGCTTCTAGAGATAGGCATATTGCTTCCAAGAGGGCTTACAAACTGGTCCTTAAGGAAGTGTATGCTCGGTCTAAGAGGAAGCCGAATGACGAGGCAGGCCCTTCTACGAAATGATTTTATTATTTTTATTGTATTTCCTTTATGTTGACTGGCTCTTCTGTAATGAAGCATTAATCAATCAATAAAGGCTTCTTTTTCTTGTTTATATCTGAATTACTTTCCCAATGTAATTCATTTTGACTGCGCACGCTTGTGGGCTCATTAATGCTTTTTCTTGGGCCTTGCGTTTGACCTTATCCATTGAACCTTCTGAATCTTTGTATCTAGGGACTGAGGGGATTTCTCGAGCCCTGTGCACAAATCTTATCCTTTATCTCTTAGCACTGTTGCACTTTCCTAGAGAGACACGTGTAAGACCTTTTTGGGATTTACCCTCTTTAAATACGGGCGTGAATCCAAGCGTTTCTTCTTAACATACGCATCTTTTAATAACGAATGGTTGCAACTCCCCATTTTTAATTTCTCAACAGACGCCTCTTTTTAATTACCCATGTTTTCCAGAGTCTTTTGACGAATCGGTTGCAATTCCCCACACTAAACCTTCCTTAATTTTTCTATAAATACCTTCTTAAGATATGGATTTCTTCACAATCTCACCCTTATCTCTCTTCATCATATACAGAATTTTATCCCATAACGCCCTTAAAATGGCTGGTTCTTTCACCAAATCTGCATTGGTTTTGCAAGTGGAGGCTTTTGAAGCCTCATATGGCCATGCACTAAAGCTATTGAAGGATGCTGAGGAGGAGTTAAAGGTGATGCGTTATCACCATACCGAGATGGTTCGGGAATTAACTTGGCTAAGGTCCGAGCTGGATTATTGCCGACGTGCTCGTCAGGCTCTAGTCGAAGAGAATGAGGTGCTGAGGGGGAACCCGACGCTTCGAGACAGGAATGTCTCTGCTGGGCCCTCTCATCGATACCGATCGACCTCCCCCTAACCTCTCCATTTTCCTTTTTTTTTTCTTTTTATTTTCTTCAATTTTCTTCATTTCTTCATCTTTTCTCATCTCTTTTTCTTTTCCTTCTGCGCTTCCCCTTTCTTTTTCTTCATCTTCTTTTCCCACCAATACGATGTAACAATCAACCCCGAGTCCCTCGGGTTTTTTGTTATATCCTTCTTATGTTTCTTTTTTCTTTTCTTCTTACTCACTCTAGGGTTTTTGTCATTTTTCTTTTTCTTTTATGTTTTGTTCCTTTTACTTTCTTCATCCTCCATTTTCTTTTCACCATCTCTAGCTCTCTCTACTTTTTTCCTTTTTCTATTTCTTCCTCTTCTTTCTCACCACTACAATGTAACAATCAACCCTGTGATCCTAAGGGTTTTGTGTTACTTCTAGGGTTTTTGTCATTTTTCATTTTCCTCTTCTTGCTTTTCACTTCTTCTTTATGTTCCTCCTCTTCGCTCCTTTTCGCCTGATTCACGGATATAGTTGATCTCCTTTGGC
Organism: Primula vulgaris; assembly: GCA_963920805.1. Taxonomy (NCBI): domain Eukaryota; kingdom Viridiplantae; phylum Streptophyta; class Magnoliopsida; order Ericales; family Primulaceae; genus Primula; species Primula vulgaris. The sequence continues at coordinate 14,689,244 of OY987215.1, read as the reverse complement.
TACGTTGTCTCCTGATGTAATAGATTTCCATGTAATAGATTGTCTTTTGATGTTATCCTCGGATGTAATAGACCTCAATGTAATAGATTGTGTTTTGATGTAATGAACAGTGATGTATTCCATCTTTATTAATGAAAAGTGTCTTTGTCCCTTCATATTGCACTTCTTTTTATGTGGTACTTGTGGTTTGTCGTTTTTCTGGAATATGGATCTTTAAATATTTTGCATCTTTATTTCCTTTCGTACTGTAACCGAGTGACGTCCGAGGCCTGTATCGGATGCATGTTCCCATGCAATGTCAGATAATATGCCTGTTCCCAAGTATTTGTCAGACGAATATGCACGTTCCCCAGCATTGTCAGTCAGTGCCATACTATCTTTGCTCTATAAATACTTCTCTTCTTTTCTGTAGTAGTTCTCATCTTTCAATTTTCTTTTATTGTTTGCTTCTCCCTCATCCCCTATTTTCTCCTGTACTATAACAATTTCCCAAAATGTCCGAACCTGTGGTGAGATATCATGCTCAGATGAAGGGCTTGGATACTGAGGTATCTTGGGTCCGTCATCGAATGGCAAGTCTTGAGAAGGAGTATGGCATTTTGGCCTTAAGTTTGTTCGGCTCTCATCCCGAAGAGACAGTGAAGTGGATCGAGATTTCGGCCTTGAGTCGTCAGCTCGATCATTTGTTGTTGCAGAGAAATCATTTGGCCAACTCCTGGTATGATGCCGAGGAGATTTGGGACCATGCTCAAGATGAGTTTGATAACTCCCCTCAAGGCCTAGCTAGCATGATGGTTAGGAACGCTCGGCTCGAGGAGCGCGTCATGGTTCTCACTAGGGAGAAATCCGAACTCTCCACGGAGAATGAAAATTTAGTTGCCATGAATGATTCCTACCAAGCTCGGTTGAACTGCTCTGCTCGTTTTGCTTTCTCTCGGTCTGGTAGTTCGGTTTTTCCACCCATTGATCCTTAGTTAGATTGGGGTGGCTTTCTGATGTATTTCCCGTTTTGGAACTTGTATTTTCTTTTGTATTTGGATCAGATGTATCTTTTCGTATCTCGTGCCTTTGTCTTATGAACCGTTGCAACGCCTCGTACTTTGTGCCCTTTGACTCTTTATAAATGCTCCGTATTGTTTGTACTTCATTACCAATTCTTCCTTTCTCTCTCTTGTTTTATAATTTCTATTTCTTCTAACTTGCTTTTGTTTGAGATGACTCCCATTACTAGATCTGCCTCCAAAAGGAAAACCCTTGCCGAAGAGCCTACTTTCATGCTACCCCGTCCCCCTGGTTTTGGGGAAGAGGATTTGACTCCTCTTCAGCTAAAAGAAATTGAGATGTCATGGCTGAAACATGATCTCAAGTGTGCTCAGACTGAAGTGAGGAGGTTCAAGCAATACTGGCAGGAGGAGAGCGCTGCTCGTTTTGAAGCCGAGCAGAAGTGCAAATCTCAATCTCATGCTCTTAAACAAGTGGAGATTGGCATTTCTCATTTGATTAGGGAAAAAGAGCGTCTGGAGGAGCTCTTGGCTAAGAAGGATGCTGACATGGGGGGTAGTTCGAAGAAGTAGGATGGGTGTATTTCTTGTAAACTTTTATTATTTTTTGTTGTTGTTGTGTTGTTTGTTTGTATCCCCCTTTGTGGATGAATAAAACTTCTGCTTTGCCTCTCTCTATATATTTTTTTTATTCGCTTTGCTTTTATGTTGATACCATTTGATGTCCGTGCAAAGTGCACCGTGGTAATCCCCCCGGAGAGCGTTGTTAGACTGGACGCGTAAATGCCGTCGAGCTAGGAACGGTCTCCGTCCACCTTGTTCGGTATGCCATTTGTTCGGATAAGAAATGGTTGGGCGTCGATATACTTAATCGGGGGACATCCTAGGTGTGATACTAGTCGTAGCGTATGCTGGAAGCTTTTCATAGTAGGGTCCACTGGCCGTTTATTTAGGTGCAATGATGTGAACTGCCTTGGTTAGTGGGATATACTATCTGACGTGGCAAGATCTGGAGCGTTTATTTGTCGAAAATAGCAGCGTTTGTGGACTTTTCTATGGTTGGAAAAAGGTAAACCTCTGTCACACGAAAGGACAGTTATTATTTTATTCTTTCTGTGGCTCCACTCCTTTTAATTGTGCCAAGTAATCCCTTTTGTTTTTATCCCATAATTTGCTGAAGAAAATATCCCTTATTTTGTCTCTCTAGTGTTGGTTCTTCCCGCCAAAATTTTTCTGCCTTTCTATCTAGGGTTTCGCCTGATTGCAGATAGATTTGCTGCTGTTCTCGCTCGCTTGATCATTAAACATGACTATAAGTATCTTCGTGATTTGTGGGTTGTTTGTCTGGATATCTCTGTGATTAGGATATGTATTTGATTTGTGGTTGTGGTCATATATGGTCTTGGTTGTCTATATGTCTATCTAGGTTGTTGAGTAGTGGTTTTTCTTCCTGTATAGGATATTTGTTGATTTGGTGGTAACTTTTAGGGTTTCCATCAACTGGGGGGGGGGGGATTTGTCATGTCATGTGTTTTGATGATGTTTTGGTTAGTATATTGATGGAGTTTTGATGATGTTTGGATAGGAAATTCTGGCCCAATGCCTGACCCAAGTTGGCCCATTTATGGAAAAGGACTTTAAACGGCGCGCCGGAATACCCGCTGATATTCACATTCGGCTGCCTGTCTCTGACGAGGAGGTGATGGGATTTGTTCCTGCCGGCGAAGTTGATGTACGTTCTTCGGCATTTTTTACCGGGGGTCTTCGACTTCCTTTTACTGAATGGGTGGCTTCGTTCTTTCAGGCCGTCCAGATTGCTCCGGCCCAACTGGCTCTGAATGGTTACCGTACCTTGAACGGTATTCAAAGGTTGTCGGAGTTGTCCGGGATACCTATCGAACTGAAAGATGTATTCGGGGTCTACAGTTTGAGTTTCGAGCGCCGTAGCTCGTATTTGAAGACATTGCGAGCATTCTCTCGGCTGGTCACGGGTCTGCCGGACACCAACAAGGGGGATAACCTTGGTATTGTGATTGCGTCCGGAGAATGGGGTTGCGCCGGACATCAGATTCCCGGACCTGTCACCGCGGCTCCCGATATTCCCAACCTCGGTGCTCCCAATGTGGAAGCGCTCTTGGCGCTTTGGAACTGGTGGGGGCCTGGTCCGGCGAAGGATCCGGCAAGCCGCACCGCTGCCGTGCTGTTGGGTTATCCTGGGGGTCCGGTGACCAAGGGTAATCCTGCGCCCGAGATCCCAACAGAGACTGAGGAGGATTTTCTCAAAGTTGTAAAGTCTCGAAGCGCTGCTCGGGGAGGGAAGAAGCCTGTTCGTCCTAAACGCCGAGCATCGGATCCCGCTGTTGGCACCCCGAAGAGGGCTAGAGGGGCTGAGACCTCAGGTAATGTGGAGGTTGCTGATGCTGGCAGGGGTGTGGAGGTGGTTGTTTCGTCCGAAGGTGATACCACCGAGGAGGCTGCTGCGAGCTTCGATGTAAGTGTATTTGTTTTTGTGAATAGTTGTCTTTGGACTCTGTTGTTCCTTGCTTTATATGTTATCTTGTTTCAGTTATTGACTTCTTCATTGGTTACCCTTGCTCTTGCCCGGTCTATGGGTATTATTGTGTTTCAGGGGTCGTTCAAAAACATATTCGGACATATCAACCTCCTTGTGAACATGGGCAAGGATACGATGACCCTGCCTGTCATCGCGCATATCCGTACCGAGGACCCGATAGACCTGCCTATTCGCTCGCCTATCCGTACTGAGGAGGTGATCGAGCATAGGGCCCCTGAGACCGGTCCTGCGGAGAAGGACGTGAGAGAGGAAGTGGAGGTGGAGGCCGGCAAGGAGAATGCCTTGGGGGTTGTGGGGCGTGTCGAGGATGAGGTTCTGGAGGGTCCTGAAAAGGTGTTGGTGGACGGGGTTGCCATGACCCGTTACATTGATAGGTGTGGGGGTGAGCTGTTGGAGCAACCCCATGTCTTGAGGATGGGGTATACTGCTCTTAAGCCCCTCGTCGTCAAGGATGCAGAAAAAATAGCTGCTCGGCCTGTGATGTCGGTTATAGAGCATGCCAGCGCTGATGTGCTTCGGGTAGGTTGCGCACGTATTTTGTTATGTAGGTCGTGATATTCTTATTTTGGCTGGTATCTGACGTTTCTAAATACAGGTTTTCATGGATATCGTGGTGTTAAGGGATCAGCTGTCAGCAATAGAGGCCGAGAAAGAGAAGCTGATGGCCGAAAATAAAGCCATGGCCGAGGATAAAGCTCAGCAAGTGAAGCTGGTCTCCGAGCTGGAGGCGGAGAAAGAGAAGCTGATGGCCGAAAGCAAAACAACGGCCGAGGAGAAAGCCCAGATGGCTAAGTTGGCCTCTGATTATGAGAAATTGGTGGGAGACAACTTACGCCTGACCGAGGAAATTGAGAAATTGGGGGCCGAAAAAGAGGAGTGGGTCGAGAAGTACGACCTTTTGGAGGCGGATAATTTGCTCATGGCAGAGGACGTAGAGGCCGGAACATCCGAGGTGGCGGCCCTGAAAGTGGCGCAAGCGGAGGAAACGGCAAAGTTGGCAATGATGGTTAACTTCTCCGTCTTTTGCGCTCACGTTCGGGCTCTAAACTTTACGAAGGTCCCGTTATCGGACCGGGCGTGGTCGGAGTTGGTTTATCCCTGTCCGCAAGGTGCACCTCCTAAGCCTCAGGATTGGGCCAACCTTCGAGACGAGGAACTCCCACGGCTGCCGGGACATACTACCTCGACGGCGCTCCGTCCCCATTCCGGGTCGGCTCCAACGACTCCTCGGTCTGCTGCTGTCGTGACTCCCCCACCCGCATCCCCTCAGGTGGAGCCTTGACCATTTACTTGTAGTATTTTCTCTGTATCTTAGCGTAAAGTCTTTTGGTACCCGAATTGTGGGTCTCTTTTGTAACTAGAAAGATATTCTTTTGGGAAGTGATAATATAGGTGCTACGTTTTCTTTCGGTTTCGCTTTCCTTGTTTGTGGGTCGTCGTCTTTTGAAGGATGTAAAAACAAAATCTTGTCAGGTACCTGTTAACCCCCTTGCCATGGTGGTCTGGACCTCGCCTAGTCGCAGCGTAGGCGATGTTATAAATGGTCTTGAAAAAGTTAACGCGTCCCTAACTTCCGAACTGAATTCTGCTCGTCGGGAAATCGAGGGTCTGTATATTCATATTTCAAATGTATCGATTCCATTACGCGACTTAGGAGAGAAGTTCAGTAGAAGGACCGCCCACTATACGGTAAATAAGGGTAAGGCCAAAGAGCTTCTTGGGGCACTTCGGCGTTCTCGTGATGAATCCCGAGGCCGTGTGACGAGCTTGAACTTGGTTCTAGGGGCTGTTTTCGAAGATGCGGACTTGCTGCTATCCTTTGCCAAAGCGTATTGGGCCCGAGCTCGCGCTTTAGAGGTGCTCGAGCATGTAAAAGGGATGCATGGTGTTACCCGGGAAGAACACATGGTTGATGCTATGGCCGGGGTAACTGAAACCACGACTGCCTTTAACCGAGTTGATATGACCGTGCAGGAACGTTTGGGGATGCAAATTGTCTCGTTGCGAGATATTCATTTTGCTGATGCCGTTGAGACCTCATCGTCTATTGATGGGTTATCGGATTAATGATCGAGTAGCTGGTCTTGTTATTTTATTCGTAGCTTGTATATAAAAATTTTCGTTTTTCGACTTCCCTGTCTTTCCTTTATTTGCGGATGAATATTCATCTCTTCCCTTTTTCCCCCATTTTTTTTTTATAGGCACATGCTACTACGTCGCACCAGGCTGGCTCTCCATGCCTAGTTAGTCCGGGGCTAGGACCTTCTGGTGCTGCCCAGGATGAGGTCTCATCTGGTGCGGCTAGTGAAGTGCACGCCAATTTGCCTTACATCGTTTTAATGGGCAAATACGTCAAGTTGCTCAATCGATGTGCCCGGCTCAGGGCCAAGATGAAAACCCAGGCGTCCTCTTTCCGGGAATATGTTCTTCGTGCCGAACATGTTGTTGAGGTTTAGGAGCGTCGTTTAGATCGATATTGGCGTGTAAAGGAAAAATACTTCGGTAAACTAAAATCGTTGGTTACCAAAGCCAATATGTTGGTGAAGTATTTCCGTCTGTCCCGATCCAGATACGATGCTTCTGCGGCTATGATCAAAACTCGTAAGCTTCCTTTTGACGATGCTCGTGGTAAAACGGCCTCGGATGCTCACGAGATCGCTAAAGGAGCCGAGTTCTCCGCGCGGCTTAAGACGCTGACATGCGTGGGTGCTCATACGACCAACTTTGATGCCCTCATTCTGAGAAGCATTTTGATGGCGAGGAGACCGATGGGGATACGGCTACAGATGACGAAGAGGTTGAGCTCGGTCAATTGCCGTCGTGCACCTCATGTAGTAGCTCTTAAATAAATTTCTTTATTGTCGGTTGTACCTTGTTGCCTCCGTAATGCGGGCGAGGACTATTTGTTTTATTTCTTTATTCTTGTGTTCGGATCTTCTCATTGTCGTACTGATATTTCATTGATTGGATTGATTTTCCTTTATTGTTTTCGCCATTTGGTAATTTATCGTCTCCGTAATATGGGCCAGAACCCTTCTTCCATTTTGTTTGATGTATATTGTCGTCTTTGCTTGGCCTTTGCTTTTTTGGTACCTGCATATGTTGGAAATCTTTTGAGTATTCCTAGGCACTCTTTTAGACATGCCATGTTGGGAATTTCACAGTATTCCTAGGCACAAAGGCCGTTTGGGAATTTCACAGTATTCCTAGGCACAAAGGCCGTTTGGGAATTTCACAGTATTCCTAGGCACAAAGGCCGTTTGGGAATTTCATAGTATTCCTAGGCACGTCTGCTGTTTGGGAATTTCATAGTATTCCTAGGCACAAAGGCCGTTTGGGAATTTCATAGTATTCCTAGGCACAAAGGCCGTTTGGGAATTTCATAGTATTCCTAGGCACAAAGGCCGTTTGGGAATTTCATAGTATTCCTAGGCAAAAAGGTCGTTTGGGAATTTCAGCTGTACTCGTTAGACATCATGATAAGATATTTCATTTATTCAAAAGACAAGGTTATTAAGCAGGAGGGGTAAGGTAGCACCTGGGATGATGGCCGCACTTGGGATGATGGCCGCACTTGAGATGATGGCCTATACGTAGTACTTCTTTAGGTTAGCTACGTTCCAAGAATTCTTTTCTCCTCGGCTTTTGTCGAACAGGACACTTTTGATCTTGTAGGAGACTGGGCTTGTTCTTTTGACGATCTCGTAGGGTCCTTCCCAGGTGGGGCTCAGCTTGCCATGCATCTCGTTTCGGGTATAGACCGTTACTCGCCGTAGCACCAGTTCTCCAACCATGAACTCCTTGGTCCCTTTCACCCTCTTGTCATATGTTTGCTTGACGCCTTGTTGATACTTCGCTAGTGTAAGGGCTGTTATCTCTTGTTTCTCGTCTAACATGTTGAGTTCCTCTCTCATTCTTTGTTCATTGTTTCCTTGCTCGACTAAAGTTGTTCGTAGTGTGGGTAGCCCGATTTCTGTTGGTATGACGGCCTTGACGCCGTATGCTAAGCTGAACGGGGTTTCTTTGGTGCCCGTCTTCGGTGTAGTTCGGCACGACCATAAGACGTTAAGTAGCCGCTCGGGCCATCTCCCCTTTGCTTGTTCTAGGGTTGTCTTGATGCCGTCTAGTACGGTTCGGTTTGATACCTCTGCTTGGCCGTTACTCTGTGGGTATGTTGGTGTCGAATAGAACTTTCGGATACCGAGTTCTTCGTACCAAAGCTGCAGCTTGGCTTCTTTGAACTGGGTGCCGTTGTCTGCGACGATGGCGTACGGTATACCGATCCTAGTGATGATGTGCTCCCAGATGAACTGTTTGACATTACTGGCTTTAATTTCTCGGAGAGGTTTAGCCTCAACCCACTTGGTGAAGTAGTCCGTCGCCACGATCAGATATTCGACGTTGTCGGGTGCTTTAGGAAGCTTCCCTACTAGATCAATTGCCCATTGTGCGAATGGCCATGGTGCCGATACCGGGGTCATCATAGATGATGGGAGCCGAGGTATCTTGGCGAATCGTTGGCACTTGTCGCAATGTTGGACGTACACATCGGCGTCTCGCTTGATATAGGGCCACCAATATCCTTGGGTGATTGCCTTGTTGGCTAGGGACCGAATTTTGATGTGTGCTCCGCAGGATCCTTCGTGGATTTCCTCCAAGACTGGTAGCTGCATTTCGGGCCGGACACACAGAAGATGGGGTCCTCGGTAACTGGATTTGTACAGTTTGTCGTCGTCGGACAGCCAGAAACGAGGAGCCTTTCTCGTAATTTTCAATGCTTTTATCTTATCTGCCGGAAGGGTTCCGTTTCGCAGGTAGTGGATCATGTCGTCCATCCAACCTAGCTCGTATTGTATTGATGTTACTCGGTCTATTCTTTTGGTTATGCTCGGGGTCGACAGTAATTCCACTGTGATCGACCGAGTGTCGGTCAATGTTAATGTCGAGGCTAGGGTGGCCAAGGCATCGGCATGTGCGTTTTCGGCGCGATTGATTCTTATTAACTCGCACTGTTCGAAGGTGGTCATCAAGCTTTGGACCTTCTCTTGGTAGAGGATCATTCTGTCATCTTTGGCTTGGTACTCGCCGATGGCTTGATTTACGATCAACATGGAGTCGGAACTTGCAGTTAAGTGGGAGCATCCGAGGGACCGGGCAATGAGCATGCCGTTTATCATGGCTTCATACTCTGCCTCATTGTTGGTAGCTCGGAAGCCCAATTTAATTCTTTTCTCTATGATCACTCCCTCTCTAGACTTGAGGACGATCCCTGCTCCTGATCCGTCCTTGGTGGATGATCCATCAACGTGTATCTGCCAGTGTGATTGTGGCGATATAGCCATGGGCTCGTCATACCCTTCGGTGAATTCGGCGACGATGTCGGCCAAGACTTACCCCTTTATGGCATGTCGGGGTGCGAACTTGATATGAAATTAGGATAGTTCGACCCCCCAGGCGGCAACTCGGCCGCTAATGTCCGTCCGTCGAAGTGATTCTTTGATATGGAATTTCGTGTATACCTGGACCTGATGAGCTATGAAATAGTGCGACAACTTTCTGGTCGCGACGACCAATGCGAAGCACAGCTTTTCCAAGGGTAGGTAACGTGTTTCGGCTTCGACCAGAGTTTTGCTGACGAAGTAGATAGGGAATTGTTCGCGACCTTCTTCTCTTAGGATAACCGCGCTCACTGCTGTAGTGGAAACTGCTAGGTAGCATGCCAGAATATCTCCTTTGTTCGGCCTGACTAGCAGTGGTAGCGTCCTTAAGTACTCTTTGAGGTTGTTGAAAGAAGCTTCACATTCCGGGTCCCACACGAATTTTCTATCCTTCTTCAGTGATTCAAAAAATGGCCATCCCTTGTCTGCGGATCGGCTGATGAACCTGCTCAATGCGGCCATCATTCCCGTGAGCTCTTGTACCTGCTTCTTATTCTTGGGCGCTGCCAGGTTCGAAGAGCTGTGATCTGATCGGGATTAGCCTCTATTCCTCGTCGGCTGACCATGTGCCCTAGAAATTTCCCTTTGCTGATGTCGAATGCACACTTGCTCGCGTTGAGTTTCAGTTTATGCTCGCCCAACATTTGGAAAACGTCTCTGATATCTTGAAGGTGGGATGTAGCCTTTTCGCTTTTGATGACCATGTCATCTATGTATACCTCCATCGTCTTCCGTATATGATCTCGACATACCCTTGTTATCATCCTTTGGTATGTTGCTCCCGCATTGCGTAGACCGAACGACATTACCTTATAGCAATATTTTCCCAAAGGCGATATAAACGACGTCTTTTCTTGATCTTCGTGGGTGAGAGGAATTTGGTGGTACCCTGAATATGCGTCAAGGAAGGTCATCCGTTCTGCTCCCGCAGTTGCGTCCACCAGTTGATCAATCCTTGGAAGGGGAAAGTGGTCCCTCGGACAGGCTTTGTTGAGATTGGTGAAGTCTATACAGACCCTCTCCTTTCCGTTCTTGTTTGGAACGACGACTGGATTGGATAACCATTTTGGATAGAAGACCTCCCTTATGGCTCCAGCCTCTAATAGCTTGTGGACTTCAGCAATTATAGCTGCTCTGTGCTATACCGACAATTTTCTGCTCCTCTGAGCTATCGGCTTGCATTCGGCGTCAACATTTAGGTGGTGACATGCCGTTTTAGGGTCTAGGCCTGGCATGTCTTTGGGACTCCAGGCGAATTTATCCATGTTGTTGAAAAGGAATTCTTCCAACTCTTCGGATTCCTGTTTTGGAAGGTTATCTCCGAGGAGGAAGTAGTGCTCCTCGTCCGTATCCGGGATAAACACCTTCCTAAGTGTTTCTCCTACTTGTTCTTCAACAACCCTCTCGGTTTTGCCTATTTGGTTGATCAGCTTCTTTGTGCTGGTGGGTTGTTCGACAACGCTCAGCTGTTTTTGAAGAGCCGCGGTAATGTCCTCACAGCGTCTTGAATCTTCTTGACATCCTCTGGCCGTCTCGATCTCTCCCCTATCATTTGGATATTTGACTTTTTTGTGGAAGGTCGAGGGTATGGCCTTCATGGCATGCAGCCAAGGTTGGCCCAAGATTGCGTTGTGGCCGGAGTTGTCGTTGACCACTAAGAACTCCACGGGAACTGACACGGATCCAGTTGTGACACTGAGGACGATCTTTCCCAACGGTTTAGTCGTCTCGGAGATGAATCCGATCAGGGTGACATCGGTAGGCTATAGATCTTGTAGCTTGAGTTCCATCTTGTCGAAAAGCTCTCTGTACATGATATCACAAGAGGCTCCTTGGTCGACAAGCACCCTGCTGACCGTGTCAAGGCCGATTTGAACACGGAGGTTGATGGCGTCCTCGTGGGGGTAAATCACCCCTTCTTCGTCAAGATCCGAAAAAGAAATGGGCGGATATCGTGGTGGGGTGCATTGTCGTTTCGAGGTCGATGCCTGTGATGCCTTGGCTACTCGGCCAAAGTGCGCCAGTTGCCGCTGTCGTGATCGTTCCCCACCTGTGCCCTTGGTCATGACATATGAACGACGTTGATTGTTTTTCCTTGCCGATCGTCGGCTCCCTCGATGGCCAGTTGTTTGCCTTTATTCCCAGCGCCTTTAATGAACTTGGCTAGGTATCCCGCATCGCCCCACAGGTTCATTTTCCATCGCAGGTTACGGAAATGCTCAGTGAGATGGCCGTGATCCTCATGATATGCGCAGAAGAGCTTGGAATCTCTCAGATTGGGGGGAGAGGCGATCGGTTGTGGTCGGGAATACCAACTTTCCCTGCATATATCCTTGAGGATATCTTCAGCAGATAGATTGAAAGTGTATCGCAGCTCGACCAGTTCGAAGGTGTTTCGGCGTTCCCTTTCTTGGAGCCGACCTTGTTGAAACGGTTTGGGGGGCATTGGGTAGGTGAGCTGGAGCGGTTTATGTTCGTTGATCGGTGTTGGATATGCGATCTGGAGTGGTTTGGTCTCGGATGCTCGTGGTCGCTCTACCCTGCTACGGACCTCGGGACCTTTCCCCTTTCTGGTCGGTTGGAATGTTTCTCCTTGGTTATTCCTAACTCTTTTGCGACCCACCTGTGCCGCTCGGACCGATTCTCTTCTTGGTAGAGTTCGGTTGAGGAAACGCAGTTCATCGTTTTTATCAGTGAGGTGGGTACAATAGGCTAGCAGGGAATCAGTGGTCGGAAAGTTTTTGCCTATGAACTTCCTTCTCGCCCAATAGCCATTGGGGATGGAGTTGATAAAGTTCTGGATGACTATATTATTGGCGTACTGTGGAATCTGGTTTGCTACATCGATGAAACGTATGCAGTAGTCGTTGAGCCTTTCATTTGGCAGCATCGTCATTTTCAGAAGGGTTTCAATGCTGACCTTCTTCTTCCGATGAGCAGCGTATCGGGTGGAGTACGCTAGTAACAGCTCTGCCCAGTTTCTTATCGATCCTCGTGGTAGGTTGTGATACCATGATGAAGCTTCTTGGCCCAAGCTATTTTTGAAAAACTTGCACATCAACGCATTGTCGTCGCTCCACAGCTCCATCTTCGTCTTATAGTGTCGCAGGTGGTCGATCGGGCAGCTCCTTCCATCATATAGCCTGAACTCAGGGATGACGAACCCCACAGGATTTCGGTATCGCGTGATCTGTTCGGCACATGGGGTTTCTTGGCACATGTTCCAAGCTTGTTGGAACGCTTCATCCGTGGATTGGTATAGGGGGGCGTATTCCCCCTGATGTGGTTGAGGGTAGTATCCTACCACGACCCTATGTTCTGGGTATCCATCGTCCTTCGGGTTTTTGTCAAGGATATGTTCTGTATGAGCGTTAGGGTGGACGAAGGTTGGAGGGATCGTTATCGGGACATTGCCCCCTTGATGGGGCACTCCTGTATCTGGTAGCCGACCCGCCATTTCTAAGGCGGCCCTATAGGCGGAATCTTCTGCTTCACGACGTGGGTCTTTGTCTGCATTGGCAGGTTGGGTACTCGGAAATATGATGCCAGCTGCTGCCATGGCCGTCATACACGCTGCCATCTGAGCTTGCAGCTGGGCGTGGTTCCTTTCATCGGCTAACGGAACAATGTGTTGTAATTCCACCGTGGGTGGTGTAATTATCCTTGGTGGGTGAGTCACTAGTCGAGACAACCGTTCGAGTACATGATCCTCGGGCATGCCAAACCGGTGAGCTTCGTTTGTTTGTAAACGAGCACCGGAGTTGACCGAGGCTGTCGGCAGAGGGACTCTCGAGCTCGGTCCTGCCTGGGATCCGGGTATGCGTCTTCTTGCGCGCCTTAGTACGGGCAAGGCTTGTTCGTCGTCCGAGGACGTTGGGTGTTCTTCGACTATCCCTTCAAGCTGTTAGTGTTGTTCGGTCGGTTGTTCTTGGTGCAAATTGGAGGTTGTTGGTTGGTTTCCGGACTGGATAGCGTCGTATCTGTCACAGATGGCGAGTAGATCGTCGAGGTCTTGTTGGCTAATTTGCACGTTTTGGTTATTGGTTTCTACTATCTCGGGATTGGTTTCTTCTACATTGATCACCATTGTCGCTCGTCTGGTAGAGTATTGGTATTCGAATTCTAAACTAGTTGGGAACTAGATGATTCCCGGAGACGGCGCCATTTGATAAAACCATAACTTTGTTCGGTAGCGTTAGGTTTTTCAACAATGATATAATATTAACTATATAATAAATGATGAACACTTCTTGATCTTTATTACTTATTCGGCAATTGCCCTTGTTCGAATTACAATTTCTTTCTAACAATTATGCTCGACTTAACTATTTGATCTCTCTTCTTAGTCTTTCTCCTTCTTCTTCGGTACTCGGCTCTTTCTCTGCTCGGCTTGTTTCTTGGCGTGATAAGCTTTGACTAATTTCTCTCTTTTCTCTACTTCTCTCTATATTTTTTGTATAGATTTTCTGGTCCTCCTTTAGGGGGGGATAGTTGGCTATTTATAGGCAACTATGTCTTATAGGGGGGGATAGTTGGCTATTTATAGTTGGCTATTTATAGGCAACTATTTCTGGTCCTCCTTCGGTACTTCTCTCTATATGTCTTTTAGGATAGTTGGCTATTTAATAACATGTATAAACTATGTATTGTGTATGCATGTATTAAAGAACATGTATAAAAAAATGTATTGTGTATGCATGTATTAAACAACCTGTATAAAAAACACAATACTTCTTTTTTGTGTATGGATAATAACCGAAACACAAAAAAGACAGTCTCAATAGATACGCAATGTACTGCGCATGGATTTATAAAAGAGTGTATATAACAATTTATTGTGTATGTCTGTATTAAAAAGCATGTATAAACAATATATTGCGTATGTCTATATTTAATAGCATGTATAAACTGTGTATTGTGTATGCATGTATTAAATAACATGTATAAACGATGTATTGTGTATGGATAATAAAAACACAATACACTGTTATTAAAAAATAAAAACAAAACACAAAACACTGTTAATATTCGGCATCTCGAGTCTATTTTGTTTCTTTATCAATCTTATTATTCTAACAAAATACCAATTTCTGAAAAAATATTGAGAAAATAACCAACGCAAACCAAGATATATCGTCAACTAATTTCTTCGAAAAGTAATCCTATTTCATATACGATTTGAGATGAATAAAATCCGAATAAAACCCTAATCGAAAACAACCTCGTAAATAACTCTGTATTTAAATCGATTTATGAAGAATAAACCCTAATTCGAACAATAAATAAGAGAAATCCGACGAAGAGAAACTGAGTATTCGAAACAATAAAAATACGGATCAAAATCGCCTAATTAAAAGCGAATTTATGGTTTGATAGAATGATTCGACGGAGGTGTATAAAAAAAATATTTTGTGTACATGTTAATTATGGGCTTTATAGGGCGAGTGGGTTTTACTTCAAATTACAAGTATATAGATATATAAATACGTATGTATAGATAAAGGGAGAGAGAGAGAGAGAGAAACGTTAAAAAAATATAAATGATTTATTATTTATAATTTTAATTAGTTTCATGTTTTGGGAATAAAGTGTTGTGGTGTAACTTTTTGGTAATTAGTTTAAAATAGTTGTATATTTTGGTAATTTTTCCTTTTATTTTTCAGTGTCAAAATATGGAAAAAAATCTAATCTAAATTACACTTCGCATAGAGAAAAAAATATCCAACAATATAAAATATGCAAGGTTGAAAGAAAGGACAAGTGGACAATAAAAGAGCAGAGGCGGAACCAGAACTAAATGTGTGGAGTTGCCAAAATTAAAAAAAACGCATAATATCTTTCAAAGTATAAATACGGAAAAGCCGGACTTTTGTACCTTTTTTACCCTATTTTCTTTATTTATTTTTTACCTTGTTTTCTTTATTAAAATGTATTTGATTTCTATTTTTTTCCTTTTCGCTCAATTTCGACTTTATTTTCAAATTCCATAAAAAACTGAGTTCATGTGTCGAAAGTTTCAACATTTCAAAATTGACTAAAAAATAAATAAAATCAAAAATCAAAAAATACAAAATACAAAAGTTAAATTTAATAAATTAAGGTATAACAAGTAAAAAGATTAAGACACGGAGGTAAAAAAATATTAAAAAAAAACATGAAAAAACCAAACGTATATTAAATAATAGATATATACGAACAATTAAATATCTATTACACAATTTCATTATATCCACTTCAATTAAAATACAAACCACAAAAAATTCTTTTATAAATTTTATTTGCACGTCACTACTCTAATTATTATTTTTGTTTAATTTTTTTTAAAGATGTGTGTTACGTGTTAACATGATAAGTTGGTGTAAAACATTTTTATAATCACTTGAATATGTTAATTTTTTAAGTATTACTTATATATTATCAGCACATACAAAATTATGGTATGTTATTGCACTAAAAATATATAATTTTGGGAGGGGTTGCCAAAAAAAATATTTAAGGGATTACCAGAATACCGTATATATAAATTATTATGAAAAATATTAATAAAAAAAATTATTTTCAAAATTATGGGGTTGCCGTGGCAACACTGGTCATATAGGGATCCCACCCCTGTACAAGAGGTGGGGTATTAAAGAAATGGTTATGAAATTTATAAGGTGTCTAGTTCTTTTTCCCTATAGTTGTGGTTTATTTTGGGTTGTGTAAAATTTAAATAGCATGTTAGAAAGGTTATAAATAAGGATTTCATTGTTTGTTTTCTTATATTTTACTACAACAGTGGCTCTAAGTCACATAGGTCTTAACTAAACAATAATGGAATTTTCAGCAAACCGATTTATTTTTTAAAATCATAAAATTTAATAACGCAATTATGCTGTTGAGTGAACTTACTAATGGATAGTAGGTTACAATTGATTTTTGGAAAAAAAATAACTGAATTGAGAGTAATATCCTTTGAAACACAAATAGAACACGTGTCGGCCACTTTAGAGAGTGATCCATCGTCTATCTTTACGATAAGATTATCATGGCATGAACTATAAATTCAAAAAAATCAATATTTCCAGTCATATGATCAGATGCTCTCGAGACTATTATCGATGTACTAGTTTTCTCTTTGTGAACAGTAAGAGCATTTGTTAAGTTACCTTTGTATACTGATGACCCATTTTCAATTATGTTAGTAGGTGAGGCTTGTTGAGACTGTGAGAACATCTTCTAAAAAAGGTCAAGTTTCTCTTTGCTAAATGTGCTTTGTTCATATTTTATGGCACATTCGTCGCTTGTGACATGGTTAGTTCGAATTTATTTAGTAAATGGAGTCCTTGAGGGCTTCTAGTCGGTAGGTTTGCCGTGTATCTTCCAGCATGTTCCCTATGTGTGCCTTGATTTTTTGCAATTATCACAAAATGGTATGTATTTTTTCTATGGATTGTTGATGCCATAGCATTGTGCTCCATAAACCGAAAGAGCTATATTTTCTATGGTCGGAACAATTGAAGGAAAACTTAGCATCACCTTCTTTCTACTTTTTTCATGACGTACTTCTGAAAACACCTCTTTAAGATTAGATAATGGCTTCGATCCTAGAATCTTTCATCTAACCTCATCAAGGTTCTTGTTAAGACCCATTAAGAATTGAAAATTTCTTTTAATTTCAACAATTACCTTGTAATTTTTCGCATAGCCAGGACAGTTGTCACCCCCAAAATCCATAAACACGGATATCGAGGCATGACCTTTTTAAATAAAAGAAAAGTGAAACCTGTTGGTACAAAATTAAAATTTTAAAAGAAAACACTAGCGAGCTAAAGGAACAATTGATAATTAAATAAAAAAAATTGCCAAGCACGGCTACAAGACAAGTTTTATAAAAACTAAGAAAATAATAAACGAATGAATTTGCCCGTAGGCTACAACCTCGAAAATGGTCTAACAAAAAGAAATGCAATAGAAAGAATCTCCGATCCCATGCGATACTGCGCTAATGCTCTTAACCATACGCATCAACCTAAGTTGCACCTGAAATACAAAATTGTAACGGTGAGTCCCACGCACATAACTAGACGGGACGGCACCACAAACACCGTCACTCCATCCCATAAATGCAAGAGCTCACAAATTCTACAACTAAGATAATCGACATATAAAGAGAAATATAATGACATTCTACAACTACGATAAATTAAATAAATTAAATACACATCAACAGCATACGTGGACCTCTCACGCCACCTACCCCAGTCCGTAAGGTAGGTCATTCCCTATCCCTTCGGCCGTCTTCTGTCCCCGGAATTAGGGAGAGACAGAGACCTTGCAACATAAAAGTAGATTTATAGTGCGTACTTGGACCTCTCACGCCACTCGTCCCAGTCCGTAAGACGAGTCATTCCCTATCTCTTCGGCCGTCTTATGCCCCCGGAATTAGGGAGAGACATAGACCATTGCTAACAATAAAAGTAAATATAGTGCACACTGGGACCTCTCACGCCACCTATCCCAGTCCGTAAGGTAGGTCATTCCCTATCCCCTCGGCCGTCTTCTGTCCCCGGAATTAGGGAGAGACAGAGACCATTGCCACTACAGCTAAATCACAAGGCCTCGGCCAATAATATAAAATCATTCAAATAACACCATCTCATACGTATAAATATTAAGGCCTCGGCCAATAATATTATACTAATTCAACTAACATAAACTCATACGTCACTTAACGTAATACAACATAAACCATAATCATAGATGCTAGATTCACAACTAGCCAATCACTTCAACAACATAAAAACCCATTCAGGCATTTTAACAAACACCTTGTATGCATAAACTACAATTCATCTATATTCAACAATAATTTACCCAATTCTATCAAAAACCATAATAACTCATAATCAACGCATAAAACACGCAACCCATCCATAATCTCATTAATTCGCAATTAATATATCTAAGGTCTCAACCTCTACAATTCAACTAATGGAATTAAAAGTATAACAACTAAACCCCAATTATCAATGTAAGAACATGATTAATATAAAGGACAAAAACCCCCAATTTTGTAATAAACGTAAAACATAATCCTAACATACACCCTCGTCTAGTCGCAATGGATAACCCCCGTTACCTTAGAGCGTAGAGGAGATGCTTCCGGTATGAACCCGCTAACGGTGGTTTCCTCTTCTTCTTCTTCTTCTTCTTCTTCTTCTTTCTTTTCTCTCTTTTCTCTCTTTTTCTCTCTTGCTTTTGGGCTGATTTTAGGTTTTTGGTTTTAAAAAGTGGCTGAAAAGTGTTTAGAAAAACTGTTTTGAGATAGTTTGTGGTAACGAACTATTTGGTCCTCAAAGTTCTAAAAGTTAACTCTAAATCCAAACATATTGTTTTACTACTCAAAAATAACAAATCTATAGAAACAAACATATTGGGTCCTTTTTATTTATAAAATTAGTAACAGGTTTTTAAAATAAAGTATTTCGGAAGAGTTTCGGTTTTTGGCTAAAAATTAGTCGAGTGACCGGTTTTTGGTAAAATTTGTATAAAACGTTTTTGGATAAATTAATACCTAATTAAAAACACTTATAAAAATATGGGATGTTACAACTAACCCTCCTTAAAAGAATTTCGTACCGAAATTTCCTTTCTAAAAAACTATACCCAGGAATTATAAACTTCTATAAACAAGGCCATAAAAATTTTAAACGATGCGTGACATAATTCAAGAAATAACATACGCAGGGTTCACAACCCGTAACAACTCCATAACTCAAATAAAATAAACTCCAGATAATGCACAACATGTGAGAATAACCGCCTGTATACAATATCTAACAAAATAGAAGACAACAATGTAAAATAAGCGGCTGCAACATAAAAGTCAATAAAGTAAACTAAGCTGCCATGCTTCTACCTCAACAACTGCATACATCTACAAAGCCCAAATATGGTAAACACCTATATGCAATATCAAACATAATAAAAGACAACTCAACAACTCCGTAAACTCTAGGCGTTATAACAAAAATAAACTCCAAACTCTAGGCGTTACAACCCTTCCCCAATAAAGAAATTTTGTCCCGAAATTAGAATGCATCTAAAGAAAAGTATCTAAAGAAAAGTCGAGATTAGGATATTTCCTCTTCATCTCATCCTCGCGTTCCCAAGTTTCCTCCTCGGCCCCGTGGTGTTTCGAAACAACCTTTACCAATCTAATAGTGTTTCCTCGAAGTTCCTTCTCTTGCACATCGATAATTGTCATAGGTCCCACTTCGTAGGTCACATCCGCACTAACCTCAATGTCCTCAAAGTCCACCACGTGTGAAGGGTCATGATGGTACTTTTTCAACATTGACACATGGAACACCGGGTGAACCCCCGCCAACTTTGGTGGCAAGTTCAACCGATATGCAACTTCTCCAACTCGGTCCACGATCTCAAATGGTCCGATAAATCTCGGGCTCAACTTTCCTTTAGAGCCAAACCTCATAATTCTCTTCCTGGGCGAAACTCGCAAAAATACTTGATCCCCCTTTTCAAACTCCAAAGGTCTCCTACTCTTATCTGCATAACTCTTTTGCCTACTTCGAGCAGTCTCAAGCCTTTGTCGAATCAACTTAATCTTTTCTGTCGTTTCTTGAACCAATTGCGGTCCTAACATTTCCGCTTCTCCCACATCGGTCCAACACACCGGAGACCTACACGGCCGCCCGTATAAAGCCTCAAAAGGTGTCATGCGAATAATAGCTTGAAAGCTATTATTATACGCAAACTCCACTAAGGGTAGATGGCTCTCCCAGTCTCCCTTAAAGTCATTCACGCATGCGCGCAACATATCCTCTAGCACTTGGATAGTCCTCTCCGATTGTCCATCTGTTTGGGGGTGAAACGCCGTACTCATTGTCAACTTGGTCCCCAAGGCATTTTGCAATGCGCCCCAGAACCTCGACACAAACCTCGCATCTCGATCCGATACTATCGAAATCGGTACCCCATGAAGTCTAACAATTTCCTTAATATATTTTTATCCCAAGATTTCCACCGAATTTGTCATCTTAATCACAATGAAGTGTACGGATTTGGTCAAACGGTCGACCACAACCCACACAGCGTCATTCCCACTTACCGATTTAGGTAAGTTGGTCACGAAATCCATTGCTATCATTTCCCACTTCCATTCCGCTACCGGTAAGGGTTGGAGCATACCCGCCGGCCTTTGGTGTTCCTCTTTCACTTGCTGGCAAGTTAGACACCTGCTAACATATGAAGCTACATCTCATTTCGTTCCGGGCCACCAAAATTGTCTCTTCGCATCGTGATACATTTTCGTTCCGCCGGGATGAACGGCTAATCGGGAGTGATGAAACTCCTTTAGTACCTCGTTCCTCATGTTTTCTGTCACATAAGTTCTTCCCTTAAATCGCAGTCCTCTATCGGTTCCTTTCATCCAGCCATCTAATCCTTCGTTCGAACGCATCTGTTTCTCATAGTTCTCCACTTTCTCGTCCCCTTCTTGCGCTTCCAAAACCCTACTCATAAGTTCTGGTTGTACCACTATCGTGTACAAAGTCCCCACATTAACATGTCCCAATTCCAAGTCGAACTCGTTCACTTTTCCCATCATCATCCATTCGTCGATCGCCACATGCGCTAAGGTCGAATGGGACTTTCGACTCAAAGCATCCGCCACTACATTGGCCTTTCCCGAATGATAGTGCAAGTCATAGTCGTACTGTTCCAGATATTCCATCCATCGTCGTTGCCGCATATTTAGATCACGTTGGGTAAAGATATGCCCTAAGCTCTTGTGATCCGAGAACACTTCGAACTTTTCCCCGAACAGATAATACCTCCATATCTTCAACGCATGAACTATTGTCGCTAGCTCTAGGTCATGAGTCGGATAATTCTTTTCGTGAATCTTTAGTTGTCGCGAAGCATATACAATAACCTTCCCATCTTGCATCAAGACGCAACCCAAACCTTCCTTCGAAGCATCGCAATACACTTGATAACCCTTCCCTTGCTCGGGAATAACTAGTATGGGAGAACTAGTCAACCGCTTCTTGAGCTCTAAGAAAGCTTTCTCGCAAGCCTCACTCCATACGAACTTCACCCCCTTCTTAGTAAGGTAAGTCATTAGAGTCGCTAACTTAGAGAAATCCTTGACGAACCGTCGATAGTTTCCAGCTAAACCCAAGAAACTTCGAATCTCGAACACATTTTTCGGTTGTGTCCAATTCGAAACTGCCTCAATTTTCGTCGTGTCCACCTTTACCCCTTCTTCCGAGATCACATGTCCAAGAAATTTCACCTCATTTAGCCAAAACTCACATTTGCTAAATTTTCCGTAAAGTTGGTGCTCCCTCAACGTGAGCAATGCTAAACGGAGATGCTCCTCGTGTTCCTCTCTTGAACTCGAGTAAATCAAAATATCGTCGACAAAGATCACCACGAACTTGTCGAGATACTCCTTAAAGATCCGGTTCATTAACTCCATAAATGTCGTCGGCGCATTAGTTAACCTGAATGGCATGACCACAAACTCATAGTGACCATACCGGGTCCTAAAGGCCGTTTTCGAAATATCCTCATCCTTCATCCTCAATTGGTGATAGCCCGATCGCAAGTCGATTTTTGAAAAGAACGTCGCTCCTTTCAGTTGGTCGAACAAATCGTCAATTCAAGGCAGTGGGTACTTATTCTTAATAGTCACCCGATTTAGCTTTCGATAGTCGATGCACATCCTCATCGATCCATCCTTCTTTTGCACAAATAAGGCCGGTGCCGCCCACGGTGACGTACTCTGCATAATAAACCCCTTCTCTAGCAGTTCTTCTAACTGCTTACTTAACTCTTTCAACTCTGCTGGTGCCAAACGGTACGGGGAAATGGCTATGGGTACCGTTCCCGGTACCAAGTCGATAGAAAAATCTAACCCTCTCTTCGGTGGCAACCCAGTAGATCCTTTGGAAACACATCTCTAAAATCATCCACTACGCGTGGCCACACTTCCACTTCCTCGTCATTATCCACTATCGAGAGACTAGCCAAAAGACAAGATAGGTTGCCCACAACCCGCTTGGAATGATAAGGAACAGAAGAAAGGGTAGCGTTTCTTTCCCCATGAAAGAACACCTCATCTCCGGATGAAGTTGTAAGGAAAACCTTTCATCGAACACAATCGATGAAAGAGTTGAAATGAACCAACCAGTCCATTCCAAGAATCACGTCGAACCCCGACATCTCTATAACAATTAAATCAAATATAAACACGTGGTCCGCGACCACCATCTCACAGGACCGACACACTCGGTCCAACACAACTCGACCCCCAACAGGAGTCTCTACAACAATCGGGTTCTCTAGAACCCCAATTTCTAATGACAAAGACTCAACTAGATGTCTAGCTATAAAAGAACGTGAAGCCCCCGTATCGAAAAGAACATGGGCCCAAGATGAGCACACAAAAACCATACCTTGTACATTTTCCGGATCTCCTTGGTTTGGCAACTGTGGCAAGGCAAATAAACGTGCTTCAATTGGTGGGTTTCCTTGCGGTCCTCGAATTCCCCCTTGGTTTCCTCGATTTCCCTGGCCTTGATAGCCTCCTCGGTAGTTCCCACGGTTTCCCCCTCCTTGGTGGTTACCTCGAAACCCTCCCCCTTGGTTCCCAGGTAATTGGTGTGGTGGTACGAATCCTGGTCCTCTTGGTGGTGGTGGTGGCAACCTAGGTTGGTTAAAGGTCCGGTTGGTGTCGATTCTTCCTTGTCCCCCGGGACAAACCCTTGTCGTATGTCCCATTCGGTTGCATGTCCTACATTGGACCCTAGGGCACTCGAATTGTCGATGGCTCACGTCTCCGCAGTGGAAACACGCTCCCCTTATCATGACGTTTGTCGGTGATGGATTAAAATTCCTCTCTCCTCTTCCCGGTTGTTGAAATCGCGAATTATTCGCCATATCCCAAGTCCGCTTTTTATCTTCTCTCAGAGCATTTCCGGTTTTTGACTTCGCCGAGATTCGCTTGCTATGGAGTAGAGCTCCTTCCACAGTTTGGGCTGATTTTACCAATTCATTATAGTTGACATGTCGAGCCGATACCAATTGTAACGAGATGGTCGGATTCAACCCCTTCATGAATCTCCTACATCTTTCTGCGCCCCCTATAAGAGATTCTGGGGCATACCTCGAGAGTGAGGTAAACTTTAGCTGGTATGCTTGAACGGTCATACCCCCTTGATACAGTTCCTCAAAACGCCTCCTCATTTCGTCCTTATAGGAATCTGGAAGAAACTGTCGATTAAACAATTCGATGAACTCATTCCATTCGAAGTTCTTATGTCGTATGTATTCACAATTCCCAACCACCACTTCCGTGCTTCACCTTTAGGTGAAACTGAGCCATATTCATCATTTGCTCCCCATTTACTATTCCTGCAGCCGATAAATATTTCTCCATTTCGTCTACCCATCCCTCAGCTACGGATGGTTCACCTACCCCATCGAAGGTCGGAGCCCCAATCGGGTAAAGTTAAGAAATCCATTGTTGCTTGAACTCCCAGCTTGTGCATTCTGCACCATCATTTGCACCACCTTCTGAAGGTCGGTCATCACTTGATTAGCATTAACCGTTTCCGGTTCAGGTGCAAAAGTCTCTTCTTCCGCGTTCACTTCCTCATATTCATTCTCAATCTCGGGTTGCTCAGGTGGTGGGGCATTAGTGTTACCTCTCCCCCCACGACCTCTAGCAGCCCTTCCTCCTCTAGTTGCTCCCCGCCCCCTTGGAGCTCTTCTTCCTCTTCCATTAGTCCTACCTCGGGTGGCCGCACCGCTTGACGGTGATGCGCCCCCGCGTGTAGCTGGTCCCCTTTCACTAGTCCTTGTGGTAATTGCCATTACTACAATAGGTTAAACAGACACTTTAGTTGTCTTACTCGACACTACTATCCATACATGTATAATCATACATGATAAGAGCTCGTTCTACATGTTAATCACTTTGCCAAGCTTCCTAAGGTTCAATAACCGATTTTTACGAATTCTCAATTTCGATGATATAACGCTTTGATTTTTCCAAAAATAGAAACTGAAAATTCTGAAATGCTAGAAAGATAGAGTACTGAAAAACGAAGCCAACGGTTCAAGCGGAACTAGAATCGGAGTTAAAACGAAGAAGTTACAAGCGTTCGAAGTATAGAAGAAAAACCGCAAAATTACCAGAATTCGACCGGTCGTTTTGGGTAACGACCGATCGTTTTTTGGTCCAGTAGGGTCTGAAAAAAATTCTGAAGAATTTTGACCGATTGTTTGGGCAACGACCGATCGTTTTTTGGTCCAGTAGTGTCTGAAAAAAATTCTGAAGAATTTCGACCGATCGTTTGGGCAACGACCGATCGTTTTTTGGTCCAGTAAACTATCGACACAAAAACATAAAATTCCTCAATGCTTATGTATTCTATTCATGGAACATATCACACAACATCATTCTAATCCATAACATTTATACGAACAACATCGATTCGCATATAACATTCATTAACACACAAGTTAATAATATGAAAACGCACTACGTAAAATCATCAATTTCACAATTCTCGCACTCTAATAGTTCGCTACTACCAGACATGCAAACTTATACCTCATACACATCATATAAATCTACACACGCATATAAACAACACAAAAAATGTGAGGGATAACCCATCATGATACGTTATCCTAAAGCACCCGAACGTCCTCGCATACTCTAGAGTTCCACATCGCTAAGGTATTCCTTCACACAAACAGACAAGAGGTTCACCCACTAGTTTGGCGAGCCGGGATCAACAAGCGTCCTCATTGTCCCCAACTTGCCTCACATGTGGACTTTCCTTTCATCAATAACTACTAAATTAAAGCTACATGTCTTAAGTTAAATGCAACCCCCCGTTTTAGAAAAAGTTTGAGTTTTTGGAAAAAGTTTTGTGAAAATGATACGATGGATCTTGGTCCAATGGTTACCCATCTTCCCGTCGTCCCAAAGTATACAAGAACCTAGTTAGCTCTGATACCAACTTGTCACGCCCCAAAATCCATAAACACGGATATCGAGGCATGACCTTTTTAAATAAAAGAAAAGTGAAACCTGTTGGTACAAAATTAAAATTTTTAAAATAAAACACTAGCAAGCTAAAGGAACAATTGATAATTAAATTAAAAAAATTACCAAACACGGCTACAAGACAAGTTTTATAAAAGCTAAGAAAATAACAAACGAATTAATTTGCCCGTAGGCTACAACCTCGAAAATGGTCTAACGAAAAGAAATGCAATAGAAAGAATCCCCGATCCCATGCGATACTGCGCTAATGCTCTTAACCATACGCATCAACCTAAGTTGCACCTGAAATACAAAATTGTAACGGTGAGTCCCACGCACATAACTAGACGGGACGGCACCACAAACACCGTCACTCCATCCCATAAATGCAAGAGCTCACAAATTCTACAACTAAGATAATCGACATATAAAGAGAAATATAATGACATTCTACAACTACGATAAATTAAATAAATTAAATACACATCAACAGCATACATGGACCTCTCACGCCACCTACCCCAGTCCATAAGGTAGGTCATTCCCTATCCCTTCGGCCGTCTTCTGTCCCCGGAATTAGGGAGAGACAGAGACCATTGCAACATAAAAGTAGATTTATAGTGCGCACTTGGACCTCTCATGCCACTCGTCCCAGTCCGTAAGACGAGTCATTCCCTATCCCTTCGGCCGTCTTATGCCCCCGAAATTAGGGAGAGACATAGACCATTGCTAACAATAAAAGTAAATATAGTGCACACTGGGACCTCTCACACCACCTACCCCAGTCCGTAAGGTAGGTCATTCCCTATCCCCTCGGCCGTCTTCTGTCCCCGGAATTTGGGAGAGACAGAGACCATTGCCACTACAGCTAAATCACAAGGCCTCGGCCAATAATATAAAATCATTCAAATAACACCATCTCATACGTATAAATATTAAGGCCTCGGCCAATAATATTATACTAATTCAACTAACATAAACTCATACGTCACTTAACGTAATACAAAATAAACCATAATCATAGATGCTAGATTCACAACTAGCCAATCACTTCAACAACATAAAAACCCATTCAGGCATTTTAACAAACACCTTGTATGCATAAACTACAATTCATCTATATTCAACAATAATTTACCCAATTCTATCAAAAACCATAATAACTCATAATCAACGCATAAAACACGCAACTCATCCATAATCTCATTAATTCGCAATTAATATATCTAAGGTCTCAATCTCTACAATTCAACTAATAGAATTAAAAGTATAACAACTAAACCCCAATTATCAATGTAAGAACATGTTTAATATAAAGGACAAAAACCCCAAATTTGTAATAAACATAAAACATAATCCTAACATACACCCTCGTCTAGTCGGAATGTATAACCCCCGTTACCTTATAGCGTAGAGGAGATGCTTCCGGTATGAACCCGCTAACGGTGGTTTCCTCTTCTTCTTCTTCTTCTTCTTCTTTCTTTTCTCTCTTTTCTCTCTTTTTCTCTCTTCCTTTTGGGCTGATTTTAGGTTTTTGGTTTTAAAAAGTGGCTGAAAAGTGTTTAGAAAAACTGTTTTGAGATAGTTTGTGGTAACGAACTATTTGGTCCCCAAAGTTCTAAAAGTTAACTCTAAATCCAAACATATTGTTTTACTACTCAAAAATAACAAATCTATAGAAACAAACATATTGGGTCCTTTTTATTTATAAAATTAGTAACAGGTTTTTAAAATAAAGTTTTTCGGAAGAGTTTCGGTTTTTGGCTAAAAATTAGTCGAGTGACCGGTTTTTGGTAAAATTTGTATAAAACGTTTTTGGATAAATTAATACCTAATTAAAAACACTTATAAAAATACGGGATGTTACAACAGTTAATCGTGTTTCTTAAAGACATCTAACTATTTCCAATGACGATTAAGAATATTGACATATTGAGTTACTGATAGATCTTTTTGACGAAGATTGTAAAGAATAGTTTCAATTTCAAACAAGTTTGAACTATTTTAATTGATGGAGTAAACTTCCTTTGTTCCATCCCAAATATCTTTTGTCGTGTTATAGAGTAAAAAAAATTCTCTCATCTCATTTATCATGGAATTTATCTGCCACGACATGATCGTATTGTTTTCTGACTTTCACGGTTTGATTTATGAGTATGTGGTTGATGAAGAAGCAACTTCTGTGGTGAGATAATCCTCCTTCCCTTTTTCACAGATGAACATCATCACAGACTGTGACCATTGAAGATAATTGTCTCCATTTAGTTTGTGGCCAGTGATGAGAGCATGACAACTCTCTAATCCACCATTAAAACTAGCGACAAAACCTTCAGGCTTGGAAGAGATGATCGGGGTTTCATTTCCATAAGCCATGCAGTTGTCGACGAGATTTGTTAGGTTTACAGAGGCTGCTCTGATACCATGTAATATTAGGGAGAAATATTATACTTTTTCTGGATAAGCAAATTTACATGAATACTAATTATAGGCTGATAAAGTAATTAAATACTAACAACTATTTATTAACTATTAACTCATAACTAACATAATAATACTCAACCACCTACTATCACAATTAAATTTGAAATCATTATGCCATTATCAATTAATTACAGAAATTCTACATTTTCATTTTTAAATTTATATATTCTTATTTATAACCTCTACGAATAAGTTTTATAAGTAATATTTTTTTATGATCCTAATAAAGTAACTGTACATGGGTATATTTTACTCTAAGAATATACTCCGTATGACATACCTATCTCCTAGATATGGGTGAGGATAATGATCTATGAGTATTCCTAAATATACGTCAAAAAGTCGAATTACCCACTTGCTTTACATATCAGATACGTCATTTTTTTTCCAGTGTTTAATTAGGATGGTGGTTACTATATCGAGTAAATTCAAACCATGATAAGAATAAATTTATTTAGCGCTATCACTCCATTTTATTATTGCGTATGTCCTTATCATTTCGTGTACTCTAAGTACTATATGGTTTGAATTTGCAGTGTATTCTAACTACTTAGTTTATAGTAATAAATGTAATGACTATACATTTGATATTTTTTTTATGTATTAGTTGGACAATGAACATGGAAATTTCCATGTGATTATTGTAACACTGGACCGATTTTAGCATAAGGCAAGTAAGCTGAATAGTAATAATTATTTTTTTCCAGAACGAAATCGTTTCCTCCATGATAAAATACAAAAAAAAACATACTTTATTTTATGCTCTATTTTGTGTGATGTAGTGAAAAACAATAATTTATTTAATTACGAGATGGTTCAAAATTGTAATTTTTCAAGATTTTTTATGCATAATATAATTTTTCGGAGAAAGTAAAAAAAACAGCGCCCAAAAAATTCTACAACTTAGGTCCACGCACGAACTAAACACTTTACGGACCAAACAGGAGGTGTTCCATGAACGGTTTGTTCATTATCATCCTAGTGGATACTACTAATTATTTTTCTCTTTATTTCACCTAACTAATGTGTTGTCACATTAAACTTTAAGTAACATGTGGAAAAAATTGGAAACGGCACATATTAATTATCGTTACACCTCATTATTAAATTGTTGGATATGAATTGCATCAAGTAAAAAAATTAAATTAGAAAAAAAAAACGTTTATGAGTAACGCTTAGAATTACTTAAAAGGTAAAACTAGTACTGTAACTTTTACCAAAACTCACCTATTTACAAGGAAATAAAAAAATTCCCTTTTCAATACTATTATATTTTCTTTCATTGGAAGGTCGAAAGTAAAAACTTATTAGAAATGGAATTAAGATTATTATAAATGTAAAATTATAGTAGTAGTACTACTACTACTAAGTACTACTAGTAGATACAACATTGATGAGATTCCACGGCAAGTTTTGTTAATTAGGACGGCCATTTTACTTCAACAAAATGTTCTTTCAAATAAGCAACCTACAAATATGAGTTATTATCAATTTGGTTCCATGGTATGTTACTTTTAACAATTCCTTGCTCCCTTTTTTTCATTTCTTGATTTTTCTTAACTTTGACTTGTATTTTTGTATACATATTTAGTTAACACTTTTGAGTTACAGTATGTTTCTTATATTGTTATCAATAAATTTGGTATTTAAGATAATATTTTATAGCTCATATTGAAACTTGGGGTAAATTTGGTTCTTAAGATCTAAAGTGAACACTTATGATGTGAAGAGTTTTAAATAATTCTAAATTTGGCCTTATAATTAAAATTTGGTTCTTAACATGTAAACTGTATTAGACATGTCTAATCCACTATCCATTAGTTCTGTATTAGATTGTGCATTAAAATGTTTATTATAATGTCTATTAAACTATTCACGAAACTTTCCATTAGTGTATTTCGATTTCGATGTACATTCGACTCTCCAATAGAACATCCTATTTTTTAAGATTTTATATACAAAAATCACGATTTTTTTGAATTTTTTCATATTTACGTATTTTTTTTAATTTTTGGTCAACGTCGGGTCAATAGCCAAAGATCGATCAACGGTCTCGGTCAAACTTATTGGTTCAAGGGTATTTGGACAAATGTGTTTTGCTAATGATGGGTATGGCGTTCCATTTTCCAATTAGTTTTTTTAAATCAGTATTAATCCTTAAATAGAAATGGTAAGGTGGTACCGTTCCCAAAATCACTCCAACAAATGACCCAAAATTTTCAAGGAACAATCTTGTAAGGATCGTTAATAGCTCGATTTGCATCCATTATTTAGTATTCAGTACCACAATATTATAGGCGTCGTCTAGTAAACAAACTAATTACGACTATAATGAATGCTCGGCTCATGACGGTCTCCTCTGATTTATTCATATCTATTAACTATTAACTATAAGGGAATTTATTTTTTTAATGGAAACTAAAATGAACAAGTGATGCAATTAACAGACAAGTGATGTTTTCAATTTACTACTTCATATTACAGCCTACTAAGTATTTCTCGCAATCAAACCATTTATTGCTGGAGGGAGCATTCACAAAATTAGATCAGATGATCTTTAAACAATATGTTGTACAGAATTCATTTTGAACATATGCATCCATAAATTTGAAGAGGTTGATGTTGTAACAAAAAACTTTCGATTGACATTGCTTGTTGTAAATGTTCTTATAAACATGTACATCTCCACTGCTATACAAGGAAAAAGATTGTTAGAAACTGTGAACAAATAAGACATAACCAAGGTAAGATTAATTTAAAAAACATGTTACTCAACCATCATCTATATCGTGAACAAAGAAGAGTTTCAACCGAAAAAAAATAAGTATCGCAATAAGAGACCTCCGTTGAATTAGTAAGCTAAAACATCAATTTGCAAATAATTGTAATCAACTCGATGGACAATTCCAACAGTAAAATGATAAAGTAAACTTAGTTCCCAATACTAAAAAATTGAAGTCTCAAGGAAAGATAAAACTGTTTTTCTTTTACTTCTCTCTCTTTTTGTCAAGCCTTGATTATCTTGAGCAAATTTTATCCTTAGTTCACCGTTGTTAAACATTGTGTAAAAATAAGTAGTATCTATACTCCCCGAGAAATCAACATCATGAAGACACTTTATTTCTTGACTATTCAGATCATATCAAAACAACTTCAAATTTTCCTTTTGCCATTTTCCCAATACGAGCGCAACATTTCTAGTACTCGCAAGTACTATGGTTTTATCTTCTAGTTCCTCTGGATAACTTGGAATCACGCTAAACTTAATTGCGTGTTCCTTCGTCCAACGAATGTCTTCATTCAGTACCCACAAGTCAAACAACCATCCAAAGTAGACAAACAGAGTAAGTTTTTCCTTTATCTCTTGTAGTTGTGAACGACTGCAGTTAGACATAATGCATGGGGCTATTATTAACTGAAAAACATCCGTTTTTAGGTTAAAGGAAATAAAAAGTGTACCATAGAAGAAGCCTTCAAACATCCATTAAAAGACCCCATTTATTATCATAACTTTCGAATAATAATGCCCACGTGAGTACTCTTCTGGAAAATAAATCTTCAGCAAGTTCACCATTTATCGCAAGAAATTTCCACCACGAAAATCATATGCATCCCACGGGGCCTCTTTTACATCAAATACATTTTTACATGTGTCAAACTAAGCAACATATGGATCACCATATCATTGTTCAGCCTTCAAATAGAAGACTCCATCAATTAATTATAACACGGCTTCTGGATAACCCTGTCTATGGATTTCCAAGTCCCCAAACCAATTACTCTTTCCTAATTTTACATCAATATCTTCCCAAGTATCAATGCACACCGTATATATATACTCTATCCGTTCCCATTTAATTATCCACTACGAAAGTACGTGTAATTTTAACCGGTTTATAACTTGTATCAAAATTGTCGAAATGATTTTTTTTTTTAAATCTAATCATAAAATTTAACATTTGAACTATAAAAGCAACTTTTGAAAATTTTCATTCCGACAATTTTGATACAAGTTTTTGACCGGTCAAAATTGCACTTATTTTCGTAGTGGACAATTAAATAGAAACGGAATGAGTATCTCAGCATGTATGACAGGAAGATTATACCAATGATGTGGAACAGTTAGTTGAGAAATACATTTCTCAGTTAGAAAAGAAGCAAGCAAAGAGTCTCAAGAAAACCAATGATTTTTTTTAATAAGTTTTAAAAAATTATTAAGTTTATATTCAAAACTTTAATAAAGAGGAAAATCAAAGGTTGTTCATGAATGTGTGTATTCATGTATGACTAATAAAGATAAGACTTTTCATTTTCTAGTTTTGGCCTATATAAAGGTACTTATCCCATGTAATTTCTCATTCACCAAATATTTGAAATAAAATAAAGTTTGAGAGTTTCTCTATCTAGAGATTAGCTTCTATTCTGGTGGATTCCAGAGTTTATTTTCCGTCTGTTTGAGCGAAATTCAAACAACACCCATTCGTGTGTTTACGAACAAGATTTTTCTGTTTTTGTTTAGCTTCCGTTCTGCGTCACAATCATCCGGAGTTGTATAAATAATTCTCATTACCTCGTAAATCATTGGCATGTAAACAGAACCCCAGGAATATGAGATCTTTCTTTGTGTTTCGCAACTTACATTTTGGAGTTTGCCTGAATTGTCTAGTTGTCAGATTGTAGATAATAAGTTGAATAATATAATAGTACGGAAAATGATAAAATAGTGTTTGCTGAATTTGGGAGTATTTGTTTTAAATGTGGTAGTGTTGACCTAATTGAAAGAAACTTTTTGAGTTTAGTGAAATAATGATAGATTATCTTTGTTTTTTGGAAAATAAGCTTACAATATTATACATTTGTTGTATAATATTATTGGTTATCTTGAGACTTACTGTATGAGTCTTCACTTGGGTCTATGTTCAGCTTTGCTATCATATGTAATTCTACCCTTTATTATATAAAGAGTGTTACGGGTCTCTTGATGACTGAATTAAAAGCTAAGAGATTGGGGTATTTGTTCGAAGATCAGGGTTATAAAAATACGGTCAAATTTTGAAGTTTTATTGCTCTATCGACCTTCTCCAAAATACCCGGAGTACGGTACATAATTATTAATGTTTTTTATTCCATACCAGTAAGGGAACGAATGCATGCTACTAAACTATTAAGCCGTATAACCACATGAATATTTGTTACTATTGCGTGAATTTATAGAAATTAGACCTATTAATGACACCGCTTGCCTTGTCCTATATATTTGTTAGGAATTTTATGTCATACATGAACATTGAAATCAATTTTATAATAGTTGAGTACAAGACAAAACTATGTATGTATGCAGTACTACTATAATGTATGCCCATTGGTAATAAACTATATGTATATAGCTTCGCACGCAATCACGGTTAAAACGTCTGAATGTTTTGTATTTTTTCTCAATACTTGCAAAATATGTTATGTTACCTCTAAATCTGTAATAGATATCCTACATGCTTTGGTCAATACATGCGAAGCTGGAACTTGTTAATGTAATCAGAAAATTACCATACTATTAAAATTTGTTTCCTTGATGTGATTTATCTTGTGAATTACCATGATTAGAATGTACACATATGGCAGTAAATAATAATAGATTAATTAGATCTTGCTACTATAAATTGTGATATATTATGTCTTAACTGATGATATTTTAGCAAATCAGAGAAATAACATCTATATATGTAATCACTACCATGTACACATATGTACAATATGATAATTTGCGAAATCATATTTTTTCACATTTAAGTTGGAAAAATTATGAACCTTTCCTAAATAGGCTCACCTATTTGGATCCGATGTCTAGGAAAGTATAGGTGGAAGTCGATATCCTAATGAGCTCGGGTTTTAGGTAGCATTCGTGTCCTCCACCTTCACCATATTTTCTGGTCGTGTTCAAGTAGAGTTACCGAAAGGGGTTGAATAAATAATAATTTCCCCAAGTGTGTTTATATAGTGATGTATGTTTCGTTGAATTGGTGTCTCAGTATCGACATGTCGTTCGATCAATGAGAACCAGTACACTTGAAAAGCAAAACTAGTGTTTTTGAATCTATCGTTTCGAAACAAAATTTGTGCTTGTTCAAACCATAAACTTATAAACCAGTCGTTTTATATGATAACTAATCCAGAACTCACAACACATGTTGGATGCCATCTATGATGAGAAAAATCGTAAATCATACTTGCGAAAGGACAGTTTAAACGTTGATGTTATTCCGTCACCACATGTTAGTCATCCTGATGTGTGAAAATGTGATGCCCAATTTTTTTTGGATGCCATCTTTGATGAGTAAAACATAAGTTTGTTGTTATTCACGAGATGAAGGCTAAGGCATTGATTTTATTACGCCGCCACATTTGAGACTTGATGACGTCTATGGTGAACAAATGTCTCAAATTGACATATTGGAGTGATTATTCACCAAAATACTAGCTTGGAAATTGTATTCCATAAGCAGTATCATGAATTTATATTCACCATGTTCCTTCATCGTCCATCTTTTTGTGGATGAGAAAATACCCCGATGAGCAGTTTTAATCCTATTGGGTCAATAGCGAATTGTTTGACTGATATTAATGCTCTTCATGGATATTTTTTTTCTATGAATCAAGAACCGAAACAAGTATTGTTTGTCTCGAACTGTCGAGATCCCGACGATCGCCTAGACAAACGAGGTTTTAGACAATAGTCAAAATAAAAGACATGTGCCTCCAAGACAGTCATTGAAAGGAACAATATGGCCCGTTGTCCCAAAACAATAGATAATGCTCAAGGAGCCAACTCTATGCTATAAAGACAAAGGTCATGCACGGTTACCCCTTAAATAGTTCAAAACTATTATAAAGAAGGAAAATCCGATGCTAATGTGGTTAAAACTAACTGAAAGCAAACTCTATAGACTCACGATTTTGTGGCTCAATTTAGCCGATTTGTCGCTCATCTGGATTATGTTTTCCATTTGGATTATGATTTTTCCATTCGAACCAAACTTTTGGATTATGGTTTGCGTGGTTACAAAATTTCTTGAATTAATTTAAAGTATTATTTGGGCAGATTCCTTTAACAAATGTGACAAAACTTTAAATTATGAAACTTTTGGGCAATACTTGTGGGGTAGTTGGTTTTCTGAAAATAGTGGGTAATAGTGTACCACATAATTTCACCAACTACTTGCCTAAAAGAGTACAGTGACAATGATTCTGGACATGTCATTCCAAATCGAAATCTTTGGTAAAAACAAATTGATTGGTCAAATATGAGGTCTTATACTTCTTTAGGTCCTGTCCTACCTTGTTGAGTTATAAAATATTCGAGAAACCCAGTGTTACTGTTAATAACTCATGAAATAATTGAAATTTCTTTACATATCTTCCACTCAATAAGACCAAAATCGTATTTTAAAGGAGTTGAAATGTCTTCAAAGTGGTTGCTACCATATTTTTTACAGCATTTAAAGTTGACTTATCAATTCGCCTGCCGTCGATTGATAAATGATTTAGATGCTAAGACATGATTGTTTGTACTATCATTCGCATGTCGTCGATTGAGAAGAGCATTTTGATATGGTGGCATTGACCGGGTGAGATATTCCCGGGTCAAAAGATGATTCTTGATTTATAATCGCATCGCATTTGGATTCTCTTTGAGGATATATTTCGCGATTAATCCGAAATTCATGCCACTAATGCTCTCTTTGGAAGACTAGTATGTGTAAAGATCACGAAATGGACTCGTAGAATTCTTGTAAAGAATTGAAGGAGTTGTTGTGGACTTATCCAATCATAAGACGGACCATTAAAAATTTATGGTTATGGTTGATGCATCGACAATATGGTCACATGATTATTGTTTTCCAAAGAAATGCAACATTTCCTAAACTTTTAGCCCTATCATTAAGTTGATGGCTCATGATCTGGATTATCCTGAAAAGTCTAGTCGACTTGATAATGCCGAAAAGTATGAATCAAAATTTCGATTTGAATTACTTGAGTTTGGGAATTGAAATTGAACATCCTGTCGGTTATATTCAGACCCAAATGGACTCTCGGAAAGTTTGATGATGCGACTGCAAATGATTGCACGCACTTCTTGGTCTTACGCACCAAGATTTATATTTCCGTATGAGGATATTCTATTTTGCTGCATTGGTCCGTTATGAGGCCCATAGACACTCAAACACCATATGCGTACCAGCTGGTTACTGGTTATGAGCCAGAAGTCTCATATTAACGCGTGTTTGGAATGCTTAATTAATATTTTGATTAAGCCGCTATAGCGTTCAAAATATTGACCTCTGAAGGGCGCATAAGTCGATTATGAATCCCCTGCCTATCATTTGATGGAGTAACCTTGGCAAGCAATCTCTTTACCGGATGATATGCGAAAGTGACATCGTTAAGACTGTTCTCCCCGTCGTTAGGGGGAGATTTACACATTTCCGTTGATAAGGAACGACATGAAGTAACGTGACATAACCCACTCAGTCTTAGCTTGATCCCCAAAACTGCACTTAATGATAAGCATGTGCATAGACTCCATCAAGTCTAACTAAATGCCAGACGCATTTAATGAATTTATGAGATGTCACAAGATCATTTATACCTACTGCAAAATGCTTGCAAGGATAGACGTCCCTGCCGGACTCCGTGTTTCTATCGTAACATGTTGCTTTGGCCAAACCCGTCAAGCAAAGGACGTTGTCTTCGGCCATCAGTCTGTCATCCTTCCCAAGATACGAGGAAGTTGACCAGTTCTTAATTTGTTCAGTCCCATAGGTGGTGAACTGAAACTCGTTTATCGCACGAGATTATAAAGGATCAAGGAGATGTGTGATTTCCTCCTCATCCTGAGAATCTTGAAATATCTGTCGATCATGATATCTTAGACGATATTGAAGTAAAACGATACTGTCATTGATTACTTTTTCATATATTTGGTGATGACTGATAATATGAGAAAATTATGACAGGAAACCATGTACCGTTGCCTGAAGTCAACGTAGAATAGACTAGCCTAATGGAAACTTGCAATCCAAGTAGAATCCTTAGCGAAAGTGTGTTCGGACCTGTAGCTCCAACACCACCAATGTTAAACGAGTTTATTTATTTGGTTATTCGTAAGGAAGAGTGACGAGAATAATGAGATTGTAGAATGCTCGCCTAGTAGTGCAAGGCTTCTATCACACCTTGGAATTGATTACGAGATGACTCGTTTCCTCGTAATGGGTGTTATATGTTCCACTACTTATTTAGTTTAGTAGTTTCCAGAAAACTGAGTATGCAGCTATGAATGTGGTCATGTTTTATCTCTATGGGGATTTAGACAAGGAGATGTAGATGAAGGTCCTTGTGTGACTTCATGTGCTTGAATCAGGTAGTTCCTGACCATGGAACATGTTCTCAGTTAACTAAGACATTCACTATATGGATTATAAAATCCGAGTGGATGTGGTATACCCGCCTAAGTGAGTACTTGATCAGCTTGGGATACTTGAACAAGTATTATGCCCCTGCATGTTTTATTATGCGATCCACTTTTGGATTTGCCTTCAAGATGAAGGATCTTCGGAAGACACGATAGTGATTCGACCTGATGATCGAGTCCCATAAAGATTGAATCTAAGTTCATCATTCAGACTACACCCATAAGGTGTTATGACGCTTTAGTCATTATGACGCTAAGTCGTTAAATTCTTCCATGATCATTCAATCACTAGACATTGATATAGACCCGGTCTGTCCCTAATGAGACGATGAAGAGATATTGAACCATTATGTTTATATCTAAGTATAATACACATCATTGTACATGGTCTTTTGTGCTAGGGCAAACATCTCTTCTGCTGTGAATGGTATAGCTCGACACAGCATCCCGCTAACACGCTGCACCGAAATGGCACTAAAGACATATTCCATAACTGTATGGTAATTTTGGAAGTGGACTTGTTTATCCCATTTCCATCATCGAGTGTTCCTACCCCCTTCGGTACTCAAATTAATGCAACCCTTTTTCGGTATACCAATGTTGGTTACTTATCAGACCCGCATAAGGGATATTCCGAACATGTTATGTCTTTACCATTAGGAATAAGGCGATATCTTGGAGGTCTTGGAATGACTCCAAATGAATCACTCTGATCTACTCGTGCTCTATGAGACGACTAGATAATGTACATGGCTTGGATCTTGTATTAGCCATATTTTAATTACATATGCTTTGTCTCATTATCCAGATAAAACACTTGTCGTATTTGAGGACATCTTGTTGTTATCGATCAAGAGAGACATGACTATATTATGCTATTTATCATTTATCGTCGAAATAAATCTTCACATTTGAAGTTTAGGAGCATCCTGTCGAATGCTCATTCCATTCCATGGTAGATTTTATTGCATCCAGTCGTGTGCAAGTAAAAGAAGCATCCAGTCAAATGCTCGTACTTTTTCTTGAAATAGGAAATCATTACATCCAGTCATGTGTAAGTGAGGGGGAGCATCTAGTTGAATGCTTATTGCACTAATTACTACTTAGTCGACATCCTCGCACCCTTTCGTGTGCAAGTGAGGGGGAGCATCCAATCGCATGCTCATGTACTCTTTTTGTCCTTAGACCAAGGTTTTTCCCACTGGGTTTTCCTTGGCGGTTTTTAGCGAGACACGTTCCCATAATATCTCACTTAAGATTGCCGAAATTAGGGGGAGTATCATGTTGTATACTTCTTACCACTGTGTACTCTTTTATTCTTCGACTAGAAGTTTTTCCCACTAGATTTAATCTAGCAAAGTTTTGATGAGGCACCTATTTTGTGGTTGATCCCCTACTACTACCACTGTTGCACTCTTTTTTCCTTCGATCAGAGATTTTCCTATTGGGTTTGCTCTGGCAAGGTTTTGATGAGGCACACTGCTTTGTGTTTAGTTACTTACATGGAATTTCGGCCTATATCATTCTGCTATACAGTTT
Source organism: Primula vulgaris (assembly GCA_963920805.1). NCBI lineage: Eukaryota > Viridiplantae > Streptophyta > Magnoliopsida > Ericales > Primulaceae > Primula > Primula vulgaris. The sequence goes on along the minus strand of OY987215.1, from coordinate 14,650,675 downwards.
GTCCTAGGTACCGGTTTTGTCCCATGCTGGGGCACACTGCGAATGAACTCCGTTCAGATCGACTGTATGAAGACGAATAAATCAAGACGTCCAAATGGGGAGTGTTGTTGGATATTATTGGCCATCTTGGATCTTACTCTATGGGCCTTTACTTGGGCCTATGTTGGGCTTTTCTACCATATGTAACCCTACCCTCTATTATATAAAGAGGGTTAGGGGTCTCTTGATATAATCTCCCTACACTTATCAATGAATAAATACTTCATCTGTTGTCTCTCTCTATATCTCCTATATAATCTATACTGAGCTAATAATACTCACAATAACCTTAACTTAATTTTCCTTTATTTAACGAAATGTTTTTCAAATAAAACAATCTCCAAATATGGATTCTTATCAATTTAGTACTATAATATGCTTCTTCTAACAATTCCTTGCTCCCTTTTTGCATTTCTTGATTTTTATTTACTTAGAATTTTATATATATATATATATATATATATATAAATGGCGGGGAAAACATACATTTTTTTATTAATGAACTAGATAAAATAAATATATGGAAGCGAAAACCCAACTAAACAAAATTAAAGTAGTAAAACAGAAGATTTCCTTATTCAGGGACCCAAAAGAAAGAAAACAAAATACAGGGACTGCAGTAAAATTTGCTATAAATAAAACATAGCTATTTAATGGTAATTTCAATAAAAGTTGAGGGTCGCATGTGTAAATAATTGTAAACTGAAATGAATACTTTGTTCTTTTTAGGAAAAATGAATACCTTGTTGTTGTTGTTGTTGTTTATGTATAGAGGTGTTGATTGATAGATTTTATTAGAAAAAACATTGATAAATAGATTGTCACATGGATGAAATTAAGCAAATAATTTAGCAGATACAATTGTGATGAGATTTTACGATCAACTTTTGTTAATTACGATGACCTTTTTACTTCAACAAAATGTTTTTAACTTTCAAATAAACAACCCTACAATTATGGGTTCTTATCGGTTTGGTTCCATAATATGTTTCTTTCAACAATTCCTTGGTCCGTTTTGGCATTTCTTGATTTTTCTAAAGTTTCACTTTTATATTGGTATACAATCTATAAATAATTAGATATGGCCTTTTAGAGCATGTTTCTTCAATGTTACCAATAACTTTGACTTGTAGGACAATATTTTATAGTAATGAGATTGAAACTTCGGGTAAATTTGGTTTTTAAGATCTAAAGGGAACAATTATGACTTGAAAAGGTTATAAAAAACTATAAATTTGAGGAATTAAAATTGGTTCTTATGATCTAAAGTGTATTAGAATGTACACTCAGCTATCCATAAGTATATTAGATTGTTCATTAAAAAATTTATTAGATTGTATGTTGAGTAAATTGTACATTAGTGTATTACGATGTCCATTAGAATGTCATTAGCATATTAGACTATCCAATAGACTGTCCTATTTAAAGAGATTTTTTTTTCTTTTTTAAAAATCCATATTTTTTTAGTTTTTCAGGATTTTTATAAAAAAATTCCTACTTTTTTTGTCAACGCCTTGTCAATGTCGGACACCGATCAACGGTCTCGGACAAACTTATTGGTTCAAGGGTATTTGGACAAATGTATTTTTGTAATGATGGGTAGTATGGCGTATTATTTTCCTATCTAGTAAACAAACTAGTTACGACTATGATGAGTAGTCGGTCGTGGAGGTCTCCTATGGTTTAGTCATATGTATTAAGGGAATATATTGTTTTAAATGGAAATTAACAAGCACAAGTGACGTAGTCAACATGCAGGGGATGTTTTGAATTTACTACTACATACATCCTACCCGCACTACAAAATAATGTTTGAATTTACTAATCCCGTCGTTATTTGGGTATTTTTTTGTAGTGCCGTATTTCTCACAATCAAACCATTTATTGTTGTAGGGAGCATTCAAAAAATTAGATAAGATGTTCTTTAAACATGCTTCATTTGGTTGCATCTTATAAGTACATATTAGAGTTAAAATTGTGTTTTTATAATGTTTTATGTGTAAATGACTTTAATGTAATTAAGGTTTTGTCACTATTTATAAATTGTGGACTGATTGTGTAAAGTTGTAAACTTCAGGTCACTGCTATATAAGTCATGTACATATACTTTTATTAATTAATAAAATTCATTATGTTTTCCTATTTTCCGTGATTTTTTCGCTCTTTCTCTGTAAATATATTGTTACAATTACGACCAAATTCCGATTACAATCCACCGGAGTGTGAAAATCTACATGGTATCAGATGTGAATCGATTTTCGCTACGATCATAGTCTATTAAATCAGGGTTATTAACTGGTTTGTTCTTTCTTTGTATTAATTTTCTTGTTTACAGAAAATTAGGGTTCTTATTATTACGTTATTTCATGAATAGCTGGATTATTTGATTGAGATTACGACTGTTATTTGGGCTGATTAGTTCCGATTATTCATTGATCATTGATTTCTTGGTCAATTATTATTAGAGTTTTCTATTCTGATTTGGGGATTCTTCGTTATTAATATTTGACAACTGAATTTGATCTGATTTAGGGTTGATTCAGAGTTTGGTTTTATTATATTTAGTTTATAATGTCTGCTATAGAAAATAATCATCAAGAACAGACTATCAATAATAATATACAACCAATCAACACTATGAACCCTTATTATCTAGGTGCTAATGAAAACACCAGCACTAGTTTGGTAAATCCAGTTCTTAATGATCTTAACTATCATTCTTGGAGAAGGGCAATGGAAATTGCTATAGGTGCTAAATCAAAAATAGAGTTTATTACTGGTACTTTGGTTTGTCTACCAGATAATGATGTGTGGTATGCTACTTGGGTTCAATGTAATTTGATAGTTATGTCCTGGATTCCTAATTCAGTTAATCAAGAATTATGACAATCTATTCTTTATGTTGATAATGTTGCTAAAATATATGAATTACACCATGATATTCATTCTACTGTACAAGGAGAAAAGTTAGTCTCAGCCTATTTTACTAAGCTAGAAACCCTCTTGAATTATTTAAGTGTTCTAAGTGCACTACCTAGGTGTACTTGTGGCATTATGAGTGCTTGTACATGCAACTTTATGGTGTCAGTTGTTGTTAGGAAACGTAGAATGTTCAAGATGATTTTTTTGATGGGTTTGAATGATCAGTATTATCATGTTATGAGCCAATTTTTTTAATGAAACTCTTGCCTAGTATGAATGATATCTATACCATAGTAATTTAAGATGAGAAGTAAAAGAGTGTGCATAATAATGCTGCAAATCAGACCATGGCTTTTCCAACTCAACAAAATATAATACATGATATTTCTGGTAATAACATGAGAAGTATGGAGACTCATAGTGCTAATGATGTTAAGTATAAAAATATGCAAATGGGTATTATGAAATGTTCTTTTTGTGGATTAGAGGGGCATATTAAGAACAAATGTTATAAAATACATGGTTATCCACCTGGATGGAAGCTTAGGGCAAAGGGATTTAATGGTAATTTTCATAAAGAGTTTGGTGGTAATAATTTTGGGAGTAGCAATACGCCAGGGCTCATATGCTTTCTATGAAATATGGACATAATTACATTATATGATCAAGTGAGCTAGATATGCAGGGTAATTTGGGGGTGTAAAAATTTTATGGTCAATTGGGTGTACAAGGAGGATCAAATCTTGGAATGACAACCTATCATCACCCTCCTGACTTTGCTGCTACACCACTTCACTCACCTCACATGGTGCCCCCTCAACAAGGTTATTTAGTTTCTACCAATGCTAACATGGCTTCTCCTAGTGTACCAGTGCAAGGATTGTAACATCCCAGACCTAATTTGGGAGTCACACAGCCGAATAACACATGCGGAGGCACATGCTAGACAAAGCCTAACTTAAATAAAACACATTTCAAATAATTAAACACTAAAACAGTTAATAAAATCCTTTAAATACATATTTCAATAGTCTCACAAAATTCGATAAACATTACCACTTATTAGCTAAACAACATAACGCAGCGGGATATGAAAACTTAGTCATATGAGATCTGTCTGGTCCCGACTAATTTGATTTTAACTCTAAGTACCTGAAAAGGTTATAAAAACGAGAGATAAGCTAAACGAGATTAGTGAGTGATAAACCTTGTAAGATAATATAAGGTCGAAAATACGTTTTATCATTTTATCATTTTCTTGGAAAAACAACCTTTTAAACTTTAATAAAATTCACAATGCATGTACTCAATAAACTGTAAAAAAAACAACCCATTTTCAACATTTTTAAGGTGTGATCAATACGATAATATAAATTAGATATCTATCTAGATTGGACTTTCCAATCCTAGGTGGATGCCAGACTTCCTGCATCTCTTTTATTCGTTGGATTCAGACTTCCTTAATCTCTTTTCTATGATTGGACTTTCCAATCCTAGGCGGACTCTATATGTCTCTTTTATTCATTGTACCGGCACTTCTCAAATATCTTTATATCATTTTATTTTTTCCAACTTAGATCTTAAATATAATACCATAATGATCACAAAATAAAATATAAACTTTCTCAAATAAACTATATACGTTCATCGACACATAAACATTTTACTTTTCTATACGTTCATTAACGTATACAAATAACTTTTCTCTTTCATAACCTGCAACTTTTCGATACAAAATACATATATAACTTTTGATATTTCAAAATACAATTTCAACATGCAAACACTTGTTAAAAATGCAATGAGATTTTATAATAGTAAGTCACAAAAACCACTCACCTAAATACTAAATCGAATCAACCACAAAGAACTATGACCCGGCTAGCGAACATTAATTTGATTACCCCAAAGTCCATATAGAATACACATTTACTGCCTTTACGAAATATGTTGCTAATTAACCTACCGTTGCTATTTGTATTCTTATATATTGTACGTGCTATTTAGGGTGGAATACAAGGATAGTATTAGAATGTTTTTAAAGTGTCTTCCTTCTGTGTGTCATATATAGTTTATAGGGAATTAATTCATAAATGAATTATTGAAAGGTTAAGGAATTAATTCATAAATGACCGTGTGTATAACTTCTCTAGGATAAATATGGCCGTTTCATGTGAAAACTTTCTACTTCAAATATATCTAACATGTGTATGGAGTAATAAATGTTAATGTAACTCTTAATAAATTAATGATGGATTAATACATTCTACTTAATTATAGGAACGGCCAAATCATATTAGTAATCAAATAAAATAATATTGAGTGATTAATAGCTAAAATAAAATATGGGATTTTACAAGGATCTTCTTATTTTGCAAATCTTTCATATACAGGTATGAGATGTACAATATTTTCTTGCTCTTATTTTTTGAATAATGTAATTAATTCACATGATATTTGGATAGTATATAGTGGAGCAAGTAAACATATGGTTAATAATGCTAGTTATTTTTCAGAAATATAAAGAAGCTCTAATTCTAAATTTAATTTACCAACCGGTCAAGTTGCTAGTGTTAGTCATGTTAGAACAGTGGTTTTTAATTCTAGATTAGTTTTGCATAATGTTTTGGGTGTATCAACTTTTAGTTTCAATTTAATTTATGTTGGCAAAATTATGTTTCACCAAAATTATGTGCAATTCAGAATCATGTCTCCTTGAGGATGATTGGTAGGGCTGAAGAATGTAATGGTCTTTATTTTCGGAATAAAGAAGTTAATAATGTTTTTTTTTCTTTAACTGCTACTGGCAGTAGTATTTGTAATTCAGTTAATAAGCCTGATATTTGGCATGAGCATCCGCACCAGCTACCTCAACCATTTCCTCAAGCCTAACACATTTTATATCTTTTAAGTAACTGTTTACATTTACACAAAATTCCAGCTTTCTTATTAATTTTCTTATAATAACCCTACATTATTTCTTTTTATTTGTTTATTATCATTTAATAATCATAACAATATTACAACCACAAAAATGTGGAACTCATGATAGTTTATTACTACTATATTAATCTATGAAATCATATACATTCCTTATATATAAGGTGAATTTTGTGTTTTCTTAAATTTAGGAATTTATAGGGTTGCTGGTGCATGTCGCTTTTTATACCATAATCATCAAATTTTAGAGAAAGATATGTTTTGACGAAACAGATACGGATGCTCGAGGCATCCTTCCCTAAGTGTTATGAGAATTCTTGTAAATAACCTTGGTGATAAAGAGAAATGTAATCTTTCTGATAATCCTTGTGATGTTTGTCATTTTGCTAAACATAAGAGATATTCTTTAATATTAGTTTGACTACTTCTAAGAATTCTTTTGATTTAATTCATTGTGATTTTTGGGGTCCTTATGCAACTCTTACTGTTAATGGTTTTGTTTACTTTTTAACTATAGTAGATGATTTTTCAAGATGTACTTGGGTTTTTTAACCTATTCTGAAAATTACCATTAAAAAAGAAGTCTCAAACATCTTTTATTCTTCCTAATTTTCATAAAATGGTACAAGTTCAGTTTAATTCCCAAATCAAAGTTGTTAGGATTGGTAATGTTATTGAGTTTAATATTGAACATTTTTATTTAACTAATGGTATAATTCATAAACTAGTTGTGTTGACACACTTTACCAAAATGGAATATTGGAAAGAAAGCATCAATATTTGTTAAATATAGCAAGAGCTTTAAAGTTTTAGTGTAATTTACCTTCTCATTTTTGGTGTGATTGTATATTAACAACTGCTTATATTATAAATAGAACTCTATCTCCATTATTAGGTAATAAAACTCCATTTGAATTACTTTACTTTAGGAAACCAGTATATAGTCATTTTAAAGCCTTTGGTTGCTTGTGTTAGGCCAGTACTTTAAAAAGAAACATAGGTAAGTTTGATCCCAGGGGTCGAAAATGTGTTTTTCTTGGTTATGCAACCAGTACTAAATGTTATAAGTTGGTTGAATTAGAGACTAATGACATTTTTTAAATCCAGTGATGTCATTTTTTATGACAAGATTTTTTATTCTTTTAATTCCATACAAGTTCAGGATGATTAATTTGTTGATAAATAAAGGTTTGATACTTCAGTTTGTGATGAGAATAACAATGATTTGTCTAATAAAGTTGGTGTAAGTAATGAGCATGTTAGAAAGTCACACAGAACACATAATGCACATCAGTATTTACAAGATTATCATTGTGGTACAGATGTTCTAATGATTATGTTGATTATCCTTTATCTTCTGTTGTTGATTATGATCATGTTTCTACTGCATATGAAGCCTTTAGTTTATCTGTTTCTGCTAATATTGAACCTAAAATATATAAACAAGCTCATACAAATCATTTACGGGTAACAACAATGGAAGAAGAAATTAAACCTTTAGAGTTAAATAAAACCCGGATTTTAACTAAATTACCTAAGGATAAGCAAGCTATTGGTTGTAAATTGGTGTATAAGATTAAGTATAAATCAGATGGTACAATAGAAAGGTATAAGGATAGGCTTGTTGCAAAAGGTTATACATAGTTAGAAGGGATTGATTATGAAGCTAATTTTATACTTGTAGCTAAAATGACAACAGTTAGGTGTTTTTAGGCTATTGCAACTTCTAAAAATTTGTTATTATCTCAGATAGATGTAAATAATTCTTTTTTACATGATGAGTTAAATGGAGATGTTTATATGCCATTACCACCTGCTTTTCCTCAACAAGATACCTCTTTAGTTTGCAAATTACAAAAGTCTCTTCATGGTTTAAAACAAGCTTCTAGACAGTGCTTTTATAAATTAAGTACTGCATTACTTGATTTTTGTTTTGTAAAGTCTCATGCTGATCATTCTTTGTTTACTTACTGTAAAACTGGTGAATTTCTTGCTTTATTAGTTTTTGTAGATAATATTATTTTAGGAAGTTCTTCCTCAGTTATAATTGATCAATTTAAGTTTTTCTTAAATGACATGTTCAAATTAAAGGATTTAGGGCATTTGATGTATTTTTTGGGTTTGGAAGTGGGTAGAAACAAAGATGGAATACATATTTGTCAAAGGAAATACGCTTTAGAATTGTTAGTTGATGTAGGTCAACTGGCTGCAAAGCCTGCTAATTTCCCTATGGATACAAATGTAAAAATTTTAAATGATAAAAAATATTTGTTTGATGATATAAAATCTTACAGAAGGTTAATTGGTAGGCTTTTATACTTAAGTTTCATTTTAATGTCGCGTTAAGGGTTTTGAGGTATGTCAAATCCTCACCAACTCAAGGTATTTTCTTTCCTAATTCATCTAAATCACAATTAACAACTTTTAGTGATAGTGATTGGGCTGGTTGTGCCATCATACGCATGTCAGTTATAGGTATGTGTCATTTTCTTGGTGATTCCTTAATTTCTTGGAAAAGCAAAAAGCAAAATGTGGTTTTTTGTAGTTCATGTGAACCAGAATTAGAGTTTTGGCTAATACCAGTTGTGAAGTTGTATGGTTAATTCAGTTGTTAAAAGATTTTGGTATAAATCATGTTAATCCAGTTTTTTTTATATACTGATAGTAAGTCTTTTTTAGTTTTAGTAAATAATCCAGTTCACCATGAAAGAACAAAACACATCGAAATTGACTGTCATTATATTAGGAAAAAAGTTGTTGCATGTGTTATTCACCCACTTTTTGTATGTTCTGATAATAATTTGGCAGATTTGTTTACAAAAACATTGGGTTTTCCAGTTTTTACGAGTTTATTGTCCAAAATGAGAGTTTTATCTTTGCACTCTCCATCTTGAGAGGGGTGTATTAGAGTTAAAATTGTGTTTTGATAATGTTTTATGTGTAAATGACTTTAATGTAATTAAGGTTTTGTCACTATTTATAAACTGTGGAATGATTGTGTAAAGTTTTAAACTTCATGTCACTATATAAGCCATGTACATATACTTTTATTAATTAATAAAATTCATTATGTTTTCCTAATTTCTGTGATTTATTCTGTCTCTCTCTAAATATATTATTACAGTTACGACCAAATTCTAATTACAATCCATCGGACTTTAAAACTTCTAATAAGTGTCTATTTTTCCGTTAAGCTACCCTTATCTTGTTGATGTGTATAAACACAAGAATTTTGCTAAACAATTCCATTGCTTGCTAGATACTCAACTAACCTATTTTCAAATTATTCACTTCCATTATCAATTGAGAGAGAGTGTATCATCATAAATCCCTCCTCCTTTAAGACGGATCTTGCCCTCAAGATCCTTAAATTGATTCAATATTCGTTTGAAATTTTCCCAAGTTGCTTCCTCTGCCATTTGACCACCCCACTGTACCAAAATATCCTCCCACAATTGATTTCCCCTCTTCTTCTCTCTTATAGCTAAGATTTGTATCGGAGTTGGTTTAATTCTTCCATTCAGATATGGAACTGGCAGGTCAGGTAGTACTTCTCCTTTGTCTTTTATTTGTAGCTTTAATTGGGAAATATGAAATACATGATGTATTGCACTTGATTTTGGTAGATCCAAACGATATGCTACTGACCCAATTTGTTATGTAATTTTATAAGGTCCATAAAATCTTGGTGCAAGCTTTTGTTTTTTCCTTCGTACAACACTTTGTTGACGATATGACTGCAATTTAAGGTACACAAATTCACCCACCTTGTAACTTTTATCCACCCTCTTAAGATTTCCATTTTTTTTCATTCGATTTTAGGCTTGTAAATAATTCTTCTTTAGACTGGACAAAACCTCATTTTTCTCCTTTAATAATTCATTGAGGTCATGTTTAACTTTTTTGGATATTAGGTAGTGGCAAATTTTGTTGCTTCATATCCATAAAGGGCTTTGAAATGGCCATTTTAGTTGTTACATGTAGGGTAGAATTATACTAATACTCTGCCAAATAAATCCAGTTTGACCATTTTTTAGGATAGTCACATGTATAACATCTCAAATAAGTCTCTAAGATTTGTTAACAATTTCAGTTTGGCCATCAGTTTAGGGATGGAAAGCTGTACTAAAAAGTAATTTGGTCTCTTAAAGTTTAAATAATTCCCTCCAAAATTCACTTGTAAATAAAGCATTTCTGTCTAACACAATCTTCTTAAGTTATCCATGTAGCCTAAATATTTCATACAAAAAATAGTTTGCTAAATCAGAGGCTGTAAAAGGATGTTTTAATGGTATGAAATGTGTATATTTGGTTAGTCTATCCACCACCATCCAAATGCAGTTGTAAGCTTTAGATATAGTTAACTCGTTAACAAAGTCAATGCTTATTTCAGACCAAATTGTTTCCGGCATTGGTAAAGGTTGTAGTAGCCCATAAGAATTAGTCTTCCCATATTTGCACCTTTGACATATATCACAAGAATCCACAAACATTTTTAAATCATTTTTCATTCCTGGCCAAAAAACTTTTTTATAGGCCTGAGAATGGTTTTTTATACTCCAATATGACCAGCTGTTGGATCAGAATGTAAAATGTCCATTATTTTAATTTTCAAATTATGGTCATTAGGAATATACAATATTTCTTTGTAAAAAAGCATGTTATTAATCCATTTATAAAAAGTAGCTGACAATTTTTCTTTTAAAATAACTTGGTTTATTTCAGCTATTTTTTTTTATCTTTAGAATAACACTCTGTAATCTCATTTTTAAGTTCAGAAATAGGACTTGTTACTAAAAAATATTTTAAATTGAGTCCCTCATCAATCCTAGAAAGAGCATCTGCTGCCTTATTTAGGGTACCTATTTTATAAACAATTTTAAAATTATACCCTAATAATTTTGAATGCCATTTTTGTTGAGTTGGACGGCCTATCTTTTGCTCTAATAAAAATTTCAAACTTTGGTGATCAGTGTTAACTACAAATTAATTTCCAAAAATATAAGGCCTACATTTTTGAATAGATTGTACCAAGTCATACAACTCTTTTTCATAAGTAGAAAACTCAACATTTTTCCTTTTAAAAATTTGCTATAAAATGCTATTGGTCTTCCTTCTTGCTATAAAACTGCTCCAATTCCATTTTCAGATGCATCACACTCAATAATAATTTTTTTGCTAAAATCTGGTAAAGCTGATATAGGTGGAGTAGTGACAGCCATTTTTAAATTATTAAAAGCAATATCTGCATCATCAGACAAAAAAAACATATTTCTGTAATAAATTAGTCAATGCACTCGCTATTCCCCACACGATCTTTGATAAATCTTCTGTAATAACCAGTTAAACCCAAGAATTCTCTTAACCCTTTAATATTCTTGGGTGTTGACCAACTTAACATACTTTTTATTTTAGATGGATCAGGTTTAACTCCATTTTGAGATATTAAGTGCCCCAAGTAATCAAATTCTTGTTGATATAATTTACATTTTGACATTTTAGCATAAAATTGATTCTCTCTCATTATATGCAGGGTTATTTTTAGGTGTTCTTTATGTTCTTCTTTGGATTTAGTGTATATTAGAATATCATCAAAAAACACTAACACAAATTTCCTTAAATAAGGTTTAAACCTAGCATTCATGGTACTCTTAAATGTGGCAGGAGAATTAGTTAGCCCAAATGCCATTACCAAAAATTCATATTGACCCTCATGAGTTCTGAAAACTGTTTTTGGTATATCAACTTTATTCATTCTTATCTGATGGTACCCAGATCTTAAATCTAACTTAGAGAAAATAATTGCTCCATTTAATTCATCTAATAACTCATCTACCATTGGTATTGGAAATTTTTCTTTAACAGTAACACTATTTAAAACTCTATAATCAACACACATTCTCCATGACCCATCAGCATTCTTAACTAATATAATTGGAGATGAAAAAAAGTGACTGAGATGGTCTTATAAACACATTTTTCAGCAAATCATTGACTATCTTTTCTATCTCAGATTTTTGGTAATAAGGGTACCTATAAGGTCTAACAGAGACTGGGTTTGTAACATTTTATAATTCAATTTTATGCTCTATTCCTCTTTCAGGTGGTAAAAATTTTGGTCCATCAAAGACATCCTCAAATTCATTAAGCAAAAGATTAATTATTTTGGTTTGAGAAGTTTCTTATGGTTCTACTGCATAAAGCTGAAATATAAGTCCCTTGTTAGTTTTCCTTCCAAATAATTTAACTCTAAAATTTCACTTTGGTTTTTGATACCTTTTAAACAGATTAATTCATTTTCATTATAAAAAGACATGGTCATATTTTTAAAATTACCATTTATTTGACCCAAAGAACTTAGCCACTGGACCCCTAACACCATATCATAACCAATTAAGGGTAGAATTGAGCAATTTGTTGTAAATTTATGGTCTTGTATCTTTAAGTTCATATTTTTGCACATAACCTCACTCATTAAACTTTCTCCATTAGCCACCTTAACACTCACTGTTTGGATTTTTATCACTGGTAATTTCAGTTTATTAACCCACTTTGGGTCTAGAAAATTGTGTGTACTACCCGAATCCGCCAAAATCCCAATCTTTTTTCCATTAATTTTATCAACAAATCTAAGTGATGAAGAGTTAACACCCCATGTAATTGCCTGTAAGGTAATTTTTGGCTGATTATCATCATTATCATTTTCAGATTGTTCATTAAATTCAGTTTCAATTTCTTTCCCATCATTAAAATATTAATTTTGAAGTAAGAAGATTTTAGGCTTAATACAGACATGACCCCTCACCCATTTCTCATCACAATTGTAAAATAGATTATTTTTTCTTCTATCTTTCATTTCATTAGGTGTTAACCTTTTAATGGGTGCTAAATTTGAATTAGAAATAAACTTTGCACTTTAGTGTATGTGGTTTGAGAATTTGGATTAAACTTATTATACCCCACATAAGATTTATTAGCATTTTTCCTTTCCAACATTAATTTTTGTTCTTGATATGTTGCTATGGCATAGGCAGTATCAATACTTTTAGGAAATTGTATTTTAACCATTAGACCAGTCTCATCTCTTAAGCCACTCACAAAATAAGTTAATTTATGATCTTTGCTTAGATCTTTTATTCTATTAGAAATTAATTCAAATTCTCCCTTACAATCCCTAACAGAATGTGATTGTTTTAACTTGATTAATGAGTCTAAAGCATTTTCATGAAGATTATTAGAAAATCTTCTTATAATTTGTTCTGTAAATTCCTCCAAAGTTGTGATTATGCCTTTTTGTTCTTGATTTTGGTACCAAATCAAGGCCTTGTCTTCAAAATGTAAATTAGCAATCATTATCTTTTGAATTTCTGGTGCGTGGTATATATTAAAAAATTGATTAGCCTTATAAACCCAATCCATACATTTTTCATCAAAAAATTTGAGGAAATCAAGCCTCACTGTTCTAATATTAAGAAATTTTTGATCAGGTACCGTATTTTGAAGGCATTCAACATTAGAGTTTTTGAAATTTAACTGTCCAGGTGTGCTTGAAGATCCATTCACTCCCTCCTTATTTTTGCTTTGCTTTTGAGATTCGGTTAATTCCTGTAATTGGACATTCATTTGTGCCATTAAATTCTGTAGTTGGTCAATTTTCTGACAGTCATCATAGGTGTTTGATTTTCTGGTTGTAATAATGGTTGATTGGTTTTATTAAACGGTGTGGAACTTAGTTGTAGTTGTTGTGATGCTTGAGCGCGTTTTCCAGCCATGGAATTCAACCGCTCTGATACCAATTTTTATTATTCTGATCGATTTTTGATAGAAAAAGAAAACGGAATTAAAAAGAAACACAAGCTGTTATTATTTCGGATATCCTTAAACTGTTACAATACAGTTCTATATATAGTAACTACAAATATTTGAAATTACAGGCGGTTAAAAGCAGTTAACTAATCTGCTTTAACATATGTTATTGGATTAGTATCCATGTAGCATCATCTCAGCGCTTCTATTACCCTAAATCTTACAGTCATAATCTATTAAACAATACAGATCCAACAGATCAGAATATTCAGTCTTAATACACTACATATTACACATAGATAAAATTAAATAAACAGAAATCATAGTGCGTCTCTCTCACTAGCTTATTCAGCGCCTCCTTAGTGACTTAGGGTTTCATAGCTTTTCTATTAACGAGCACGGGAGAGAGTATCATCACAAATGTCAAACAACGTTGAAGTATTTTCATTACTGGAGTAAACTTCCTTTGTTGCATTCCAAATATCTTTTGCCATGTTATAGAGTAAAAAAATTTCTCCGATCTCATTTGTCATGGAATTTACCAGCCACAAAATGATCATGTTGTTTTTTGACTTCCACAATTTGAATTCTGGGTTGGTGTTTGATGGAGAAGCAACTTCTAAGATGAGATAATCATCTTTACCTTTTCCCACAGATGAACGTCATCACGGAGTGTGGCCATTGGAGATAATTGTCTCCATTTAGTTTATGGCCAGTGATGAGAGCATGGTTGTTGTCTAATCCACCATTAGAACTATCGACAGAACCTTCAGGCTTGGAAAAGATCATCGGGGTTTCATTTCCATAAGGCATGCCCTTGTCAAAGAGATTTGTTAGGTTTACAGAGCCTTCTCTGATACCATGTAATTTTAGGGAGAAATATTATCCTTTTTCCTTTATAAGAAGATTTACATGAAGCCCAATATATAGGTTGAGAAATTAATTAAATACCAACAACTAATAATATTAAATACTAATAACTATCTATTAACTATTAACTCATTACTAATATAATAATAGTCAACTACCTACTATCACAATTAAATGTGAAACCACTATCCTATTAGCAATTAATTACAAAATTTCCATAATCTCATTTTTAAAATCATTTATTTTTTATTTATAATCTCTACGAATAATTAAGGAATATTGTTTTTTTGGTCTCAATAAAATAACTGTACAGATGTACCTTTTACTGTAAGAGTAAACTCCGTATGAGATATCAATCTCTTGTATATGCAAGTGGATAATGATTTATTTTCAAATATACGTCAACAAAGTTTAGTTACCCCACTTACTTTACATACCAGATACGTCACTTTTTTTTGGTGTTTAATTCGGATGGTGGTTACTACATCGAGTAAATTCAAACCATGATAAGAATAAATTTATGTAGCGCTATCACTCCATTTTATTACTACACATGTTTTTATCACTCCATGTATTCTTAGTACTATATGATTTGAATTTGTACAGTTAAACTCTGTGTATTCTAACTACTTAAGTTATAATTAATAATAATTGTAAATGACTAAACATTTGATACTTTTTATTTAATAGTTAAACAATGAACATGGAAATTTCAATGTAATTAATGTAATACCGAGCCAATCTTTGCATAAGGCAAGTAAATGGAAATTTCAATGTAATTAATGTAATACCGAGCCGATCTTTGCATAAGGCAAGTAAGTTGAATAGCTTAGGCTGAGGTGCAAAAAAAAGTAAAAAAAAAAAATCAGAATGAAATCGTTCTCCCACATGATAAAATACAAAAAAAAACATACTTTTATTTTATGCTCTAGTTTGTGTAATGTAGTGAAGCACATTAATTTGTTTTGTTACGAGATGGTTAAGAATTGTAATTTTTTGGGATTTTTTTAAGCATAAATAATTAACGTGTTTCACTACATTACGAACGGTTTAGGTCCAAGCACAAACTAAGCACTTTACGGACCAAACACGATGTGTATTACGAACGGTTTGTTTCATTATCACCATAGTGGATACTACTAATTATTTTTCTTCTTATTTCACCTAACGAATGTGTTGTTACATTAAACTTTAAGTAGCATGTGGAAAAAATTAGAAACAACACATATTAATTATCCTTACACCTCATTAATTAAATGGTAGAATATGAATTGCATCAGCCAAAAAAAAAAATTAGGAAAATAAACGTGTATTAAGTAATGCCAGAAACAACTCTAGTGCATAGTGAACCAAAGCAAACGCTTAGGGCATCCGATTTGGTAGGTCCTCTATTTACAAATTGTCAATATATATATATATATATATATATATATATATATATATATATATATAAACTGACTTGTAAAGTGGTAAAAAGAACAACATATAAATACATATATAATATATAAGAGGACCTCAATGTTTTATTTTTGTTTATTGATGGAATATAATGACTTACATATATTAATTTGAAGATTTTATTAAGTTGAACCCATATAGTTCAACATTAATATATGTTTTTGGTTCTTATATTTTAGTTCACAGATTTTAAAAATAATTGCAATTATGGAAAAAAATGATATATTTGATTAATTGGAGATGTCTATATTATTTTCATTAACTGTTTTTTTAAGTTGCAATTGTATTAAATTTAGAAACTCTTGTAGTAGGTTTCTCCACGTTCGATTGTCTCTTAAATAAAGTATTATATGATAAATATTATAGTTAAAAAAAAGTCTATGTTGCGAAATATATAATAAAAAAAATCACATTTCCGAAAACTTTTGATTATCAAAAAACTTGGCCGTCATATTTCCGCTTGAGTTTAGGTTTTAAAACTTGTGTCCATTTAAGTTCTTATGTATTTCGAAACACGTGAACTAGAAGCTCATTCTTTCTGAAGTTTTGTACTAATATATGAGGGCAATTTATCTAAATTTGATTTTGGTGTCAAAAATACTAGAGACGGCACTGAGACCGCTTTGTATTTTTAGGCCTCAAAAATATGTTAATAGACATTCCCTTTTCAATACTATTATATTTTCTTTAAAAGTAGTTTGATCATTAGAAGGTGGAAACTTACTAGAAATGGAGTTAAAATTACTTTCAAATTAAAAATAATAGTAGTAGTACTATAAGTACTTCTCGTAGATACAACTGTGATGAGATTCCACGACCAGCTTTGTTAAATTACGACGGCCATTTTATTTCAACAAAATGTTATTCCAAATAAACAACCTACAAGCATGGGTTCTTATCAATTCGGTTCGATATGTTTCTTTTATCAATTTCTTGCTCCAATTTTGCATTTCTTGATTTTTCTTAACTTTGACCTGTAATTTTGTATAGATATTTAGTTAACGCTTTTGAGTTACAGTATGTTTCTTTATATTGTTATCAATAACTTTGGTTTTTAGTACAATCTTTTATAGCTGATATTGAAACTTGGGACAAATTTGGTTATTAAGATCTAAAGTGAACAATTATGACATCATAATTAGAATTTGGTTCTTAAGATCTTAACTGTATTAGACCCAGGGGTGGGCACGGTTTGGTCCGGTTTGGTTTTAGCTAAAACCGAAACAAAAACCTAATTTTTTCCGGTTTCGGTTCGGTACGGTTTTGCTGTTTTTGGAGATGGGAACCAAATCGAACTGGTACGGTTTGGTTTCGGTTTCGGTTTTTCAGATAAAAAGAAAAAAAACATTTAATAGAAAATAAATAAATTGAGGATGATGATAAATATTCCGTATTTCAGTATTTGGGTCGATTGTAGCTATGTATTTTGTTGCTGGTGTGGTGAATGAGTTAGATTCGTAAAATATATGTGTAAATTAACCTCTCTATACTTGTTGATATATATATATATAATAAGTCAACCTAAGTCAAATGATTCTGCTCAATTTAGTCATTTTTTTTCCAAAAATACGCCTATATTTTTTTATTAATTATCATATTAACTAATTTCATATAAAATAAAAACTAATTACACTATTTTTCTCTCTTTAACCACACAAAATTTCTTATATATTTTTTTTTTCTTATATCATTTTTTTTTTCTTATATCATTTTTTTTTTACTCTTTATTTATATAATTAATCATCATAATTTATAGCGTATCATAATGTATCATTTACTAGTATAGACTATATCTAATTAGATTTATATATAGAGCAAGAGGGATTGGATGAAAATGGAAGCGGATAATGATAGTAAGTAGGGTTACAAAGAAAGTTGATATAGTCCAAAACCACATAGTTTTGTTTTAAAAAAATATTTACAAAAAAATTTATGTCAGTGGTTTGAGTCTGAGACCTCCCAACTGATGGGCATGCTCTTAACAAATTAGCTATGTAACCAATTATGAAACATTATATAAGATAAAATATAATTTGGCTTTTCGATTTGGTTCGGTTTCTCAAAACCTGAACCGGAACCAAACCGAAATGAGTCACTCGGTTCCGGTTCGGTCCGGCTCCACTGTTTTTCAATTTAAAAACCGAACCAGTCAATCCGGTTTCGGTTTCGGCCCGTTCTCGGTTCGGAAAACCGGTTTATTTGCCCACCCCTAATTAGACCTGTCCAATCCCCTATTCATTATTTGTATTAGATCGTGAATTAAAATGTCCATTAGACTGTCTATTAAATTATTCATGAAACTGCCCATTAGTGTATTTGAATGTCTATTAGACTCTCATTAGTCTATTAGACTCTCCAATAGAATTTCCTATTTTTTAAGATTTTATAATTATTATTTTTATAAGGATTTTTTTGGTTTTTTCATATTTTACGTATTTTTTTTCAACGTCCCGTCAAAGCCGGAGACCGATCAACAATCTCGGTCAAACTTATTGGTTCAAAGGTGTTTGGACAATATGTGTTGCTCATGATGGGTATGTCCTTCCATTTCCCAATTAGTTTTTTGAAAGCGATATCAATCCTTAAAAAGAAATGGCAAGGTGGTACCGTTCCCAAAATCAACTTCAATAAACGACCGAAAAATTTCAAGGAACAATCTTGTGAGAATCGTTAATAGCTCGATTTGCATCAGTTATTTAATATTCAGTACCACAATATTTGATAGGACATAAAAATTGGACCCGAATATTCTATTCGGGTAATAACCAATCCACTTTATAAATGGGTATCCATCGCTTAAATGGGTCATCACATGCCTTTTCATCATAGAATAAGATTGTGATTATCAAAAGCCCAAGCTCACTTAACTAGGGACCCATACCTGAAAACCCCCCTGAGATGAAGACATTTGTCAACATCCTAGAAGGCTTAGTTGCCTATAAATAGCCAACTACCCCTCCTAGAAACCCCCCGAAAAAATCTATTCAAAAATATAGAGAGAAGTTGAGAAAAGAGAAAAACTAGTCAAAGCTTATCCAGTTAAGAAACAAACCGAACAGAGAAAGAACCGAGCATCGAAGAAGAAGGAGAACGACCAAGATAAGAGTTTAAATAGTTAAATCGAGCGCAATTGTAGTAAGTTAATAATAATCCGAGCAAGTGTAACAATCCGAACAAGTGTAATGACCTGATCAATAATAAAGACCAAGAAGTGTTCATTACTTACAGCTAATTTATCATTATTTTATCGTTGAAAAGTCTAACGCGACCGACCAAAGTTATGGCTTTATCAAATGGCGCCGTCTCCGGGAATCATCTAGTCTCCAACTAGTTTAGAATTCGAATACCAATACTCTACCAGACGAGCGACAATGGTGACCAATGTAGAAGAAACCCATCCCGAGATAGTAGAAACCAATAACCAAAACGCGCAATTCAGCCAACAAGACCTCGACGATCTACTCGAAATCTGTGATAGATATGACGCTATCCAGCCCGGAAATCAACCAACAACCTCCTATATCAACCAAGAACCACCCCAGCAAATTGAAGGGATTGTTGACGAACCCTCCTCGTCCTCGGATGACGAACAAGTCATGCCCGTATTAAGGCGCGCACGAAGACGCCAACCCGGATCCCAAGCAGGGCCGAGCTCAAGAGTCCCTTTGCCAACAGCCTCGGTCAACTCCGACGCTCGTTTACAAACGAATGAAGATCACCGATATGGTATGCCCGGGGGTCATGTACTTGAACAGTTGTCCCGACCACCGACTCATCCGCCGAGGATAATTACACCATCCATGGTGGAAGTACAACACGTTGTTCCATGAGCCGATGAAAGGAATTACGCCCAGCTGCAAGCTCAACTGGCGGCATGCATGACGGCCATGACAGCTGTCGGCATCGCATTGCCAATTACCCAGATCGCCAATATAGACAAAGATCTATGCCGTGAAGCGGAAGATTCAGCTTACAGGGCCGCCCTGGAAGCAGCAGGGCGACGAACCAATACAAGAGTGCCCCATCAAGGGGGCAGTGTCCCAGAGATGATCCCTCCGATAGTCGTCCACCCAAACACGCATAGGGAACGTGTCCTCGATACCCACACGAAGGACGGTAGATATCCCGAACACATGATCGGGGAAATTTATGGACCATCACCACATCAGCGGGGATACCCCCCCTACCAAGCCTCGGATGACGCGTTCCAACAAGCATGAAACGTATGCCAAGAAACCCCATGCGCCGAACAGATCACGAGATATCGCAATCCGGCGGGGTTCATCATCCCTGAGTTTAGGCTTTATGATGGAAGGAGTTGTCCTATCGACCATCTAAGGCACTACAAGACGAAGATGGAATTGTGGAGTGATGACCAGGCACTCATGTGCAAATTTTTCAAAAACAGCTTGGGCCAAGAGGCTTCGTCGTGGTATCACAACTTACCACGGGGCTCCATAAGAGACTGGGCAGAGCTGCTAAGAGCGTACTCCACACGATACGCCGTCCATAGGAAAAAGAAGGTTAGCATCGAAACCCTTCTGAAAATGACGATGATGCCGAATGAGAGGCTCAACGACTATTGCATACGCTTCATCGACGTAGCAAACCAGATTCCACAATACGCCAATAATATAGCCATCCAGAACTTTATCAATTCCATCCCTAATGGCTATTGGGCGAGAAGGAAGTTCATAGGCAAAGACTTTCCGACCGCGGATTCTCTACTGGCCTACTGCACCCACCTCACCGATAAAAATGATGAGATTCGTTTCCTCAACCGAACCCTACCAAGAAGAGAAACAGTTCGGGAAGCACAGGTGGGTCGCAAAAGAGCCAGGAACAACCAGGAAGAAGCCTTCAAACCGACCAGGAAGGACAAAGGTCCCGAGGTCCACAGGAGGGTAGACCGACAACAAGAACCTGAGCCTAACCGCTCCAGATCGCATACCCAACACTGATCAACGAACATAAGCCGCTCAAGCTCACTTATCCAATGCCCCCCAAACCGATCCAACAAGATCGGTTCCAAGAGAGGGAACGCCGAAATAACTTCGGACCGGTCGAACTAAGATACACTTTCAACATGTCCGCTGACGATATCCTAAAAGATATATGTAGGGAAAGTTGGTACTCCCGACCACAACCGATCAATTCGCCCCCCAATATGAGAGACTCCAAGCTTTTCTGCACATATCACGAGGATCACGGCCATCTCACCGAGCATTGCCGTCACCTGCGATGGAAAATGAACCTGTGGGGTGATGCGGGATACCTAGCCAAATTCATCAAAGGCGGGGGGAACAAAGGCAAACAACTGGCCATCGAGGGAGCCGACAACCGGCAGGGCAAAACGATCAACGTCGTTCACATGTCACGACCCAAGGGAACAGGTGGAGAACGATCACGACAGCGGCAATTGGCGCACTTTGGCCAGGTGGCCAAGGCGTCACAAGCGTCGACCTCTAAAAGGCAATGCACGCCCCGACGACATCCACCCATTTCCTTCTCGGGTCTTGATGAGGAAGGGGTGATTTATCCCCATGGGGACGCCATTAATCTCCGTGTTCAAATTGGCCTCGACACGGTCAGCAGGGTGCTTATCGACCAAGGAGCCTCTTGTGACATCATGTACAGAGAGCTTTTCGACAAAATGGAATTCAAGACACAAGATCTCCAACCTACCGATGTCACCTTGATCGGGTTCATCTCCGAGATGACTAAACCTTTGGGTAAGATCGTCCTCAACGTCACAACTGGATCCGTTTCAGTTCCCGTGGAGTTCTTAGTAGTCAACGAAAGCTCCGACCACAACGCAATCTTGGGCCGACCTTGGCTGCATGCCATGCGGGCCATACCCTTGACCTACCACCAAAAAGTCAAATACCCAAATGACAGGGGAGAGATCGAGACAGCCAGAGGATGTCAAGAAGATTCAAGACGCTGTGAAGACATTACCGCAGCCCTGCAAAAACAGCAGATCGTTGTCGAACAACCCACCAGCACAAAGAAGCTGATCAACCAAATATCTAAAACCGAGAGGGTTGTTGAAGAACAAGTAGGAGAAACACTTAGGAAGGTGTATATCCCGGATACGGACGAGGAGCACTACTTCCTCCTTGGGAATAACCTTCCAAAACGGGAATCCGAAGAGTTGGAAGCATTCCTCTTCAGCAACGTTGATAAGTTCGCCTGGAGTCCCAAAGACATGCCAGGCCTAGACCCCGAAACGGCATGCCACCACCTAAGTGTTAATGCCGAGTACAAGCCGATAGCTCAAAGGAGCAGAAAAGTGTCTGTACAGCACAGAGCAGCTATAATCGCTGAAGTACAAAAGCTATTGGAGGCTGGAGCCATAAGGGAGGTTTTCTATCCGAAATGGTTATCCAACCCAGTCGTCGTCCCAAAAAAGAACGGAAAGGAGAGAGTCTGTATAGACTTCACCAATCTCAACAAAGCCTGTCCGAGAGACCACTTTCCCCTTCCGAGGATAGATCAACTGGTGGACGCGACTGCGGGAGCAGAAAGAATGACCTTCCTCGACGCATATTCAGGATACCACCAAATTCCCCTAGCCCGCGAAGATCAAGAAAAGACGTCGTTTATATCGCCTTTGGGAAACTATTGCTACACGGTAATGCCGTTCGGCCTGCGCAACGCGGGAGCAACATACCAAAGGATGATAACCAGGGTATGCAGAGATCATATAGGGAAGACGATGGAAGTATACATAGACGACATGGTCGTCAAAAGTGAAAAGGCTACGTCCCACCTCCAAGATATCAGAGATGCCTTCAGTACGCTGGGCGAGCACAAATTGAAACTCAATGCGAGCAAGTGTGCCTTCGGAATCAGCAAAGGAAAATTTCTGGGGCACATGGTCAGCCGACGAGGAATAGAGGCAAATCCCGACCAGATCACAGCTCTACAGAACCTGGCAGCGCCCAAGAATAAGAAACAGGTACAAGAGCTCACGGGAATGATGGCCGCTTTGATCAGGTTCATCAGTCGATCCGCAGATAAAGGACGACCGTTTTTCGAATCACTCAAGAAAGATAGAAAATTCGTGTGGGACCCGGAATGTGAGGCTTCATTCAATAATCTCAAAGAGTACTTGAGGACGCTGCCACTGCTGGTAAGGCCGAACAAAGGAGATATTCTGGCATGCTACCTAGCAGTTTCCACTACAGCTGTGAGTGCAGTCATCCTCAGAGAAGAGGGTTGCGAACAATTTTCGATCTACTTCGTCAGCAAAACTCTGGTCGAAGCCGAAACACGTTACCTACCCTTGGAAAAGCTGTGTCTGGCATTGGTCGTCGCAACCAGGAAGTTGCCACACTATTTTATAGCTCATCAGGTCCGGGTATACACGAAGTTTCATATCAAAGAGTCACTTCGACGGATAGACATAAGCGGTCGAGTTGCCGCTTGGGGGGTCGAACTATCCCAATTTCATATCGAGTTCGTACCCCGACATGCCGTAAAAGGACAAGTCTTGGCCGATTTCGTCGCGGAGTTTACCGAAGGCTATGACGAGCCATTGGCACTCTCTCCACAGTCACACTGGCAGATACATGTCGACGGATCAGCCACCAAGGACGGATCTGGAGCAGGGATCGTCCTAAAGTCTAGAGAGGGAGCAATCATCGAAAAAAGCATAAAACTGGGCTTCCGAGCTACCAACAATGAGGCAGAATATGAAGCCATGATAAATGACATGCTCGTCGCCCGGTCCCTCGGATGCTCTCACTTAGTTGCAAGTTCAGACTCCATGCTCATTGTTAATCAAGCCCTCGGCGAGTACCAAGCTAAAGATGACAGGATGATCCTCTATCAAGAGAAAATCCAAAGCTTGATGGCCACCTTTGAACAGTGCGAGTTAGTCAGAATCAATCGCACCGAAAATGTACATGCCGATGCCTTGGCCACCCTAGCCTCGACATTAGCATTGACCGACACCCGGTCGATCACAGTGGAACTACTGATGATTCTGAGCATAATTAAAAGGATAGATCGAGTGACGTCAGTACAGTACGAACTAGGTTGGATGGATGACATGACTCTTTATCTGCAAAGTGGAACGCTTCCGGCCGACAAGATAAAGGCGCTGAAAATTACGAGAAAAGCTCCTCGGTTCTGGCTCTCCGAGGACGACAAACTGTACAAATCCAGTTACCGGGGACCCCACCTACTGTGCGTGCCTCCCGAGCTACAATTGCCGGTCCTGGAGGAAATCCACGAAGGATCCTGCGGAGCACACATCAAAGGGCGATCCCTTGCAAACAAGGCAGTTACCCAAGGGTATTGGTGGCCCTATATCAAGCGAGATGCGGATGTATATGTCCAACGTTGTGATAAGTGCCAACGATTTGCCAAAATACCACGACTCCCCTCGTCTCTAATGGCCCCCGTATCGGCTCCATGGCCGTTTGCACAATGGGCAATAGATCTGGTCGGGAAACTCCCAAAGGCCCCGGGGAGCGTGGAATATCTGATCGTCGCGACGGATTATTTCACCAAATGAGTTGAAGCTAAGCCCCTCCGAGAAATCAAAGCCAGCAACGTCAAATAGTTCATCTGGGAATACATCATAACCAGGTTCGGAATACCGTACGCTATTGTCGCCGACAACGGAACCCAGTTCAAAGATGCACAATTACAACTGTGGTACGAGGAACTAGGAATCCGAAAGTTCTATTCGACGCCGACATACCCACAAGGAAACGGGCAAGCCGAAGTGTCAAACCGAACAATACTAGACGACATCAAGACAACCCTTGAGCAAGCAAAGGGGAGATGGCCCGAGCGGCTACTCAACGTCTTGTGGTCGTGCCGAACTACGCCGAAGACGGGCACCAAGGAAACCCCATTTAGCTTAGCATACGGTGTTGAGGCCATCATACTAACAGAAATTGGGCTACCCACGCTCCGAACAACTTTAGTCGAGCAGGGAAACAATGAACAAAGAATGAGAGAAGAACTTGACATGATAGACGAGAAACGAGAGATAGCAGCTCTTACACTCGCGAAGTATCAACAAGTCGTCAAACAAGCATATGACAAGAGGGTGAAAGGGACCAAGGAGTTCATGGTCGGAGAATTGGTGCTACGACGAGTAACGGTATATACCCGAAATGAAATACATGGTAAATTGAGCCCCACCTGGGAGGGACCATACGAGATCGACAAAAGAACAAGCCCAGTTACCTACAAACTCAAAAGCGTTCTGTTCGAAAATAGCAGAGGGGAGAAAAATTCTTGGAACGTGGCTAACCTAAAGAAGTACTACATATAAGCCAGACCGTCAGTACAAATACAGGTGCCGCCTTATCTCTCTAACCTAATGTCTTTGACTTTTGAATAAATAAAATATCATATCATGCTGTCTAGCCAATGCAGCTGAAATTCCCAACATGGCGTGAAAAAATACGCCTAGGAATACTATGAAATTCCCAACATGGCCGAAGTGCCTAGGAATACTATGAAATTCCCAACATGGCCGAAACGCCTAGGAATACTATGAAATTCCCAACATGGCGTGAAAAAATACGCCTAGGAATACTATGAAATTCCCAACATGGCGTGAAAAAATACGCCTAGGAATACTATGAAATTCCCAACATGGCGTGAAAAAATACGCCTAGGAATACTATGAAATTCCCAACATGGCCGAAGTGCCTAGGAATACTATGAAATTCCCAA
Source organism: Primula vulgaris (assembly GCA_963920805.1). Lineage (NCBI taxonomy): Eukaryota > Viridiplantae > Streptophyta > Magnoliopsida > Ericales > Primulaceae > Primula > Primula vulgaris. The sequence continues at coordinate 14,624,938 of OY987215.1, read as the reverse complement.
CATGGCGTGAAAAAATACGCCTAGGAATACTATGAAATTCCCAACATGGCCGAAGTGCCTAGGAATACTATGAAATTTCCAACATGGCGTGAAAAAATACGCCTAGGAATACTATGAAATTCCCAACATGTCCGAAGTGCCTAGGAATACTATGAAATTCCCAACATGGCGTGAAAAAATACGCCTAGGAATACTATGAAATTCCCAACATGTCCGAAGTGCCTAGGAATACTATGAAATTCCCAACATGGCGTGAAAAAATACGCCTAGGAATACTATGAAATTCCCAACATGGCCGAAGTGCCTAGGAATACTATGAAATTCCCAACATGGCGTGAAAAAATACGCCTAGGAATACTATGAAATTCCCAACATGGCCGAAGTGCCTAGGAATACTATGAAATTCCCAACATGGCGTGAAAAAATACGTCTAGGAATACTATGAAATTTCCAACATGGCCGAAGTGCCTAGGAATACTGTGAAATTCCCAACATGGCCGAAGTGCCTAGGAATACTCTGAAATTCCCAACATGGCCGAAGTGCCTAGGAATACTATGAAATTCCCAACATGGCATATCTAAAAGAATGCCTAGGAATACTTATGTATATGCAGGTACCCGTTGACCCAACGAGCAAGGATGAAAAGCAATACAGCAATGAGGAGAATAATTCAGGCCCACATTCTGGGGACGATAAATTACCAAATGGCGAAAACAATGAAAAGAAATCAATCAAAACAATGAAATAGCAGCAACGGGAATGTCCAATACACGTATAATGAAATGACGCAGATAATAAAGGTCCACATTATGGAGGCAACACCATGCCAAACGAAGAAATCAGCAAAGGAAAATCAATCCAATCAATGAAATATCCGTACAACAATGAGAAGATCCGAACACAGGAGTAAAGAAATAAAACAAATAATCCTCGCCCGCGTTACGGAGGCAACAGGGTACAACCAACAAATAAAGAAATTTATTTAAGAGCTACTACATGAGGAACACGACGGTAACTGACCGAGTGACACTTCTTCGTCATCCGTCGACGTATCCCCATCAGTTTCCTCGCCATCAAAACGCTCCTCAGAAATAAGGGCATCCAAGTTGGTCGTATGTGCGCCAACGCATGTCAGTGTCTTAAGCAGTGCAGAGAATTCGGCTCCTTTAGCGACCTCGTGAGCATCTGAGGCCGCTTTCCGACGAGCATCGTCGAAAGGAAGCTTGCGAGCTTCGATCATAGCTGCAGAGGCATCGTATCTGGATCGGGACAAACGGAAATACTTCACCAGCATGTTCGCTTGGGTTACCAACGACTTTAGTTTACCGAAGTATTTTTCCTTTACCCGCCAATATCGATCTAAACGACGCTCCTGAACCTTAACAACATGCTCGGAACGCCGAGCGTACTCACGAAAAGAAGATGCCTGAGTTTTCAACTTGGCCCTAAGTCGGCCACACAGATTGAGCAACTCGACATTTTTACCCAATAAAAAGATATAAGGAATCTTGGCATGCTCATCACTAGCCACACCATATGGGACCTCGTCTCGGGCGGCACAAGTAGGTCCTGGCCCCGGACTAACTAGACTTGGAGAGCCAGACTGGTGCGACGTAGTAGCATGTGCCTAAAAAAAAAATGGGAAGAAAGGAAGAGATGAATACTCACAAAAAAAAAACAAAAAAAAAACTACAAATAATACGACAAAACAAACAACTCAATTATTAATCCGATAGCCCCTCAACGGACGCTGAGGTCTCTACTACATCAGCGAAATGAATATCTCGCAATGAAACAATTTGAGTCCCCAAGCGCTCACGAACGACCACATCGACTCGGTTCAAGGCAGCCGTGGTCTCAGTTACCCCGGCCGTCGCATCAACCATGCGTTCTGCCCGGGCAACACCACTCATCCCTTTTACATGCTCAAGCACCTCTAGAGCACGAGCTCGGGCCCAATACGCTTTGACAAAGGTTAGCAGTAGGTCCGCATCCTCGAAAACGGCACCTAGGACTAAGTTCAAGCTCGTCACACGGCCTCGGGCTTCATCACGAGAGAGCCGAAGTGCACCAAGAAGTTCTTTCGCCTTACCCTTGTTCGCCTTATAATATGCGGTCTTTTTGCTGAATTTCTCTCCCAAGTCACGTAACCGAATCGACATGTTTGAAATATGAACATTCAGATCATCGATTTTATGACGGGCAGAATTCAGTTCAGCAGTTAGGAAAGCCTTAGATCTCTCAAGGCCATCTATAACGTTACCTCCGCTACGACTAGGCGAGGTTCAGACCACCATGGCCAGAGGGTTATAGGGTACCTGACAATATTTTGTTTTCACATTCTTCAAAATATGATGACCCTAGAAAAGGGGAAATTAACTCGGAAAAGCCAAACAAAAAACAAACACATCACCTATATTACCACTTACCCAAAAGAATATGTTTCTAGATACAAAAGAGACCCACAATTCAGGTACCAAAAGACTTTACAATAAGATACAGAGAAAATACTACAAGAAAATGGTCAAGGCTCCACCTGAGGGGATGCGGGTGGGGGAGTGATGGTGGGAGCAGACCGAGGAGTCGTTGGAGCCGACCCGGAATGGGGACGCAGCGCCGTCGAAGTAGTGTGTCCCGACAGCCGTGGGAGCTCCTCGTCTCGGAGGTTGGCCCAATCCTGAGGCTTAGGAGGTGCACCATGAGGACAGGGGTACACCAATTCCGACCACGCTCGATCCGACAAGGGAACCTTCGCGAAATTAAGCGCGCGCACATGAGCGCAATAGACGGCGAAATTAGCCATCATTGCGAACTTTGTCCGCTCCTCCGCATGCGCCGCTTTTAGAGCGGTCACCTCAGCCTTTTCGGCTTCAACATCCTCGGCCAGGAGCAGATTCTCAGCCTCTAGTTGGTCGTACTTATCGACCATACTCTCTTTTTCATCCTCCAACTTACCGACATCCTCGGTCAGGAGCATGAACTCCGCCGACAGCTCGTCGTAATAATCGCCCAGGATTTTATTATCGGTGACGAGTTTCTCTTTCTCGGCGACGAGTTTCTCTTTCTCGGCCACCAGCTTCTCTTTATCAGCCCCAAGCGCTGCCATATGATCCCTCAGCGCCACGGTACTCAAGACAACTTGTATGTCAAAACATCAGATTCCGGCCAAAATATGAGCAGCATGACATAATACAAAATACGCGCCCAACATACCCGCAGCGCATCAGCGTTGGCCTGCTCTATAACCGACATGGTAGGCCGAGCAAATATTGTTTCTGCATCCTTGAAAGCGAGGGGTTTAAGAGCAATGTACCCCATCTTCAAGGCTCAGGGTTGCTTCAACAGCTCACCCCCACATCGGTCAATATAACGGGTCATTGCAACCCCGTCCTCCAACCCTTCCTCCGATTCCTCGGCAACCCCATCTTCACCACCCCTCCCAACATCCACGGCAGTCTCTTTGTCAACTTCCACTTCCACCCCCTTCTCCGAAGGGCCAGTCTCAGGGGCCCTGTGCTCGCTCACACCCTCAATACGGGTGGGCGAGACAACAAGCGGGTCCATCATCTCCTCAGTACGAATAGGCGAGATCGCAGGCAGAGTCATTGTACTCTTGCCCATGTTCACCATGAGGTTGAGATGTCCGAATATGTTATCCATCGACCCCTGAAACACAATAATACCCATAGACCGGGGAAGAGCGAGGGTAACCAATGGAGAAGTCAGTAGCTGAAACAAGATAACCAATGAAGCAAAGAACTAGAGAACAACACAACAATCAAAAGACAAGAGAATCAATATACATATACACATACCTCACCAGGCGCAGGGGCATCCTTGGGGATATCCCCTTGGGAAGAAGCCCCCTCGGTGACCGATGTCTCGGTCCCCCTAGCTCTCTTCGTTGTTCCAATGACGGGGTCAGGTCCACGACGCTTCGAGCGAACGGTCTTTTTCCCTACCCGAGCAGCACTTCGAGCTCGGACCACTTTTAAGAATTCCTCCTCAAACTCTTTAGAGATCTCGGGCACAGGATTCCCCTTTGTCACTGGCCCCGTAGGGTATCCGAGCAGCACGGGAGCAGTACGACTAGCAGGATCCTTCATTGATCCAGGCCCCCACCATTTCCAAAGAGCTAAGAGAGCCTCGACATTGGGAGCACCGAGGTCTGGAATCATGGGAGCCTTGGCAGCAGGTCCGGGAATTTGGTGTCCAACACAACCCCAATTATCGGAAACAATCACAACACCAAGGTTCTCCCCCTTGTTGGTATCCGGCAGACCAAAAACAAGCCGACAGAAGGCACGCATGGTCTTCAGATACGAGCTACGGCGCTCAAAACTCAAAGTATAGATCCCGAACACATCCTTTAGTTCGATCGGAATTCCGGCCAACTCCGATAGCCTTTGAATACCGTTTAGGGTACGGTAAACATTCAGGGCCAGTTGGGCCGGAGCAATCTGAACGGCCTCAAAGAACGAAGCCACCCACTTGCTGAAAGGAAGTCTTAAACCCCCAGTGAAGAATGCCGAGGAAAGTACAGCTACCTCGCCGGCGGGAACAAACCCCAACACCTCGTTGTCCGATATCGGAAGCCGAACATGTATGTTGTCGGGTATTCCGGCAAGCTTCTTAAAATCCTTTTCCACAAATGGGCCCACTTGGGCCAGGCATTGGGTCAAAATTTCCTATCCAAACATCAACAAAAATCCATCAATATACTAACACACAACCCACAATAACATCAACATAAAGAAACCCCCCCCCTGCTGCTACAATTAACCAGAAACCCTACATTTTACTCCTTTTCCAATCAGTATAAATCCAGTACATAACTCAATATCGTCAGACATATATAGACAACCACGACATGTTACCAACGCCATAACTACGACCACAACAACAAATCAAATACCAGTCCTGAAACAAAAAGAACATAATAATAACAAGGCACTTACAGTTGTCATTCTGAGCGGATACGTTCGAACAGCAGCAAACCCTAGATGGAGCGGCAACACGTTTTTCCTTTTTTGCGGGAAGAGTATACTTTAGAGAGAGACAGATATTTTCTTCAGCAAATTATGTGATAAAAACAAAAGGGATTGCTTGGCACAGTAAAAAAGGAGTGGAGTCACAAAAAGAATAAAATAATAACCACCTTTTCGTGTGACAGAGGTTTACCTTTTTTCCAACCATAGATAAGTCAACAACCGCTGCTATTTTTAACTTATAAACGCTCCAGATTTTGCCACGTCAGCTCATATCCCACTACCCAAGGCAATTCACATCATTACACCTAAATAAACGTCCAGTGGACCCTACCACGAAAAGCTTCCAGCATACGCTACCAATAATATCCCCGATTAAGATCCTCGACGCCCAACCATTCCTTACCGAAAGGACACACCGAACAAGATGGACGGAGACCGTTTCTAGCTTTACGGCATTAAGCATCAAGTCTAAAAACGCTCTCCGGGGGGATAACCGGGCACATTGCTCGGTGTGTAATGAAACATCATCGACTGTATTGACATAAAGGCAAAGTGAACAAGAAATAAAACAGAATAGACAGAATCAAGTGTAAAGCAAAAGTTTTATTCATCCACAAGGGGGAAAAACACAAAAATACAACCAAAGAGAAATTTTTTACAAGAAAATACACCATTCTACTTCTTAGAACTACCCCCCATATCGGCATCCTTCTTCGCCAAGAGCTCCTCCAGACGCTCTTTCTCCCTAATCAAACGAGCAATCGCCATCTCAGCCTGCTGCAAGGAGTAAGACTGAGACTTGCATTTTTGCTCGGCTTTGAAACGAGCAATGCACTCCGCATCCCAATATTGTTTAAACCTCCTCACTTCAGTATGAGCACACTTGAGATCATGCTTCAGCCATGACATCTCAATCTCTTTTAGCTGAAGAGGAGTCAAATCCTCCTCCCCAAAACCAGGGGGACGGGGTAGCAAGAAAGTAGGCTCCTCTTCCAGAAGGGCTTTCTTTTTGGAGACAGATCTAGTAATGGGAGCCATCTCAAAACAAAATCAAGTTAGAGGAAACAAAAATTATCAACAAGAGAGAGAAAAGAAGATTGGATAATGAAGAACTAGCAATAGGGAGCATTTATAGAGAGTCAAAGGACACAAAGCGCGACACAGAACAAAAGCACGAGATACGAATAGATACATCTGATTCAAATACAAAAAACAAGAAAGAGAGAAAAAGATACAAGTTCCAAAACAGGAAATACATCAGAAAACCAGCCCAATCTAACTAAGGACTAATGGGTGGAAAAACCGAACTACCAGACCGAGAGAAAGCAAAACGAGCAGAGCAGTTCAACCGAGCTTGGTAGGAATCATTCATGGCAATCAAATTTTCGTTCTCCGCAGAGAGTTCGGATTTCTCCCTAGTAAGAACCATGATGCGCTCCTCCAGCCGAGCATTCCTAACCATCATATTCGCCAGGCCTTGAGGGGAGTTATCGAACTCGTCTTGAGCATGGTCCCAAATTTCCTCGGCATCATACCAGGAGTTGGCTAGATGATTTCTTTGTAACAACAAGTGATCGAGCTGACGACTCAAGGCCGAAATCTCGGTCCACTTCACAGTCTCTTCGGGGTGAGAGCCGAACAGACTCAAGGCCAGAATGCCGTACTCCTTCTCAAGTCTTCCCATTCGACGTCGGACGCGAGATACCTCCGCATCCAAACCCTTCATCTGAGCATGATATCTCCCCACAGGTTCAGACATTCTGGGAAATTGCTATAGTACAAGAGAAAGTAGGGGTAGAGGGAAGAGCAAGCATATTTCCTGACATGCTTGGGAGGGTGCACCTATGATCGACAGTACACCCACATACATCTGATATCACAGTACAGCAGAAAATAGAAAAGATATTCAAAGATCTGGATTTCGGAAAAACGACAAACCACAAGTACAACATAAAAAGAAGTGCCAAAATAAAGGGGCAAAAGTACTTCTCATTAATAAAGATGGAATACATCATTGTTCATTACATCAAAAGACAATCTATTACATTGAGGTCTATTACATCCGAGGATTACATCAAAAGAAAATCTACTACATTGTGTGTTGAGTGGTGGAGCCAAATGAGTAGACAACATGGCCAAAGAAGATCGACAACATCAGCGGATCAAGCGAACAGCAGGAGACGAAGGAAAGAAACATAAAAAGAAAACAAAAAGGGGAGAAAGAAGCGAAGAGGAGGAACATAAAAAAGAAGTGAAAAGAAAGAAGAGTCAAAAAGAAAAATGACAAAAATCCTAGAAGTAACACAAAATCCTTAGGATCACAGGATTGATTGTTACGTCATAGTGGTGAGAAAGAAGAGGATGAAGAAAGTAAAAGGAACACGATAAAAAAGAAAAAAAAAGAGATAGTAAGAAGAAAATGGAGGAGGAAGAAATGAAGGAAACAGACAAATAAAAAAGAAGTCAAAGAAACAAAAAACAGAAAAGAAGAAGAGTGCAAAAAAGAGGAGGAGGAAGAAATGAAGAAAATTGAAGAAAATCAAAAGAAAAAAAAGGAAAATGGACAGGTTAGGGGGAGGTCGATCGGTATCGATGAGAGGGCCCGGCAGAGACATCCCTGTCTCGAAGTGCCGAGTTCCCCCTTAGCACCTCATTCTCTTCAACTAGAGCCTGACGAGCACGTCGGCAATAATCTAGTTCGGATCTTAGCCAAGTTAATTCCCGAACCATCTCGGTATGGTGATAACGCATCACCTTTAACTCCTCCTCGGCATCCTTCAACAGTTTTAGTGCATGGCCATAGGAAGCTTCAAAAGCCTCCACTTGCAAAACCAATGCAGATTTGGTGAAAGAACTGGCCATTATGAAAAGATTATAAGATGAAGATTCGTATATAGGGTAAGATAATATGATAAGGGTTGTGAATATAACCATGCTTTAAGCAGGTATTTATAGATCAATTAGATGAGGGCTGGTATTGAGAGTCGCAACCGTTCGCCAATGGGTTCTAAGAAGCGATGGCAATTAAAAGATGTGTCTGTTCAAGAAAAAACGTTTGGATTCCCAAAAGGCTCTGAAAAAGCGTGGGTAATTAAAAGCCACTCTTGTTCAAAAAACGTTTGGGTTCTTGCCAATATTTAAAGGGGGTAAGTAATAATGGAAGCAAAACAGGCGTCATTTTGGGGAAAGGCATCAGTTCAAATAAATATCTAAGATCTTTTGCACATAGCTCAAGAAAACTCTGGTGAATAAGATTTTTGTGCACAGGGCTCAAGAAATCTCAGTGGTCCCTAGATACAGAGATTAAGAAGATCCAGTGGATAAGGTCAAACACCAGGCCCAAGAAAAAGCATTAATACAGCCACAAGCACGCGCAGTCAAATAAATTGCGTTGGGAAAGTAATATTTATTGATTGATTGATACTTTATTACAAAAAAGGCAGTCAGCATAAAGGAAATACAATAAAAATAATAAAATCATTTCATAGAAGGGCCTGCTTTGTCATTCGGCTTCCCCTTCAACCGAGCATACACTTCCTTAAGGGCCAGTTTGTAAGCCCTCTTGGAAGCAATGTGCCTATTTCTAGAAGCCTCAAGCTCTTTGATCCGAGCATGAGCCCAAATATTGTCGATCAGAGACTTCTGATATTCACTCTCCATGGCCTCCAAGCGCTCGTCCATCTCTTCAGCTCGACGAGCCTCCATGGTTAAAAAGGCAACCCTCTTTTCGAGGATACGAGCCTTCCTAACCTCCTCCTCGAGATGGGCAACGTATTCACGAAGATTGTCACCACTATCTTCACGAGGAGAAGCCATTTGTACGATAATAAAGAATGAGTTGCAACAAGAATACAGGGACGATCACCTTTTATAGAAAGAAATAAGAGATAGATCAAAGGTCATCTCGAAGAAAGACAACCTTTTGAACTTCCCTAGAGCATTTATGGCTAACTACAGCAGTACAAGTCCAATTAAGTCATCCCATAGGGTATCAAGAAGATAAACAGACAAGAACAAGGATCGGGAAATATTTTATTAATTTCAAAAACCTCGATTACAACTGAGGAGAAAACTCCCCATTCGAAAGAAATTGCAACAAAAATCACAAAAGACTAATTATTTCGAGGAAGAGCCTTCTTCATCTTCATCCGAACTCGGTTTAGACCGAGCATGCAACTCTTTGAAGGCAAGCTTATAGGACCTTTTCGCTGCCTTCTGCTTAGCCAGACAAATCTCGAGCCTCTTTATACGCTCGAAGGCCCAATCCCGATCGACCATCGTCACATGATGAGCAGAATCCATGTCAGACAACCTTTTCTTGTAGTTTGAAACCTTGGCCACGAGTTTCTTATTGGCGGTGCGAGATTTCGTGACCTCAGTTTCTAAATAAGAAATATAATTAAAAGTGCTCTCACCAGTAGAACCAGAGGAAGCCATTACGTCACAAGCACAGTAGTAGTAAAATGCATGATTATGGAGGGGGCGCACCCCCTTTATAGGAGTTTTTTCCCCGAAGAAAGATATTAGGATGGGTAACTACAAATGGGCCCCCCTGGGAACCGTCATGATTCTATTGCGTTTCTCGATGAAGCATTGGGAACGACAAGACCGAAGTAGTATCCTCGACAGACCGAGCATGACTCCCTCGACATGGAAAACCATGCCGAGGAAGTCAGGGAGCACTTGATAGGACATAAAAATTGGACCCGAATATTCTATTCGGGTAATAACCAATCCACTTTATAAATGGGTATCCATCGCTTAAATGGGTCATCACATGCCTTTTCATCATAGAATAAGATTGTGATTATCAAAAGCCCAAGCCCACTTAACTAGGGACCCATACCTGAAAAAACCCCTGAGATGAAGACATTTGTCAACATCCTAGAAGGCTTAGTTGCCTATAAATAGCCAACTACCCCTCCTAGAAACCCCCCGAAAAAATCTATTCAAAAATATAGAGAGAAGTTGAGAAAAGAGAAAAACTAGTCAAAGCTTATCCAGTTAAGAAACAAACCGAACAGAGAAAGAACCGAGCATCGAAGAAGAAGGAGAACGACCAAGATAAGAGTTTAAATAGTTAAATCGAGCGCAATTGTAGTAAGTTAATAATAATCCGAGCAAGTGTAACAATCCGAACAAGTGTAATGACCTGATCAATAATAAAGACCAAGAAGTGTTCATTACTTACAGCTAATTTATTATTATTTTATCGTTGAAAAGTCTAACGCGACCGACCAAAGTTATGGCTTTATCAATATTATAGGTGTAATCTACTAAACAAACTATAATGATCGGCTCATGAAGGTCTCCTTTGGTTTAGTCATATCATAAGGAAATATATTGTTTTAGTGGAAACTAACATGCACAAGTGATGCAATCAACATACAGGGTGTTTCGAATTTACTACTTCATACAACCTACTGTACTCGTATTTCTCACAATCAATTTACTGCTCGAAGGAACATTCAGAAAATTAGATCAGATGTTATGCAAACAAGTAGTCTTGTAATTCAAACATGTAGTCTTGTAGAGAATTCATTTTGGATCAGCATCCCACAAATTGAAGGGGTTCATGTAGTAACAAAAAAGCTTAGATTGCCATTGCCTGCTCTAAATGGTCTTATAAACATTTACATCTCCACTGTCATACAAGGAAAAAGATTGTTAGAAACTGTGAAGGAATAAGACATAACCCAGTTAAATATAATTTAAAATGTGGAAAGTTTCCAGTCTTAAACATAGATAAACACAACATTCAGCTTGCTATAAAACCAGAGTCCAATAACACGATACTCAACCAAATCATAATTATTACAACATATTAATATCTGAACCGGAAACACATGATATAATTTTCCGAGAAAACTAAAATCGACCAACCATCTAATCATCATTTTCCTGGTACTTCTTGAGAATCTGGGTACAACCAGACATTGGCTCGGTCATTAAGAACCCCATGGAATTAGCATATCTAGTTTTGGAGACCAACCCATTGTTATTGGTAAGGATTACACGTGCTACGTTACGTCCTTCGTCTTGTTCGGCACAACTTGCTTGAGGGCTGCTAACGAGCATAGCATCACAGATGTTGTCTTTGTGGTCACCTTTGACTAATATGCTGTAGGTTCCTGTTGAGTCTGTGAGGCCCTCGACCTGGTACTTAACTTCCAGAGTCTCCCTGTCTTTGCACTCGATTTTCACTCTAGCACCTATGGAGTACAAAGGTTAAGAGAAAAAATCAGTGTTATTTGAGTTTGGTAAAAAATATTGGATCAAAGAGGAGAGAGGGGTAGTAGAACAATGCTTTTCATCACCGTATTCATTACCCAAAAACCTAACCCACAGCATTGTGTATTAATACTAATTGTTTTTCATTTTCAAAAAGTAAAAAATGCAGGATCCACGCAAATGTGCAAGGTTTTCGAGCAAGTATTTTGGATAGCAATATTAGTATATAATTATTCATCAAAAAATTTACACAAATAAGGTTTTCAGTTACTTGCCGGATAAAAGAAGAACTGAATCAGTTTCAATGATACTATTGAGTATAAACAAATTAGTACTTGTAACAACAGTCCTACTCATCAAAACAATGCAAAGCAATTGAAGTGGTAAGATGAGTATTTCCCACTACATGACCGTATAAAACTGATTAAATTTTAACGTGAGTAAATAAAAATGTGTATGTGGTAGAATCGTCCTACTCAATAATCTTTGTAGTCCGATTCAAAAATCTGTGTCTTACAAACTCCATAAGCAATTCAATGTGCAATGGGTGACATCGGAAACTGGATACAGATAAATTTAAAGAATACTTTTTAATTTAAAACAATGGTTCTACTCATAAATCATAACAATTCAAAGCATTGGAAGTAACAATAAATTGTCAAGTCTTACAAACTTCATAACAAAATTGGGAAAATTGCTAAAATGCTACCCAACCTATCAACTTTTAGAGATCTGGTACTCAACCTAACACTTTTTCTAATTCGATACCCGACCTATATGTTTCCTAACATTTTTTCTAATTTGGTACCCAAGCTATACGTATTCAGTCCAATTAAGGGACTCAATCTGCCTTCGATCATCGATTTTTAACGCATACTAAGTCTCATTTACTATTAATTAACCTATGTGAAACCTTCAATTGTTGTATTAAAGAATTTAAAGTGAAACCATTACTTAATATGCTTGAGTTAATTAGGTTAAAATGACCGGATGTGGGTTGAGTCCTTTAATTGGAGCGAAAATGTATAGGTTGGGTACCAAATTAGAAAGTGTGTTAGGTTGGGTACCAAATCACTAAAAGCTAATAGGTTGGGTACCATTTTAGCATTTTTCCCTAACAAAATTGCAAGTGCAATGACTGGCATGGGAAGCGAGCGGATGAGTTTAATTCGCAATAGCAAATTGATGATGAAATGACGTTAACAAACTAAATGTACCATAATCAATTAAAATGTTAGGTTTTCAGCTAGTGCCAAAGGATCGCAAATGAAAGAGTTTCACAATGCTACTCCAATACATGATTGGGAAGTAAAAGCTGGTAAGAGTTAGTAGGCAAAAAACTTCCGCAAACAATTTCTTTTCCACAGGGCATCATTGTAAACACTATAATCATGGTCTAAATATAACTGAAGTTTTTGTCCATCTCCCTAGCTAGTTTTTTCCACAGCATTGTCTGGTTGCAGCTTTTAAGCAAATAAGCTAACTTATGTTGCAACTGAAAAAAAAGGTGTTCATCTAGTTTAAAACTTCTAGCCAATTAACAAAAAAGTAAGCTTCTTAACGGCATAACGAAAAAAATGTAGTTTACAGGAATAAATGATTTTTAAAGCTACAATCATAGCTCAAACTTTTAAGCAAGAACAATTGCGGATATGTGCCACACAATCTTATGAACAATCAGATCAGACGGTAAATCATTTCTTCGTTTTTTTTTTTTTTTGGTACAACGGAAATTAAAAATATTTCTGCTATGCGATCTGGCGTTAAAAACAAGCTAGGACCAGACTAAGGTTATGACAAATTATAAACAATAAACCTGCAACAATGTTTTTGATAAGGAATGCATATGCTCTTCGAATGTTATTTCAATAATAAATCATTCATATCATTTCGAAACATGTAAATGTCACTAAATACAGATATTTTCTATGGTATCAGTTTTTTGAAATGTTGTAATAAATTAACCAGTAGTTTAAATTTAAAAACAAACACAATTAGGAGTGTGACATCAAAAGTTCTGTAATTCTGAGTGACAGGCCTGAAATTAGAGAATTTATATTAGGGTAACGTTTCAGGACATATATACATAATGATGTGAGAACTATACCAGCATAATTTCAGTGACAAGATGAGAGGTTTAACTTAGGAACATTATATTACGAATCTACTTTAAAAAAAATGAATATTTAACTTAAATTACAAGAACCAAATCAAATTAAACTAGGACAAATTGTATTGTAAACCAGTTTACACACTATTGAATATATGTTTATATGTTGGACTAATAGGTTATATTGCAGAAGTTACAGGACTGATATGGATGAAGCTGTAACTTAGTAAACCTGTTCTGTTATTAATTGTTATTAAAGGACCTATTATGTAAAAGACAGAAAGTTGTAATGTGTTACCTTCTGTAATTAAAGGACCAATTTTGTAAAGTCTAAAAGTTGGATTTTGCACTATATAAAGACTGGGATACTGATTTGTAAATTAACACAAACGTTTTATCAATAAGAATTTCACAGTTTTTTATCTCTCTCTATATATATAGGCGATTATATACATACATATATACATATATAAATCAGTCAATATATCGAGTATATTGACTGAATAAACCACCAGATTGTGGATTTCTTCATGGTATCAGAGCAAAACGCTCATCTCCGCTGTTAATTTCGCCTGCAATTAAAGCTGGTTTGATCTTTTTTAAACTCTAAAATTAGGTTTTTTTTTTTTTATTATTATCTTAATTCTTTCTTAAAGGATAATAGATTTATTATCTTGTTTGTTTCTTTTGATCAACAATCAGAAGTAAAACTTTCCCCAATTCTTTAAAAGAATTAGGGGTTTTCTGAAAATATTTTTTTTTGTGTATAATCTGTTACAAATTAAGGTTAATTTGTTGTTTTTTGAATTTTTCTTTTGTTATTTCTGTTTGTTGTTGTTTCAAATATTCCAAAAACAGAAGTAAAATTTACCCCAATTCTTTAACAGGATTTAGGGGTTTTCTGTGATAGATCTTTTTATTGATATAGCTTACTGAAATTAAGTATAATCTGTTGCTTAAAGTTTTACTTGGGTTTGTTAATTTCAAAACAGAAGTAAAATTTGCCCCAATTCTTTGAAAAGAAATTAGGGGTTTTCTGTTAAAAGTTCTTTTGTTTAAAGATTCTTCTTTCTTGAAATAATAGGGTTTATTCTTCCTTTCTTTTTCCAATTAGGGTTTTTATGGAAAATATAGCTGCACCTGTAATTACCACTATGAATCCATACTTCATAGGGACTAATGAGAATACTAGTTCTAGTTTGGTTTCTCCTTCTCTTTCTGGTTCTAATTTCCATTCTTGGAAAAGGGCAATGGAGATTTCTATTGGGGCTAAGTCAAAATTAGGGTTTGTTAATGGGACTTTACCATGTCCAGTTGAGGGGATCAAATGTTTGGGGCTTGGCATCAATGTAATTTGATAGTAATGTCTTGGATTATAAATTCAGTTAGTGAGTATATTGCCCAGTCTATTCTTTATGTAGATACAGCTACTAGAATGTGGATGGAATTAAATGAAAGGTTTTCTCAGGGTAATGAAGCTAGGATTTATGAACTTCATCAGGATATTAATTCTACTACACAAGAAAATATGTCTGTATCCACCTATTTTACAAAATTAGAAACTTCTTGGAATGCTTTGTCCATTATTAATCCATCCAATTCCTAGGTGTAGTTGTGGTACAATTGCTGGGTGTACTTGTAGTGTGATGTCTGCTATTGTTGCTAGAGAGAACAGAATGTTCAAAATGACTTTCTTGATGGGTTTGAATGAAAGGTTTTCTATGGTAAGAGGTCAAATTTTGCTCATGAAGCCCATGCCTAGTATGAATAATATTTACTCAATGGTTAGCCATGATGAGAAACATAACAATGTTCATAATAATAATGTGGTCCAGTCACAGAATTTGGCTTTAAGTGTTCAATCTCAGAATATTCAGGGTAATCAAAGGGCTGTTGGGTATAATCAGGGTAGCTATAGGCCTAGTTTTGGAAGAGGCAGTAATAATATGAAGTGTTCTCACTGTGGTTCTAATAGACACACTAGGGACAAGTGTTATAAAGTTCATGGGTATCCACCTGGTTGGAGACCTAGACCTAGACTACCCTCCTTTCAATCTTCTTTTCAACCTAGACCACAAGCTTATTTAGCATCTACTTCTCAACCTTCTGGAGTTTTTCAGCAGAATCTTCAGTCTCCTCATCTCTTGACTTATCAGAATCAGTTTTCTTATCAAGATTCTTATCAGAATCAAGTTCCTCAGACTCAAATAGGTCAGAATCAAGTAGCAGCTGTTAATTCTTCTCAAATTAGTAATGCTAGTTCTTCACAGCAAGTTGCTGTTATTGACACACCCATATCTAATCTCACCTTTACTGATATGACAGGTATAACTGTAGTCTATAATTGTTCCATTGATTTCATTCATGATTCCTTAGAGTTTGACAATAATAAAAATACTTGGATAATAAATAGTGGAGCTAGTGAACACATGATTAATGATTCTTCTAAATTTTTTTCATACAAAACTAGTAATATTCCTTATGTAAATTTACCTAATGGTCATAAAGCTGAAGTAAATTGGATTGGAACAGTTAAATTTAAGTCTGGATTAGTGTTATACAATGTGTTGTGTGTTCCTTCTTTTAGTTTTAACTTGATATCAGTTAGTAAGTTAACTAGCGATGTCTCTTGTGTTGTCAAATTTGAGTCAAATTTATGTGGTATTCAGGACCAGGGCTCTATAAAGATGATTGGTAGTGCTGCAGAGAGAAATGGTCTTTATTTTTTCCAGAATCCTGTTATTTTTAGTGAGACTAGTGAAAAGCCTCCTGTTTGTAATTCTTTTTCTCAGAATAAGCCATCTATTTGGCATTATAGGTTAGGTCATCCCAGTAGATCAGTGTTGAGACTTGCTATATTAGTGATATAGACAATAATTCTGATGTTGTTTGTGATTCTTGTCATCTTGCTAAACATAATAGATCTTCTTTTCCTTTAAGCACTTCTTTTACTACTCTTGCTTTTGAATTAATACATTGTGACTTATGGGGACCTTATGCAGTAGAAACACAGACTGGTCATCATTTTTTCTTAACTATTGTGGATGATTATACTAGATGTACTTGGGTTTTTCTTCTTAAAAATAAATCTGAAACTGTCACTGTTCTTACACATTTTGTTAAAATGGTTAATACTCAGTTTGGTTTGCATATTAAAGTATTAAGGTCAGATAATGGATCTGAGTTTATTTTGAACAATTTTTATTTGAATAATGGCATTTTGCATCAAACAAGCTGTGTAGAAACACCTCAACAGAATGGTATAGTTGAAAGAAAACACCGGCATCTTCTTAATGTAGCAAGGGCTTTAAGATTTCACTCCTGTTTACCTTTAAAATTCTGGGGAGATTGTATACTTACTGCTGTTTATTAAAAAATAGAATGCCTACACCTTTATTGAAAAACAAGTCACCATATGAAATGTTATACAACAAAAAGGCTTCTTACAGTCATCTTAGAGTATTTGGTTGTTTATGTTTTGCCAGTACACTATCAAGAAACAGGACTAAGTTTGATCCAAGAGGAAGAAAATGTGTTTTAATAGGTTATGGCACCAGTACAAAAGGTTATAAATTATATGATTGTGAAACACATGAGGTTTTTCTTTCTAGGGATGTAACTTTTTATGAACATATAATGTTTTTTAATGAAAGTAGTATTGATAATCATGATCTATCTGTTAAAAAAAAAACTGAGTTGTCTACTGATAAATCTAAAGCTATTAATACTTCTGATGTTGTTCATTCCATAGATTCTGTTAGTAATAGACCAAAAAGGTCACATAATGCACCTACATACCTACAAGATTATCATGTTGATTCTAATAAAGTATCTTCTTTAGCTACTTCTTTATATCCTTTGTCTTCTTATCTTACTTATGAGAATACTTCACATAAGTATAAGTCTTTTTGCTTAGCTATTTCTTCTAAAACTGAACCTAGAAATTATAAAGCACACAGTGATCCTTTGTGGCAAGAAGCAATGCAAAAGGAAATTAAGGCCTTAGAAATTAACAGTACTTGGGTTTTAACTACATTACCTATAGGAAAACATCCAATTGGTTGTAAATGGGTATATAGAATTAAGTATAAGGCTGATGGTAGTATAGAAAGATACAAAGCTAGGCTTGTAGCCAAGGGTTATACACAGCTAGAGGGTATTGATTATGAAGCTACTTTTTCACCAGTAGCAAAAATGACCACTGTTAGAGTTTTTTTAGCTATAGCTGCTTCCAAGAATTGGATTTTATCTCAAATAGATGTTAATAATGCTTTTTTACATGGGGACTTAGATGAAGAAGTTTATATGCTTGTGCCACCAGGTTTTCATCAAGAAAATACCAATATAGTTTGTAAATTGCATAAATCTTTATATGATTTGAAACAAGCTTCAAGACAGTGGTTTTCTAAGCTTAGTAATGCTTTGCTTATTTTTGGTTTTGTTCAATCTACTGCTGATTATTCTTTATTCACTTATAATAAGAATGGTAGGTTCCTTGCTTTGTTAGTTTATGTAGATGACATACTGATTGGGAGTTCATCTTCCACTTTAATTAATCAAGTTAAAGAATTTTTAGATAACAGGTTCAAACTAAAAGATTTAGGGGAACTTAAGTATTTTCTGGGTCTTGAAATAGCTAGAAACAAGGATGGAATTCATGTTTGCCAAAGAAAGTATGCTTTAGAGTTGTTGGCTGAGACTGGCCAGTTAGCAGTTAAACCTATAGATTTTCCAATGGATACCAAAACAAAATACACTATACAGGATACAGATTTACATGGTGATATAACTGAATATAGAAGGTTAATAGGCAGGTTATTATATTTAACTATCACCAGACCTGACATTAGTTTTTCAGTTCATACACTTAGTCAGTTTCTCGCATCTCCCAGTAAACAACATTTTGCAGCAGCTATGAGAATTTTGAAGTATGTCAAGAAAAATCCAGCTCAGTGTATATTCTTTACTTCCTCTAGTAATTTCAGTTTAAAGGCATTTAGTGATTCTGATTGGGCATCATGTGTAGATACTAGGAAATCTATTACAGGTTTTTGCATATTTTTAGGTGATTCTTTGATCTCATGGAAAAGTAAAAAACAGCACACCATATCTAGAAGTTCAGCAGAGGCTGAATATAGGGCTTTAGCATCAACTTCATGTGAGATAATTTGGCTTATACAGCTTACAAGAGATTTTAATTTAGAACATAAACAGGCTGCAATTCTTTTTACAGACAGTAAATCTGCATTAGCTTTAGCACATAATCCAGTTCATCATGAAAGAACAAAGCATATAGAAGTGGATTGTCATTTTATAAGAGATCAAATACAGAAGAAAATAGTTCATCTTTTGCATGTTTACACTTCTAATAATTTGGCTAATATGTTTACAAAGGCTTTCGGTGCACCAATTTTTACAAATTTATTGTCCAAGTTGGGTGTTTTGTCATTGCACAACCCAACTTGAGGGGGGTATATTGAATATATGTTTCTATGTTGGACTAATAGGTTATATTGCAGAAGTTACAGGACTGATATGGATGAAGCTGTAACTTAGTAAACCTGTTCTGTTATTAATTGTTATTAAAGGACCTATTATGTAAAAGACAGAAAGTTGTAATGTGTTACTTTCTGTAATTAAAGGACCAATTTTGTAAAGTCTAAAAGTTGGATTTTGCACTATATAAAGACTGGGATACTGATTTGTAAATTAACAACGTTTTATCAATAAGAATTTCATAGTTTTTTATCTCTCTCTCTTTATATAGGCGATTATATACATACATATATACATATATAAATCAGTCAATATATCGAGTATATTGACTGAATAAACAACCAGATTGTGGATTTCTTCACACACCAAAACAATGACATTATGGAAAAATGATCATTCAGTACAAAATTTGAGACATAATCATCAAAAACCTTTGGCTTAAATCTCTTTCAAGATTAGATCAAGATGTTCAATGATGATATGCGTCTTTTTACTTTTTGAGTTTATCTATAATGCTCACATGCTACATTGATATGTAGCAATTATTTTAAAAACCGAAAAATTGTGGTTTTTGATATTTAAGTTCAAAAGTATGTACTAAACATCAACTTTCCGTTAACATTTTTGACTTTGATTTTTAATTAATTTTAATGTAACAACCAAGGGTTCCACATTAATCTATTCAGATTTTATAACTTGAAAAACAGTGCAAATGTTTCATACTTAAAGAAAGGCTAATTAGATATTAGATGACCAGATCTAGTGAATTAAGCCAGAAATAAACAAATGAAGAAAGGTCAACCCAATGCATGAAATCAGAACAACCGAAGTCAAAGAACAAGTTAATATTAAACATGGAACAAAATTTAAATAATAAAAAAGGTTAATTCATGTTTACTGTACTAAACTATAACACGTTAACACCTTCCATACCAACCTTCAACTTTTAATAATTTCCACTCCAAATAAGCAGAAATTAGTCAATTACCATACTTTTGTCGAATTAATAAACACAAAGTGGTCAAAAGTAGATGTATAAGCACTCTCACCTCCATTCTAAGATGAAAAGTGACGCATTCATACATCAAACTGGTCAAGTATGAGTTAAAAGTGATAGTACATTTGTAGTACAAAAATTGTTCATTTCGACGAAAGTTCTTCAATCGATTAAAAAATGCAAATTTGGTATGGAAATTGTTAAATGTTGTACGTCGGTATGTAATTTGTTAAAATGAAACTACTATATTAATTGATCAAAAAGGCTAATTACTAATCAGATATTAGATGATCAGATCCAGTAAATTAAGACAGAAATAAACAAATCATAAAAAGGTTAACCCAAACCCAATGAAAAATATCTGAATAAGTGAAGTCAAAGAATAAGAAAATAATAATTAAACATGGAACATTAGAAGTTAAATAATAATAACAGAAGTAATAAAAAAATAAAAATAAAGGGGGTACCAGGAATGTGGTAATAATAAATAAATAATATTACACCGTGTGAAAACTAGAGATATTTAAGGATTTGAAACAATTTCACTAAAAAAAATTCAAATTAAAATTCAACAAAAGTATAAAGTTTGTTGATCGACTAATTTCTGGTCATTTGGTATAGAAATCATTAAAAGTCGTCGGTCGAGACGTAAATTGTGAACGGATTGAAAGTGCTTAGTCATCAAATTTTGACAATTTATATAAGTTAACAATGATAGTATATTAAACAAGAAATAAAGTTAATTAAAAACATGGAACAAAAGTTAAATAATCAAAATAAAAAAAGAGAAACTACCAGGAATGTAGTGAGTGGCATCAGTCTCGTAACCAGCACGGCAAGTGTCGCAATAAATACAACCTGTTACAGTAAAATGGTCTTCAAAATGTCTTCCGCTCACAACCACCGCTGTGACCAACACTGCCAAAATAATCACCAAAAATCTCCCCATTTTTTGTTTAATACCTATTACAATATCACTTACTTAATATTTAGATATCTGTGTATTTAGATTAGATTAGATTACAGAGAGAGAATTGGGGAGAGAATAAAGGGGTGACAAAAGTTGTGTTTATACGGACAATTTTATTAAAAGGTGAAATTCAAATATCCACTGAAACTATGCGTCTTTTGCAAATAACCGCCATAAACTATAAGTTCTTGCAATTAAACTTCATAAATTTTTAAACTTTTGCAAATAACCCTCTTCCCTGATGTCATACGACACTCCCTTCATTCCTATTTACTTATTCGGAATTCCATTTGAATTGTTCCGATTTACTTGTCTACTTTCCTAAAATTGCAAAAGTTGATATGTGCTTTTACCTTATTACATTTGTACTCTAAACATTTGTCTAATAGATTGGTCCACTCTGAAAAATTATGCACTTTCAGTTATTCGTTACTTTATTTGTAAATGTTCCAAGGTTTTCTGACAAGTAGTTTCCGTTGAATTGGTTTAATGGCTCAAACAAAAGTAATGGTAGATTTGAAAGTTTGGCAAAACTAAAGTGTGATGGTGATTTTTGTTAAATAGTTGGATTTTACATAGTGAACAAGTATATTGGAACGAATTCAGTACAACTTTTTGCTCAATTATCCGTTTTCTTTATCATAATCAGTTTTTGATATTCATGCATGTAAATTGTTTTCTTACGGGAAGACACTAAAAATTAGTTTATGTTTCATAAAATCTTTTCTGATGACTTTTTTTTACTATAATTGTAATCTTACCTCGTGTGTAATGATAAACTACAACTATCAATTAAATAATTTTCACTACAATAAAAATGTCTAATTAGTTACAGGGATTGTGACGGATTTTTTTGTTACGAGTTTATTAGTTACGGTTTGTGTCGGGTTTGTGACATGATAGTTAATTTGTTACAGATTTTTAAATTAGTGACAGTTTGACAAAAAAAATTGACTCTAATAAAATCAATATTATTTTATAATACAAATGATTAAAAATTCATGTAATTTAAAAGATGAAGGGGGAGGTAACGTAAAAGTTTGAAAGTTCGCAAATGATCATATAAGGGTTTATTTGCATTTTACGCTAAATTAAAAGAAATAGCGTGTGATGAGTCGGCAAAGAGCAGTGATTGAGAGATCACATGGGGGTTTGGGTCCCATTTAAAAGCAAAAACAACGCTCTTTAATTTGTCACCGCTATTATTTATTTGTCGGTGTGGCGTGTACACCTTTTTATTTGGTGTTTTACACATTTTAAATTAAAAATCTATTATATTAAATAGTATTCTTTCCGATTAATTATTTATTACGAAACTACGTGTAATTTTGATCACTTATATCAAAATTGTCGGAATGAATTTTTTTAAAATTTAATCATATAGTTCAAACATTAAATTATATGATTTATTTTTGAAAATTTTCATTTCGACAATTTTGATAGATATTATAAGCCGGTCAAAATTGCACGTAATTTCGTAGAGGACAGTTAATTGGGAACGGAAGAAGTACTATTTAAACCAGGGATGGGTTAGGGTCGGGACCCGACCTGTAAACGCTCAACCCGTATTCCGATCCGATTACTTTCGTAAGTGAAAAAAAAATTCCGATCCCGACCTGACAAAAGTCGGGACCCGACTTTTTCAGGACCCGAATTTTCGGGATCCCGTAGGGTCGGGACAGATTTATCCCGCATCTCCCGACATATTTTTTTATTTTAGTACGACGTCATTTTTTATTAACAATTTTCATTTGATAAGTCTAAACATTTTATTAACACGAAACATAATCCTATTTTAAAAATAACATTCCTCATAAATGAAAAAAGAAATTAACATGTAGTAGAAAAAATAGTGTGAAACTAAAAAGAATGGAGTAGATAAAAAAAATTGATACGTTTTTTATTAGATTATTTTAATATTTAGTTTTATTCGCATAAGCAACAATTATCATACTAAATGAGATAAATTATCATTATAATTTTTATAATCGAAAATCTTTCTTGAAAATAACAATATAATTTTTTAATCTAAGTATATTTTTTATTTTAATAGTTTCATATATTCAAAACTATAAATCTATATTATACTTATATAATTATAACTAATATATAAATCAAAAAGGATTGTAACTCATATGGTAAAGTGCTTACATTGTATGATAAAGGTAAAATATTATCATCATTTACATTTGATATAAATTAATTTATATTTTTATATAAAATATAAATTAATTAAAAATTCGGGTCGGGTCGGGTCGGGACAGCCGACGAAATCAAAATTGTCACCCGATCCCGATCCCGAAGTTTGTCTGGTAAGGACAAAGCCCGATATTTTCGGGTCGGAAAATTTTGGGTCGGATACGGGTGGGGACACGGGTCGGATCGGGATTTCGGGATTTTGAGATTTTTTTCCACCCTAATTTAAACAGACAAATGAAGCAGGTAACTCATTTAAAAAAAATCTTTCGTATTACCCCAAATTAGGAAATTACTGTGTGTTTTATTTGGTGTTACGCATGTTAAATTTTGGATTGTTACGTTATTTACAACTGAATTAAAAATTGATCCGTAAAACTAAAACTAATTAATTATTGATCCATTTCAGCGACGCCCATTCAGGGAGCGAAACGTGTACAATACGCTGTGTGCGCGATGCACTGGAGTGCGCCCCTCATGTTTCCTGAAATTACAGCGTTGCCTAATAGTTTTAAATATTATCATTTCGGTCTCTTTATTTCAAAGCTAATTATAATAGGCTATATAATTCAAAAATTTATTACATTAAATCACAAAAATTAAATAAAAATAGGAAGAAGTAGGAAAAATTTAGAAAATTTAAAAACAAAATTAAAAAAAAAATCCAAAAAATATGAAAAAACCAAATAAAAATCCAAAAAAAATCTAAAATCAACAAAAATCCAAAAACGAAAAAAAACTGTATGAGTAATTTTAAGTCAATTTAAAAACAGTATGACATATTTTAAGTCATTTTAAAAACAGTCTGACCCATTTTAAGTCATTTTAAAAAGAATGTGAGTCATTTTAATTCATTTTAAAAAGAGTCTGAGTTGTTTTAAGTTATTTTAAAAACTCTCTAAGTTGTTTTAAGTAATTTTAAAAACAATCTGAATTGTTTTTTAAACAATACAAGTCATTTTAAACAGTGAGAGTTGTTTTTTAAACAATACAAGTCATTTTAAAACAGTCTGAATCATTTTTTAAAATAGTTGAGTCATTTTTTAAAATAGTTGAGTTATTTTTTAATACAGTCTCAGTCATTTTTAAATTATTTTTCATTAATAGTTTTTTTTTTGTTTAGAAACAATTGAAATTCCGACTTCGATGTTCTGGTTGCTGTTACGCTATTCAGTTAGAACTATGGTTATAACTGCAGTTGCAACCACGGTTCTAACCAAACTTTAAAGATGGATATAACTCAGAATAAAAACGTACTTGAAAGTAAATTCACACGCACATTTTTAAACAAATTAACTTTGGGCTATGTCTCTGAGGCACTCACCCAAATTTATGATATTATTTCAACTTTCAAGGTTACAATATAGGACTCGAGACTTATGAAAACTCACAGACTCCCACTTGATTTTCTGCCTATCACTATATTGCTACTAGTAAACGATACCCACGCGTTGCGTGTGGTACGCTATAAATTGTGATGATGATCCAAATATAGAGTAAAAAAAATATATAGGATATAAGAAAAAAATATGATATAAATTGTGATGATGATACAAATATTTAGAGAGAAAAAAATATAGGATATAGGAAATTTTATGGGATTAAAAAGTGGTTAAATAGGGAGAAAAAGTGTAATTAGTTTTTATTTTTATATTTTTTATGAAAGTAGTTAATATGGTAATTAAGAAAAAAATATAAGGGTATTTTTGGAAAAAAATGGCTAAATTGGACAGCCTGATTAATAGCATCCTGCCATTAATCTTACAAAATTGTTGTTTCTCACGTGTCGAATATAGTAGAGTTCTTTATAAGTTTAGAACACGTAATCTTTTACAAGCAATTATAAGACTATTTATAAGAATAAAAAAAAATTCAAATCTTCGCATTGCTTATCTTCAATCTTCAAAGATTCTGTCTGTTTCCATTTTACATTGATGAAGATTTGATCGCCATTTTTACAAGATAATTAGAGATAAATCTTGATAGGATCTCATGCCTATTTTGACTCCAATCTCTTCATATATTCGACTGAAATTGCTTGTGATAAGGAGATTAGTTAGCTCATTTTTAGGAGATAAAAACTCCTTTCAATTTTCAAGATATCATTTCTACAATTCTTACAAATTAAGCATAATCAAATCTAATCAAATTTGTTAGCACAATGATATCTTGAAATAGGAGATAATATATTTATTCAAAAAGATTCACACGTGACAATCTTTTAACATGATTCAAACTTATACTCATCAAATCAAAAACCAATCATTCGTATAACATTGAATAAGAAAAGATTTTATTTAGCAAGGTTTAATGAATAGAACAAATATTTTCATAAGATAATATCTTTTTTTAAAAACAAAGCCCACACAATTTGGAATGATAATTACATTTCTTTAATACACAAGTATTTTGCCATAATCCAATACGATAACAAATTAAATAACTTTTACAAGTCAATTTAAGTTCTAACAATCTCCCCATTTGTCATTGGATTTGACAAATACTTGGAGTTTAATAGTTTACTCCCTCTGCACATTAGTATTGCAAAATTCATATATGAAATATTAGAATTAAGATAGTAAATATAAACTCGCATAATCTTCTCCCCCTATTTGTCACACCGATGACAAAGAGGAGTTACTGTCGTTTTAGTACATTTGGTGCATCACTTGGGTGACTGGTATATACGTGGTTCAAAAAATTGGTAATAAGATTTTAACAAAAATATTTTTACCAAATCAAAATATAACCACTTTTAAGATATAGATATACCCAAATTTTACAATATCTTGTTTTAAAGGATATGACCTTTTTTTTAAAACAGACTTTTTAGCAAGATATGTATTTTTGAAATTTTTTATCAATCATGTAAATAAACATAGAATTATACCAAATATCCCAATAAATCATTCTAATTTTAAACAATACTGGTCAAAATTTTGGTTTTCCATAAAGCTGAAGAAATATAGCAGATTTAAACATATGTCAATTAAAAGTAGTAGAGAATATATATATATAGATTGCCAAAAAACAGAAAATAATAATTTATTTTTATAAATATGCTTATTGTGAGGATCCATAGAGTAATTTTATGCACCGAGACACTTAACATTGAGAAAAAAAACTTACCTTTACTCTACACAAATACTTTTAATAACCCAAAAAGGTAAGATCAATAAGTTTTAAAAAAGCTTGGAGACAATATTACTCAAAGAGTATAATCAATAGCGTGTGTTATGGACTCCCGTTAAAAATAGTTGGGTATACTAAGAATATCACAATGATACCTGATCCATAAAAGGTCTATCCTAAAAATATTGGCTAGGATATTGAGTGAACATCACTTACGCACTTAGACCAGTTCTGATAAAAATACTTAGCTTACAATTACAGTTGCAACCACACTTATAACCGTTTGACTTTTGGATACTAGCACTTAGTGCATTCGAAACAGTTTTAGATTTAATTATTATTTTATACTTAGTTCACATCTTTTATGGTCATTAACCAGCGGCTTTTTCAAGATAAAAATACGTTTAAACTGAATAAGAATTACTCTTGATCCCATAAACACTACTCATGTTCCTCACAAATATGCATACAATGCAAATATAATCAATTAAATTCATAAGGAGATACCCCAATGTCACTTCTCAAAGTTTCAAATTTATTAGTATCAAGAGATTTTGTAAAAATATCTGCTAATTGCCTTTCAGTAAATAGATGTTTTAGAATTAAACTCTTATCTTCAACTAATTCTCTAATAAAATAATGCCTTAGATCAATGTGCTTAGTTCTGGAATGTTGAACATGATTATAAGCTAAATCTATAGCACTTTTATTATCACAAAAAAGAGTTAGAATTTGTTGTTTTATATTATAATCGCAAAGCATTTGTCTCATCCATAAAAGTTGGGTACATCCACTTCCTGCATCGATATATTATGCTTCAACAGTTGATAAAGAAATACAGTTTTGATTTTTACTAAACCACGAAACCAGATTATTACCAAAGTAAAAACAACCCCCGGATGTACTTTTTCTATCATCAATATTTTCAGCCCAATCAGCATCACAATATCTCACTAGAAAATTATTGGTGTCTTTAGTATACCACAAACCCAAATTAATTGTCCATTTGACATATTTAATAATTCTTTTAACAGCTAACAAGTGAGTTTCAAGAGCATTAGCCTGATATCTAGCACAAATTCCAACACTCAAGCATATAGCAGGTCTACTAGCAGTCAAATAAAGCAAGCTACCAATCATAGATCTATATAATGTGGGGCACACACTTTTGCTTTTATCATTCTTAGACAATTTAACAGTAGTACTCATATGAGTTCTTTTCTCTTTAGCATCATTCAAACCAAATTTCTTTACAAATTATCAGCATAATCACTTTGACTAAGAAAAATTACTTTATCATTTTGTTTTACTTGAAGACCAAGAAAATAGGTAAGCTCACCACCTCCACTCATATCAAATTCAGTTTTCATATCATCAATAAACTCAGAAATTTTAAAGTCAGAAGTGGAGCCAAACACAATGTCATTAACATAAATTTGAGCAATAATAATATACTTAGCAGTTTTATTAGTAAATAGAGTTTTATCAACTCCCCCTCTATTAAAAGTTTTTTCAATCAAGTATTTCGTTAATTTATCATAGCAAGCTCTAGGGGCTTGTTTCAATCCATACAAGGCCTTTTTCAAAAAATAAGCATGCTCAGGAAATTTTGAATCTTCAAATCCTTTAGATTGACAAACATATATTTCTTCTTGAATATTACCATTTAAGAACGCACTCTTAATATCAAGTTGAAACAATTTGAAATCATACAAGCAAGCCAAAGACAAAAGCATTCGTATAGATTCGATTCTAGCTACATGTGTAAATGTTTCATCAAAATCAACTCCTTCAATTTGAGTGTATCCTTGTGCTACTAACCTCGCTTTGTTTCCAACGATTATTCGATCTTAATTGCTTTTGTTTTTAAAAAACCACTTTGTTCCTATAACATTTTTATTAGTAGGCCCAGACATCAAAGTCCAAACATTATTTCGTTCAAATTTTGAAAGGTCTTCTTGCATACCTAAGATCCATTCACTATTATTTAAATATTCTTTAATGTTTTTGGGTTCAACTTGAGACATGTAACAAGCAAAATTAACCACATCACAATTTTTGTGTCTAGTTTTCATACCTTCATTGACATCACCTATGACATCATTCAGAGAGTAATTTATTTGAGTTCTTACATACCGAGGTCTCCTTTCAGTTTGAACTGCAGCGTTTTGATTAGTTTTTGCTGCCTCTTCACTCTCGCTTACAACTGTGGTTGTAACTGGACCTGTAACAATGTCTGGAACCTTATCCTTGCTTTTCTTACATGTTTGTTCCATGTTCCATGTTCCAACGCTCATCTTCATCACTTGTGATCTCAGAGATATTCTTAGATTCATCAAACACAACATTATATGACTCCATAACAGTGTTTGTTCTTAAATTAAAAACTCGAAAAGCTCTACAGTTTTAAGCATAACCAAGAAACATTCCTTCATCACTTTTAGCATCAAATTTCCCAAGGTGTTCTTTATCTTTTAGAATATAGCAAACACAACCAAATACATGAAAATATTTAACATTAGGTTTTCTACCTTTCCAGATTTTATAGGGAGTCTTATTGGTTCCTTTTGTTAGATAGATCCTATTCACAATATAGTACGCAATACTAATGGCTTTAGCCCATAAACTTTTAGCTAATTTCTTAGAATTTAACATGACTCTAGCCGTCTCTTGAATAGTTCTATTCTTTATTTCTACTACACCGTTTTGTTGTGGAGTTTTAGAAGTAGAAAATTCATGTCTTATACCAAGAGTATTACAAAAATCTTTAAACTTGCTATTTTCAAATTCAGTTCCATGGTCACTTCTTATCCTCATAATTTTACCAATTGTAGAGTCTCTCTATTTGAGGTTTTTGACACAATTCTCGAAAAGCTTTAAGGGCATATGATTTTTCTCTTAAAAAAGCAACCCATGTAAATCTAGAAAAATCATCATCAACAACAAGAATATATCTTTTACCGCCTATGCTTTCAGGTTGTATTGGGCCCATAAGATCAATATGAAGCAATTCAAGTAATTGTTTGATATAAATTTGATTAGTACATTTATGAACACTCTTAGTCTATTTTCCTTTAGCACAATCACCATAAGTAACATTATTTTTAAAGCTCAGCTTAGGAATATCTCTAACAAGATCCATATTGACTAATTTACTTAGATTTTTGTAATTCACATGTCCTAATTTCTTGTGGCAAATCTCAGTATTATCAGTGACAACTTGATTGCAAGTATTTTTTGTAGATTCAGTGTTTGATTCATCATAATAAATATAACAACTATCAGCAGATCTAACACCAGTCATAATCAAGTTACCATTTTTATCAGTAATAAGACATTTTTCTATATTAAAACTAACATGCATATTATTATCATACAGTTGACTTATACTGAGTAAATTAGCCTTTAACCCATCCAAAAGAAATACATCATTAAGTTCAGGCATTCCAGGTTTGTTCAATATTCCTTTATCAATTATTTTACCTGTATCTCCACTACCAAAAGTAACAATTTTACCTGGAACTTTACAAGTATCTTTGAGGAATTCTGCATTACCTGTCATGTGTCTAGAACAACCACTATCAAAATACCAGGCATTAGATGATGAAACTTTTAAAGAGTAATAGATTCAGAGATACATTGAGTCTTGTCAGTTTTCCTTTTAGGTACCCAAATCCATTTGAATTTTTGATTAAGACTCAATTTAGCAGTGATATCATGGGTAATAGAATTTTTGTATAATTTCAAATAACATTCTCTTTCAAAGTGATCTGAATTATTGCAAAAATTACAATTTTTGAAAACATACTTGTTATTAGTAAAGCTACTTTTACAGCTCCTATTCTGACTGGTTACAACCGTGGTTGTAACTTTATTTTTAACCATATCCAGTTTGGGTATTTTTAAAGCTTTAACAAAACAGTTTCCCCTTTTTCTTCGAAACCAATATAAGCTAATCCACCATTATCTTTTGAGGCCCTAGAGTAGGATAGCATTTCATCAAGTTTTTCAGTGACAGAGGCGTTTAATAGTTTTATCTTTCTTTTGGTCTCATTTAACTCAATTTGTTTCATAGAAAGTTTTTCATTAAAATCTTTTACTTGATTAGTTAAATCTTCATTCAGTTTATTCATAGAGAGAGACTTTTTACTGAGAGGCTTGTACTTTAAATATAAACCGATATATTGCTTTTCAATTTGTTATTTAAAAACATCTTCTTCATCACTTTCAAAGTCGGTTTCAAGTTCAGTTCTAACTGTGGTTGTAACTGACTGATTATCACTATTGATTTTAACCATAAAAGCAGCTTCTATAGAAAAGTAACTATGACTATCCTCATCATCAGAATTAGCGTTATCACTGTGAGTAGCCGTTAGAGCAGATTTGTTATTTTTCAAAGTATTAGCGCATTCAGCTTGTATATTACCAAATCCTCTACATTCTCTACATTGGATATTACTAATTTTGTTTTTAAACTCTTTCTCCTTGGATCCCTATTTTTCATGCATTTTATTCTCATAATTATTAGACTGGGTTTCCTTTTTGACATATGATTTAGAGTTTTCAGTTTCAAAGCTTTCTTATTTTTAAATTTCTTGTATATTTTCTTAGAAAATAAGGCTAATTGTTCTTCATCGTTACTGTCATAAAAAATAGCTATCACTATATTGATATTAATAAATAGCTATCACTCAAATGATTAATATCATCCCGCCATTAATCTTACAAAGTTGTTGTTTCTCACGTGTCGAATATAGTAGAGTTATTTATAAATTTAGAACACGTAATCTTTTACAACCAATCATAAGACTATTTATAAGAATAAAAAGTCTTTCAAATCTTCGCATTCCTTATCTTCAATCTTCAAAGATTCTGCCTGTTTCGATTCTGCATTGGTGAAGATTTGATCGCCATCTTTACAAGATAATTAGAGATAAATCTTGTTAGGATCTCATGCCTGTTTTGACTCCAATCTCTTGATATATTCGGCTTAAATTGCTTGTGATAAGGAGATTAGTTAGCTCATTTTTAGGAGATAAAAACTCATTTCAATCTTCAAGATATCCTTTCTATAATTCTTACAAATTAAGCATAAACAAATCTAATCAAATTTGTTAGCACAAGGAATATATATCTTGAAGTAGGAGATAATATATTTATTCAAAAAGATTTATACGTGACATTCTTTTTGATAGATTTATATATGGAACAATATATCTCCCTACATGATTCAAACTTATACTCATCAAATCAAAAACCAATCATTCGTATAACATTGAATAAGAAATTTTTTTATTTAGCAAGATTTAAGGAATAGAACAAATCTTTTCATACGGTAATATCTTTTTTAAAAAACAAATCCCGCACAATTTGGGAAGATAATTACCTTTCTTATTTGGCATCATCTAATACGACAATAAATTAAGTAACTTTAACAAGTCAATTTAAGTTCTAACAACAGTCTCGTTTTTAAAAAAAGTCAGAATTATTTTAAAAAGAGTATTAGTCATTGTCGGGACTAGCTATTAATATAAAACAAGTTTAAGTGGTTAATTTCAGGTGGAGGATTCAATGTCTCACTTTTAAGATCAGTGGACCGGTTTATAATTTAACCAAACTTTCAAAATTACACACCAGTCCTTGTCTTCCTCCTTCCTCCTTCAGGTGGAGCGTTTTTACGAAAAAGTGTCTAGTTAGGTGTTTTTCATGATGTTCATATAACATTTCCCATATATATATATATAAATATATATAATATATATATAGAGAGAGAGATCGCGGCCTTAAAGGCTACCGCCTCCGCCGTGTTCGTCTGCATCATCTTCGCCGATTTTGTACTCATACATGTATATATATATGTATATATGTATATATATATACATATATATGTGTAGAGAGAGATAAAGAGAGAGGGGGGCAGAGAGGGAGGGAGGGGGAGGAGTAGAGCTCCGACGGAGGTGGAGGCGGCGGAGGCTGTGCTCTGGTGGAGCTCCGATGGACATCGGTGGTGGTGGAGAATGTGAGTTGTTTTTTTAGAGAGAGAAATAAATGGGAGAAATAGAACTGGGAGACTTTTTATATTTAATGATTAATGGACCAATGGTTAATTAGTTTTAGAAATAATTGACCAATACTTAATTAAATTTTGTAAGATTACCAATTCTTAAATAGTTTTGTTTTTATGGTCCAATTTTTAATTTACTCAAATTTATATTGGGTACACCCAATGGAAGTCCTATAGTTTTGGATTGTATGAGTTTTAATTTCAAATCTAGAACTGATCCAAAAACCTATCTAAATATTCAAAATGTGAAATAATCCGAAATATTCCAAAACGAGTAATTATTGTACTTAATATTTTTGCCATGTTTATTTTAAATATTTTATCATATATATTTCATAATGGCTTCCGGTGAACTTTTAGTGTAAGCAGTCTTTTAATATCGGATCAATATTCTGAAAGACATAAGATGGTCTCTAAACGGAAATAGCTCGTCTAATTCCGCTTAATCGTCGCCTAATATACAACGAAACTAGGCTACGTCTGCTCATATTCTCTGTCTAATCTACACATTATCATCGTTTAGAAAACACAATATCAGACTATGGATATTGCCTTAACTATGATATAATTGAAGTAACAATGTTTAATGAACATCGGATAAACATATAACAAGCTCTTATACTCCAACGAATTTAAAAGGATTATGCTATATTAAAGGCATGCGATAATACTGAAGATTTGACTATCAATGTTGATTAATTTTTCATACAATGTAACTTTTAATTTTCGTTTCAATTTTAGCATTTGTTAAAGGGGTTTTTAGCTAAATTTTTATTTTGATTTTAAGATAAATAAAAATGTGGGGTTTTCCCACCAATAATAAAAATTTCAATATAGTACTTCAAGTTTCATTTCATTCGTATTTAATTCAGAGTTCAATTTTATATTTATATGCTATTTGATATTTTTCCCAATTCAGGTATCAATTTTCAAAAGTCTCATAAGTCATATAAAAAACGTGAGAAAAGTACAATTAGCAATTTATTCGTAATTTATAATTCATGATAATAAAGATGAAAGTTCTTAAAACACTTAAATGCGTAATTTGAATAATAAAAAAATGAAATCAGATCGGGAACCGATTAGTTTTAGGTATGGTCCGGTTATGTTGGGGGATATTTATGTTCAAAAATCCGATCCTAGAAAAATAACTCGTATAAAATCTGAAATCCGAGACCTGAAATCCAACGGATCGGATTGGATTTTTTTTTTTACCACCCCTAGCTTATTCAAATTAAAAATATAACGAAAGGTAGTATCACGATTTAAAATGAAATTTACTTTGGTACTTAGTTTTGTTTGTAGTCTTAATTTAATATTTTTTTGTTTTTATTTTCTATTGTACTTTATTTTGATACTTGATATAAAAAAAGAGTTTGCATGAGTGTTATGTAAAGCAATGAACAAAACGTAATAGCAATCGATAAACAAAAAATAATTTCTCATATGATTGATCTAGCCGGCTTTAATTTCATATGATAAAAGGATAGATAGATAATAATATAAAAATAAATGTACAAATTTTATGTATGGTTGGAAACACGTTTGATTTTAAAGCGTAAAACTGATATTCGATCCTCATTATAGTGTATATGAATTTTATAAAAACGATACAAAAATACCTCTAAGGATAGGCTTATCACACTTAACGTTCTGCTGTATTACTATTATACGTCTTGCTTCATAAGAGAGGTCGGCTCTCAAACTGCTTATAAACCCTATAAAACTGTTTTTTGAGACTGTATTTCTTTTCCATAGTATAAGATTGTATTTAAAGACTACAGTAGCTACCTACTACACAAGAAAAATAAGAATTCTACTTAACGTATATGTCTAATCCTACTTAGATTATAACTTAATTAATAAATATTATATAGTCTAAATTATCAAAACTAATATAATATTATCTAATTAATCTTTTTATAATCATAGAATAATCTATCAGTAAATTATATTCATTTTAATTAGAGAATATAATTGTACTCTTAATTCTTCTCAAAATAATATTTGAGAGTACATTATTAAATACTTAAATATCTTATCACGTTAATATTACAGATATCCACTAAGTAAATAAATTACTGACAATTATTTTACTCAGCTAATTATTTGCTCGACCTTACCACTTAACTTATTTGTTGCGTTGGATATAAAAATCTACTTGCAAGATTTGACACAAACAGAACTTATAAGTTTCTCGAGGGTAAATCATCAATCCTTATTAAATGATGTGAATTCCGTCAATTATAGACACACACCATATAAATAATGTTGGTGCCCAACGTACGGGTTTGTTGACCATTGCAAATCAAAGAAGTATACATTATAAATATGTGTATAAAAAATAATCTAAGTATTAAGAGTATAAATAATCATAATAATTCATTAAGTATAATTATTTTATTATGGTCAGCACCATAAAAGAATACATCTTGTCTTTGTAAACAATCAAATTTTACATCCACTAAAAATGTGACACGTGTGTCCTAAATTAAATTAAAAGTAATTACTAATTTTTTAATTAAAAGAAAGAAGGAAATATTAGTATAGTAAAGGCAAAAAGAGAAGAAAAATACATATTTATTAGAAAAAGATAATAAATATATAAAATATAAAATATTTCTTTTCTCGAAAGTGTTTAATTTATTACAAATGAAAGAGTAACTTCATATATAATGCTCTTTTGTATTGCTTCCAAACATTTGGGTTTGTTTAAATGCACTTATTTGTTCATGGACCTATTTGGTAAAAATGTCAAACTTGGGGAGGCACTGTTGCAAATATATCACACCGACTACTATAAATAGAGGGGGAGACCTCACATTTTTGACACACAAAAATTCAAGACGAAGAAGACTTAGAGAGAAGCTGTGAAGAATTCAAGTCAAAATCAAGCCTCGAAGATCAGCAAGAAGATTCAAAGTTTCATCAAGTTCATCAACAAATCAAGGAAGATCTTACGTTTGATTCGCAATAAGTATTAAAGGCCGCGAATCAGACGTTTCTCAAGATAAATCTTCAAACACCTACAACAAATTCGAAGATGTTCAATCAAGTTTATCAACAAAATCAAACAAATCCACTGTTCGATCTGCAGGAAGCATTAAGAGTCGTGAATTAGACGTTTTTCAAGATCAACCTTCAACAAATTTGAAAATCTTCAACCAAGTTCATCAAGAAACTCAAGCAAATCCACTGTTCGATCCGCTAAAAGCATTCAAAGCCGCAAACTCAATGTTTCTCAAGCTCAAGTCAACAAATATCTTCATTAAAGTTGAAGAATATCTATCAAGTACAAAACAAACTCAAGAGAATCAACAATTGATCAACATAAACAATATCAAGCTCATATCAAGTGTTTCTTCAAGAATTCAAGCATTCGATCCCAAAACAAGTTAATCAAGCCACCAAAAGTTGTTCGAAAGAAGAATCAAAGGATTATTTGTTTTCTAGCTTTGTAAAAAATTATTCAGAGAATTGTACTCGCATAAATTGAAATATAAATTACTTTGTTCACCATTAATTTTCTTGTCTTTTATTTTCATGCCTTATTCAAACTTTGTGTGAAACAAATTTTAGCACACCCGGTGGGACATTCTCTACCTTTCATCTCTTTCTTTCGTAAGTTCCTAAAAAGAAAACATCGATGGCTTCAAAGAAAGATATCTTCAAGGAAGTTGAAGATTCTTCGCTCCATTCCAAGAAAACATCAACAACATATGGCCCTCGAATCACTCATAGCAAATCTGTTGCTCCACAATTATCAAGTCAAACAATGGATTCTTACAAGGAAAGAAATACCCGCTTCCTATGGAGTGATGAAGTCGAAGAGGTATCAAAAGTTAAGGAAGATCTAGAAATATCTTGTGAAAGACCTGGACTCGATGATTCCTTCTTAGCAGTAAAACTTATCCCCAACAGATACTAAAAGAAGGATTGGTGGAAAATAGTACAGATTCAGACTTTCCACCAAATACACCATGATCTTCTTACATCGATTCAACAATTATGCCAGTTTCGACTACGAATGGTATGACGTTGGAAGAGAAAGTTAGCATCATCTCGAAGACTGTTGAAACTCTTTTGAAGACTACTAATGACCGTGACCACCAATTTACAATGATGATGAAAAGGATAGAGCAGATTGGAGCATCAAGTGAGGCTGCTTCTAATAAAGAAAAGATGAAAGAAGAGGCGGAATCCTCAAGCTTACATCAAGAGAAGAAAGAAACTATCAAAGCGCACTAAGATGGATCACTTCCCATTGATCAGTTAAAATACCTCATACTTGCTACAGTTAAGGGTAGATATGAAGACATAACACCCCCTTCTTTTGGCTATGTCAAGCCTTATACTCGAAGAATTGAAAATTTGAAGATGCCTATTGGCTATCAACCGCCCAAGTTTCAACAGTTTGATGGAAAAGAAAATCCAAAGCAATGTGTAGCTCACTTTTTAGAAACACGTAGCAACGCTGGGACTGAAGGCGACCTCATTGTGAAACAATTTGTTCGTATGTTGAAAGATAATGCCTTCGATTGGTATTGTGACCTAGAACCAAGAACAATTGATAGTTAGGAGCAACTAGAACACGAATTTCTCAACTGCTTCTACAACACTCGATGTACGATAAGCATGATTGAGCTCACCAACACCCGCCAATAGAAGGATGAATCTATCACCGATTATATCAACAGATGTAGAAGGCTGATCCTAAGCTGCAAGGATAGGTTGTGTGAATCAGCAGGCATCGAAATGTGCATCCAAGGCATGCATTGGGGCCTCAGATACATTCTTCAATGAATAAAGGGAAAGTCTTTCCGAGACCTAGCAAGTCAGACTCATGATATGGAACTCAGCATTTCTTCATGCGGTGATCAAACATTTCCAATTCATATGGTACCCAAGTATATAGCAAAACAAGAAGGCACTAAGTGGGTCAAGTCTCGTCCAAGCACTAATAAAAAGGAATCATTCTTCACGTCTGTAGGCCAATAAAAGTCAACTCCATAATTTAAGATCAAAACACCTATGAAGAAAACTCAAGGTGATAAGACCCAAAACTAGTGGAATGAAAAGAGAAGACTTACTTTAAAGGAAATGCAAGAAAAGGAGTATCCATTTCCCGATGCTGAAGTTCCCCGAATGCTCGATGAACTTCTTGACCTTAAAGTCATTGAACTACCAGAGATGAAATGTCCAGAAGAGGCCGACAAAGTAGAGGATGTGAATTACTATAAATATCATCGTCTTGTTAGCCATCCAAGTCAACGATGTTTCGTATTGAAGGAGAAAATTGTTCAGTTGGCCAGCCAAGGCAAGATTTCCTTGGAATAAGAAGAAACAACAAGTACTCATTATGCTAGTATCATGGACGACCTTCCAATTGAAGATACACGCGAAGATTTCACTATGTCTATCCAATTTGGTTCCTTCCCACCAGTTGAAGTTGGGCTCATTGTGTTTCCTTCCATAAACGTTCATCAAAATAATGAGTCCATTGTACAAGAAACTATGAAAAACGAAAACAAATCACTCAAGAAGAATGATAATACGATTGTGTCTCTAAACTTGGGAAGTACTTCAACTATCTCACATAATGAAGAGGATTCGAGCTACAAATTCAGTGAGAACGTACATTGTTTTTTTGACGTATGCGATTGTGAAGACTGCTTGGAAGATCAATGGAAATAGTTCTGTAAAGACGAAGAAAGAACGAAAGGAAATAAAAAGAAAAACGAAAGGAAATTAACTCAACAAATACTTAAAGAAAAATATGAAGCTGGAGATCTAGATGTCGGACTACTTGGAGAACCGTCTGGGAAGTTTGACTACTTTGTTAAATAATCCAGGACACAATAAATTGACTGTCATCTATATTCGTTTACGCCTTGCAAAGATTTCTGTCAAGAATGCCAACTAGTTCTTAAAGAAAGATACGCAACCGGCGACAAACAAGTTGGGCTGCTTAAAGAGGCTGATGGGGACTACTACGTTCTACATTACAAAGAGCGAGTCATTGAAGAATCCTCTCCAGAAAGACCAAGCATGGAGATTCCAATCGCCTGCTACTATCGAGAAAATCCTATCTACAAGTTCAAAGATGACGACGGTCATTGCTTCTGAGATGTTTGTGAACGTGAAGGATGTATAAATGATAGATATTCTGAAGAAGGAGATGAGGATGATTGGTATGCTGCCTCATGTAATGTTGCAAGTATTGAAGAGCTCCCCGAAGAAAAGGAAGACGATTCCGCTATACTCTAACAAATACCCTCTAAATCTGAAGAAGTAAATGAATCAGCAAACATGACGACTATCAATTTCTCTAAAGAAAACTTTCTACCTGATTCAATGCCTTATAATCGTCCACTATTTGTTACTGGGTATGCTCGAGAAAAGAGAATTAATAGAATTTTATTAGATGGTGGGTCAGCCGTCAATATCTTACCACTTCGGACAATGAATGATCTTGGCATTCCCATGGATGAACTTTCTCATAGTCGTTTAATGATTCAAGGATTCTATCAAAACGGACAACGCACAATTGGAATGATTCATCTAGAGCTGTTAATTGGAGAGTTAACGTCAATTGTATTGTTTCATGTACTCAACGTTCAGACTTCTTATAACATGTTGCTCAACCGACCTTGGATTCACGAAAATAAGGTCATCCCATCCACTCTTAACCAATACTTCAAATATTGCCAAGATAATGTGGTAAAGAAAGTTTTAGCAGATGAAAAACCGTTTAGCAGAGTGGAGTCTTACTATGCAGATGCGAAATTATACTCAAAAGATACAAAAGAAAAAGGATTAGAACTTGTAGTACCGCCTGCATCATCAAGTAAGACCGTTTCCAAGAAAATCCCTATTGTTTCGTACGTATCGTGTAGCGACCCGGCCCCACGGACCGAACCGCTATGCCCGTATCAACAATATTGTCCGCTTTGGCA
This sequence comes from Primula vulgaris, assembly GCA_963920805.1. NCBI lineage: Eukaryota > Viridiplantae > Streptophyta > Magnoliopsida > Ericales > Primulaceae > Primula > Primula vulgaris. Next base: position 14,585,794 of record OY987215.1, on the reverse strand, counting down.
CAACTTCCCAGGGGGGTCACCCATCCTGGTACTACTCCAAGCTAAGCACACTTAACTATGGAGTTTCGTCCTCGCTATTGTGTTGCACGGCTTTAAAAGGCCTTGTTTATCGGAAATGGATCTTTAAGCTCATATACCACACGAGTACTCTCATATCTGGGCGATGTAGGACTGACGCACAACACCGCACCACAGAAATTCCTTCCTGGAAATCTGGGTCGTTACATATCGAGCCTCTCAAAGAATGATGACACCGAAATTGATGATCTAACCTTTCCAATTACTAATTTCAAGAAACTCTCGGTGTTGAAAGGATTTGTTAGACCAGTACACGGACTCTTAAAAGAACATGAAGACCTGCCAAGGGTGAGAACGAGTGAAGGTTTCGATCCTAATGCTTTCAAGATGCTTGCAAATGCTGGTTATAGTTTCAAAAAGATATGTACTCTTGGACAATTGGCACCTGAAGTAATTGAGGAAAAATTGCATGGATTGAATCAAACTCAACACTTGCTCAAGAAAAAAGGGTTTCACGTAAAAGAATCTCATGCAGGGATCGACTTTGTATCACCGTCACCACCCCGCATATAAATAAGTCAAGCAAGTGTTACACCACGTTCGAAGAAGATGTTCCCATAACAAAGTCAATTCATCAATCTTTGATCGTTTGGGACCCAGAAGGCAGCCATCCCTGTTTGACAGGTTGTCTATTACACGTAAATCGGTGCATGAAAGATTATGGAAAACAAGTAACTTTTGAGTATCAATGTTTCATAGGTTAACACCCAGGCACAAGTATGTTCACAAACATTAGGGGGCATCTTACGAAAAAAAGAACTCTTAGCAAAGATTTGGAAGTCTCTCGATCTCTACACCATCTGCAATAGAAAGTTTAAAGACAAATAAAGATAAAGATACAAAAATTTGTGGATGGAAAAAGGGACAGCGCTATTAAAGTCACAAGCATTTGTTCTGATCCTCCAGAAGAGGCAAAAACCATTACTTCGTATTATATTACGAAAAAGGAGATGAGGACGAGATCATAGAAGATGTAGATGAAGTACCAGTGGAATTTAAAGAAGGTGTCAAGTGTACCATCGACGAATTAAAAGAGGTTAATCTTGGAACACTCAATGACCCAAGACCGACATATTTAAGTACTTTTTTGAAACCTGAAGAAGAAGAACCGTACGCAAAACTTCTCATGAGATACAAAGATGTTTTTGCATGGAGTTACGAGGAAATGCCTGGGCTTAATCCTAAGATAGCAGTTCATCACCTCATTGTAAAACATGGCTCACGACCGATCAAGCAATGTCAATGAAGATTTCGGCCAGAACTAGTCCAACAAATTGAGAAAGAGCTTAATAAGCTAATTGAGACAGTTTTCATTAGAGAGGTCAAATATCCAACATGGATCTCAAGTACAGTTCATGTCAAGAAGAAAAATGGACAGATTCGAGTTTGTGTTGACTTTCGAGTTCTTAATAATGCATGCCCAAAAGATGAATTCCCACTCCCGATACCTGAACTCGTGATAGACTCAACAACTAGACATGAAGTTTTGACATTCATGGATGGATCATCAGATTACAACCAAATTCGTATGGCTCCATAAGAAGAAGAGATGACAACTTTTCGCACGCCTAAGGGAATTTATTGCTACAAAGTGATGCCATTTGGACTAAAGAATGCGGAGGCCACATATCAACGTGCAGTGCAAAGGATCTTTGATGATATGCTTCATAAGAATGTTGAGTGTTATGTTGATGATATCATTGTCAAAACAAAGAAAATAAACGAGCATCTTGAAGACGTTGAATTGGTATTTGAGAGACTACGGAGATATAAACTAAAAATGAATCCACTTAATTGCGCTTTTGGAGTCACATCAGGAAATTTCCTTGGGTTCATCGTCCGCCATCGAGGAATTGAAATTGAGGAATCTAAGATCGAAGCTATTGTAAAAATACAGCTGCCAAAGAATATCTATGAACTCAGAAGCTTAAAGGGAAAACTAGCCTATCTACAGAGATTCATATCAAATTTGTCGGGGCCGCTGTTTAACCTTTCTGTCGCATTATGAAGAAAGGGACACCGTTTGAATAGGACAAAGATTTCGATAACACATTCAAAGTTATTAAGTCATACTTGACAAAGCCACCTGTTTTAGTTGCGCCTACTCTCGGAAGACCATTAATTTTATATTTGGCGGCGAGCGTTCTATCGGAGGTTTATTAGCTCAAGAAAATGAATATGGAAAAGAGAATGCCCTTTATTATTTAAGCAGGATGATTACACCATGTGAAGTGAATTATACGTCAATTGAGAAAATGTGCCTTGCTTTGGTGTTTGCAATCAACAAGCTACGACATTATTTTCAAGCTCATACAATTCGTTTGATTTCGAAAGCTAACCCAGCCAAATATTTCATGTCAAAACCAGTATGGTCAGATAGGCTAGCGAGATGGGCACTACTTTTTCAAGAATTTAACATAGTTTATGTTCCTCAAAAAGCGACCAAAGAACAAGCACTTGCTGACTTCTTAGCGGACCATCCTATACCAGCTAAGTGGGAGCTATCAGAAGATCTGCCTGATGAAGATGTTATGTTCATAGAAATACGTCACCCTTGGACAATGTATTTTGACGGAGCCTCTCACTGTGAGAGGGCAGGTGCTGGGGTAGTACTACCTTATGCTTTCTCCTTAACTGAAAATTGCTCGAACAACATGGCAGAATACCACGCCCTTATCTTGGGACTTGAAATGTCTTTTGAAGCAAAATATCAACATATGAGAGTATATGGGGATTCTCAACTAATTATAAACCAAGTATTAGAAGAATATGAAGTAAAGAAAGAAGAGTTATTACCATACCGTGACTACGCTGTGAAACTTATCACAAGGATCGGAGATGTTACCTTAGAGCATGTGCCAAGGAAAGAAAACAAACAAGCAGACGCTTTGGTAAAATTGGCATCAAACCTAGCTCTCCCTGGGGAACAAGTGAAAATCCCAATATGTGAGCGGTGGATAATACCTCTAGAGTATGAAAGCGCTAAAGATGATGTGGAAGAAGTCACAACTAATTATGTCATTAAAGTAGAAAGGGAAGATTGGAGGCAATCGATCATCCATTACTTAGAACATGGTAAATTGCCAGATAATCATCATAAGAAGATAAATCTGAGACGCCACTCAACAAGGTTCATTTTCTTCAAAAGCACTCTTTACCATCGAACTTTTGAAGGGTTGTTTCTACGATGCTTAGATGAAGAAGAATCAAGACAAGTAATGGAAGAAGCGCATTCCAGTATTTGTGGGGCTCATCAATCTGGTCCAAAGCCCCACTTTCGAATAAAAAGAATGGGATATTACTGGCCCACCATGGTTAAAGACTGTTTAGAATATGCCAAAAGGTGTCAAGCTTGTCAGTTCTATGCATACTTCATTCATCAACCACCTGAACCATTGCACCCTACAGTCGCCTCTTGGCCATTCAAAGCATAGGGACTCGATGCAATTGGCCCTCTTTCTAAGTTTTCTAGAGGTCATCTTTACATACTTGCAGCCACTGATTACTTTTCAAAGTGGGCTGATGCAGTACATTTGAAAGCCGTAAATAAAGAAACTATGGTGGATTTTATCAAAAGTAATATCATATTCAGATATGGAATAATGCGCTACATCATCAACGACAATGTGACACCTTTTTACAATAGGGTGATGACCAACTTGTGCGAGAAATTTGGTTTTAAACAACATAATTCTTCAATGTACAATGCACCAGCTAATGGACTTGCCGAAACTTTTAACAAGACACTTGGTAATTTGTTGAAGAAGGTGGTGGCTAAATCCAAATGAGATTGGCACGAAAGGATCAAAGAAGCTCTGTGGGCATATCAGACAACATATCGAACATCAACTCAAGCCACTCCATATGCACTCATTTATGGGGTAGAAGCTATTTTTCATTTGGAAAATCAAATACCATCACTCCGAATAGCTACAGAAGAAGGATTAACTCTTGAAGATAACACTCGCCTTCGATTAGAAGAACTTGATGCGCTTGACGAAAAGAGACTTGAAGCTTAACAATGCTTGGAATGCTATCAAGTACGAATGTCAAAGGCCTTCAACAAGAAGGTTAAGCGAAGCTATTTTCAAAAAAGGGATTTAGTACTTGCAGTAAGAAGACCCATCATCACAACACATCGCATGGGAAATAAATTTGTCTCCAAATGGGATGGACCGCTCACAGTAATCGAAGTCTACTCTGACGGTGCATACAAGTTGAGTGCTGAAAATGGTTTGAAGATTGGCCCCATCAACGGGAAATTTTTGAAGCGATATTATCCTTAAAAGAACACGAAGAAAACTCCATGACGCACGAGTATAAACTGTATTTTACTCTTGGCCCACACGAGTATAAATTGTGAAAGGCACCCAACGGAACTATGTTTGCCTTGATCACTCACGGGTACATAGGCATCTTGATGTTTTTCTTTGATATCAGTCATACAACCAAAAAACAAAACAAAACATTTGAACTACTTTTGGCTTGATTCCTCACGGGTATGTAGGTATCTTGAAGTTTTCTTTGACATCAGTTATGCAAAAAAAAAAAAATTTACTCTATTTTGTCAACAGCAAAACTATGGAATATTAAAACAATATATATAGAAGCAAGAATATTCCAATTAAGGAAAGAAGTTTTTTTTTAATCCAAATATGGTCAATAAATCTCGAAAAGATCGTTTTATTTATTAAAAAAAAATTCCTACAAAGATTGGGTCAAAATTGGAGTAGCTAATATTAGTTACGTATCAAGAACGCCCAATATAAAGAGTGAACCAACAATGTTTTTATAAGCCTGACATGAGCTTAAAAAAAAAGGAGTTTCAACAAGTTATTGTCAGTTTAAAGGAAAGATTATGTATAAATTCTCGTAAATGGTCATATCATCCTACACATTTCACGAGTCCAGATCTATTAAGAGGGACGAAAAAGTTCTTTACTGCTACAAAGGTAGATTTTGAAGACTGATTACTTGGCGGTTTGCGATCTAATTGGAAAGTTCTGAGCAGAGGAGACTGAACTTCTTCGCGCACAAGAATAAAATAATCAGACTTGTTTCCACGATCGTTAGACTCAAAATTTCCATCAAATGTGTTTAAATGTCGCCATTAAAGAAGACGAACAAGTAAGTGAGTCTCCAGGTGAATTTTATCTTGCCTCCGTCACTTCAAACCTGACAAGGACCTGTAATCGTATTTTGTTGCTCAAGCTGGTACACTAGACAAGAATCAAACAAATCTTCAGATTTTAGGACTAAGTAGCAACTCGTAGGAGTCCGATTTATCATTTGAACTTTGTAACAAAAAGTTGGGAATACTATAAGTACTGTGACTTCAAGCTTTGCTACATTTTTTTAGTGTCACATTTATATTTCGACGTGCTTTTCTTTACAAGTGTGGATCAAGCTTCTCCTGATAATTATACAGAAAATAGAGAGGGAACAAAAATCAATGCAAGAATTATACAAGATGAAAATTACGTGGTTGTGACCAAGTCAAGGCACCAAGAAGCTATTCTCATTAGCAAAAGTCCAACACAAATTAGTAACTTGTTATCCCAAACATGCTCAAAATGAACAAGCAATTTATCAAATTTCCTTTCATTGTACCTTTGAAACAACATCAGACGTACAAAAAAAAAAAAAAAAGGTCCAGATCCAGTTATCGGCGACGGTGGCAGATAACAAGAAAAAGGAACTCGCTGTATGGTGTAACAAAGTGCAAAGAGTCGACGAAATATATAAAGAAACGGGCTATATCAAAATGAAAATAACTGTAGCAGATAAACGAAATTGGCAAAGTCTTATTCAAAACAAAAAAGAGACATTATTCGGAAAAACATGACAAGACTACATGAGATGCTACTAGAAAAACAAGGCACATAAATCTGCCAGAACATAAAAAATTAAGAAAACAACTTGTAGCCTATGATCTCTCCACGAGCATGCTCTAAGAATCTCGAAAGCTCTCTCAATCGATCTTTAGCTTCGTTTTCCTGGGCCTTAAGCGTAGTAATCTCTTCATTAAGTGAATCAACACCAGCTCGCAATTTTGATACTTTGTTCTTCTCCTCACTCAACAACGATTTCTTCTCCTTGTACTTTGCTTTCAACTCATCGATCCGGGTAACAACAGTGGCTAGATCGTTCTCCAAATCTTTAATATTGGTCTTGCATTTTACTTGATCAGAATCCATAACTTCGAGCAGTTTACTTTTCTCTTCGATAACCAATTTTTGAGACCTCTTCGACTTATTTTCTAAAGACAGTAAGCACTGCTGATCATATTTGCAAGCTTTGTCAAATAGCTCTGAAACTTTATTCTTCAAAAAGGACAAGTCAAGGTTCGGAACAATAGCCATTCCCTTTAAGATATTGGAGACATCCTCTTTGACTTTGAGCAAACTAAGCTGCTGCAAGCTACAACCCAAAAGCTTCTCCTCAACTCTTGCCCACAATGACTTAAGATAGTAATTCTGACAAGTTGCAACATCATCAACATTTACAAACTCTGAGGTTGAAGAAAGAACCTGCCTTTTTGGAACCTCCACGCACAATTTAGAAACCTCTTCTAGCATTTGAGGGAAACCAGAGCATTCTTCAACCAACTGGAACATGTCGGCCATCCTCTCGCCAAACGATAGTCTTTCCATCTCATTATCATCGTTGCCAACGCCTTCTTCATGAAGTTCATGTTCCGGATGAAATATTTATACAACGGTATTAGCAAGGGGAATCAAGAAGAAAACATATTCTTAAGAAGGGTAATCATAAAGGGAAATATTCAACAAAATAATAGGTTTTATCAATTACCTCCGAGAATAATCTCTTTTCGAGCATATCCTTAGCAAGGTGATTAAAATCTCCATCACCAACATTATCTTCGAAAACTTGAGATTCCTGCTAAAAAGAATAAAATAGCATGTATCAGAAAGTGCAAATATATGTGCTTAATAAAAAAATAAAAAACCGTCAAAAGAAAAGGGTTCCTCCGAGAATAATCTCTTTTCAAGCATATCTTAAGCAAAGTGATTAAGATCTCCATCAACAACATTATCTTCGAAAACTGGAGATTCCTGCTAAAAAGAATAAAATAGCATGCTTCAGAAAGTGCAAATATATGTGCTTATAAAAAAAAAACGTCAAAAGAAAGGGGTTTTACAAAGACCTTCGAAGTTAATCTTTTCTCCGACACATTCTGTACTTGGTAATTTAGATTTCCCTCACCAGAATTACCTTCAACAAGTCGATCTTCCAACTGAAATTTGTACAAAAAAAAAAATTTGAATTATAAAACAAAGAGAGAGAAAGGAAGCGATAAATTGGAAGGAGTTTCTATCGACTAACTTCGCAAAGACCAAGACCATGTTCAGAATTCTTATGCAAAGGGTTGAGCAAAAAATAAATAAATACTGTAACAAGTTTTATTGCACGACCTCTGTTTTGGTTTTGTTAAACTACTATGGAGCATTAGTAGCAATAACATTACAGTGTTAAAACACTTGTAATGCTACGTATTTTCTCTAAAAAATAGGAGGGAAGCAAAAGCATGGTACAGATACGTATTACAAAATGAATAAGAGATGTGGCGAAATCCATTCCAGGTGTATAACCTACCATGTTCTTTTCACACAAAGTGGAATAGCAGTCATACAAAAATGTATACATGCAGCAAACTAAGGGTTTCATCATAATACTCTATTCAATTTACCACATGAAGCATACTGATAGTAGAAAACAGTCAAAGTAATGATAAGGAAATAGTTTAAACCGAATACCTCCAACAGTAATGTTCCCTTTGGCGCGTTTTCATCTTGGAGATTGAAATTCACATCAGTAGAGATAACATTTCTCCTTTTTTGACGATGATGATGACGCTCACTATCGCTTCGACTATCTTCCAGATTATAAACAGGAGAAGAACAACGTTTCTCAGGTCGTTTGGGATTCACAAGAGGTATTGTGGCACTAGAAGATGCCTCAGATATTTGCGGTATATCAATGTCAGGATGAGAAGATATATTAGGGTCACCAACAACCTTTCGAGTACTAGCAATAATTGTTTCTCTCCCATCATAAACAGGAGAAGAACAACGTTTCTCATGTGGTTTGGGATTCACAAGAGGTATTGTGGCACTAGAAGACGCCTAAGATATTTGCGGTATATCAACGTCAGGATGAGAAAATATATTAGGGTCACCATTAACCTTTTGAGTACTAGCGATAATTATTTCTCTCCTATCAATCAAATAATACCCATGAACTCCTACCCAACATTCCCTAAACCTTCGGGTCACGTTTGCTCTAAGTTTTTCAGATAGAGGAGGAACAATTGCCTTTGAGTCAGGATACCCATGACTACTATAATAACGCCAAAACTGGAGTCCCTTTTCAAGACTTGAAGAACGAACACCAGCTCATCTACTGAACCAACTAGGGTTATACGGCTCTAAAATAAACCGATCATCCCATCGTAACCTTAACATGCATGGTTGAATGATGATGAAATGCCCCCATCAATCAATATCTACCGATTTTTTCTTATAAAACGGAGCTAGTGTCTGTTGATGACTTTTTACAAATGAGGTTGCGTTCCAAGAAATGGAATAGACATAATGAACCAATTTCCGAGAACCCTTGTCAGTATAGAGCATCGCCCCTCCTTGGCCCGAAAATTGAGCCATCATTGGACCATTACGAATGTGAGGTACCGGGTAATGTGTACTGAAATATTGTGCCAACCATCCCAGAAGATACTGCACGGGAAAACAGGCCTTTGACGAACCCGGAGTTGCTGAATTTGAAATAACATTCAATCATTTGTATAATATTGCCAAAAATGGGAGTGCGAGACCAACTTTATGACCGATCGCCATCAAACTTGCGGGTTTAAATGTTTTCGGACGGATATGAACATTGGAACCTTTAGGAAAAACAAACATGCAGAGCCGACAGGATAAGAACGCCGCAAGATATACCTCCATTCCATGTACAAATGACCTGGTACACCAAACTCCTCAAAAACAGCCCTTGTCTCCGACGACCAACCCTCAACAGTGTTGATAACACCATTCGGATTCCCAATGTAGGTTGGACGAGTCACCTTATTTCAAACTTGAAACTGAGGCTTTACATGCTTTGAATTCCCTTTAAACCAGTATAATACCCAATCACTCAAAGAAACCTTTTCATTTTTACTAAGGATATGAAATGCATAAAATAAATATTTGCAGCAAGGCGGTATGACATCGCTGTTGACTTTATCTTTTGTTTTTAATTCATCGGAATAAGGAACAGGTTCATCGTAGATCACCCCGACAATTGGTAGACCGCCGATCACGTTCAAATCCCAATGGGTCAGCGACACTTCCCCAATGCAAGTCTGAAAAGTGTTTGATTCTGGGTATCACGCTTCACAAAAGGCCCGAAATATGTTCACGTCCTTGTCGTAAGTAAAAAGCGATGCAAATACAGCATCATAAAGAAGAGAATCATGTAGCGCAACACATTTTTGCCCAAGAATGTCCTTAGCCCACTCCCAGGACTTAGGCACATAACGGAATTTGCCAAACATATTTACGGTAGTACCCCATTTTGCGTCCCCATAAATGATCCTTCATCCGAGGGTGTTGAACGAGCATTTATCGTCGAATGTCGTAATAAGCGATAATAAGAAATGCTCATTAGTGTTATGGTCTTTGCGTGTCCAATCCCTGATTTTCGGAATATTGTCCAAGGGAAGTCGAGGTAGAGCATGTCTCCCGGTCAATGGACGAGAAATGATGAGCGAGGTCATTTTTCCATGTGATGTAATAACCAACTTCTTGTCATCCTTGCTACAGGCTATCTTAAATTTCACCATGATGATACCAACTCTGTAAAAAATAGGGAGGGTCATGTAAAGGAAAATAGGATGAATTACGGAACAGTTACAAGGACCCATTAAACGAAACCGTGCCAGCAACGACTCTGAAGAGACAAGCTTAATCATGGGTCCTTGAGGGTCGAAACCGAGCCAGCAACGACTCCGAAGAGACGACCCAAACCTTGAACCAGTTTAAATCAAAATCAAACACGTTCCATGAAGAACCAGGGTCCAGGGATCCAAACACTCAAAAAAATCCATGGTCAAGACCATGTTCAGGTTTCTCTATAGTATACTTTATAAAAGGACAGACTTTATAAAGGAACAGGTAAAACAAAACTATAATATCAAAATTTATGCATTCTCCACTTTGTTTTTACCAAACCACTATGATGGTTAAATCAACAATTAAAATCATAGAAAATTTAACATTTGTATAGCTACACTTTCGTATACGAATACATGCATAAATTTTGGTCATAAAAGTGCAGACTATTGGTGAGAATGGCATCATTTTGTTTTTAAGAAAAAGTCACTAAGATTTGTTATCGTGGCAACAAAATTCAATAAGTTACAAAATGTGCGATTTACTTTATTTCCCATTTCTCCACACAAAAGGAAAGCTTATGACGCAACTCAACGTTGTTCAAATTGAGTACATACTCACCTTTTGTGTTCACTAAAGTAAAATGCTTCTGATTAACTACGAGTAGAAGAGTAATAAAAAAATACGTGCTGATGTATTTTTTAGTCTACTAATTCTTCTCTTAAGTTTTATTTTTCCATCTCTAAAACATGTAGAAATTAATTTCCGCAACAAAAACCTATGCTAGAATAAGAGGGATAATGTCTAGGTGACTATATTTTTGCTAGAAAAAGAATCTCATAATACGATCCTAGAACATCAAGCAAATAAATACCAACTGAAAAAAAACACTTGTACATATGGTTAATGTCTAAACTAATTGTCTATTTTCGGAAGAAAAACCAAGTTCTTGCCTAAACATTCACATGGCATGCAACTTAATTACTTCTAAAAATAAAAGAGATATATTTGCTAAAAGTGATGGATAAGTAAACCAACATGTTGAGGCGTTCGACCAGAAGAGTAAGTTTGAGTACAAACTTTAACACTACTCCAAAAAGGAAATTAAAAGAAAAACCCTAGAATCGGACTTGCGTAAAAGAATATAGGGAAATTAAAGCACAGACTGTTTTTGGGTATGATTTTATAGCTAAGGGAAGATACTATTTATAGGCTTGAGGAATAACGTCTCTTTCCACCAAAAGCTGAGAAAATAAAAAAGTATCCGTTTTAATCAGTTGCAATCTTTGTGCTAATCAGTTTAGTAGCAAGGAAAGCTCAAAATTAGTTTTTGTGTATCAGATAGATTTTCTTTAAATTCCTCATAGTCTTTAAGGAAGTCAAAAGAATGGTTTGGTTAAACGCATGTTTCAGAATCCAAAAATAAAAGTAAAAAATCTAAATAAAAAATCTAAATATTTCCTATAAATAAGGAGTTTTGTTACTTACCGTTGTACAAATTGAATTTGTAAAAATTTCAAGAAGCAAAGGGAAATGGTCTTGCTAGTTAAGTGAATTATCAATTGCTTTCTAATTCTTTTTGTTTCAAACTTGAAAAAAAAATCAATTCAAGTTGCAACTCAAAATTATAGAAACGAATTAGGTTTTTGAAAACAATAAATCTAATTACTTCACAAAAAACACGAGATCAGAATTAGTTCAAATTGCATTAAAGAAATAATTAAAAAAAAATCAATTCATGTTGCAAGCCAAATTGTAGAAACTAATTAGGCTTTTTTTTTAAAAAAAGGATCTAATTACTTCCGGGAGAAAGGATCTCTTGGTTGGCCTAGCATAAAAACAAACATGTACATACTTTTTGGAGAAGAGAATAAAAGAGTCAGTACATGGGTGGTGCTTACATGACCCAAAAATATAAATATATAAATAAATAGAGAGTTTGGACTTTAAATCCTTTTAAAAGAGATTACCAAAAGAATAGTGTTCCGGAACAAAATTTTGTTTAACACCCGGTATAAAAGCTTAATTTTATGTAAAAAAAATAAAAAATGAAAAGCTTAATTTTTCTCATCGGCTTAAGTAATTTATTTATTTTTCGATATTAGTTCGAAAGTTTCCAAACTCTCTAAAAATTAAAATAAAATAATAATACTGCTCGAGACTCATTCATTTCAAATAATCAAGTAAACAAGTCTCGAAGGGGCATTTGTAGACACTCAAATTTTACAGCCACTAAAAATGTGACACATGTGTCCTAAATTAAATTAAAATTAATTACTAATTTTCTAATTAAAAGAAAGAAGGAAATACTAGTATAGTAAAGGCAAAAAGAGAAGAAAAATACATATTTATTAGAAAAAGATAATAAATATATAAAATATAAAATATTTCTTTTCTCGAAAGTGTTTAATTTATTACAAATGAAATAGTAACTTCATATATAATGCTCTTTTGTAATGCTTCCAAACCATTTGGGTTTGTTTAAATGCACTTATTTGTTCATGGACCTATTTGGTAAAAATGTCAAACTTGCAGAGGCTTCGCCTTTTTGACACACAAAAATTCAAGGCAAAGAAGACTTAGAGAGCATATGTGCATTATTCAAGCCAAAATCAAGCCTCGAAGCCTCGAAGATCAGCAAGAAAATTCGAAGTTTCATCAAGTTCATCAACAAATCGAAGAAGATCCTACGTTCGATCCACAAGAAGCATTAAAGGCCGCGAATCAGACGTTTCTCGAGATCAATCTTCGAAGACCTTCAACAAATTCGAAGATCTTCAACCAAGTTTATCAACAAACTCAAACAAATCCACCGTTCGATCCGCAAGAAGCATTAAGAGCCGCGAATTAGACGTTTCTCAAGATCAACCTTCAAAGTCCTTCTACAAATTTGAAGATCTTCAACCAAGTTCATCAAGAAACTCAAGAAAATCCACTATTCGATCCGCAAGAAGCATTCAAAGCCGCAAACTCGACGTTTCTCAAGATCAAGTCAACAAATATCTTCATTAAAGTTGAAAAACACCAATCAAGTACAAAACAAACTCAAGAGAATCAACATTTGATCAACATAAACAGTATCAAGCTCACATAAAGTGTTTCTTCAAGAATTCAAGCATTCGATCCCAAAACAAGTCAATCAAGCCACCAAAAGTTGTTCGAAGGAAAATTCAAAGGATTATTTGTTTTCTAGGTTTGTACAAAATTATTCAGAGAATTGTACTCGCATAAATTGAAAAATAAATTCCTTTGTTCACCGTTAATTTTCTTGTCTTTTAATTTCAAGCCTTAGTGAAAATTTGTGTGAAACAGTCTTGTTCAATATATTCTAAGTATATTAGCACAAATAGTCAAAACTCAACCGTTTCTTGTAGTCAAGACTGACCTACTAAAACTCTGTGATATACCTATACCGATGGTTGTCTACTCTATTTAAAGTTGTAAACGATAAAATATATATTATGTAAGATCCAATGATTTGATCTTCCGTGTGTAAGTCGTAATCTACACACCAAATCACTTACTATACAAAATAAAGACACATGTACAGATAAATAATATGTAGAACATTGCTCACATTTATTCCCAAATAAATAATTCATTGTTAATAAATAAAAATACTAAAACCGACAATAAATCATGTCTTTTATTATACTTAAATTCATTCTAACAATACTAAAACCGACAATAAATAATTCATTCTAACAATCTCCCACTTATAATTAAAGTCATGATGCCGTACATCAAACTCTCATTCCCTCTGTTTATTTAAGATCTTTATCAAACAAGTTTTAATAAAAGGGTCTACTAGAAAGTTTTGATCTAATCATATTCACTTTTAACTCTATGCTGAGTTTCTAGAATTGCTACTCGACTAAAAATCCAACTCTACTAATCAAAATAATTAAAGACTAACTTGTTGGTAAAATTACATTTAATCCTTAATCATTTAAGATACTTTATTAAATATTTTACCATAGTTAAACAATCAATCAATGAGATAGATTTATATCTACTAACAATATCAAAGGAAAAATAAATATAATATCTAACAAATTTCATAACATACATGAGACTTCCAATAGCCAACGCATATGGAACCATCTATACAACATTCCAAATCCGAAAGGAGTAATCCTTTCATGGAAACTAGTATGCTAAATTTGGCAAGATTTAGAACCGATATATCTTTCTTTTTGAGAAGCCCAACGTCAATTGATGTGACTACCTTGTCTCAAATCCTTTCATATCTAACTATCTGGATAATCATACCTTTACTGTAGATAACAATCTCACATCACATCTGATGACAAAGTTAATTTACACATAGTACCAAAAATATCAAGATGCACCCATCATGCTTCCAGTACTTATACTACTTATCGGACCATTGATCAAAGTAATAATACTTTATAGCCAGATAAAAAGTTGATAAAATAAGACCTAGATGCCTTCTTAAGTACGTCTAAAGACTTATCAAGCTTGCACAACCTGTGCTATTGACCCTTTGCTTGAATAACATCTAGTTGTATTATAAAAGTACTACTCAAGACTTTCAATTAGGAAAAATGTCTTGACCATATTTCACAGCTAGTTGCCAATGCTTTGCATATTTATCGCCTTAAGATTCATTGTAAGTACTAGATTTAGTTTCCCACTTATCAAGGATCATCTCGTAAGATTATCCTAATTATAAGAAATGTCTAGGTCGTTTCAAGACCCTCCTACTATGATGAACCTCTCTATAAGTACTAAGAATTATGAGCCTTTGAACTGGTGTTATACACCAACATCCTCTACATGAATCACTCGATTTCTTCCAATGAGAAAACGTATCTGAGAGTCTATCATGCGACGTATCATTTTGAACTATAAATATATAATAAATAAAGCCTCTCTATCTTCTCTTAACTACTTTCAAGCTAATACTTATTTTGGGTTTGTGGTTAACATCTAATCATTTTCCAAGAATCAGTCATGTATGCTAACAGTGACTTCCGATTCTTAGGTAATACACAAAACCACCTTTCGTTTCTTTGAGATATCCAGCAAGAAACAAAGATCAATATTTGATTCCATCTTATTTGAGTTTCCCTTCAACACGTGTGCTGAACTTCCATATAACAGAACTTTCTAAGACTAGTTTTGCACCAAATCTAAAGTTCTATGAAAGTAATAGGTACTAATTAAGATAGAATTGAGTGTAAGATTTACGCTATGTTTCTACTACGTACCCCAAAAATGATTAAATTAACAAAATAATCAACTATTAACCTAACCATTCCCATAAGAGTATTTTACCTTCCTTTTACTACACCGTTCTATGATTATATACTTAGCGAAGTCAACTGGAATATAATCCATATCTCTGATAAATAGTCAACTAGCTAAACGAAAGAGTTACTCGTTACCTCGATCATATCGAATTGTTGATATACATTTCCAAGATGCTTATCTTTCTTCATCTTAAAAGCATTGAATACTTCAAAGCACTTAAACGTATGACGCATCAAATGAATGTACATTTACTTTGAATAATAACAAATAAATATGACCGTCTATTCAAAACTCATATATCATGGATCTCATATGATTACCCAAATCAGAATGAACTAATCCTTAAACTCATATATCATGGATCTCATATAACCTTTGGTTGTCGAAGACCACTTGGTAATTTTACTATCTAAAAACAATTGAAGAGCTGATAGTGCCTCCACTTTCAATGATCCAAATATACCCTTTTAAAGCAGGTTTGACCTACTTTTTAGATTAAAATAATTTAGGTGTACTGGAAGGTTACTTTCTCTAACATGGTATGTTAATGATATTATTCAAATTTAATTGCTTATGTAGAATTAGAATTTAATAATAATGTAAAGATCATTCATTTATTTACCATATTTGACAAATTGCCTATTTTAACTAATAACCAGAGAGTCATTAAAATAAATAAAATGTCTTCATACATTATCTTAGAAACCGAACCAAAGTCTTTGTAATGGAAGGTATATATAAGAATGTCTACTATTATCAATATATGATTACTACTAATCAAATTCTAATATATTTCTAATACAACTCCTGGCATCTTTCAAATATATAAATCTCACCATCACCAAGCTGTCAGGTTTGCTATAACCCCTGCAATAAATTGCAACCATGATTAGTGATTCCAATATCTACACACCAACTTAGGTTAGGTACAATCACTAAACATTTTTCAGCAACAAGTGAAGAAGATACAACTTATAGCTTAATCTTAAGTTAAATGTTTCAGACAATATTACTTTAAATGACTTGCTACCTGTTCATGAGACATTTTTTCCTTTGGTTATAACCTTTTGGTTTAGAAACAGAAATATTTTCATTAACCTAAGAAAAAATTGACTAATGAGACCTTTTGGTGTTTTAACTACCAACTTGGCTTTCACCATTGATTTCACCTTTAATGATCTCAAGTTCAAGAACATGATCCTTAATCTGTGTCTCTTCGTCATTATTGTGTTTAACAAGTTTCACATGTTATTTTATCTATCATCAGAATCCGAATCTTAAACATATATTTTAGATACATTGTGATGTCGATACATTGTGATGTCATAGAAATATGACATTTATTGATGCTGACATGGCAATACATTTGACATAAATGTCAATATGTAATACCGCTTCATCTCATTATATTCTGTTCAGTCCCCCTACAATAAGACTGTGTCAACTAATTAGTGACCCGCTCACCCGGAGTCAATGGACATAACTTAAAAAAAACAAAACTTTGCTTATTAGCCATCAAATAAAAAAATCCTAGTATTTCCTTTTCAATCATAATAATTCAAATAAACAAATGTACTTCTAAGTATGTTAACTAGTGGCATAAATTATATTAATTATAATGAGAAAACTATTTGTAATAAAATAAATAAATGAGCAACAAAAATAACTATGGATCATCAATAAAAATGGTCCCTAATCGAATATTTAAAACTTTAATCCACCACCAGCCTAATCACCGTAAATAATATGCTTCGATGGGAGAACGTCTATTATTTAACATTCGATATGCTTGTTTAGACATTTAATTTTACTGTCTAGGCAAATGTCAAATTAAAATTAATATCTTGACTTAACTTAGGTCATATAAATATTAACATAGCCTCAGATGGAGAGGGATAATAATATTTATATCGAAGTGAATATCATCGCCCATTATAAATCCATTGTTCCAATATATAATCCCTCGGATGGAGAGGTGATTAGATACTAGCAAAACATTTATACTTTATACTTGATGCTTGCATAATTATTTCATTTGATGTGAAGAAGACACTATAGGCAACACATAAAATAATTACTTCATCTATAAATTAGCAATAGAGACTGTGACATTTATACGAAATAAATTCACTCTCGCACTTAGTTATTTATAGATTTTAGGGATACAAACTATACTTAGCGATCCGCAATTAATTACATCCGATGGGGAGGAAGGCAATATAGCCAATGCATAAAATTAAATACATCACTTATAATTTTCTTTCAAACAATTACATTAACCATTAATTAAATCTAATTGTTATTAATTAATTATCAAACAAACTAATTAAGTCTAAACAATATTAATTAATCCATTTAATCAAATTCAAACTATTAATAAATCGATAAACTAATTATCAATTCAATCTAAATAGTTTCCAATTAATTAAACCTAAACTATTATTAATCAATAATAAGAATCAATTGAAACTAAATGGTTACTAATTAATTATCTACACTTTCCAGATCTTATATAAATGGTAATACTATATATGTCCAAATCTGTAACTTGTGGGTCAAGTTATAATTTTCTGAAACTGTTTTCAACCAACATTGTTTCTTTTAGAAAACATTGGGTGTAATGCTAACTTTGAAAACCAAAAGAACAACTCCGAGTTAACAACAAACTTAAAGAATAACAAGGGTAGTCCACCCAATCTCTAAATTCACAGAATTCAGTCCCCGATCAATTTTCATCAGCTAGGGTTATGAAATGCTAGCTGCCGCCATTAGCTCCGCCCACCAGTCGCTTGACTCTCTATCAACCGCCACTATGAGCCCAAAGTCTGGTAGCCATCCAAGCCATGCCCCGTGAGCTTAGAGGCAGCGAAAATCATCGCGAGCGGTCTACAAAAAAGCACGTCAATACATCTACACTCATATGTAACATGTATAAAATAAGATCACATAATATGTAGTTAATAATTTTTCAAGCCAAAATCTATGTCAAAAACAATCATATATCCATGATCTTAAACAAATTTGACTTTTAACAAACTCATAGTCTGTGCATATAATAGATAATTTTTCCAGAAAATAAATTTCTCAATTATCAACTGTATACATATGTGAACAAGAACATACTTAATTATGTTATCAAAACTAGTAGTAGAACATAATAACAGTACTAACAGAGTTCTACTTCTACTCTCTCACGCATGCACTATACACCACAAACTCACACACACTCCGTACTTGATAACATGTATATAACATATTGAATAATTTTGATCTATATAATACTGATTAAAAATATCTACTCAATTAGAACAATGTATAAATATAAATATGAACTTATTATCCTATATGCAATATTGTTACAGACGTTGTCAACAAGATTTGAACTATAAAATAAAGCAGACTAACATACGGACATAAAATCCAGAATTTTAGTAGATTGAAAATTTAATCCAAATATTGATTAAATATCTGATCAATCGAAGAAAATAATAAAGGAAATCCATAAACAGTATAATCATAGCTCTGATACCAATTGTTGGAAACACGTTTGATTTTGCAGCGGAAAAATGGCATTTGATCCTTATTATAGTGTATATGAATTTTAAAAAAACGATACAGAAATACCTCTAAAGGTAGACTTATCACACTTGATCTTCTGCTGTATTCCTATTATACGGCATGCTCCATAAGAGAGGTGGCTCTCAAACTTCTTAGTAACACTAGAAAATTGTTTTATGGGACTGTATTTCTTTTTCTTAGCATATGAGTGTATTTATAAACTACAGTATGAATCTAGTGCACAAGAAAAATAAGACTTCTAGATGTTTAACCTTACTTAGATTATAACTTAATTAAGAAATATTATATAGTCTAAATTTAAAGGACTAATATAATATTATCTAATTAATACTTTTATAATCATAGAATAATCTATCAGTAAATTATATTCATTTCTATTAGAGAATATAATTTCATTCTTAATTCTTCTCAAAATAATATTTGAGAGCACATTATTAAATATTTAATTTTCTTATCACATTAATATTACAGATATCCATTGAGTAAATAAATTATTGAAAATTATTTAGTCAACTTGTTATTTCCCGACATTACCACTTAACTTATTTGTGGTGTTGGATATAAAAATCCACTTACAAGATTTGACACAAACAGGACTTATAAGATTTTCGAGTGTATATCATCAATCCTAATTAAATGATGTGAATTCTGTCGATTATGGACACACAACATATAAATAATGTTGCTGCCCAACGTACAAGTTGGTTGACCAAAACAAATCTCACCC
Source organism: Primula vulgaris (assembly GCA_963920805.1). NCBI lineage: Eukaryota > Viridiplantae > Streptophyta > Magnoliopsida > Ericales > Primulaceae > Primula > Primula vulgaris. The sequence continues at coordinate 14,566,222 of OY987215.1, read as the reverse complement.
ATTGTAGTGATATGTGCCCTAAGACTCTAGATAATAGAAAGAAAATGAAAAATGTTACATATGCCAGTTTCTTTGGAAGTCTAATGTACCCACAAATGTGTACTACACCCGACATATATTATTATATAGGCCTTATTAGCCATTATCAGTCAAATCCTGGACCTGCCCATTGGGAGGCTATCAAAAGGATTTTACACTACCTCATAGGCACATCAGATTATGTGTTATGGTATCAATCTTCAAGGCTTGATTTGATCAGATATACAAATGCTGATTAGGCTGGTGATGTTTATGAGTGCAAATCAACTTCAGGGTATACTTTTCTACTCAATGGCGGGGTCATATTATGGAGTAGTAAGAAGGAACAATGTGTAGTCTTGTCGACAATGGAAGCTGAGTACGTAGCTTGTCCAACAGCCGTTCAAGAGGTTGTTTGGTTGCGAAGTTTCCTATCGCACTTAGGAGCCATCACAAAGATTTGGGATTCTATTACCATATATTGTGATAGTACATCTGCATTAGCTTATATCAAGAACAAAAAATATCACAGAAAAACCAAACACATTAAGTTGCGATATAACTTCATTAGAGACATTGTTTCAAAGAAAGAAGTGATCCTCAAACATATTTCTACCACTCATATGATTGCAGATCCGCTAATGAAGCCCATTGCTTGAGTGGCTTTTGTAGGTTGTGTTAGGGATAAACAAATAGCTTGGTGCCTAGAGAATTTATTAACGCTGTTATTGCTATACAATAGATCCAAACAACAAATAACAAAATAGATAAAAGAAAGCGACAAATAAAGTGTAAAGAGAGGAATCAATTTACTAATAAATGGCAGATTTTCCCATGTTTGGAACAATAAAGTACTTTCTCTTTCTCTATATTTTAAAATTTTGGTTTTGAGTAATGAGCACAGGCTGCTCTGGCCAAAATATATAGGAAAAGGCAAAAACAAACCCTAAAATCTAAATTTTAATGAGAAATCCCACGGACCTAACCGGTAAGCCTAACCGGTTAGCCTGACCGGTTAGGTCATCTTCCAAAAGCTTATTTGGGCAAGGCTTCTTTTGGTTTGTTGGGATTCACTTGGTCCGTTTTTGACTTCATTTTGGATTGAGTTTAGATACTGCATCTTCTGGTTTCTTCACTTTTGTCCAACTTTGGGTCTTTATTTGTCTTGGTCTCCTTTATGTGCTAATTTCGTGCTTTTTCCTGTAAAAAAGTACAAAGTTGCAAATAAACCGGTAAAAATATAGAATTCACTAAATATTGCTTAAATAAGCTGAAATAGTAACAAAGCCACGCTAGTAAACATCATTTCAACCCATTAAAACTACCATTTCGTGGTCCAATGAGAGACCTGATTTTTGAAAGTGGATAGTAATTATTCCAAATTTTTTACTATGCCCCTTTTTTGTTTAGTATCCAGACATGAGATCTGCATCTGGCATTTTATGTACAAGATGAACAAATGGAAGAGCTCAGGTTGGGCGCTTAAGAGCGACTAGACTTAAGTCTGTGTGATTGATTCGACATACGCTCTAATTTTGGTTAGAAGTGAATCATTCACAGCGTGTAATACACACTGCACGTGTTTTGTGATCAACGAGGAGGTGGATAGGACGGATCCATGCTCCCCCACCGTGTGAATCATTTAGTCATTTATATGACTACATGCATATATATATAAATATGTATCTACTTAACACTCTTTGACTTTTGACTATGTTATGAGATGAATGGATCAATGTTGTTAATTTAGCATGTTTCTAATGACTATGATTAATGCAGTCTTGCTGGACATGTCTAGGAAAGCAATTGGTTTTTCATCAAATAACATGAGGGCAAAGGGAAAGTAATCTAGAATATCCTGTCACATATCTGCAGCCGCCAACTTCTTTGTTGTATTAGGGTATGCAAAGAAGTGCAAATGCATGGTGAAAGATTCAGAGGGTTAAAAAATCTCTAGTTTGAGGTATTCGAGATGTTTGAACCGGTATTCTGGAAAACTTACAATACTTTGACACTATTTTGAGGTTGATGTCTCTATGGTGGCTCTTTATGAGTTCTAGTATAGTAGCTCATGGTTCCAGGTGTGCTTAGCGGTCGCACGCCTCATTTACTCATATGAAATTATGTCACGGATGTATAGTTACGATGACTATGTTTTTTGGCGCACCACAATGTGTGAGTGGGAGATGTTGATAATATTTTGTTACACCAAGTTAGGCCGTATTTACTATGGTATGAGATAGGTAACATTTGAAAGATAAAAAACAAAATCTTTTTGTTTGTTATGCTATACTTATCTCATGTAACTAAGTATCTTATCTCCCTATCTCTATATATACTTGATACACGTGAATGTTTTTGATACACCAAAAATAAAGTATTAAGAATACCAAATAGAGGGAATATCATTCCAGTGGGCATAGTAAAGTGGGTACTTCAGTCGTGAATTAGCAGTGATGATTCTAGTAATGCCAATTCCCTGCTGAGGGATTGAAGCTCGTAGAACAATCCAGCCCGATCCTTGTTATACACCGATTCATTTTACTCGATTTCGCGTACTAATTTGATTATGTTTATATTGGATTAATGCTAACAGTTAGATAAACCTTAAATCCTTGGTCATCCCAGTCAGGGGCAGATCGTTCAAAGGGCAAGGGGTGTCGGCTGCCCCCCTTGATTTGGGACACGAACGTAAAAATAATAATGATTTTTTTGATTTTTTTGTGTGTATTTATAGTAAATGTTATAAACATTAATTTAAACATTTGCCGTAAGATAACTATATCAATGGACTAGTCCAGCTGCAGAACCTTTTGCATTGAGCCAACATGTCTTAGGTTCAAGTCACCCAAGTACCAAAATTTGTTTATTTTTGTTTGAATTTTTGTTGTAGCTAGCATCTAAGAATCTACTAGGGGTGGAATGTTATACCACATTATACCAACCAACCACATTTATCACTCATACCATACCATTTTGTACCGTAATAGTGGTAGTGGTATGATAATGGTACTTAATTTTTGTATAAGTATGTACTATTTTGTACCATTTTACCACTTATCTAGAAAGTCAAAATTAATAATATTTATTAACTATCATTTAGTAAATATTTTCTTAATTCTAACCTAACATATTATACATCTCAACATAAAACAGATAAAAGGTTTTCCATCAGGAATTGTTTTGGCTATCGAGATTGTTAGAACTTTCCTAGTATGTTATTTAGTTTTACTCCGTGTATCAAAACTTGTCATTTTGTGTGAATCATTTCATATTATCAACGATTTTAATATGATTTTACTAATTGTTATAGTTTGATTAGAGTCCAACCCGATAGTATCGTAAGTTATTTTATAAATTGGTTTATTAGATAGTGGTAATTTACGGTATAATACCATGACCATACCTCACATGTGGTACGGTAATATTACGAATTTTTTCGTATCATACATATACGGTATGATAATGGTATGAGAAAAATATGAACGGTATAATACGACTCCCATCCGTAGCATCTACTCGTGAAGTCATTAATTTGCTGAAACAAATTAATATCCAAACTGTTGTAAGATTATTGGATCCTTGGGCTTTTATTTATTGGGCCTAAGTGGGCTTGTAACTCTAACCCTCTATCTATATAAAGAGGGCTAGGGGTCTTGTATTTATTCATCCATTCATATTCATTCATTAATAAAGACGATACTGTTCTCCCCTCTCTCTACTTCTGTCTCCCTAAATATATAGCTAATAGTTGTATTACAACACGTTATCAGCACTGCTCTCGGAGATTGGAGTACGGATTCCAGATTCAATAAACCTTGAGGTTTATCCGGGTTTTATTAGGTTATTGCTATATCGACCTTCACCAACATACCGTGCGGAAGGTATATAATTTTTTAAAACCCTAATTTTTTCCTGTGTAACTCTGTCACCGCATGCGTATAATACTAATATAACCTATCATGTGTATATTGTTATTGCATGTTAAAAGACTATGTAAAATCTTAGTCTGTATGATAAAAGGCTATCATATATGACTAAATGTTTATGGGAATTGTGTACAGTTCACATACTTATAAGATGATGATATATATATATATATATATATATATATATATATATATATATATATGGACATGTAGTCAGAACAATATAAGATGATGATATATATATGGACATGTAGTCAGAACAATATAAGATGATGATATATATATATATTATGGTTTATGATGGTTGTCTGTGTATGAAAACAATATGTAGGCTGAGATTATTTTTGGCTTTGTTACGCAAGATATGTTTGAATAACATATAAAAACCATATGTAGACAAGTGCATGTTAAGAAAATAGTTTGTTGTTTAGTATTGAATTTAGGACTGACTCTGTAATAAGACTAAAACTGAATTTAGTTTACAGTAATTACACATGTGGTCCCTAGAGTAAATTACATGTATAAAAACAGTATATATGTGTTATAAGATACAATATTCGGTCAATATACACACACATGCATATAATTTTTTTTATTAAAAGGCAAGCGAATAAAAATTGCATGTTAATTGAATAAATTGGTATGTTTTCATGTAAATTTAACCCCTTTGCATGTTAAAATATTTTTTTTACCATATATAGAATTGATTGGTAATTAAAAATATATTACTTGCTTGCATGTTAAAACTACCATGTATAGAATTATTAATATGGCGATAAACATTGATAATTGATTAATATCTTGTTAGCATAATCATATCTTTTTGATATTATCATATATATAAATATCACATATGCCAGTAAATTGATTTGACTTGATATGTTAGAATCTTCATGAATTGATTGATAATCTTAAATAGATTTGATTTGATATGTTAGAATCTTCATGGATTGATTGATAATCTTAAATTGAATTGACTTGATATGTTAGAATCTTCATGAATTGATTGATAATCTTAAATAGATTTGATTTGATATGTTAGAATCTTCATGGATTGATTGATAATCTTAAATTGATTTGACTTGATATGTTAGAATCTTCATGAATTGATTGATAATCTTAAATAGATTTGATTTGATATGTTAGAATCTTTATAGATTGATTGATAATCTTGAATTGATTTGTTTATAAAATCAAATCTACCGCATGATTAGATAGATCCTATAATATATTTACTGCCTGTTTATATATATGTGGTTAATCTAGATAGATATTGTCTATATTGTTAATATTATTGCCATATATAAAAAGCGAAAATGGTATATATTCACATTTAAGTTGGAAAAATTATGAATCTTCCCCAAATAGGCTCACCTATTTGGATACGATGTCTAGGAAAGATAAAGGCGGAAGTCGTTCTCCTAATGAGGTCGGTTTTTAAGAGGCATTCGTGCCCACCCCCCTCACCGTCTTTCCTGGTCGTGTTCAAATAGAGCTACCGAAAGGGGTTGACTAAATAATAATTTCCCCGAGTGTGTTTATATATTGATGTATGTTTCGCTGAATTGGTGTTTCAGTATCGACCCGTCGTTCGATCAATGAGAACCGATTCACATGAAAAGCAAAACTAATGTTTTCGAACCCGTCGTTTCGAAAAAAAGTTTGTGCTTGTGCAAACCATAAAAATATAAACCAGTCGTTTTATATGATAAATAATCCAGAACTCCCAACACATGTTGGATGCCATCTATGATGAGAAAAATCGTAAAACATACTTGCGAAATGACTGTTTAAATGTTGATTTTAATCCGTCACCACATGTTACTCACCCTGATGTGTGAAAATGTGATGCCCCATTTTTTTTTGGATGCCATCTTTGATGAGTAAAACACAAATTTGTTGTTACCATCAGGATGAATGCTAAGGCATTGATTTTATTCCGCCACCACATTTGAGACGTGATGACGTCTATGGTGAACAAATGTCTGAAATTGACATATTGGAGCAATCCTTCACCAAAATACTAGCTTGGAAATTGCATTCCATAAGCAGTATCATGAATTTATATTCACCATGTTCCTTTATCGCCCATCTGTTATTGGATAAGAAAATTACCCCGGTGAGTAGTTTTAATCCTATTGGGTCAATGGCGAATTGTTTGCCTGATATTAATGCTCTTAGTGTATATTTTTTTCCACGAATCGAGAACCGAGACAAGTGTTATTTGTCTCGAACTGTCGTGATCCTGATGAATCGCCTAGCCAAGCGAGATTTTAGACAATCGTCAAAATCGAAAACTTGTGGCTGCAAGACAATAATTGAAAGGAACAATATGGCCCGTTGTCACAAAGCAAGAGATAATGCTCAATGAGGCAACTCTATGCTATAAAGACAAAGGTCATGCACGGTTACCCCTTAAATAGTTCAAAACTATTACAAAGGTAAAAAAAAACCCGATGCTAATGTGGTTAAAGCTAATTGAAAGGAAACTCTTGAGACCCCCGGTTTTGTGGCTCAAATGAGTTTGTGACCTTTCTTTATTGATTTTGATTGAGCCATTTTTTTTCGCTCATCTGGATTATGTTTTTCCATTTGGATTATGATTTTTCCATTTGGACATACTTTTGGATTATGGTTTGCCTGTTTACGAAATTTCTCGAAATAATTTAAAGTGTTTTGAGCAAATTCCTTTTGACAAATGTGACCAAACTTTAAATTTTGAAATTTTAGGCAATACTTGTGGGGTAGTTGATTTTCTTTTGGAAATAGTGGGTAACAGTGTACCACATAATTTAACCAACTACTTGCCTAAAAGAGTCCTTTTGTGACAATGATTATGGACCTGTCGTTCCAAAAATCGAAATCTTTGGTAAAACCAAATTGATTTGTCAAATATGAGGTCTTATATTCATATAGGTCCTGCCGTACCTTGTTGAGTTATAAAATATTCGAGAAAATCAGTGTTATCTGGTAATAGCTCATGAAAGAAATGAAATTTCTTTACATAGCCTCCATTCAAAAACGTATTTTAGAGGAGTTGAACTGCCTTTCAAGTGGTTGCTACCATATTTTTTAAAAGCATTTAAAGTTACTTTATCATTTCGCCTGTCGTCGATTGATAAAAGATTTAGATGCTAAGACATGATTGTCTATACTATCATTCGCCTGTCGTCGATTGATCAGAGCATTTTGATATTGTGGCATTGACCGGATGAGATATTCCCGAGTCAAAAGACGATGCTTGATTTATAATCGCATCGCATTTGGATTCTCTCTGAGAATATATTTCGTGATTAATCCGAAATTAATGCCGCTAATGCTCACTTTGAAAGACTAGTATGTGTAAAGATCACGAAATGGACTCGTATAATTCTTGTAAAGAATTGAAGGAGTTATTGTGGACTTATCCAACCATAAGACGGACCATAAATATAAATGGTTATGGTTGATGCATCGACAATATGGTCACATTTTACTATTGTCCACATAAATGCAGTACTTTCCAAACTTTTAGCCCTATCATTAAGTTGATGGCTCATGATCTGGATTATTCTGAAAAGTCTAGTCGACTTGATAATTCCGAAGAGTAATAATCGAAATTTCGATTTGAATTACTTGAGTTTGGAAATTGAAATTGAACATCATGTCGATTATGTTCAGACCCAAATGGACTCACGGAAAGTTTGATAATGCGACTGCAAATGATTGCATGCATTTCTTGGTCTTGCGCACCAAGATTTATATTTCCGTGTGGGGTTATACTATTTTGCTGCATTGGTCCGTTATGAGGCCCATAGACACTCAAACACCATATGCGTACCAGCTGGTTACTGGTTATGAGCCAGAAGTCTCATATTAACACGTGTTTAGAGTGATTAATTAATATTTTGATTGAGCCGCTGTAGCATTCAAAATATGGACCTCTGAAGGCGAGATAAGTCGATTATGAATCTCCTGCCTATCATTTGATAGAGTAACCTTGGCAAGCGATCTCTTTACCGCATGATATGCGAAAGTGACATCGCTAAGACTGTTCTCCCCGTCGTTAGGGGGAGATTTGCACGTTACCGTTGATAAGGAACGACGTGAAGTAACGTGGCATAACCCACTCAGTCTTAGCTTGATCCCCAAAACTGCACTTAGTGATAAGTAAGTGCATAGACTCCTTCAAGTCTAACTAAATGCCACACGCATTTAATGACTTTATGAGATGTCACGAGATCATTATACCTGCTGCAAAATGCTTGCAAGGATAGACGTCCATGTCGGATGCCGTGTTCCTGTCGTAACACGTTGCTTTGGCCGAACCCGCCAAGTAAAGGACGCTGCCGTCTGCCGTCAGTCTATCGTCCTTCCTAAGATATGAGGAAGTTGACCGGTTCTTAATTCGTTCAGCCCCAGAGGTGGTGAACTGAAACTCGTTTGTTGCATGAGATTATAAAGGATCAAGGAGATGTGTGATTTCCTCCTCATCCTAAGAATCTCGAAATATCTATCGATTATGATATCTTAGACGATATTGAAGCGAAACGAGGCTGTCATTGATTACTTGTTCATATATTCGGTGACGACTGATAATATGAGTAAATTATGACAGGGAACCATGTACCGTTTCCTGAAGTCAACGTAGAATAGACTGGTCTAATGGAAACTTGCAATCCAAGTAGACTCCTTAGCGAAGTGTGTTCGGACCTGTAGCTCCAACACCACCAATGTTAAACGAGTTCGTTTATTTGGTTATTCGTAAGGAAAAGTGATGAGAATAATGAGATTGTAGAATGCTCGCCTAGTAGAGCAAGGCTTCTCTCACATCTTGGAATTGATTACGAGATGGTTGATTTCCTCGTAATGGACGTTATAACGGTCCCCTACTTTATCAGTTTAGTAGTTTTCCAAAAAACTGATTATGCAGCATGGGATTGCGGTCACTGTTTTATCTCTATGAGAATTTAGACAAAGAGATATAGATGAAGGTCCCTGTGTGACTTCATATGCTTTAATCAAGTAGTTCCTGACCACGGAACACGATCTCAATTAAATGAGACGTTCACTATATGGATTAATATAATCCGAGCGGATGTGGTATACCCGCCTAAGTGAGTACTTGTTTAGCTTGGGATACTTGAACAAGTATTATGCCCTTGCGTGTTTTATTACGCGATCCACTTTTGGATTTGCCTTTGAGATGAAGGATCTTGGGAAGAAACGGTAGTGACTCGGCCTGATGATCGAGTCCCGTAAAGATTGAATCTAAGTCCATGATTCAGACTACACCCAGAAGGTGTTATGACGTTTTAGTCATTATGACGCTAAATCGTCATATTGTCCCATGATCGTTCGATCACTAGACATTGATATAGACCCGGTCCGTCCCTGATGAGACGACAAAGAGATATTGAACCATGATGTTCATATCTAAGTACAATAAGCGCATCATTGTACTTGGTCTAATGTACTAGGACGAACATCTCGTATGCTGTGAATGGTATAGCTCGACACAGCATCCCGCTAACACGCTGCCATCGAAATGGCACTAAAGACACATTCCCTTACCTTATGGTAATTTTGGAATGAGGGCTTGTCTTATCCCATTTTGCGTCATCGAGTGTACCTATCCCATTTGGTACTCGAATTAACGCAACCCTTTTTCGGTTATACCGATGCTGGTTACTTATCAGACCCGCATAAGGGATATTCCTAACATGGTCTGTCTTTACCATTAGGAATAAGGCAATATCTTGGAGGTCTTGGAATGACTCCAAACGAACCACTCTGATCTACTCATGCTCTATGAGACGACTAGAAAGTGTATATGGCTTCGAGCTCGTATTAGCCATATTTGAATTACATATGCTCTGTCTCACGATCCAGATAAAACACTTGTCATAGAAGACAACTTGTTGTTATCGATCAAGAGAGGCATGACTACATTATGCTATTTAGCATTTTTCCCCGAAATAAATCTTCACATATGAAGTTTAAGAGCATCCAGTTGAATGCTCGTTCTATTCCACGTTAGATTTTCTTGCATCCAGTCGTGTGTAAGTAAATGAAGCATCCAGTCGAATGTTTATACTCTTTATTGAAATATGAAATCCTTGCACCCTATCGTGTGCAAGTGAGGGGGAGCATCCAGGTGAATGCTTATTGCACTAATTACTACTTAGTCGAAATCCTCGCACCCTGTCATGTGCAAGTGAGGGGGAGCATCCATTCGCATGCTCGTGTACTCTTTTTGTCCTTAGACCAAGGTTTTTTCGCACTGGGTTTTCCTTGGCAAGGTTTTTTAGCGAGACACGTTCCCATCATACCTCACTTAAGATTGCCAAAATTAGAGGGAGTATCCTGTTGTATACTTCTTACCACTGTGTACTCTTTTGTCCTTCGACTAGAGGTTTTTCCCACTGGGTTTACTCTAGCAAGGTTTTGATGAGGCACCTGTTTTGTGGTTGATTCCCTACTACTACCACTGTTGCACTCTTTTTCCTTCGATCAGAGATTTTCCCATTGGGTTTGCTCTGGCAAGGTTTTGATGAGGCACACTGTTTTGTGGTTAGTTACTTACATGATATTTCGGGCTATATCATTCGGCTACACAGTTTCTCCTAGGTACCGGTTTTGTCCCACACTGGGTTTTCCGTCCCTAAGGTTTTTTATGTGTTTAGCACTGCGAATGAACTCGACTCGGATCGACTGCATGAAGACGAAGAATTCAAGACGTCCAAAGGGGGAGTGTTGTAAGATTATTGGACCCTTGGGCTTTTATTTATTGGGCCTAAGTGGGCTTGTAACCCTAACCCTCTATCTATATAAAGAGGGCTAGGGGTCTTGTATTTATTCATCCATTCATATTCATTCATTAATAAAGACGATACTGTTCTCCCATCTCTCTACTTCTGTCTCCCTAAATATATAGCTAATAGTTGTATTACAACACAAACATATTAATAAACTATATATATACAACTCTTAGCATTAAACATTCAATATTTATGGCCGAATATATTATTATGTACTCTTTTTTCACTAATTTGTTCAAAAAAGTTATAAGCAATAGAATCCATAGCTAGTTTTTGACTTCATTTAAAAATATTACTTAAAATTGTTAAAACATTACATAAACAAAATTAAAGTTATAAGCAATAGAATCCATAGCTAGTTTTTGACTTCATTTAAAAATATTACTTAAAATTGTTAAAACATTACATAAACAAAATTAAGAGATTTTCCATAGCAATTTTTTTTTAAAAAAATGCATGCCTACGGTATAATGTTTTACCCTTCTTGCGATTAAAATAGCAGTTGCATTTGTACGGAGTAAAATAACATCGTTAAACTATACATATAAATTGTTATAGTTGTACTTAGAGATGGCAATTTTTCAGGTTTTGACCCGACCCGACCTGTCACGGGTATAAGTTTAGATTATGTAAATTAAACTATGTCTTCTATAGTTTAAATAGGTAAAATTACAACTCAAAAAGTGCAATTTAAGGCTATCTCTTCTCTGTCTCGCATATACATTAAACTTTCTCTTCTATATTAATACATAACATACATTTCAGTGAATTTATTAAAAAAAGTCTTATATACAATTAATTTATTAATTAATGAAACGATCTTTATAGTAAATGTGAATGAAATTTATTCATGTTAATTAATGACTAATATTATCATATCGTTTTTATTTATAGAAGTATTTACGGGAAACCAAATAATCATATCAATCATATACATTTATATTATATTTTTATGTATATCAATGTTTTAATTGACGAAATTAAGTAGCGCAAATTAATTCAATAAACATGAAAATGTTAAAAAGAAAATTGTAAAATTTAAATCACTAAATTATATTAAAAGGGTATTAAATGCCACATTAGTATTTATATATTATCTTTTTAAATCCAATTATTTTTTACTTTAGTATATGGGTTTTTAACAAATTTTCTTTCAAATCTTGCCATTTATGAGCTTTATTTTTTGAAGGACAAAAGATGTGTTATAAAAAACGGGTCAAATGGGTCGGATTGGATCAGATCGGATCAAATGCATAAAAATGCAAATTTGTATATGGGTCGGGTCAAATTTTGAATGACCCGACGCAATTGTTATCGTTATTGTACTGTATGATCTCATAATTACATGTTACTATGCTATTAATTACTTGCTAATGTGATACTTGGACGTGTAAGGTACTGCATGTTAGTTGTTACAATATATTACATGAATAACCCATGATAAATCCATACTTGTTACACGTGTGATACATGTAAATTAGAACATATGTACACATATCACATATGTTTAAAACTCTAGATATTATTGTGATGGTATTAGTAGCTACTGGTTTTTAAACTTAGATTGTAGTACCCCCAGTACATGTATTAATAACCATTAACCGTGTCTATGTTTAAATTGGTAGTAATAAAAACATGTAGAATCTTATCTGTAATGTTCAGAAATACTAGGACCAAACTTAAAGACTTCGGAATTATAGACTCTCTATGTAATAACGTTGTAACTAATAAATAGTTTACTGAAATTACATGCATGGTCCTATAGTAATTACTTGTATGCAAAATAGTTTATATGTTTGATAAATACCAATATTTTGTCAATATACACCCACCCTCATGCTTGTTAATTAATTAAAAGACAAGTGTATAAAAATTACCATGTTAATAATCATTGTCATGTAATATTATAACTACCATGTTTATATTTTGTATGTATGACCAAACATAATTGATTGTGAGGTTTCATCCAATGAATATTGATATCGATCGGACGATTTCGATATTCAATAATAAAATTTACGAAATCATATATTTTCTCATTTAAGTTGGAAAATTATGAACCTTCCCCAACTATACTCACCTATTTGGATACGATGTTTAGGAAAGATATAGGCGGAAGTCGATGTCCTAATGAGGTCGGGTTTTAAGTGACGTTCGTGCCCTTCACGCTCACCATCTTTTTTGGTCATTTTCAAGTAAAGTTACCAAAAGGGTTTAACTAAATATTAATTTTCCCGAGTATGTTTATATAGTGATGTATGTTTCACCGAATTTGTGTCTCGGTATCGACTTGTCGTTCGATCAATGAGAACCTATTCTCTTGAGAAGCAAAACATTTGTTTTCGGACCTATCGTTTCGAAACAAAGCTTGTTTTTGTGCAAATCATAAATATATAAATTAGTCGTTTTATATGATAACTAATCCAGAACTCCCAACCTATGTTGGATGACATTTATGATGAGGAAATCGTAAAACATACTTGCGAAATGAATGTTTAGACGAGTTATTTTTTGCCATCACATGTTGGTCAGTCACCCTGATGTGTGAGCATGTGATGCCCAATTTTTTTTTGGATGCCATCTTAGATGAGTAAAATACGAGTTTGCTGTTACTCTCGAGATGAAAGCTAAGGCGTTGATTTTATTCCGCCACCACATTTGAGACGTGATGACGTCTATGGTGAACAAATGTATGAAATTGACATATTGGAGCGATCATTCACCAAAATAGTAGCTTGGAAAATGTATTTCATAAGAAGTAACGTGAATATATATTCACCATATTTCTTCATCGCCTATCTATTTTGGGTGAGAAAATTGCCCCGATGAGCATTTTTAATGCTATTGGGTCATGGCGAATTATTTGCTTGATACTAATGTTGTTCGTGGGCATTTTTTTCCACGAATAGAGAACCAAGACAAGGGTTATTTGTCTCGAACTGTCGGGAGTCCGATGCTTGTCTAGCCAAGCGAGGTTTAGACAATCGTCAAAACCGAAGACATGTGGCTCCAAGATAGACCTTGGAAGGATTAACGGGGCCCATTGTCCCAAAACAAGAGACAATGCTCATTGAGTCAACTCTCTACTATATACCTGCTACAAATATGACTACAAGGAAAGTCGTCCTTGTCGGACGTCGTGTTCCAGTCAAAACATGTTGCTTCGGCTGAACCTGCCAAGCAAATGATGTTGTCATTGGCTGTCTAGTCTGTTGTCCTTCCCGAGTAACGAGTAAGTTGACCAGTTCTTAATTAATTCAGCCCCTGAAGAGGTGGATTGAAACTCGTTTGTTGCACGAGATTATAAAGGATCAATGAGATGTCTGATTCCTCCTCATCCTGAGAATCTCAAAATATCTGTTGATCATGATATCTTAGACGATATTGAAGCGAAAAGAGACTGTCATTGATTACTTGTTCATATATTTGGTGACAACTGATAATATGAGCAAATTACGACACGGAACCTTTAACCGTTGCCTAAAATCAACGTAGAATAGATTGGCCTAATGAAAACTTGCAATCCAAGTACACTTCCTTAGCGAAATAAGTGTTCGGACATGTAGCTCCAACACCGCCAATGTTAAACGAGTTCGTTTATTTGGTTATTCATTAGGAATCGTGATGAGAATAATAAGACTATATCAATCTTGCCTACTAGTGCAAGTCTTCTCTCACACATTGAAATTGATTATGAGATGATTTATTTACTCGTAATGGACGTTTTAACGGTCCCCTACTTTACCTATTTAGTAGTTTTTTAAAAAATTGATTATGCAGCCTATGATTGTGGTCATGGTTTCATCTCTACGTGGATTTATACATAGAGACTTAGATGAAGGTCCATGTGTGACTTAATGTGCTTGAATCAAGTAGTTTCTGACCACGAAACATGTTTTCAATCAACTGAGACATTCACTATATGGATTATAAAAGTCTGAGAGGAGGTGGTATCTCGCTTAAGTGAGTACTTGGTCGGCTTGGGATACGTAAAGAAAGTTTTATGCCCTTGCGTTTTTATTAAGCAATCCAAGTTTTGGATTTGCCCTTCGAGATGAAGGATCTTGGGATCACACGGAAGTAACTCGGCTTGATGATCGAGTCCCGTATATATAGAACCGAGTCAATGATTCAGTACACCCAGAAGGTGTTATGACGCTTTAGTAAGTCGTCATATTCTCCCATGATCGTTTGATCACTAGCCATTGATATAGACTCATTACATCCCTGAAGTGACGTTGAAGAGATATCGAACCATGATGTTCATATCTAAGTACAATAAGTGCAGTTTTGTAGTTGGTCTAATATGTGCTAGTACAAACATCTCATATGTTGTAAATGTTATAGCTCGACACAATATTGCGCTATCATGCCGCCATATGAATAACACTAAATACATCCTCTCGTATGCTTCTTACCACTGTGTACTCTTTTTTCCTTCGACTAGAGATTTTTTCCCACTAGGTTTACTTTGGTAAGGTTTTGACGAGACACATGTTTTGTGATTGATCCCCTACTACTACCACAGTTGTACTCTTTTTCCTTCGACCAGAGATTTTCCCATTCGCTTTGCACTGGTAAGGTTTTGATAAGGCACACTATTTTGTGGTTAGTGATTTACATGGTATGTTGGCCTATATCATTTGGCTATACAATTTCTCCTAGGTACCGGTTTTGTCCCACACTGGGTTTTCTGGCCATAAGGTTTATATGTGTTTGGCACTGCGAATGAACTCGACTCAGATCGACTGCATGAAGATGAAGAATTCAAGACGTCCAAATGAAGTATTGTGGGATATTATTGGCCATGTTGGGCCTTAGTGCATGGACTTTACTTAAGGCGTAAGGTGGGTTTGCTAGTTCTTGTAACCCTATCCTCTACTATATAAAGAAAGTTAGGGGGTTTATCCATTTACAATCGATCATTAATAAGAGTTTCGTTTCTCTTTCTATATACTTGTATCTTCATATCTATGTATCTAGCTAATATGTCATTTAACAACTATCCGTTTTTCTTTTGTACTTTAAATTATAAAGTTTTGTTTTGATATATCAAAACAAGTTGCATAGTGAAACTCTGATTTTGATAGGTAAAAAAAAAAGTACAATTATTAAGATTTTTGTAGGCTCAATATTTAACATTTTATGGTGAATTAATTTTGCACTCCCTTGGAAAAACTCCATGATCCGCCCCTGATCCCGATCTGCTTTTGAACTTTTTGTTTAAAATGAAAGTAAACACTACAAAAAAAAACTTAGATCGCAGATGGAATTAGTGAGAGATTTTGCTCCCTAACGCTCTATTTGTGGACGGCATGGCGACGAATTTCAATTTTACTGACATAAATAGTCATTTAGTGACATATTTCTAACAGATTTGACCGTTCCGACTCGAAACTTTTGTTTCAGTGAAATTACTTCCATGTTTAAATCCTTTCGTACACCTCTGAACTTGTGTATATAATATAAACGTTTTTTATTCAATAGATCAAGGCCTGACATAAGTAATTCGTAAAGTTTTAAATGTAAGCCTCATGTAGTACTGTCTACTAATAAGCTACAACTCTTCTTATTAAGTAATCCGGGCTTTTAGTATATAGAGATACGCTCTTTCCGAATTATTCCTACAAAATTTGATCTGTTAAATGCTAATAAGTTCCCTGTCTTATATCATCTCCTTCATAATATGGCTTTACTTACTTCTACAGGGTAAATATTGGAACCTTTGACAAGTGTGTAAATGACTTCTTTTTGTGTGTTTTTGGAATGTAGGTATGGGGGGATTTCATGTGTCCAAATACTAATTGAAAAAGGAAAGATAGAGTGTGAGTGTGAGTGATCTGCTGGTCCGCTATTTGAAGATGCTACGATACGATCTAAGTTATGGCTTTCAGTCTTTGTTTACAACTTTCGATTTGATTTCACTCTTCCGTAAAACCTAATTGATGCTTGATTTCTTCAAATCATACAACGTTTTTTTGGTGTTCTGCAAAATTATTTAGGAGTTTCTTTTATGGTTTTACGAACTCTGAATATTTGATCTCCGTTATGCATATGGTATTACTTTTAGTTTCCACTCTCACATAATCTTGCGTTTGCACAAACTCTGAAATTTTTATTTGGTTTGCTAACGTTTAGGAAATACTTGTTCCATGTATACTAATGAGAGTATATGTTTCTCACATCCATAGCAAACCTTTCAACCAGTAGTAATGGTTTTGTATACTAAAAGTGTCTTTTTATGGAATATATACCCCCGTATTCAGAAGTTGACTGAACATAATAGGATATGGTACAATAAAATACCTTGTATCAGGAGTACCGAGACTTTAGAAAGTCGATTCAACAAGGTGATGCTATTTGAATGGCCAGTTCCGCAGCAGCTTGACAATAGCTAGTCAGCTCAACAAGGTTATAATTAATATGAAATAGGTTGCGAGCACCGGGACTTTATATTTAGTCGGCTCACAAAGTCATATGAATCTATAATAGGGAACACCGAGACTCTATATCAAGTCGGCTCAATAATGTTATAATGCATATGATTACTTTATACAATTATAATTTAGTGAACTTCGCAAAACACCAACTGAAGCTAACAAGGATACCATAGAAGCAAAATAAAGTATTGTACGATGCAATTCTATTTCTAACAACGTTTTGCTAAAAGAAAGACATTAATTAAGAACATCATGTAATTTAGGAACCTTTAATAACAAGCATCACACACCTGAATAGGGGAACATTTGGCATAAAAAACGGATCATATTTTCCCCATCTCTCACTACCAAAGTTTTCACAATTTATCTTCGATCAAAATCATTGTTATTTACGACCTCAATACCATTCTCAAAAGTACTACATAATTCCTCTTTTCTCCCACAATCAACGCATACACCATCAAACAGAAACCCTTGGTTTGTAGGTAATAATCTGAAGCACAAACTTGCTCTTATTGGAACTAAAATATCAAACAAATTTTGCTTGTTAAAGAGTTTGGGCTTATTTTAAGGCGTAGCTCATAAGATCACTACTACCGTCCAATTCAACTAAAAAGATGTTATTTTCCGTGTACGAAATAACAATTTATAAATGATAAAATGATTAAAAAGAATAAACAAACAAACAGTTTAATCTATTATTAATTTAGAATGGGTACTGAAAATTACATATTACAAACTGTCCGGTCTAACTAGTAATTAAAACAAACTGTTAGTCAAATTATTATTAATTAATAATCTAACGGACTGAATTGTAATAAATAGAAAATGTCGGACTGAAAATTATAAACTTAATAGCCGGACTATTATGATTTGAAAAGAAATTAAAGGACGGAAATGAAACTATACTAATTACAGGAATTAAATTACAGAAAATAAACAGTACTTTAAATAAATTACAGAAAAGAAAAGATAGAATAGAAATATTACACCTAAGTACATCAAATTAAAATACTGAATTTAAATTAAAGAATTAAAGTACTGAAATGAAATGAAATGAAAAGACAGAAAAAATAAAAGACGAGACGACTGTTAAACAGTCTGCCCTTAACCGATATTCGCTCAACCACCTTAAGATTTCTAGTTGCGTTGGCGCTTCGATACCAAGGTACAACGTCTCGGATGACTCGCCAGAAACTGGCGACGAGTCAATGTCGAGCTGCTGGTGGGTGGTTTTCTCTTTTTAAAATGCTATGAAAATATGCCATATTTATTTCACATTGTAAAAGTGTGTTTAGAGAGTGGGTGAGGGCTGCCTACTTATAGGCTGAGCTGAAATCTCAGCCATAAATGGTCACTTAATTCAACAATCGAAACTGCTGAATTAATTGTGTAATTATTCTCATTTAATTACATCAGTTACAAGCTAGCTAGAAATTTGGGGACTGTTTTATGATTATTCAAAACTCTCTAACTTTCTTGGAACCGGAACATTCCCCAAGTCCCAAGTCCCACACCCGCGACCTGCGAACCGAGACCCGAGCCCTGAGACCCGTGCCCGAGCCCAAGCCCGAGACCGAGCGAGCGTGCGTGTGTGTGGTGCTCTTGCATATACACACGTATGAGGCTAGACACTATTACCCCTCTCAAGTGATGGATATGTTTATAAACCATTCAAAATGGTGTTTCCTCTTTGATGTGGGATAAACATTTGGGTGGCTTTCCCACCCATTTGTTTTTCCCACTCTTCGCAAATTCCAGATTTTCCTCTCTCCATGATCCAACTTCTGAGACAATTTCCATTCATACCAATTCACCAAATCGGTCATGCGATATACCGTTTCGAAGCTCGTCACATGGGTTACTCAAACCATTTGAGTACAATGTCTAAAATTTAGATTCTTAGCATGGAATTTGACCAAACTTTTGGACTCATGGCCAATTTGGAAAAGCCATAAAAATATGATTTTTCTAACAATCCTCCACATGAATGAAATTGTCTCGAAAGTCCATATCCTAAATGCAAATCATGAAAACCCCAAAAGTTCACTGCCTAAGGTCAGGTAGCACGCGCCTTCAACCTGCCGTAGCGTAATACCATCCAGAATACTGCTATTAGGTAGCATAAATGCTTTGAACCCTTTATTTTTGTGTATCCCAGTATGATACCAGCACAATATCATTTCTGCCCACGTAACAGGTCCTTTAGTTGTTGTCCATATTTGGCCTGGACTGCCTTGGTAAATTCAACTGATTGCTCTAGTGATTTAGCCCAAGATTATCACATGGTACCGACCTTACACACTCATTATAGGTGGTTCCAAGTCGATGGTGTCCTGACTCACCTTACTCGACCGTCGAGTTACTTGGTTCATTAACAGCTTCAAGCTCATCCTTACTATGGTACATGTCTATCACTCTGTCATCGCAGAAATGGCCTGGGAACTACAGGTTCTCGAGTGCTTTGTTCGGTTGCACTCACAGTTCAGTTTCCCTTTGAACCTAGCAGGAAAGATTCCGTTTAGGTTGGGTTGCCTATGGGGGGGCCACCAATTTAATGGGTTTTAATCCCATTCTGTTCGATGACGCTTCAACTCCTTATTGAGTCAAGTCTTTTTCTAATGGATCCGTAATGTTTTCCTTTTATCTCACAAAATCTAAGGATACCACACCATTAGATAACAACTCTCTTATGGATTTATGTCTCCGACATATATGTCGAGACATTCCATCGTACATATGATCCTGAGCCCGCGCAATAGCTGATTGACTATCACAATGCATGCTTATCGCAGGAACAGGTTTTGGTCACATTGGAATTCCCTCCAAGAGACTTCTTAGCCAATATGCCTCCTCAGTTGCTAGGTCTAACGCTATAAATTCTGATTCCATAGTTGACCTTGTGATACATGTCTGTTTGGAGGATCTCCAAGACACGGCAGCTCCTCCCATTATAAACACATATCCACTCGTGCACCTTGTGCTATTGGAGTCTGATATCCAGTTGACATGTGAGTACCCTTCCAGTACCGCTGGATATATGGTATAGTGCAGCCCGTAATCGGCTGTAAACTTCATATATCTGAGAAGTTTCATGATGACCTTCCAGTGTTCCTCATTAGGATTGTTGGTGTACCTGCTCAGCCTACTCACTGAGTTTGCTATGTTTGGTCTAGTGTAATTCATTATGTATGTGAGACTACCTATGGTATGAGAGAACTCCAATTGATTCACACTCTTACCGAAATTCTTTTTCAGGTTACCGTTGAACTCAATTGGGGTTCTGGACATCGCCTTACTGCCCTTGTTAAACTTGTCTAGTACTTGTTTAACATAATGACTTTGTGATAGGGGATACCCCTCTGATGTTTTGGTTATCTTCATACCAATTATTACATCAACTATACCCAGGTCATTCATATCGAAGTGTCATGACAACATTTTCTTTGTGGACGTGATCCTATCAGTACTCCCAATTATAATCATGCTATCCACATAGAGACAGACTACCACACCGTCTCTTCCACTTCTTTTAGTGTAGACACACTTATCCCACTCATTAATGCAAAAGCCGTTTGATATCATAATTCTATCAAACCTCTCATGCCATTGCTTGGGTGCTTGTTTGAGTCCACATAGAGCCTTTACAAGTTAGCACACTTGATGCTCTTTACCAGGAACTATAAACCTTTCTGGTTGTTCCATGTAAATTTATTTTTCCAATTCTCCATTTATAAAAGTCGTCTTGACATTCATTTGATGTATTTCTATATCAAAATAATCGACACCTTCATTTTTCCTGAAGCCCTTGACTACAAGTCTCGCCTTGTATTTCTCAATCGTGCCATCAACCCTTAACTTCCTCTTGAAGATCCATTTGTGACCTTGGGGTTTACATCCTTGCGGAAGATCCACTAGTTCTCAAGTGTGGTTTTGCATGATTGATTCAATCTCATTTTTGATTGCTTCTTCCCAATATTTGGAATCCAGTGTTGACATAGCTTGTTTATATGTCACCGGTTTGCCTTATACCATGAAGGTTAAAAAATCAGGTCCAAATGAAGTTTCTTTCCTTGCCCTTTTGCTACACCAAGGCTCATCCTCTTCCTCTGTCGGTTCACTTGCCCCCACATTTCCTTCACTATTCAACTCTCGAGTTGGTATAGATGTTAGTAATTTACGGGGAAAGATATCTTCAAAGAAAGAGGCCTCTCGGCATTCAATATACGTATCTATGTGCATATCGGGATTGTTCGACTTGTGTACGAGAAACCAATATGCACTACTATTATGTGCATATCTGATGAACACATAGTCCACCGTTTTAGGAGCAATTCTCATCCTCTTATGAGTGGGAACTCGGAACTTCACGAGGCAACCCCAAACTCGCAGGTTGTTGTAACTGGGTTGATGACCTTTTCATAATTCATATGGTGGTTTATCTCACTTCTTATGTGCTAACTTGTTTAAAACATAGTTTGCAGAAAGTATCGCTTCCTCCCACATGTTCTAGGGTAACCCAGAACTAATTAGCATATCATTCAACATTTCCTTTAGCGTTCTATTTTTACGCTCGACAACCCCATTTGCTCGGGAGTGTATGGGGCTGTGGTCTGATGTATAATGCCGCTTTCAACACATATTTTCTCAAACGGTGATTCATATTCACCGCCTCTATCACTTCTCAATGTTTTAATATTTTTATTGAGTTAATTTTTAACTTCGGTCTTATAAAGAGCGAATTTCTCTACAGCTTTGTCTTAACTTTTCATTAAGTAAACATAGCAGTATCTAGTACAATCGTCTATAAATGTGATAAAGTACTTTTTCCCTCCTCTTGTTTGTACAAACTTTAAGTCGCATACATCCGTGTGTATTAGATCGAGAGGTTCACTTTCTCGTTCAACATGTTGAAACGAAGATTTGGTTAATTTTTCCTCTACACATATTTCACATTTGTGTTGCTTATTAAAGACAAAATTTGGTATTAGTTTTAGTGATATTAATTTCTTTAACGAATTATAATTCACATGACCTAATATACCATACCACAAATGAAATGGTTCAAAGATATAAGCAAAATCAGAATTTTTATTATTGGCCTCTTGAGCAACAGTCATTATATTACTAGTGCTAGCCTGGGCTTTAGCACCTTTATTGGGAGATGCTGTCCCTACATTCAATTTAAACATGACATTGGTCATATAGCCACGACCTACATAGACACCATTTTTGGTGATTACAATTTTATCAGATTGAAAAACAAGCTTAAAACCGTCCTTCACCATCACAGAACCGGTTACCAGATTATTGCGGATATCCAGAACATGGAGCACCCCTGTCAATCTTAGCTCTTTACCAGAGGTCAGGTTCATCACCACCGTTGCTTTTCCTTCCACATTGCAAGTAGAAGAATTCCCCATGAAGCAGCTTTCTCCCTCTACCGTCTCATAGTTCTTGAACATCCACCGGTGCTTTTAGTTCAGTGGGCTTCTATTATTTGGAGTCAGTCCAATGGGTCATTGCCTTTCCTCTTTTATGAAGGAAAAGACCATTATAGCCTTATGCTGAATGTGTTTCCCATATATGATGCATTGGATACCCGCTTTAATTATATGGGTTGGGTCTTTGCTGAATACCACTTATCGGGTATTATTTTCATGTCGTATCAAGTGCTCCCTGACTTTCTCATTGCGGTCTCCACGATGAGAGAGTCATCATGCTCGGTTTTCACAGGTTTCCTCTCATGTGTTCGGTTTTCATAGGTTTCCTCTTGACCTTAGAATTCCAAACGTTTTCTTGATAATTTAATTTGCTACTGGCCAATTTCCTAGGCTCGCTGTGTAGTCAGTCGACCTAGTTCCTTTATATCTTTGTCTTTATTACTGTGACTGATGGTCTTGAAAAGTTCATGTGTTTTTTCCCTTATCGATAAGATTCTTGACATTCCATCTGTCCACCCCCTATAAAACGAACTCCTTGTTGCTTTTTTTATTATTGCTTCACATATCATTGCTACTGTTTCAGATTGCAATTATGGCCCATCCTAATGAGTTGAGCGGGAACAACTTTCGTGAATATCAAGCTCATCTAGAGGGCGAGGCCAGAAAGGTGCCTGGCCTTGTGAGGAGGGTAGGTTTTCTGGAGGCTGCCCTTCATTTGACCCAATCTGACTTAGATTGGGTGACTAGCCAGGCCTGCATGTTTAAATCCTCTCGGGATAGGCATAAGACATATAAGAGGGCTTACAAGCTTGCCGTGAAAGAGTTGCATGCTCGCCTGAAGAAAGGGTATGGCGATGGTGATGCTGGCACTTTGAATGTTTAAATTATCCATTGTAATTTTGTTCTTCTTATTTGAAACAAAGATCATTTGTAATTACCTTTTAATTTTGAATGCTCTTTTTGATGTTTTTACTACATTCGTGTCTTATTTTCCAAATATTTGGCCGCTTTTTGAGTTGTTTTTTTTACTTTCTTTCTTTTTTCCACGTGTCTTGTGATGATAAGGTGGGTTCTGTTACTCAGGCGCCTATAATATTTGAATTTCAAAAGATTCTTGTTTGATTTTTCCCATGTGTTATCCCTTGGGGATCATTTAGACGGTTGCACTTCTCCAGTTGACATGTATCTAATGGTTTTCTTTAGACGGTTGCGTTTCCCCAAGGGATACGAATCCAATGGTTTTCTTTAAACGGTTTTGCCTTTTTGCTTGACACGCGTCCAATGGTCTTCTTTGAACGGTTTCACTTCCACAATTCATACTTATCTATATCCATATATAAGTGTCCTTAGTAATACATTTTTTCTCCATTGCCTCCTTTAATAGTTCTCTCTCTCTCTCTTACGGTATAAACCTCTTATCTTTACGTATTTACTTTCAACAATGTCTTCTTCTTACTCCAAAAGTGCTCTGGCCTTGCAAGTGGAGGCTTATGAGGCTTCTTTTCATAATTTGAAGCGGATACTCTTAGAAACAGAGGTGAAGTTGAAAATCATGCAATACCATCATAGTGAGATGGTGAGGGAGTTGACTGTTTAAGGTCTGAGTTGGAGTATAACAGGAAACCATGCCTGGCTTTGGTTGATGAGAATGAGATTCTTCGTGGGAGGGCTGATGGTCTAAAGGGT
The DNA here is from genome assembly GCA_963920805.1 of Primula vulgaris. Taxonomy (NCBI): domain Eukaryota; kingdom Viridiplantae; phylum Streptophyta; class Magnoliopsida; order Ericales; family Primulaceae; genus Primula; species Primula vulgaris. Next base: position 14,541,905 of record OY987215.1, on the reverse strand, counting down.
GGAGATGTGGCTGGGCAATCTCGTCGGTTCCGTTCTTCATCGGTTGATCTTTAAATTTCTCTTTGTCATTTTTCTTTTCAATGATATAGCCTCTCTTGTAACATTTCTTTTATTAATGAAATAAAAATTTAATTTTGTTTTTGTTTTGTTTTATTCGCTGTTTGGCTTCTTTTTGACTGTATGATGTAGGCTTTTGAATCTTTTTTTTTTGCTTTTCCCCATTTTTTATGTATACCCACGTGATTCATGTTCGTACTCTTTCTGACACTTATTACACAAAGTTGTTTGTACCTTTATTTGTGCGTCATCATGCTTTTTAGTCACATTTTGCTTTCCATGTCCTATAAATACCTTGCCCATGTTTTTCATTTCTCATCTCTAATCTCTCTCTCTACTGCATGAAATTTTCTTCGTGCTGAAGGAAAATACTAAAGGTAAATCCTGATTTATAAATGGCTGCTCCTCGGATGGGAGTTCCTGGTCGAGTGAGGGATTTGGACGAGTTGCTAACTCAGACTCGCCTTTGTTTGCTCATGGTTGAGAGGGAGTTCAGGGCCTTGACCCTAAGACGATCGACTTCCTTGACAGATGATCTCTGGCTAATCAAAAAGGCAGAGTGTGATGATTTGTCTTGTCGGTTGGACGAGATATTATTCGAGAGAGATCGTCAGATGAATGCTTGGTATGAGGTAGAGGAAATATGGGATCAGGCCTAGGATGAATTTGATTAGGGTCCTCCGGAATCTGCGAGTCTATTGGCTGAAAATGGTCGGCTTAAAGACGACATTGCTATTCTTGGCTCGGCGAACGATGCTCTTGCTGATGAAAATGCCTCATACCGAACTCGACTTATGGGCAGTAGGTCTTCCAGTCGTCAGGGATCTTGCTTCCATGTCGGGGGTTCAACTTTCCCCTCTAATAATCTCTGATCAGATTTTGAGTCTTTTGTTGTTATTAATTAATTGTATTTTTTTATTTTTATTATTGTTGGTGTCTCTACATGTTTTTATTTTATTTTTCTGAATAGGTACATGTGTATCGTTGTATCTCGTGCTTTCTTTTGAATTTGAATCGTTGTGTTATTTAGTTTCTTGTGCCCCTTCTATTGTTTTTCTATTTATTTCTCATATAACTCTTTTTATCACTCTTGTAACTTCTTTCATCTCCTAACATTTTTATGAGATGGCTCCCCTTACCAGATTTGCTGACCCATTTTTAGACTGCCCATTTGAGATCCTTTTGAGGGCGAGGAGGAATTGACTCAAGTTGAGTTATATGAGATTGATATCAAAATATTGAAGTTGAAACGTCAATGTTCTAAGACCGAGTGCATGGAGTTGAAGAAGTATTGGGATCAAGAGAAGAGTAATCTCTATGAGGCTGAAAGGAAGTGTAGGTATCTTTTCAGTGTTTTGACGCAAGCGGAGCGTGGTATCTCTCGACTACTGGGGATGGTATCTCTCACCTACTAAGGGAGAATGAGCGTCTTGAAGAACTGTTGGCTAAGAAGAATGCGGATGGGGGGGGGTCGTTCTAATGTTTCCAAATAACAGGGTTGTTTTTGTAATTTTCTTATTTCTTGTGACGGTTTAATAGTTTGTAATATTTTTTGTAGCCCCTCAGTAGATGAATAATACAATTTCTTGGTTCTTTATGTATCTCCTTATTATTCGTTTGTTTATTTTCTTTTTACATCTTGTTCTTCTCGATGTGATAAATATGTTGATGCCGAGCATTTTTTATCTTTGGATGTTTGAATGAGATAAGTTTTCTCCTCTTGATATTGTTCAATTATTGATTTTTTTTTATCCCAAGTGGTCGTTTCTCGATATGGGTCACCGGGTGTATCCTCCCGTAGACCATTCCTAAAAGCTTTGCTTGTTTCGTGGTCGTCCTAATGACGGTATATGCTTGACTCTATTCGGTGACCAATGTTGTATGTAGATTATTCCTCGTCTTTTTTACTTTGTCATTGATGACGTAAGTACCCATGCTCTTCGAAATGGGGTCTACCGGCCGTTTATATTGGTTCTAGGACGTGACTTTCCTGGGGTAGTGGGATGTATCATTCTACAATTCCTTATCTATTTCCTATTTCTCTCTCTAGGGTTTCTTTTCCTCTTTTTAACTCTCCGCCACTGCGGTATCTTGTTCTCTCTTTTCTTTGCGATCATAGTAACTATTTTCACAACTTCCCTAGCATACGTTTTTTTCGAACTTCGCTGGTTTTGGTGATTTTTGAACAATTTTTATGCATTGATGGTGTGTTATTATTCTTGTTTTTTGACTTATTTACTGGGCTTTGTCCCTTTTACTGGGTTTTTGTACAATTTTTATGCTCTGTGGTGATTTTTGGTTTGTTTTATCCGCTTTTTTCTAAACTCCTTTTGTTAAAACTGCTTTTCCCTGTATTATTTTGATTAAGACTGCCTTTATTTTGTTGATTATCTTTGATTTTCGTTGTTTGTTGTTATGCCCTTTACTTTGGTTTATTTGGATTTTAGGTGTTTGAATTATGTTTGTATCAAGATTGATGATTTGTTTTTTTATTGTTCTTTATTTCACTTTGATTTTTTCTATTCTTTTACTCATGGCATATGTTTTTGTTGTTGTTAGGAATACTTGCAGCAATGTCTGGCCCAACTGGTGCATTTTTCCGTGGAGAATTTCCCTGGTCGGGCTAATATTCCTGTTTATATATATTTGCGAAAGTCTACCTCGGACGAGGAGGTTTTGGGTGAAGTTCAGGAGGGAGAGGTCGCTATTCGGACCTCTACTTTTTTGACGGGAGGTCTGACACTGCCGTTCTCGAACTGGGTGGCTTCATTCTTTGAAGCCTTTCAAATTGCTCCATGTCAGCTAACTTTAAATAGCTACCGGATCTTAAATGGGGTGAAGAGGCTATCTGATCTAGCTAGAGTGAAGCTAGAGATAAAGGACGTGCTCGGCGTCTATGGCCTTCATTTCGATACTCGGAGTTGTTACTTGAAGTCGGTGAGGAGCTTTGCCCGGCTCGTTCTGGATATTCCGGATATGAATAAGAAGCATAACCTTGACACTTTGATAGTGTCGGCATACTGGTGCCCACCAGGCCATCTTATTCCTGGCCACGCCCTAGTTGCTCCCCTTACTCCTGCTCTTGGGGCCCCTGATGTTAATAAACTTCTTACTTTGTGGAAGTGGTAGGGCCTGGACAGTAAGGTTGAGAACCATGATACTCCCAAACTTCTTGGGTATGTAGCCGACTCGGGGAACCAATGTGCCCGTGCACCATTTATCCCTCCTAAGGCTGATAAGGACTTCTTAGGCGCCATCAGGTCTAGGTGTTTGGTTCTTCATGGGAGAAAAATCACTTCTCGTTCTATGCCTAGACCTGATGTTGTAGGGGTCGCTGTGTATATAGTTGAGGGTGCGGCTTCGTCTGTGAGGGTAGGTGACCGAAGACGGTCTACTGATTCCTTGGTTCCTACTGTGCACAGTAAGAGGTGAGAAGAAAGGAGACTCAGGTTGTTGATGAGGATGAGGGTGATGATAGGGATGACAGGGTTGGGGACGAGGTTGTGGATGATTTTTTTTTTTTGGGGGGGGAGGGGTGGGGTTGAGATGCTAGTGGATCTGCATTCTCACTTGGGAGATTTTTCTATTCTTTCCAACCCTGAAGAGGGTAGGGATGGTCTCAAGTCTCCGATAATATAAATTTATTTTTTTATATTTTGATATTTGGCTTTTGTTTTTATCAGTGTTCTCCTGCCTTATTGGTTACTCTTTCCCTTGCTCTGTCTATGAGAATTATTTTGTTTCAGGGGTTGTTTAATAACATCTTTGATCATGTAAACTACCCGCCAATGGCTGCTGAGACTTTGGATCTTCTTGTTATCTCTCCTCCTTGTTTTGAGGAGCGAGCTGATGAGCCATTGATCTTTGAGACAGAGGATATGGTTGTGACCGAGGTGGGGCCAGATAGAGGTGATTTTGAGTTGTATGCCCCTTCCGCTCGTGTCGATCGGTCTTCTGAAGAGGGTGTTGATGTTGTGGGTCTGTGTCAAGTTCGTATGAATCGATATATTGCCCGATGTGAGGGTAACTTGCTCCAGACTGCCCGCTTGACTTCGATAGCTTATTCTGCCCTTTTGCCTCTCGCTCACAAGGATGCTCGTCCCTCTGACAAGGAGGCTGATGTGGAGACTAGTAATTTGCTTCTTCAAGTAAATTTTGTTTTTATTTTTCACTATGTTATTTCGGTTTCTCTTTTTTGATTTTAAAATATTGCTTTTATTGTAGACCTTCCTCTTTTCCGTTGATGTGCAGAACCGCTTAGGGACTGCTCTTGGTCATGCTAAAGGTGCATCTAACGTCTCTCAACTTGAGTTTGTTGTGACTACCAAAGACGATGAACTTGCCCTCTTGAAGGCTCAAGTTGTGGCGCTAGAGGCTGATAAGCTGAGGCTGGCCGATGAGAAGCAAATCTTACATAAAAAGTAGGCTAGGCTGGGGGACGAGATGCGGAGCTGGGTGGACAAGAGTGCTAGGCTGGTGGACGAGAAAGAGACTGCTAAAGGAACACTCGTTACTGCTCAGGAGTAGTATGAGGACAAGGTGTTCAAGCTAGTCGAGGCCCAGAAATTGTGACTGACCAAGATTGAAAACAAACATAGGGCTGATAGAAAGAATCGTGGCACTTATGTTGCGTAGTTTGTCAATTACCATGTTTTCAATTCTCATGTTCGGCCCTTGAATGCTGCCAAGATTCCCCATTCGCATGCTGCTTGGGCAACCTTTGTTTATCTCGCGTCTCGTTTCGCTCCTCCCCATCCCATGGATTGGGCCCACCTTCTAGACTCAGAGCTACATGCGGAACCTGGGTCATCGGTTCATCCTACTCATCGACTTAGCTCTGGCTCGAGGTCATCTGCTCATGGGTCTTGTTCCCAGGTTAACCCCTGAAATTTTGCTTTGTTTTTGCATTGTAATTTCTTTTGCTGAACAATAGATTTGTTTTGAGCCCGTCTTGTGGGTCTTCTATTTGGATATCTGTCTGTAATATTTGTATATTTCTTTTTATTATTCTTTGTTCTTTTTCGTTCCTTTTTCTTGGTTACTTTGCACATATATGCGTATGTTGAAGGTAATAGTGTTGTCAGGTACTGGTTAACCCTTTGTTTGAAGAGGCCTTGTTCCTTCCTATTCGTAGGGTAGGAGAGGGCATTGCATGTGATGTGGTTAAGTCTGAGGTGAGCGGTCTTTCCCGTGCACAGGAGTTATCCCTTGCTCTTCGTAATATTGACAATCTTAATGTCCATATTGCAAATATTTCGACTCGTTTACGTGACTTGGGTGAGGAGTTTAGCCGAAAGACAGCTCACTATACCGCAAATAAGGGAAAGGCGAATGAGCTTTTAGGTCGGCTTTGTCGTTCATATGATGATGCACGGGGTCGAGTTACCACTCTAAGTTTGGTGCTTGAGGCCGTGTTTGAGGATGATGACTTCCAACTCTCCTTTGTTAGCACTCATTTGGCACATACCGCCGATCTGGAGCATTATGAGCATGTAAAAGGCACCCGGGACCTAGCCCAAGTGGAGCGTATGGTTTGTTCTATGTCACTTGTTGATGAGACTATCGCTATTTTACACAATATCGATCTTGAGGTAAAGAGACACCTTGGGTCGCAAGTTAGGTTGTTGTGAGAGATTTGTTTTAACGATGTCGGCAGAGCCCCTACCTCTTCCGTTGAGCATGTTCCTCATTTGTCCGACTAACTAGTTTAGACCTTTGATTTGTACTTAAAATTGGATTTATTTTTGTTGAATGTAATTTGTACGGATGTCGATATTTCTAGGTTAACTTTGTTGGTTCTCTAGCCCTTGTTAATGTGTTCTTTTTGGTTTATCTTTGTAGGCACTTGCTACCTCGTTGCATCAGGCCGGTTCTTCGGCCCTTGTTAATCCTGTACAAGTTGGGGCCTTGTTTGCTGTGGCGGATCATGCTCATGCCAATTGGCTTTACATCGACCTCATAGGGAAGAATGACAAACTTCATGTGCGGTGCGTGTGACTTAAGGAAAAACTTGAGTCCCATTTGGCTTCATTTTGGAATTATGTGCAACGCACCGAGCCTGTTTTTTCTATTCAAGAGCATCGTTTGGACCGATACTGGCGGCTAAAGGATAGGTGGCTTAACAATCTGAGGTCGCTTGTTCCTCGAGCCAATGCGTTGGTGAAGTATTATCGAGCTTCTCGCACCCAGCATGATGCATCAGCCTCTTTAAGCCAAGCCTGATCATTGCCATATGACGATGCCCAACATGTTGCTGCTACTGAACTAACAATAGAACCAGCGGATGAGTTTACTGCTTATCTCTTAGTGGGTCCACTTGTGGGTGATTATACCACAAATTTTGACTCCCTTCTTCCCGCTGATAAGGTTTTGGACCTTGATGATACTGTGGTGGATACATCGACGGATGACGAGGTGATCGACCTTGGTATAGCAACTCTTCCTCTATTTAGGCCATTTACTTCGGGTTTTCTTTTATTTATTTCAGTTAAAATCTGTTTTGAATTTTTAAGCAGTATTGTCTCCGTAACGTGGGCTCGTATTATTTGTTGTCTTTTTGTTTTTGCTTATGTAAACTGACATTCCTTTTTCTTGATTAGAACATTTCTATAGTACTATTTATGACCTTGGCTTGTTAGTCGATATTTCGTTTGTTATGTTTCTTTTTCTTTGAATGTATTTCTTTTGACGGTCTTTTAAATGTATCCTTACCTTGTAAAAGGTCCTAGTGGGACTCTAACCCGAGGTGCCTTCCCTTTTTAGAAGGTCTTTTTCTTGTTCTTACATTGTAAAAAGGACATAATGGGACTTTAACCAGGGGTGCCTTCCCTTTTTCGAAGGTCTTTTAGTTGTTCTTACCTTGTATCAAGGTCATAATGGGACTTTAACCCGTGGTGCCTTTCCTTTTTCGAAGGTATTTCTGTTGTTCTTACCTTGTAATAAGGATGTAATGGGACTTTTACCTGAGGTGCCTTCCCTTTTTGGAATGTCTTTTAGTTGTTCTTACCTTCTAAAAATGTCATAATGGGACTTTTACCTGAGGTGCCTTCCCTTTTTCGAAGGTCTTTTAGTTGTTCTTACCTTGTAAAAAGGTCATAATGAGACTTTAACCCGAGGTGCCTTCCCTATTTCGAAGGCTTTTAAGTTATTCTTACCTTGTAACAAGGTTGTAATGAGACTTTAACCCGAGGTGCCTTCCCTTTTTTGAAGGTCTTTTTTCTTTTTTTATCTTTTTAGTTATAATAGAACTACTTTATTTCTTGGATAGATGCAAAAAGAAGGGCACTACACGTCGGTCGCTCTTGCCTGTTTCTTTTTCTTTACACAGGATACCTTTTCAGTTTAAGTACATTCCATGAATTTGCTTCTCCTCTGCTATTTTCAAAATGGACACTTTTGATTTTGTATAACACTGGGCTTGTTTTCTTAGTAATTTCATATGAGCCTTCCCAATTTGGGCTGAGTCTGCCTTGTATCTCATTTCTTATGTTGGCCGTGACTTGTCATAGGTCTGCTTTACGCTTTGTTGGTATTTAGTTAGGGTTAAAGATGCTATTTCACGTTTTTCATCCAACATGTCATGTTCTTCTCTCATTCGTTCTTCATTTTGTCTTTGCTCACCTACTGTTGTTCATATGATGGGAAGTCCGACCTCTGTTGGGATAACGGCCTTGACATCATATGCTAGCCTAAAAGGAGTTTCTTTTGTGGCTGTCTTTGGTGTAGTTCTGCATGACCATAGCACATTGAGAAGTTTTTCTGTGCATTTTCCTTTTGCTTTTTCTAAGTTTTCTTTGATACCATCGAGGATAGTTCGATTGGATACTTCAGCCTGACTGTTACTCTTTGGGTATGTCGATGTTGAATAAAACTTTCAAATTCCCAATTCCTCATACCAAAGTTGCAGCTTAGCATCTTTAAATTGGGTTTCGTTTTTTGCGACGATGACGTAGGGTATTCCAAACCTAGTTATAATGTGCTCCGAGATGAGCTCTTTGACATTTTGGGCCTTAATTTGTTGAAGGGGTTTAGCCTCTACCCACTTGGTGAATTAGTCAGTTGCTACGATTAGGTACTCAACATTTCCTGGCGCTTTCGATAATTTCCCAACTAGGTCGATTGCCCATTGGGCATGGTGCTCATACGGGGGCCATCATTGATGTTGTGAGCCATGATATTTTGGCAAACCTTTGGCATTTGTCACATTTTTCTACGTATATGCCGACATCCTTTTTGATGTACAGCCACTAGTAACCTTGCTTGACCATTTTATTGGCTAACGGTCTTCCGTTGATATGGGATCCACATGATCCTTCGTGGATTTCCTCAAGCATTTCTTGTTGGTGTTCCGTTCGGACGCACAGCAGGTGCAGTCCTCGGTAACATGACCTCGATGCTTTCCTTTTGACTTTAAGGGCTTTTATTTTGTCCGTCGGGAGTGTTCCATTTTTCAACTACTCGATCATTTCTTCCATCCATCCTATTTCGTATTGTACTGACGTTATTCTGTTGAGTTTCTTGACTATACTCAATTCACTAATGTTTCTACTGTGATTGTTCGAGTGTATGGCATTGACAATGTTGAAGCTAGGGTTGCTAGTTTGTCGGCATGGGCGTTTTTACTGCGGTTAATTCTTACGAATTAACATTTTTCGAACTTTTCCATCTTTCTTTTCACATGCCTCTGGTACAAGATCATTCGATCATCCTTATCCTGGTATTCACCAGTAGCTTGGTTGACCAGGAACATACAGTCTGAACTAGCAATCAGTTGGGTGTATCCGAGCTTCCTTGCAGTTAGCATGCCGTTTATCATAGCCTCATATTCGGCCTCGTTATTGGTTGATCGAAACCCTAAATTGAGCCTTTTTTCTATGACTGCTCCTTCTCTAGACTTGAGGATGATTCCGGCTCCCGACCCTTTTTTGGTAGATGACCCGTCTACATGTATATCCCAGTGTAACTGTCTTGATATTTCCGCTAGTTTGTTATATTATTCGGTAAACTCTGCAACAAAGTCTGCTAAAACTTGTCCCTTTATCGTGTGTCTGGGCACGAACTCGATGTGAAATTGGGAAAGCTCAACCCCCAATGCGGCCACTCGTCCACTGATATCGGTACTTCGCAGAGACTCTTTGATTTGAAATTTGGTATAGACTTGGATTTGGTGGGCGATGAAGTAGTGTGGCAGCTTCCTTGTTGCCATTACTAGTGCTAGGCATAATTTTTCCAACGGCAAATATCTTGTTTCAGCGTCGACAAGGGTTTTACTCATGAAGTAAATTGGGAATTGTTCTCGACCTTCTTCTATTAGAATGACCGCGCTTACAGCTGTTGTTGACATTGCCAAGTAGCATACTAGTATATCCCCTTTATTTGGTTTTACTAATGAGGACAGTGTCTTTAAGTATTCCTTTAAGGTGTGAAAGGAAGTTTCACATTCGGGGTTCCACACGAACTTTTTTTCCTTTCCTGAGCGTGTCAAAGAAAGGTTGTCCTTTATCCACAGATCGGCTAATGAATCTGCTCAGTGCGGCCATCATTCCCGTGAGTTCCTGTATCTGCTTTTTGCTTCTTGGAGCAACTAGGTTTCTCAGGGCCATTATCTGGTCGGGGTTTAATTTGATTCCTCTTTGACTCACCGTGTGTCCTAGGAACGTACCTTTACTTATGCGGAATGCGTATTTCGTTACAGTGAGTTTCAACTTGTGTTCGCCCAAAGATTGGAATACGTTCTTTAGGTCTTGCAAGTGAGATTTTTCTTTTTATGACCATGTCATCTATATAAACCTCCATTGTTTTGTCGATGTGTCTTTTACAGACTTTCGTTATCATTCTTTGATACGTAGCTCATGTATTTTGTAATCCGAATGACATTACTTTATAACGATCTTCTTCGGCTAGCGATATTTGGTGGTGTCCCGAGTATGCATCTAAAAAGTTATCCTTTCTTCTCTGCCGTTGCGTCGACCAATTGATCGATTCTCGGCAGTGGGTAAGGGTACCTCAGGCAGGCCTTGTTGAGACTGGTAAAATCTATACACACTCTTAACTTCCCATTCTTCTTGGGAACCACCACTGGGTTTGACAACCATGCGGGGTACATCACCTCTCTTATATCCCCCGTCTCAAGTAGCTTATGTACTTCATTTATAATTGCCTCCTTATGCTCAATTGATATTCTTCTGCTCTTCTATGCAATTGGCTTGTACTCGGAGTTCACGCTTAGCCTGTGACATACCAATTTGGGGTCTAGCCCGGGCATGCCACTAGAGCCCCATGCGAATTTGTCTATATTCTTGAACAAGAACTCCTCCATCTCTTTTGATTCTTCCTTAGGAAGGTTTTCTCCTAAAAGGAAATAATACTCTTCGTCCATTCCCAGAATTCTCACCTTTCTCAGTTTTTCTATCACTTGCTCCTTTAATACGCTTTCTTCCTTGACAATTTTTTCTACCAGCTTCTTCAAGCTGACTAACTGTTTTCCTTAGGGCAGCCGTTATGTCCTCACAATGTCTGGAATCCACCTCACATACCCGAGTGACTTTGATCTCACCTTTTCCATTCGGGTACTTGACTTTTGGGTGCTAAGTTGATGGTATAGCTCTCATGGCGTGCAACCATGGTCACCCTAAAACTGTATTGTGCCCCGAGTTGTCGTTTACAACCAAAAACTCAACGGGTGCTGACACTGTTCCAGTTGTGACGTTAAGGACTATTAAAGTTACGTCGGTTGGCTGTAGGTCCTATAGGCTCAATTCCATCTTGTCAAATAGTTCATTATACATGATGTCACATGATGCTCCCTGGTCAACGAGGACTCTGCTGACCATGTCGATTCTGATTTTGGTGTGGAGGTTAATCGCATCGCTGTGGGGGTAAAAGACTCCTTCTTCGTCATGGTCGGAGAATGTGATGGGTTGGTGCTTTTGTTGCACGCATTTTCTCTTGGCTGAAGAGGACGTCTGGGATGCCTTCGCTACCTGGCAGAAATGAGCTAGATTCCTTTCTTGAGCCCATTCTCCTCATGCGGGTTTAGGTCACAACAAGTGGACAATATTGATCATTTTCCCGCTCCTGCTTCCAGATCCTTCTAGGTCCGGTTGCTTAACTTTGTTCATGCCGCCATTGATGAACTTATTTAGATAGCCTGCATCATTCCACTGGTTCATCTTCCATCAGAGATTTCTGCAGTTTTCTGTGAGGTGACCATGGTCCTCATGATACGCACTGAAAAGTTTGTTGTCTCTTTCGTTGGGTGGGGATAGAAATGGCCCCGACCTTGAGTACCAACTTTCTAGACCGACTCGACGTTTCTTTTGTATTGCTTTCTCTTCTGATTGGGTGGCCTGTTCGATGTTTGGTACGTCAGCTGATATGCTTTTTGGTCAGCTTCTGTAGGGCGCTCTTCCTTCCTCTGCTCTTTGGGTTTCCGGTATATGTTGTCCCTCTTAGCCGGTTCCATTGCTTTTCTGCTCTACCTGTGCTTTACTAAATGATTCCCTTCTTGGTAAGGTCCGGTTGAGGTTCCTCATTTCCTCATTCTTGTCTTTCAGATGCGTGCAACAGACAAGGAGTGCATCGGTAGTTGAAATTTTTTGCCAAAAAACTTCCTCCGTGCCAAGTGTCCATTTGGGATGGAGTTGACAAAGTTTTGGATTGCAATGTATACAATAGTCGTTGAGCAGCTCGTTTGGTAACATTGCCATTTTAAGAAGTGTCTCGATGGTGACCTTCTTCTTTCTATGAGCAACATATCGGTTGAAATAGGTCCTGAGCAGCTCAGTTCAGCTTCCTATAGAACTCCTCGGCAAGTTTTGATACCAAGTTAAAGCCTCTTAACCTAGACTGTTCTTGAAAAACTTTCACATTAAAGTGGAGTCATCGCTCCATAATTCCATCCTGGTCTTGTAATGTCTTAGATGGTCGATCGGGCAGCTTTTCCCGTCGTACAGCTTGAACTCTGGAATTATGAATCCTACCGGGTTTCTGTACCGTGTTATCTGCTCTGTACATGGTGTTTCCTGTTAGACCTCCCATACTTGCTAGAAGACTTCATCTTGCATTTGGTACTGTGGCGTGTATGCTCCATCGCCATAGCTCGTATGAATGGGGGAGTAGTAATCATGCATTCCCCCCGCTCTATTCTTGCCTTATCCCCCATTTCCCAAGTTTAGGCCGTATGGCTGTCCGGCTTGGGTTTCTTGGAATCTTGTCCCCCCTATGAACGGATGCGGTTGTGTTAGTGCCGGTGGCCGTTCCCTTGTTGAAACCTTCTTTGTTTATGCTGTCGTCCAGCTACCTCCATGGCTGCCATATAAGTGGTATCTTCCATGTGTTCGACCCTCGAGAATTATTTTTGATAGACGATTGGTTGGCCTGTCGGCATCCTTATTCCTGTAGCTGCCATGCGTGTCATGCAAGCTTCTAGCTGGGATTGAACTTGGACATGATAACTTTCATCGATCCTTGAAACCATTGCCATCTTCCTGTTGGTAGGACTATCGGTTGGAATTCCACTATAAATGGTGTGATTATTTGTGGTTGAACAATTGGTTGTCGGGCTGTTTGTTGCTCCTGTGTGTCTATAGGTGGCATTCTGTATTGGAATGCCACTGGGTTTCTCGGGCATTGATGGCTCTTCTTGTTTCCTCGACATAATTATCTTTTGATTGCAATTCCCTGACTTCTTCATCATTATATCGGAAATGAATGACCCTCCCCTGGTGTGAACTAGAATTGGCAGACATGGTCGGTAGCTGATGCCTGGAGTTCAGTCTTGTTGCATTCGTTTGCCTCCTTAGGTCGTCCATTTGTGTTTCGTTTAACTTGGGTGATATGTTGTACAGCTGTCGGATCCTCTCTTGATTTCTTCTTATCTTTCTTGCTACTGACGTGGATCGCTCTTCTTTAGAGTCCGATGGGTTTTCTCCTATAATCACGTATACCATTACTGGTTGTTCAGGGAGTTGCAAATGTTCGCTTGGAGGTTGGAAGTGGATGGTCGCTTTTTGGCGGTGAGAGCCCGTTATCTCTGTTAGCTAGTAGTGCGTCTAGCTTGTCGGAATGGATGCGTATTTCATTGTCGTTTGGGTTGAAGATATTGGATTCTCTGGTTTGCCTGTTTTCTTTGTTATTTGTTGTCGTTCCCACCTTTTCGGGATGGTTTTCTTCTAAAGTCGTTAAAATTTGATAAAGCATATACTTTGGTTGGTTAAGTCGTGCTTCTCAACAATAGGTATTTAAGAGATTAAAGATGACTATATAGATGAGCATATGTATTGTATTAATTATTAAATAGTTTATCGATTATAGATCACTCTGATTACAATATAATCTCATCTGTTTAATGTTCGGTATAATATATGTGTCTTCTTCTTCAGTATTAGTCTTCGAGTTTTGACTTGTAGTGAGATAAGTTTTGAAAAGTTTCTGTACTGATATGCCTTTTCAGCTAGGAAAATCAGATGAGATATTGTACTGCTATTTAACTTTATTTATAGGGGTACGTGCACCGCAGGATGTTGACATGTGGCGCTTTCATCTATTGATCATGTGCTTTTAGTTCAGTGGGCTTCTATCATTTGGAGTCAGTCCAATGGGTCATTGCCTTTACTCTTTTATGAAGGAAAAGACTATTATAGCCTTATGCTGAATGCGTTTCCCATATCTGGTGCGTTGGATACCCGCTTTAATTTTATGGGTCGGGTCGTTGCTGAATAACACTTATCGGGTATTATTTTCATGTCGTATCAGATATTTATGGTAAATGTGAATGAAATTTATTCATGTTAACTAATGATTAATATTTTATCGTCTTTATTTAGAGAAGGATTTACGGAAAATCAAATCATCATATCAATGATATACATTTATATTATATTTTTATATATATCAATGTTTAATTGAGGAAATTAATGAGTTCAAATTAATTCAATAAATATGGAAATTTTAAAAAGAAAATTGTAAAATTTATATCACTAAATTAATATGAAATGTTATTCAATGCCAAATTAGTATTTATATATTATCTTTCTAAATCAAATGATTTTTTACTTTACCATATGAGTTTTTGACAAATTTTCTTACAGAGCTTGCCATTTATGAGTTTTATTTTTCATAGCAAAAAAAAATGTTATAAAAAACGGGTCAAATGGGTCGGGTCGGGTCGAGTCAAATTGTTAAAAGGGCAAGTTTGTACATAGGTAGGGTCAGGTTGTGTTTTGAATGATCCGACCCAATTGTCATCCTTACGTGTGGGTATCGTAAGCAAGTCCCTACCTGCCATGTTTGTTAAAAAGTAAGGCTCAAATTAAGTAACTTCATCATTTTGCCATGTTCGTTATCGTATTGAGTTTTGAACTGAGTTTTTTTTTTTAATATTATTACTTTTGATACGACTTAAAGTAAATAAGGCTTATGTATGAGTGTTTTCCTATTTGTTTATTTGGCAACTCTTTTGTTCACACTTTTTCATATATCAAATATGTTCAAAAAATCTTTAGTTTTTTTTCTCTGTAATTTGTATGTTCGTGCTTTGGAGAAAGAGTTCTTGTCACGAACATTTGATGTTGTCCGGGATTTTAAAATTTTAACCGTTCTTGAGCAATTCATGGTAGAGTAATCCCACGCCACATGAATGATATATGAACAACACTAATATCGATGACCTGTTTTTTTTAATAAAAAAGGTGATTTGTTCCACCACTTAATTTTTCCCTGTCTTTTCAAACAGGTGTAATTCATTTAGGAGGCGTTTTCTTCTGATATAACAGTAAAAGAAAACTTGTACTGAACTACTGATTGGGGAATGTCAGATAGCATATTTAAAATTTTGAGTTCGAACGTAAACTGAATACGAATGTTCACAAGAAAACCATTACGTACGTTTGACTTTCACCTTTAGTTTGGCCAAAGAATGATAAAGGAGTTCAAACATGAATCGAATGCAAATGTTCACGGGAAACTATTATGTATCACTTTTACTTTTTAGCCGAGGAATAACAGTTCTTACCTTCCGGCTTCCTGTCTTCCACTGATAATGACTTTTCGTTAAACAGTAATTTTAATATTTACAAGCCTTTATAAAAACATTGGCTTATCTAATTCACTTCAGACTTTATAGTGCGCCACAATGTAGTAATGCGCATATTTAACTTACAATTATGTATAAGGACGCTTTAGAGCATCTTATACAAACTACCTGTTAATGTGGCCTCAAAACTAGTCTACTTACAAGGTGATAAAAAGGAAAAAAGTTCTAAAAAGAAAATGAATACCTAATTTTCGATAGTGAGTCGACAAAAAAAAAAATCAATTTGTAAAGTAGCTGTGACTAAATTTTAGAAACAACTATGTTGCTACAATTTAGTAAAATTTTGCAACACTAACTTTACAAACAGTTTTAAAAAGTTGATACCCTAATTTGTATATTTCATACCATTATTCTAAAAGTTCATACCCTTATTTCAAAAGTCCATACCCTAATTTGTATTTTTCATACACTTATTCTAAAAGTTCATACCCTTATTTTAAAATTTCATAGCCTAATTTGTATTTTTCATACCCTTATTACAAAACTTCATACCCATATTTCAAAAGTTCATATACTGATTCGTAGAGTCCACCCTTATTTTCAAAGTTGATACCCCAATTTACATAATTTATATCCTTACTTACATAATTCATATACATAATTTTCAACTCCATACCCTTAATTCACGTAATTTATACACTTATTTTTCAATATTATACACTAATTAACAAATCCAACTCTTACCCGTCCTTCGATCTGAACTACTACATCGTCATCGTGGACCTCTCCTTCGACGACCATATCTCCGTATCTCCGTCGTAGAGAGAAAGATCGGAGAGAGAGCGAGGAAAAGAAAAAAATCGGAAAAATAAAAAGAGGATGATGAGAGAGATCGGAAAGAGAGAGTAAGGATGAGAGATCGAAGAGAGTAAGAAGAAAGAGGAGAGATATCGGAGTGAGAGAGAAGGAGGAGAGACAGATTGAAGAGAGGATGAGAGGAGGAGAGAGTGAGGAAATAGATTGAGAGAGATGAATAATTTTTTTGTTTTTTATTAATTATTAAGAGAATGTATGTTTTTGATAATTTAATTTTTGAGGATATATTTTTGTTAATATAATAGATGTAAAATATGTTTATGTTAATTGCGCCTACAAATTAATACATAACAAATCACCTAAATAACTATATATTGTACCGTTTGTTGTTAGACTTTCTAAAATTGTCTTATTTTTATACAATCAAAGTTAGTAGGCATGTACCAATAAAATATTTTCCATTAACATATTTAATAACGGATCAATTTATAATTTCTCTTATTAATTAAATTATTCACTAATGATTTTATGCTTAGACCAAAATAATTGTTAAGAAAGTTACGCATATTTTTGGTTTCTTCAAGGATGTATTAAAAAAATAGAATTTTAAAGGAATAACTTTTCGTCTATGATACAAACATGCTCATTAGTATAACGTTCAAGCATAAATTAACAAAACATACTACTTTTGAAACTAAATTAATAAAAACATATCCAAAAGTTCATACCATAATTTATATATTTCATACACTTATTTCAAAAGTTCATACCCTAATTTTTATTTTTCATACCCTTATTCCAAAAGTTCATACACTTATTTCAAAATTTCATACCTTAATTTGTATTTTTCATACCCTTATTCCAAAAGTTCATACCCATATTTCAAAAATTCATATCCTGATTCGTAAAATTCACCCTTATTTTCAAAGTTCATACCCCAATTTACATAATTCATATACATAATTTTCAACTCCATACCCTTAATTCACATAATTCATACACTTATTTTTCAACATTATACACTAATTAACCAATTCAACTCTGACCCGTTCTCCGATCTCGAACTACCACATCGCCGTTGTGAACCTCTCCTTCGACATCAATCTCGAGTTTTTGACCTCACTCTATACCCTCGCCGTCCATTCCAACAGATGTGTCCGTCTCAATGTTCACTTAAGAGAGAGATCGGAGAGAAAGCGAGGAAAAGAAAAAAATGAGGAGAGAGATCGGAAAGAGATATGAAGGATGAGAAATCAGAGAGAGTGAGAAGGAGGAGGAGAGAGATCGGAGGGAGAGTGCAGGAGGAGAGAGAGGGTGAGAGGAGGAGAGAGTAAAAGGAGCAGAGAGTGAGAAAACAGATTGGGAGGATAAATCGGATTTTTTTTATTTATTAATTATTAATTGAATATATGTTTTTGATAATTTATCGTTTGAGAGTATGTTTTTGTTAATGTGAGCAATCTCCTTTAAAAAAAACTCTAATCTAGGAGCCGGCCCTAGCCCTAGAGAGAGAGAGAGAGAGACGACTAGGGTGAAAAGCCCTAGCCACAGGTAAGATGACCGCTATTCAACCACCTGACCCCAACCAAACCCTCCCCCCGGATCCACCCACATCTAAATCTTTCGCATCTATTTTAAAAACCCAAAATGTGACACCTAAAGTTCCAATTAAAGAAATTGAATCTTTTGAAGGAGAACCAATGATTCATTATACAATCGAATATCTAAATACTCTTTCAGAGCCTTTCAAATATACTATTGTAGGAAAATTATCACACGGTAAGCCTCATATAGATATCATTCGTAAAACGTTTAGTTCTATGGATTTGAAAGCTAACTATCATATTGGAGTCATTGACTCAAAACACATCCTAATTCGCTGCTATTATGAAGAAGACTTTCTACGAATTTGGATCCACAAAGTTTGGTATATTGATAATTGCCCTATGAGAACTTTTAAATGGTCTTATGATTTTAGTTCAGAAATTGAATCCCCGGTTACTCCTGTTTGGATCTCCCTTTCTAAACTCCATATTCATCTTTCCAATAAAAGTAGTATTTTTAGTATTGCTTCAGCTTTTGGAAAACCCCTAAAAGTAGATGAACCAACAACGAATCTGACTAGACCAGGTCTAGCACGAATCTGTATTGAAATTGACCTAAGGAAAATTCTTATTAAAAGAGTTAGAATAAACTATGGCGAAAGTGAAGGTTTCTGGCAATACTGCAAATATGAAGATATTCCTAATTACTGCTCTCAATGCCTTAAAATAGGTCATTCTATTGAGACTTGTAAGTTTACCAATCTAGGGAAAGAAGAAGGCAGCAAAGAAGAGAATAATAATAAAAAGAAAGAAATTGTAAAGGGTAGAGAAGAAGGTAATAAAGAAAGCTACGAAAAGCAAGCAAAAAAAAAGAATATAAAGGCCAATTATTACAAAAACCAAGAGAAAATAAGTACAAAAGAATGGGTTACAAAAAGCTTTAATAATGAATTATCTAGGAATGATGAAGAAGCAGCTGCTAAGGCATCAGCTGCAGAAAATCCTGAAAACAACAATATAATTGTATCAATGGAGGAAGACAAAGGTGAAGAAAGTAATTTTAATACTGAAATGGTTCTATTCACTGGTGAATCACCAGTTCTCAGATCTTTAAATATTACTCCACAATATGATGATAATGTGACAATGAGAGATTCTAGCCTCATTGATGCTCCAGACATATCTAAAGATCTTAGAATTGATCTGGGTCTATCTCTTAGAGAAATTACCAGTATTTTAGAAGAAGGAGAATGGAAAACTCCAAAAACTAAAAGAAAATTGGGTAAACTTCCAACTGTTATTGGTAAAGATGCTATGGTTCTTAGATCCTCTAGTGTAGGGGTTAAAAGGAGTTTTAAATGATTAATACACTCTTTTGGAATATTATAGGAGTGGGTACCAAATCTACCACTAGGCGTATTCAAAAGTTATGTAAATTACATCAAATTATGTTTTTAGTTTGCTTGGAACCAAAGAAAAACAAAGATAAAGTGGAGTTCTACAGAAGGAAGTTTGGGTTTGATGAGGTTCTCGTACATGAAGATAATAAAATCTGGGTCTTTTATATGCAAGAGATTAATATTTATATTATTAATCAAATGAATCAAGCTATAACTTTGGCAGTTTCTATTGATTATTTGGGTTTACAGTTACAGATTTTAGTGGTTTATGTCAAGTGTTCAGCAGCTGATACAGAAATTCTTTGGAGATTCTTAGAAAATTCTTATACTAATAAACCTTGGTTGATTGGAGGGGATTTTAACACTGTTTCATCTGAAGAAGATAAAATTGGGGGTTTGCCTATCAATATTAATTCAGCTAATGATTATTTGTCTTGTATAAACAATATGGGTGTCTCTGAAGCTATTTATAGTGGCTCTAAATATACTTGGTGGAATAAGCGTAATGGGGTGGATGCTATTTTTGAAAGAATAGATAAAATCCTATTTAATCAAGAATTTGACAATTTATTTTGCAACATTTATCTTGATCATTTGTGCAAAGCTACTTCAGACCACAGTCCTTTATTGTTAAAATTACAGTTGGTTCAAGTCAACAGCCCTAGAAGGTTCATATTTCAAAATTTCTGGGTAGATCATGAAGGTTTTCATGATATAGTGAAAGATGTCTGGGTTCCTAGTTCTAATTCTAATGCTTTGGAAAATCTTGCTTCAAACTTAAAAGCAACTAGAAAGAAATTGAAAGAGTGGAATTATAATACCTTTGGGAATATTTTTCAAGAAATCACAAAAGCTGAAGACAATCTCTTGATAGCAGAGCAAAAGTTTGAAATGAATCCATCACCTGCCAGCAGAATGGAGCTCAATAAGGAGGAAGCTACTCTAAAAGCTAAACTCAGTATAGAAGAGAAATATTGGGCCCAAAAGGCTAATCTGAAATGGGCTTTACAAGGGGATGCTAACACAAAATTCTATCACAGTATAGTAAAGAAAAGAAGAATTAAGTGTGCTATTGGTGAAATAGAAAAACAAGATGATACTTGTATCAGAGACCCAGTGGACATTAAAAGGAAGGCTATTGTTTATTTTCAAAGCCTATTAGCAGCTGAACATTCTCAGTGTTATGAATATACTAGCTTAAACAAAATCCCTAAAATAATTACTGATGAGATTAATAATCTCTTGGACAAAGACCCATCTATAGAAGAGGTAAAAGAAGCTGTGTTTGATCTTAGTAAATCTAGTACACCAGGTATAGATGGTTTTACAGGCCAGTTTTTTGTTTCATGCTGTGATTTAATTGTAGAAGATGTTATTAAAGCTATTAATCTTTTTTTCATGGCCAATCTACTACCTAGATCTCTTTCTACTACTGTTATTGCTCTTATTCCTAAGAAGTTAAAAGCAAAGAAGTTTGCTGAATTTAGACCTATTAGCCTATGTACTTTCTGCAGTAAGATGATCTCTAAAATTATGGCTTCTAGATTTTCCAATGTACTGCCTAATATTATTTCTGAAAATAAAAGTGGATTTGTTAAATCTAGAGACATTGTGGACAATATTCACCTTGCTCAAGAGTTTATTTCAACTCTCAGTAAAAAGGCTAGTGGTAAAAATATAGCCATAAAGCTAGATATGAAAAAGGCCTATGACAGAATATCCTGGCATTTTCTTATTTCTACACTAAGGAAAATGGGTATTTCTGAGAATGTTATAGACCTAGTATGGAGGATTATTTCTGGAAATCAAACTTGTATTTTGGTGAATGGCAATCCTACTGAACTTTTTACTCCCAGAAATGGTCTTAGACAGGGGGATCCTCTATCCTCTAGTCTTTTTATAATTTGTTCTGAAGTTTTAAGCAGGAATTTAAATAATTTTATTGTCAACAAAAGATGGTCAGCATTCAAAACTCCTATTGGAAGTCCTATTATCACTCACCTTGCTTTTGCTGATGACCTGATTATCTTTAGTTCAGCAGATCTTCATTCCATCAGAAGATAAGCAACACACTACAATGTTACAACAAAGATTCTGGTCAAGAAATCAGTTTAGACAAAAGCTCTGTCTATTTCTCAAAAAGTCTCAGTGCAATACAAAAAGGAAATATCTGCAAAGAACTAAATATCACAAGTAAGAAAGCTCCTTTCTCTTACCTTGGCTGCAAATGATATTCTGGGCATAAAAAGTGTATACTTTTTCATGAACTAATCCTAAAAGTTAGAAGTAAACTGTCTACTTGGAAGGGTAACTGGCTAAATTTGGATGGAAAATTAATATTGATCAGCCATGTTCTTCAATCTATACCTATTTATACATTGGCAGCTATGAATCCCCCTCTACAAGTGATTAAAAGAATAGACCAATTATTGTCAAACTTTTTATGGGGAAATAAAAATGGTAAAAATAAGTATCATTGGGTTAGATGGAGAAAAGTTTGTACCCCTATGAAAGAAGGGGGTTTGAATGTTAAAAGTTTCCATGACATATCAAAAGCTTTTGCTATGAAACTTTGGTGGAATTTCAAAACAAAAGATTCTTTGTGGACCAAATTCATGAAAGCTAAATACTGTAGAAATAAGCAAGAAGAGGACATTCCTATTAGAAGAGGAACTAATAGTTGGTGCAGAATGCTTCAAGCTAGAGAATTGACAGAGAGTAATACTACTCTAGTTGGGGTAAAACCTATATGGAAACTTACTAATCTTGAGAATTTTACTATAAATTCAGCTTGGGAAATTTCTAGAGAGATAGGTACAGAAAGCTGGAGAAGTACATTTATTTGGAATAGAATGGTACCTTTAAAGGTCTCTTGCTTTATGTGGAAATTATTTAACAAAGTTGTATCCATGGACTGCAACCTGCATAAATTTGGCATTAGTATGGCTTCTATGTGTGGCTGTTGAAAAACTTCAGAAGAAACATTTGACCATCATTTTAATAATGGTATAGTTGCAAATGAAGTCTAGAACTATTTTGAAAGAAAATGGGGTATATTTATTCAGAATAATTCTTTATATGGAAGAATTAACACTTGGTAGTCTTATATCATTAAGAAAAAGAATTTCTCTGAAAAAAAGATTTGTCAGGTTCTACCTTCTATCATTGTTTGGAATATTTGGAAATCCAGATGTTCATATAAATTTGAGAATATCAAAATGAGATCAAGCAATATTATTCGATATTCTGAAGAGTTGATTATTCAGTCTGGTTATAAAGAGAAAGACTTCTCTTTTTCTAACTACAGTGGTAAAAAGAATAATAAAAAAGTCACCATTATTAAGTGGCTTCATCCTCCAACTGGGTATATGAAACTTAATATAGATGGTTGTTTCAAACAATCAGAGGTCCTTAATGGTATTGGGGGTTTAATTAGAGATGAAAAGGGTACTTTTATCAGAGGATTTTCTAGGGCTATCTACAGCAATTCAGTTCTTTATTCTGAGTTCAAAGCTTTATTCTATGGTCTACAAATCTCTCCAAAAAAACTATTAATTATTGAGAGTGATTCACTTCAATTAATTAATATTGTAGAAGGTAAACAAAAATGTCGATGGAAAGTTTTAGATCTATTTAATCGTATCAAAGATCATTTAAAGGATGGAGAATACCTGTTCAAGCATGTGGCGCGAGAAGGTAACAAAGTTGCTGATCTCCTTGCAAATTGGGAGAGTAATATCATTTCTTCTTGTCTGGATGACTTTCCTCAGCTATTGAAAGGGATTATTTTTACAGAAGCAAAAGGTCTTTCTAATCTAAGGTTTAGATGAAGATGGAGAGCGGTGGACAGATGAGAGTTTATCTCTCTTAGGGTTTTTTCTCAGGAGAAATGAAGAGGTGGAAGATGACAGATGTTATTACATCTATTCTCAGTTTCAGTCCCTCAAGTTTCATTCGCCAGTCTATTGAATCCAGACTTAGCAGTTTCTGGAATCTAAGCTTTATTTATTTCAAATTGGTTGTAATAGTTTGCTATGATTTCTTTTTGGGCCACGAAGTTTGTAAATCTATCTGTAATAACTCTTGTTTTCTTACTGTGGGGTTTTTTCCCCCGGTTTTTCATTAATAAAATATGGGTTCACCCACTAATTTTTTTTTTTAAAAAGAGTATGTTTTTGTTAATATAATAGGTGTTGAGTATGTTTATGTTAATTGGTTCTAATTTGTATGATAGAATTATAAATATGTATTTAGGTTAAATTTCATGTCTTAAACGACAAAAAGAAATATAAACTAAACAAAGGAAATTAATTAGGCATAACATAATTGTGATTGTATTCAGAAGGGAAAAGAAAAAAAAATTCTTACAAGAAAAAAATTTGTTCCTGAGTATCGAAGTTGGGCCGCAAGATGGGAAAGGTAAGGTTATTACCATTTGGACAAAAGACACTTTTCTTGAATATTTTACGACCAGCGGGAACACATGTCCCCACTGTAAACTTCAGTGAAATTCCTATCCGCTGTTCTAGTTGCAGTTTTGCAGTTAGGTTCCAAGTGATGTTGCAACCACAGTTGGAACCAAGTATTTTGATGGACAGAACAGTATAGTTAAATGTACTTGAATTAAATCACACGCACATTTAACAACGGAGTTCACCCAACTGGGCTACGTCTCCGGGGCACTTACCCAGATTATGATATTATAAAAAGTTTACAATATAGGATTCAAGTCTTAATGAAAAACTCTTAGACTCCCTCTAGGTTTTTCTGCCTATCTCTATATTGCTCCTACTTTATAACTATCACTTAAAAATCAATGGCATCCCACCATTGTTTTCTTTTTAAAGCTCACTGTGTATTCTCTCAAGAATGAGTTCTTTATAATTTAGAACACACACTTTTTGCAAGCTAAGTTATCAACTATTTATACAAGTAAAAACAATCTTCTTTCTTCAAGATCTTGATGATTGGTTTTGACTCTTTTTTATTGGCTTCAATATTTCCATATATCACGATATACTTCAGCGTAGGATTGACCTCAATCTTTATAAAATAGTACCTGTTAATAACTAGCTTGGAAATAGGAGTTAGTCTTTTCCTACAACAAGGAAACATATTAGATAGTATGTTTTCGAGATAAAATCTTTCCAAATATATATATGAACCATTAACTCCATATTTCATTCAATCTTAAACGTATCATACTGATTTTGATAAAGAACAAAGATTGAAACAAGTGATAAAGATTTGCATAAGAATAGAGATATAGATTGCCTAGTTTAAACAATATCTTTAAAAACTAATCTCCTTATAACTTTTAGGAAACATCTTTCTTATCACTTTTAATATTCTCAATAGATAGAAACTAAAGTCTTTAAGAACATATGAGAATATTTCCTGCATACTTTAAAACAACTAATCATCATTTAAAGAATAGTAATGCAGAATAAAAGAACTAAACAGAATCCTGCAGAACAGCAGGTTGGAACTGTCATTGCAACTGAGGTTGCAACCCTACTTGAAACCAATAGACTGTTTCAATTCTTAACAATCAACTAGAGTTATTTAGTTCAAACCAATAGACAATAAATCGTATAAGGTCCAGAAATCTGGTCCTAACAATCTCCCCATTTGTCATTGGTTTTGACAAATAACCTACGTTTATAACTAGACACACTTCACCTGCAATTTTGTTAGCAAACACAACTTTTAAACTATGTAATTTTTTCAATGCTTTTGTGTCACTTATTAGAGCTCCCCCTGCAAGTTAGAATAGCAAGCATCATTTAAGCATAGATAGATATCCATTCACCAAAGTTTCAGAACATATTCAAATTCAAAAACCAACAGAATTTAGAAATAAACTGCAGAAAACATAAGGCCAAAAATACTGGCACAAAATAGTCTGAACACATAATTCGCAGATATAGAATTTTGAAATTGAAACATAAACATAAATGAACACATAAACTTCTTTTCTCCCCCTATTTGCCAGAAACCAGACAAAGCTAGTAAAGAGGTCTTGTGTAGTGAGGAGCTCTTTCCCTTAGAGGAGGATCTCTGACTATCTCTTCTTCTTCTTCTTCTTCTTCTTCACTGCTAAGTGAGTAGCCATTATCACTGTCACCATTATCTTCACTTTCTGTGAGATTCTCCAGTAGCTTCTTGATCTCATAGTCATCTGTATCTAGCTCAACCCTTTTTTCTTGATTTGAAGCCAGTTTTTGTAGCAGATACCACCTCACACCTTTCTTCTCAGAAGGAGCACTTGTTGTCTCCTTTTCTTTTCCTTTTTCACCATTGATGTCATTCACATGACCTTTCTTCAGAAGTTTTGCAGAAATGTACAAGGCAGAAGGACAATTGGTGGACTTTTCAGAGGTGATTCTGATTGGATGGGTGGCACATATAGGTATAATTTGAGACAGAATTATCCCAGTGATTAAGCAAGGAAAGGGTAGCAGAATGGAGAGTGATTTAACATCACTGAAATCTCTGATGAGATTAAACACATGATTACCAAAGTTGATTGGTAACTTTGACATGATTTTATACATAAAGACTGCCATATCTTTGTTCACTCTAGAGGGTTGTTTAGTAGGAGTCCAATTAAACCTAGCAATTTTATGAAGCACAGCAGCACACAGAGTGAGTGAGGAAGTTTTAATGGAAGTACCATCAAACCTGTTATTCTTTCCTGTAAGGACAAGAGCTACAACTTCCATGTCATAATCACTATTGCTCTCAGAAGGGTTAGGAGAACTTAGAAAATCATTGATTATCTTAGGAGTAAAATCTAAAGTGAGACCCGTCACAAATACTCTGCCATAGGCTGGATCACCCTCAGTAAAGACACTAGGACTTAGATTGGCATAAAATTCCTTAACAACTTCAGGAAAATAGGAGTCAGGATAGCAAATTGTTCTATCCAAACCAACATCAGTTAACAACTTCTCAATATGCACCTGAATGTGCTGATAGCTAGCTAAATTCAATTTTCTTTCAGAATGAATCTCCCTATCAGCAAGAGACCTGAACCTTTTAGACATATTCTTATTCCAGAATCTAGGATCAACCTCATTAAATAGAGAATCAAAAGAAAAATTAACAGTGATAGGATCATTCTGTAGGTTTTTTCTAGCACGTTTCTTAGACCAATGTTTCTTTGAAGAAGAAGACTCACTTACCTTGGCCTTAGAGCCTGTACTGGTTGTAGATTGATTTAAGAAATCTCTAAGAGTGCTATCATCTTCATAATTGAGATTGGATTTAGGAGAATTGGAAGACATGGTTTCAACCTTGGTTGCAACTAGACTTGGAACTACGCAGTGGGTTTTACAGAGAACCTAGGGTTTTTAATAGAAAGAGAGAGAGAGTAATTCTGATTTTGTTACTGATTTGGGATAGTAAAAGAAATTAGTATAAATACCAATTAATCCCAAATCTTTTTACAATTAGAAAAGGATACACTCAAATCAATTTCGAAACAGATTTAGCTAAAAAATAGGAAGTTTCTTTGCACCAGAAATTTAAAATTTGAAACTCAAAGAAATCATGAAGGATACTGTTTTTAGTAGAATAAATCCAGCAAATAATTTAGATATACATTCCAAAAGTAAAAATATTTATCCAAATTTTCGAATTCCAAGTAGTTGAAGTTTTGAAGGAAATTTGACTTGTTTCAAGAAAAAAAAATACAGTTATAAGATATAGAACATTGAAAAGCAAGAATCTAGCCATTTACTCAAGAAGATATATTTATCATTGAATAACTTTAATAAGAATTAAATCTTAGGAGCTTATATTGAGCAAATCCATTTTTTTCTCTACACAAAAACTAAATTAATGACCTCAGCAAGAAAAGAGTATAAGTGATGTCAAAAATAACAAGACTTTGTCTTGGCTTTTTCATTAGATTTTATCACCATGATTAGTATGATAGACATCATGACAGTCATTAGGCAAACACTGATCTGTTATGTATTTTGAGAACGTGGTTTCAACTAGGGTTGCAACTGAGATTGCAACCAGCTTAACAAAAATTGCACTTTGTGCTTGCAACTCTATTACCAGAGAGGTTTTAAGACAAGTTACCTCACATCTGTTGTTTGAGACACCAATTAGCTGCTTTTTCAAGAAAAAAACTTCAAAGCTCAATCAAGACTTACCTTAGAAATAAAATGTATTAAAGGTACTCAAAACAGACACACATAGCAAGAGTATTCAATTAGATTTATAGTGATATACCCCTATATCACTTCTTAATGATTCAAACTTGTTTGTATCAAGGGTTTAGTGAAGATATCTACTAATTGTCTTTCAGTTGAAACATGTTCTAAAATTAAACTTTTCTCTTCAACAAGTTCTCTGATAAAATGGTGTCTTAGATCAATGTGTTTAGTTCTGGAATGTTGAACTGGATTCTTTGCCAAATCTATAGCACTTTTATTATCACAAAACAAAGTTAACACTTCTTGTTTAATATTATAATCATTTAACATTTGTTTCATCCAAATAAGTTGAGTGCATCCACTTCCAGCTGCAATATATTCTACCTTAGCAGTAGATAAAGAAATGCAGTTTTACTTTTTACTAAACCATGAAACAAGGTTATTCCCAAAATAAAAACAACCACCAGAAGTGCTTTTTCTATCATCTATATTACCAGCCCAATCTGCATCACAGTAACCAATAAGAAAATGATTTGTGTCTTTAGAATACCATAGACCTAGGTGAATGGTGCCTTTTACATATCTTAAAATCCTTTTGACAGCTAGAAGATGTGATTCTAAAGGGTTTGCCTGATACCTGGCACAAACTCCTACACTTAGGCAAATATCTGGTCTACTAGCAGTTAAATAAAGAAGACTTCCAATCATGGATCTGTAAAGACTAGGACAGACACTCTTACCTTTATCATTTTTGGACATTTTTAGAGTAGTACTCATAGGAGTTCTTTTCTCTTTACTATCAATTAAGCCAAATTTCTTGACAAGGTTGTCATCATACTTACTTTGGCATAAAAAAATGCCTTTTCCATTTTTTTTAACTTGCAATCCTATGAAGTAAGTTAATTCTCCTCCACCACTCATTTCAAATTCATTCTTCATATCAGAAATAAATTCAGCAATTCTATTTTCAGAAGTGGAACCAAACATAATGTCATCAACATAAATTTGAGCAATGATGATATCCTTTGTAGTTTTCTTAGTGAACAGAGTTTTATCAACTCCCCCTCTGTTGAAACCTTTTTCAATTAAGAACTTGGTTAACCTATCAAACCAAGCTCTAGGAGCTTGCTTTAACCCATACAAAGCCTTTTTCAGTAAATAAACATGTTCAGGGAATTTTGGATCTTCAAATCCCTTAGGTTGACAAACATAAACTTCTTCATTAATCACACCATTAAGAAAAACACTCTTAATGTCAAGTTGAAACAATTTAAAATCATACAGACATGCAAGAGAGAGTAGCATTCTAATAGATTCAATTCTAGCTACAGGAGCAAAGGTTTCATCAAAGTCAATTCCCTCAATTTGTGTATAACCCTGAGCTACCAACCTGACTTTATTCCTAAAAATGACTCCATCTTCATTACTTTTATTCCTAAAAATCCATTTAATCCCTATAACATTTTTATTAGAAGGTCTGGGTACTACAGTCCATACATCATTCCTCTCAAATTGAGACAGTTCATCTTGCATAGATAAAATCCATTCACTATCTTCCAAAGCTTCTTTTATATTCTTAGGTTCTAACTGAGAAATATAACAAGCAAAGTGGACAGCATTATTTCTTTTACCTCTGTTTTTCATACCTGAAGTGACTTCGCCTATTACATTGTCAAGAGAATGATTTTTCTGAGTCCTTACATAGCGAGGTTTGCTAGTAGTTTGAATAGAAGATCATTCTTCTTCATCTTCAGACTCTGTTGTATTATGGGTTTCAACCTCGGTTTCAATCTCAGTTGCAACTGGACTTCCAACCACTATTGGACTGTCTGTTTGTTGAATTTCTCCTGTCTCTTTTTCTGTAATTCCAGACTCTTCATCATCACCTGTAATCTCATCAACATCTTTTAAGTCATCAAATATCACATTATATGATTCCATGACACAATTTGTTCTCAGATTAAAAACTCTAAAAGCTCTACTATTTTGAGCATAACCAAGAAATATCCCTTTGTCACTTTTAGAATCAAATTTACCAAGATGCTCTCTATCTTAAAGAATGTAACAAACACACCCAAATACTTGAAAGTACTTGACATTAGGTTTTCTACCTTTCCATATTTCATAAGCAGTCATGGTAGTACCTGTTGTAATATACACCCTATTAACAATATGACATGCAGTGTTAACAGCTTCAGCCCAAAATCTTTTGGCAAGTTTCTTAGAATTAAGCATGACTCTAGCCATTTCTTTAATAGTTCTATTCTTTTTTTCAACTATGGCATTTTGCTGTGGAGTCTTTGGTGCAGAGAACTCATGACTTATACCTAAGGAGTTGTAAAACTCTCTAAACTTACTGTTTTCAAATTCAGTTCCATGATCACTTCTGACCCTAACAATTTTACCAATGGTGGAACCTTTTTCAATTTTCAGTTTTAAGCACAGAGTTTTAAAGAGTTCAAAAGTTTCAGATTTATCCCTTAAAAACACTACCCAAGAGTATCTAGAGAAATCATCTACAACTACCAAAATATACTTCTTACCACCAATACTTGCAGTTTGCATAGGACCCATTAAGTCAATATGAAGAAGTTCTAGGACTCTCTTAGTGTATATTTGACTTGTACTCTTGTGAATACTCTTTGTTTGTTTACCTATTGCACAATCACCACAAACACCTTGGCTTTTAGAACTAAGTTTGGGAATACCTCTTATCAATTCTTCTTTAACAAGCTTATTCAAGGTTTTATAGTTCACATGACCAAACCTTTTATGCCAAATATCAACATTGTTAGTAATAGCTTGATTGCACCTATTCTGAGGCAATTCTTTTTCAGCTTTTTCAAAAACATAGCAGCTATTTGCTGATCTAACTCCTGTCATGACCAAATCATTATTAAGATCGGTAATTAGACACTTATCTTTGTTAAACTTAACAATCATCTTGTTGTCACACAGTTGACTAATGCTGATAAGATTGGCTTTTAGACCATCTACAAGAAATACATCATTAATATCAGGCATTCCAGGTTTGTTTAAGGTTCCTTTTCCATTTTACCTATATCTCCACCTCCAAACACAACAGTGTTTCCTGTAAGATTAATGAAATTTTTTAAAGAGCTTGCAGTACCTGTCATGTGCTTAGAACAACCACTGTCAAAATACCAATCATTTGAAGTAACAGCATTTAAAGAAGTAATAACAGCTTTATTATTGGGAATTAATGTAGATTTTCTTTTAACTTTCCAGACCCAGTTCATCTTTTGATAGCAAGAGGCCAACCAGTTTTTCTGAGAAATATACTTCCTGTTCCTTTTTAAATAACACTGGATTTCTGAGTGACCAGGTCTTTTACAAAAGTTACACAGTTTTAACCTAGAAGTAGATTTATCATCAAAGCTATTCAGTTTTTTCTTGGTTGCAACTTTACTTCTAACCTTATTGTCAAAAACATGAGTTTCATCTTTAACAAGAGCTTTAACAAAGGTAGTCTTTCCAGTTTTTTCATAACCATAGTAACCTAAACCACTGTTATCTTTAGAGCCCCTAGAATAGGACAGCATGTCATCTAACTTTTCTGAAACAGAAACATTCAGCAGTTTTATTTTCTTCTTGGTTTCAGTTAGCTCAACCAGTTGTGTGTTGAGTTGCTCAGTGAGATTTTTAACCTCATCCTTTAGATTAGTATTAAGTTTGTTTATGATAAGGGATTGCTTACTCAGACATTGATATTTTTCATAAAGGACAAGATACTGCTGAGTAATATTATCATCAGAGGTTTCTTCCTCATCACTGTTGTAGGTTTTAAGAGCAGTTGTAACTATGGTTGAAACAGACTCACAATCACTTTCATACACAGGTTCTTTTTCAGTGATTCTTCCCATAAAATTAACAAAGTTAGGTCCATTCTCTTCATCACTGTTGCTCTCAGATTCAGATTCAGATTCTGACTTAAATTGATTATCCCTTTTCTGAAAGTTTTTGAATGTTCTAGTATCATCCTGTTTTTTCTTATAAAACTTTTTATAAACCTTTTTAGCAAAGAAGGCCAGCTGTTCTTCATCACTCATTTTCTCACAGACCTTAGGTTCAGATTTCTTAGCCTGAAAGGCTATTCCTTTTTCTGGTCTCTTTTGTTTGAAGAATTTTAGCTCATAAGTGCTTAAATTTCCTATAAGTTCTTTAAGTTTTAGATTATCTAAGTCTGTTGATTCCTCAATAGCAGTAACCTTAATTTCAAACCTTTCTGAAAGTGACCTTAGAGTTTTCTTAACAAGTTTAGCATCACTGTATTTTTCACCTAAGGTTCCAGCTTGATGGGCAATGTGACAAATTCTACCATTAAACTGTTCAATGGTTTCATCTTCCTCCATTCTTAAATTTTCAAATTGAGTGGTTAATTGTTGGAGTTTAAAAGCTTTTACTTTAACAGTTCATTTAAAGGTTACTTGTAAAATATCCCATGCCTCTTTGACAGTTTCACAATGAGAGATATACCTGAACACACTGAGAGTTACACCAGCAAAGATCAAGTTTATTGCTGTTGAGTTTGCACTTGATCTTCTGTCTTCATCAACAGACCATCTGTCTTCAGGTACATAGACCAGTTCACCTTCACTATCAGTAGCAGTTGGAACCTCCCAACCATACAACACAGTTTTCCATGCTTATTCATTTTGTTGTTTAATGAAAGATCTCATTCTGATTTTCCATACTCCATAATTGACTCCTCCTTCAAGCAATGGTGGTTTGTTGAACACGTTTCCTTCCATCATTAAGTCCATCTTTACCAGAACACAGGATCCACAGTAAGTAAGATCTAGTGTGAAGCTCTGATACCAATTGAAATTCCTATCCGCTGTTCTAGTTGCAGTTTTGCAGTTAGGTTCCAAGTGATGTTGCAACCACAGTTGGAACCAAGTATTTTGATGGACAGAACAATATAGTTAAATGTACTTGAATTAAATCACACGCACATTTAACAACGGAGTTCACCCAACTGGGCTACGTCTCCGGGGCACTTACCCAGATTATGATATTATAAAAAGCTTACAATATAGGATTCAAGTCTTAATGAAAAACTCTTAGACTCCCTCTAGGTTTTTCTGCCTATCTCTATATTGCTCCTACTTTATAACTATCACTTAAAAATCAATGGCATCCCACCATTGTTTTCTTTTTAAAGCTCACTGTGTATTCTCTCAAGAATGAGTTCTTTATAATTTAGAACACACACTTTTTGCAAGCTAAGTTATCAACTATTTATACAAGTAAAAACAATCTTCTTTCTTCAAGATCTTGATGATTGGTTTTGACTCTTTTTTATTGGCTTCAATATTTCCATATATCACGATATACTTCAGCGTAGGATTGACCTCAATCTTTATAAAATAGTACCTGTTAATAACTAGCTTGGAAATAGGAGTTAGTCTTTTCCTACAACAAGGAAACATATTAGATAGTATGTTTTCGAGATAAAATCTTTCCAAATATATATATGAACCATTAACTCCATATTTCATTCAATCTTAAACGTATCATACTGATTTTGATAAAGAACAAAGATTGAAACAAGTGATAAAGATTTGCATAAGAATAGAGATATAGATTGCCTAGTTTAAACAATATCTTTAAAAACTAATCTCCTTATAACTTTTAGGAAACATCTTTCTTATCACTTTTAATATTCTCAATAGATAGAAACTAAAGTCTTTAAGAACATATGAGAATATTTCCTGTATACTTTAAAACAACTAATCATCATTTAAAGAATAGTAATGCAGAATAAAAGAACTAAACAGAATCCTACAGAACAGCAGGTTGGAACTGTGGTTGCAACTGAGGTTGCAACCCTACTTGAAACCATGAGACTGTTTCAATTCTTAACAATCAACTAGAGTTATTTAGTTCAAACCAATTGACAATAAATAGTATAAGGTCCAGAAATCTGGTCCTAACATTGAATCTAAAGGTTTAAAACTCTAAACTTATATGCAAGCTCGTATGCACAAAACAGTTTATTATTCTCATTTATAAGATCAATATATTTACTATCTGATGAACAAGAGTGTACCTCATCTTGAGATTTGTCTTTGATTCCCATTAGAAAGATATGAGCGATTTCTTCTATTTCACCGTTGCTTTCTTCTTCGGAATTGCTATCATCTGATCCCCATGTACCAAATGCTCGATAAGTTTTAATGCTCTTCCCCTTGATCTTCTTTTTGTAGATTGGACAGTCATTTCGCATGTGATCAAATTCGTAAAATTCTTAGCATTTGATCTCATCATCACCTTCGTTGCCATACTTCTTGTGATCCTTTGCGTTGTTATGATTGAATAGAACTTCTTGTTTCGCCTTGCCCTTTCTTCAACTAATACTGAAGTTGCTTATTTCCACTTTTTGGCAAAAGGGGCAACTTATTCATCATTGAGAAGATCTTCGTTGCTTTGACTCGTAAACACAAGGTTCTTCCAAATTCGTGCATTGTTATCGAGTTTGCATCCATTCATTGTTATTAGTTCCTAATTCTTGTTGGTACTTATGCAAATTAACCTAGAAAAGAGGAGGGTTGAATAGGTTTATGAAAACCTTTACGTACACATGCTTTTACACCTTTTGCGAAACCCCAATCTAGTTGGTTTTACACTAAGTACAAGTTTATACATATATATATATAAACATACATATATATATATACATACATACAAACATACATATATATATATATGTGTGTGTGTGTATGATTATATTAGCAGTTTGATCAATTCCATCTATCGAAGAATATATATATGTGTGTGTGTATATGATTATATTAGCAGTTTGATCAATTCCATCTATCGAAGAATATATCAAATAAAAAATGAAGTAATCTAGACGATCGCTTCGATTTCGAATCGCTTTTGCACAAGACAAGTTACCAATAAGAATACAAACACACACACACACACACACATATATATATATATATATATATATATATATATATATATATATATTGAAAGAAGGTAAAATACGTAAAATAAATGAGACAAACAGTTATCCTTCCTGATCTGGCTTAAAATGTGTTCCAAATAAAAATCATTTTTTACATAGCAAGAGTAGTAGGGTCAATCGTATTAATAAAATTTATAATTCGTAGCAAGTACGAGTCCACACATGAGATCAAGTAAAAACAATTATAATATATCTAAACACAAGTTTTTTCTATTTTTTTATAACGGTTAAACTCGCGCTCTTGTCGTTTAATCTAAACTAATAAAAACATAAGAGTATAGCTTATATAAAGTTATCAATTTTAACTCATCACTATTCCACAACTAATCTAAATCTACACAAAAAAAAAACATTAAGTAAAGACAATAATTAAATAAGAACAAACAAGATAAAAAGAATAAGCAGAAGGATAAATATTACCGAGTAGGCGAAAACACCATAAGAACTTAGTAAAAGGAAAGAAAGAAGGTGCTCATAAAGGTGACGCATAGTAAGGGAAAGAAAGATAAATAAAAGAAGAAGGATTATATAATTCAATTGAGAGGGAGAGAAGATTTGAGAGTTTCTGTCTGGAGATAGAGCCTTAAAATTTACATAATACATGTTCGTATTTATAGTGTTCTGCTCAGAAAAACTCGCGACCTCATTCCTAAAAAACAGTGATTCTGATCAATCCTCATTGACGAACCAGCTTGCGCCACGTCATTAAATTATGGCGGCGGAGAGGTGACTGATCCGGATCACCATGTTTGGTCCGGATCATGTGGCAAGAATAGATTTTTATTTTCTTTTTGTTTTGATTTCTTCCTTGCTCCCCAATTCTTGCTACATTAACCGAATCTATATTTTTTACAAACTTCTTTTTGATCCTTTAGCTTCTTCAACATGTACATTGAGTCCCTTCATGTCCATTATTCACATAAATGCTCATAGAAAGGGAAAATTACACTAATTATAATAAAAATAGATGAATGGTCTCAAAATGTAGAAACAGTAAATCGTTATAAAAATCTCTATTTACACAATTTAAAATTGGATTTTACACTATAACTGAGACCAGAAAGTGACACTTTTACGGTGAATCACACCCCCCAACTGGCTCGATACTCGCCCTCGAGTGTCGTAAACGGTAAATAGGCGGAATTAAAACTGAGCATATAAATCCTAGGATAATAAAAATAAATCCTAACTAACTTTCATAGGAATCACGGTTGAACTTACCATGTGTAGCAAGCCTTTAAATTTCTAAAAGGTAAGAGAACGAGTTTAGTCTTGTGAGGCTTTACTAGAATGACACCTACAAATAGATAAATCCCTCAATAACAGTGTAACAACCCTCCCCCCCCCCCCTTCTTCCTCCCTCCCTCTTACGAGATCACACAGATGCAAAATAGATGAAAACACTTCATAGTCATATCAAAAGATGGTAATATCTCAAAAGATACCTACGGGTTGTTCTCAAAAATGTCTTTCGGCCCAAAATAATTTAGTTTAATATTGAATATGTTGTTGGCCCATTTACCATCAAGAGTATATTCGCTATTCCGTAGTTCAACAGTTATAAATTTTTGAAAAACATTTGCAAATCTTTATTTTATTAAACTTGACCATTACTTGACTTATATAAAGATAATATAAGTGTGCATATGCATACCTCCATGCTAGGTCAAAGCTCATACACAATGTCACCTCTCATTTTCTTTCTTTTATTTGTAACTCACTTGTTCAATTATTCAATTTTATTTTTTTCTTGACCCTTTGGATCTATTTATCTTCCGAACATTTCACTACATCGTTCCTTCTTATACCATCGGGATTTTCCCATTGATCCATCTGGAAATTTCCCTACTTAACTTATGAGGACTATAGGGTTATTATAGCTCCTTAGTTTACATGCCTAAAACCTTTTAGAGCATCGCTAAAGTTATTCAACCATATCAACTCATAAATCAATCAAGTACTAAATCTAGAAATGATTTTCCCTCAATCTTTGTTCACATTTGCATGTAAATGAATACTTATTGGGCATTGCTATAGATTATTGTTCTAGCCAAGGGTTTCTAAAAATATATATGCCAGAGAAGCTACATTATCGTAAAACA
The DNA here is from genome assembly GCA_963920805.1 of Primula vulgaris. Lineage (NCBI taxonomy): Eukaryota > Viridiplantae > Streptophyta > Magnoliopsida > Ericales > Primulaceae > Primula > Primula vulgaris. The sequence goes on along the minus strand of OY987215.1, from coordinate 14,505,784 downwards.
AAGAAGTGTAATCCACTCCCTAAAGAGAGTCGTCAGGCAAGCGTAACCAAGACATATCAACTGTCGGCCCCCCTACATTAAATTGGCAGGGATACGAGTATTTCACCAAAAGTATCAGACCTGATCAATTCCATCTCATAATCAAGCAAGTAATTGTTTAAGTTTTATAAAATGGTTTTCATTTGCAATTTTTAGGGACTGTCGCATGAAAATTGATATTCAGCAATACACTATTAGAATATATTTAGCATGTAAATTATACAATATTATCCCTCCCTAAATTGGTGTAAGTGAAATAATTAATAACAAACCAGACGTATGTAAAGATTTAAAAACATAAAATGATATGAGTATTTTCTAATTTTTAAATTCTGTCTACATGTTCACATATAAGAGCAGGTTTCCGACAACATAGTCAACTCACAATTTCCTTCTTTTTTTTCATTATCTAATTTATCATGCAAAATCTGACACATGAAATCCTAACACAATTATATAAAAAACAAACATGATAGTCTAAACAAGAAAAATATTTAGAAAAATAATAAACACATGAGTTTATAGAATGAATACACCTTAGTGTGCAATGTCGCATTGAAGAGCAAATATATATTGGAAAATATAGCCAGCTAGACTTTATTTTCATTCATTGTATTCATTGTATTCCATTGAAGAGCATAATTAAAATATCGACGTTGATTATCTTGCAAGAAACTAAAAATTACACGCAGACGTAAAAAAAAGACAACACATTATGCACAAAAGATTAATAAAACAAAAAACAGATAGCTGGCTCATTTAAAATTAAGCAATTAGGAACGCCAACTTTCTTACTCCACAGGCGGTTTGCCGTCTCAATTTTGATTTCAGCTTCATTCTTTGCGGGAGGTCTGTTGGGCTAGTTCAGACGGCCAAACGACACTTTATCTCTAGCACACCCAATTATCAAAAATCACTCAAGGTTTCCTGTCAAATGAATTTTATACCTTACTCGATGAATACCTCTCATTCGAGTAGATTTGCCTCTATTCCTAGAAGAGGGCATCACAAGGGTCGAGGGCTCAAAACTACACTTGCTTAACTTCACACGAGATAACTCTTTTTGATTTAAACTTTGAATGCTCAACAACCTCTCATGGCAAGGCAGCACAAAGAATCCCCTAATGGGCCCGGGGTCCTTTCCATAGTTTTTCTTGTCAAATTGTATCTCGATGATACATGACTTAGACTCCTTCATACCAACGAGCTCTTCCACAGCTCTAAATATGGGCTTATCCTCAAGCTCCACTTTAACGTCCTTATTTGTGTGGGATCCTACCAAAAGATCTTCATTCTCCTCAAACAATCCTATGTGCTCTTTATTAGCTATAACTAAGGCCTTGTTTGGTTACGGGACTAGTAGTCCCGGAACTATTAATGTCGGAGGTTATACAAATGATGATGGTATTTTTAGTCCGGATGACTAATCCGAAGTAGTGTTTGTTTACATTCGTATTGCAAGCGGACTAATTACTAAAATTACGATTTTACCCATCCATAAACTAAATATACAACTAATACAAATTCAGGGAAAACTATAACATGCATAATTTATACTTTCTTTTGAATTAAAAGAAAAAAATCTTATAATTGGTAATTATAAATAACAATAAATGTTTTGCAAGAAAAAATCAAACACAAAGCAATACTTCATACATAAATAACTATTTAAAAAAATAAATTAAGTCTCACATAATAAAAAATAAAAACTTACTAATTAAAAAAAATTGTGAATTGGAGATATAGGTAAACCCAGTAAAAAAAACATTGGAATGTTAACTATTCATTAATTTCATAAAAATATTATCTTTAATAGATATGGATCGAATGTGTGTTTTTCTATTTTAAGTACTCGGGATATTTTTGTCTTTATATAAGAATGAGTTCACACTTCTTTTGTAATACCACCTAATGCAGGTATTCCAAATGACGCTCGGGTTGGGATTTGAAATGCATATGGGACTAGTAATCCCTGCACAAAAATACAAAACAAACAGGTTACATATGGTCCCACTACTCTTTTAATCCTATCCCATCCATTTTGTCCTGCAACCAAACAAGGCCTAAGGGTTGTTCCTTGAACTCCTCTTTTAGCACTATCTTTTTCCCATACTCATTGCCAAAATCTCCTAACTTGGTATGTTTCTCTTTTGGCTTCACCGTCCATTTAGCTTGAGAAAAAATTGGTGGTTTTCGATTAACTTCGCTCATTTAGCTCTATTTCTTTTGATTGGAGATACGGTTGTATAGGTGAGGGTGCGGTCTTTTATGTAACAACAAATGATAAGGGTGCGGTCTTTTATGATAAAAGGAATGAGTTTTACGGCTATGCCAGAATTTATGTAACAACAAATGATAAGGGTGAGATTGGAGTACTATGTCTTGCTCGTCTTTCACTGTTCGACTTTCCACTATTATTTTTGTTTTAGCGCTACAAACATTATCGATATTATTTTTATCTTTCTTTTCTACTTCACTGCACATCCTCACAATAGACTCATTATTATGCTCCTTGCCTAATTTCATCTTTTTAGCCTTATCAATTATTTCTTCATTTCCTTCCATGCGTCCATCATCATCTCTTGATCTTCTTCTGATAACATCATCCAGAACTTACGAAGTCTCGTGGCATTGCCCTTTATCATCAACAACACCTCAGCAAGCTTGGTAACTCTATAGGTTAATTTTCATATGTTAATTTGGTATATATTAGCATAGTTTTGTCGAAATTTAGGCTACTTTAAGTCATGTTGTGTTTTTCGGTATTTTTCAGGTTTATTTGTACTTGTTTGCATTTTTGTAGGAAAAATAATGGAATTAGCACAAAAAGAAGACAAAGATGCATGAAGACCAAGAGAGGGACCTAAAGAGAATATTTTAGAAGACAAAGGACTTCAAAGACAAACCCAACAATGTTCAAAACAAATTAAAACAAGATAGAGCAGAGAAGATTTTAGAAGACCCAAAATTCGCAATGACTGACCGCTCAGGTTCCATTAGATTTTAAATTTAGATAATATAGAGTTTTTTGCATTTTGATAGAAAAAGGGATATCCCCTACTCCGAAAAGGAACACATTCTCATTAATTTTCAGTACTTTTTCAGCCAAAATACAATTTAGAGAGAAGAGAGAAACAATCCAAATCATTGGATTTGTGCACGAATCCTTGATTACCGACTCCGTTTTGTGAGTTTTTTCATAATCTTTCACTACATTGTCATTCTTTTTAGTATCTCTATTGGTTTTAATGCATGTTTACGTATGCTTTCATGTTATAAATCATTAATTTCAAATCTCTCGCATGCAAATTAGTTAAAGCATATTGGTAATGCCATACTAGTTATCGATTATATAACGCCTCATGTTTAGGTATTTAGGTTGTTAGTAATCTGAAAACAAGCTTTAAAGCTACCTATATAAACTGATATTTAGTTGTTTTAAACCCCCGAGGAACGAGCCGTTGGATTGACAACCCAACCCCTAACGCTCTCCTCGTTACTAATTAATTGACAACTAATTAGTAAACATTCGTAAAACTGTGTAAACTAACAACCAAACGGTTGTACGGACAATAACCTTGGTAGCTTCCCAAGGAAAATACTACTACTATCCTCCTGCTTCTGCTAGGCCTTTTGTTACATAGGGAAAAACTACGTACCGTAAGGGCATACAGTTATTTTGGCGCCGCTGCCGGGGAACCATTGTTATTAAAATTGATAGTTTTATTTGTTTTTAAGTGTTATATAGTCATTTCCAGTAAATTAGCCTATAATATTGCCTTTTTATATAGTAGTTATAAATTAGTATAAGCCAAAAGCCCTTGTTTGGATGAGATTTAATCTGATCTGAACATTTTAGATGTTCCAGACCTGACCGGTCAACTTAACCGGTCACGTCTCTGTGTAATTGGTTAATTCGACCAATTTCACTCCCAATCACTTGACTTAATTCTTATGAATTCATAATAGATGTTCCTAGGTACTTTACCCGATCTATAGTTAGGGAACGCCATTAGTTACAAACCTTCGCAAACCCTCATCCATTAGATCTACACAACACGAAGACCAACTCATCAGCCACCATGTCTCATCATAGCCATTATTTCAAGGAGGAGATACTAGGTGCCCCTGAAAATATCAACACCCTACATTCCGGAGTAAACATCCACGACATTGAACTAAACCAACCTCCAGAGCAACAACTACAACCTCAAAGAGGGCAAACTTATATGCTTCCTCGCATTCCCATTTTTTGAGGAAGGGAGTCGGAAAATCCTTATAATCACATCGTGGAATTCGAATCCATATGTGATCTACTGGTCGTGTGAAATGTCGCCTCTGATATCGTGTGTCTTAAGCTATTCAAATTCTCACTAGCCGACCGGGCCAAGGACTAGTTCAATAGTCTCCCATCTCATTCTATCCATGGTTGGCAAGAAATGATGTAGCAGTTCCTGCGAATTTTTTTTGTAGCTAGCCAAACCATGGCAATCCAATAGAAAATTCAAAACTTCGGACTTTTTACAATGCATGGGAGAGATTTAAGGATCTCCAACGTGCTTGCCCACATCACGGTTACAAGGCCGACATGCTCTTTAAGTTTTTATACTTTTCACTCACACCACAAATGAGGGAGATAATCGACTCGTACACTGGAGGGGTCTTAAACACTTATTCTATTCAACGCTCATTCGACTTCTTCGAAAAGCTAGCAGAACAAGCCAGAGGGTGGGAGCTAAGTCCAGTAAACAAGGACTCGAGAGACCTACCATAAGCAAATGATTTATTCAATCTGAACGAGTCAATCCCATAGGAATATTGGCATCCAATCCCACAAGTAACACTCGACTTTCTGGTCAAGAAAGTTCTTTATGTCTTATGGCGAGAGAGCACAAGGAAACAATTTTCAATGCTCAAACCAAAATCAGTGGAACAATTCCAACCGCCAAGAGTACAACAACTTCTGATGGAACCAGCATCCTAACCTCTACTACGGTAATGTGAACAATGCTATAATGCTCACCAATAAAACAACTATCGACCTCTGTCTAAGTTTCAACCAACTCAATGGACCACTGCCCCAAATAAAAGTTGGGTGACAGTGGAGGACCTGAAAACCCTAGAGGAAAGTATGGCTAAGCTCATAACGGACTCAATCTCTAAGCTTAAAATCAAAAACAATCAAGTGCTTGCCCCACCTGATGCTCAGCCAACTAGAGAGATTCGTGGAATAAGAGAGCAACCATAGATAGAGGAAGAAGAATAGGAATATGAGCACCTCCAAGTGCCAATAAGTGTAATAAAGATACAACCTCTCACATGGTATGATGAGGATGAGGAGGATAAATATGATGAAGTGTCAACGGATGAAGTCAATATGGTGAGGATGCAACCTCATGCTTACGCATGGTTGGCTGTGGACACCAAAGACGAAGAGCCGGTTAATGAGCTCGTAGATTTTCATCATGAAGAAGAAAAAGAGGATGAATCATTGATAGAATACTTACTTTCCAAAGAATCAGGCATCGAAGATCTAGCCATGCCAATGTGTAGGTCCTATGACCCACATGGATACCATGATTATCTCAACATGCTAGAGGTTGAGGCTACAATCATTCCGATTTACCAAATGCATCACCAAGAAGATGTTTCTCAAGAAGCGATGGTGATTTCCACCCAAGCGTCTATCATGAATGGGGTAGAAACTGTCCAAGAGATGTCTGAGGTTGCGATAGAAAAAAACCCAACAGTCGAGGAAAGTCACCTTAGGGTTATCATGGAAGAGTGGATGAAGGACAAAAGTCAAACCGAAACCATCAAGAAAGTGGGACAGGTTCAGAATAACTTAGCCAAATTCTTGGGTAGAGTACCGACCATCCAACTTTTCCGAAGTGTTGGAGGTGGAGAGGTCGCTAAAACAGCTGATGCACCAAGAAAAGTGGATTCTATACCATCTTATATCGGTAAATGCATACCTTACGAAGAACCAGATTATCTAAAAAGATTTGTCGGTATGAGCCTAACAAACAAAGAGAGACTCTGGTCCACCAACCCTGACAATTATCATTGGTGTGTACTAACTTGAGAGAACTAGATTCAGGATCTAGTCTACACTATCAACCAAGGAAGATGTATGAAATGCTTAAGCTGAAAGGCATCAAACCATTCCGAGAAAACTTGATTATGGCTACTTCCTCTAAGGATGAAACTTTTCTAGGCATCGTTAAAGGCGTTGTGTGTAGAGTAGGAGATTTCCTATACACTCTAGATTTTGTGGTCATGGATTGGCCAATTCTTTGAGAAAAGAATGATCAGTCCATAGTAATACTAGGTCGACCATTCTTGTGAACAACTAAAGATACTATTGATTATGAGAAAGATACACTCACTATTAGCGGTGGAGAAAAGACAATGACCTTGAAAATGAGCATGAGACCTAAAAAATCAAGGAAGAGTCACACTAACCATGCAAAGGTAGTTCTCATGGAGGTAGATGAGTCTGAAGAGGCAATCATTAATGAGGCAAATGATAAGCTTAAGAAGAAAAAGAAGCCTTATGGGAGAAGGAACAAAAAGAATGTAGAACATGTGCCAGAAACACCTAAGAACAAAGAGGATAAGCTTAAAAAAGTAACCCAAAAGAAACCCACAAAAATTTGGAACGATAAGAATAGAAGAGTTGTCAATGACAATAATCTTGTAAGAAGAGATCTCTTCACAGATGAAGAGGATGCGCGGCTCCAAAATTATATAGCAAAGCTCGTACGAGACAAGATGTGCAGTTTGATTAGTAAATAAAAATTTGATAAGCCATCACTCAAGGAAATGGAGGAGTACTAAGAGGCTTGTTTTGAATATCTTGCATTCGAAGCCCCATCATGTTTTCCGGTGGAGCATATAGTCAAAACCTACGAAATGGAAGAATTGTTTCCATTCATAAGAAGAGTAACAGAAGAGGAACTCAACAGGAGTGTCATGGCTGGAGAAGTGTTGCTAAGAGACCCTCAATATAAGTATGAAGATGAATCGTGATGTGTGGACCCTCATGGGTTACCACTCCATTTGTCAAATTATATGGGGAGATTTTTCAAGTTACCATGCAATAGGTCCGTAGGAGAAATTAATTATCCAACGGTGACCATGGCCATAGGCGACTGCCCCAAGGACAGAGTCTTGATCAATATGGGAGTATTTGCAAACATAATGCCCGCAAAGATCTTTTATGGACTTGGTTTCACTAAACTTGTTGGCCCCGGTGCGGCTAAACCTTAGAGGGAGGGTGAATAAGCTTTTTGGCGCTTTTCACCTAATTAAAATCTAAGCGCAACTACTAACCCAACTTATGCAATTCTAAGCTTAAGCGTTTTAACAAGAGTTAATGAATTGCTAGAATTACTAAACGCATGCAAGAAAATAAGCAATAATAAATATTTGCGGAAAGTAAAAGATAGGGAAAGAATATGACACCAAGATTTATAGAGGTTCGGCAAACGGCCTACGTCCTCTCCTCGGTACTACCGAGTATTTCACTAAAAAATCTTCTTTTGGATATTACAATCCTATCGAGCTAATCAACCGATTAAGCTCCCCCTCACTTTATGAGTGTCCCGAATGAAAAGACCTAGAGCTTTTAAGCTTCACTTGCTTACAAAGCCTCTACCCGATCACTCGCTCACAAATGAGTTTATAAAACACTCGTTACAATTTTGTTACAATAATGTAACTACACTCACTATTTTATTGCTTCTAAATAAGCTAATTGGTGATTCTTTGAAATTGGTTGAGCTTGAATCGCTTTCTCCTTAATTTCCCTCTTTTTCGAATATATACACCAAAATGGTGATATTTAGGGTTTTTAATTAGAGAGGTTGAAGAATGATAATAGGTTGTGAATGGATGTATTTGGAGAGTTATTTGGGGTGGTTTATATAGATCAAAGGTCTGTTTTTTTGTATATGACCGTTGGAAGTGGTTGAGGCTTTTATCCACAGGTTTTAAGCAATTCCCCAGAATAAGCTGAAAAGCTGTTTTCGAATTCTATAGAAAACGATCGGTCGTTTACTACAGTCGATCGGTCGTTTTACACCAGTCGATCGGTCATTTTATAGATTCGATCGATCGTTTTTATAACGATCTCTCTGGAAGAATTTGGACCAAAAACGATCGGTCGTTTTTGTCCAGTCGATCGGTCGTTTCTTCTGTATTTCCGCTATTCTTTGAATGCTCATAACTCCTTCGTTTTAGCTCCGATTCTGGTTCTGCTTGAACCGTCGGTTTCGTTTTCGAATGCTCTATCTTTCTGGCGTTCTGAAATTTACAAATTCTCTTTTTGGAAAAGACAAGCATTATATCAACGAAATAGAGAAACCGTAAAATCATTAAAAATATAATCAAAGTTATAATCAAAATCCATTATTGAAATCTAAGTTCAACAAAACTCATATCCCTATGACAAGAGAATAATGATGACCAATTATCAAAAGTTAGGGAGGGCTCATGGGATAACGAAGGAGCTGAGTTGTAGAATTGGTGACTTTATATATATCTTATACGTCATCGTCTATGATATACCCTTTGCACAATCTCGACACCGACTTTACAAAGTCATATTGGGAGCGCAATTCTTGAAGGCATCGAAAGCCATCATCAACTACAAGGAGCAAGATGTGACTATACTATGTGGAAATAAATACCTAACTTTCCATATTTCATCTTTTATGGGAGGAATTCAGTGTTTTCATGGCACATCATACGGAAAGAAATCAAGGAGTACCGTCACACTATGCACATCAAACTTCTTCAATATATCACGGAAGGCGGTGAGGTTTCTTTTCCTAGACCCGCCTCTTTCAAGTGTGTGACTCAACACATATGACATCAATAAGGAGAAAGATCTCCCGGATCCCGAGGAGGAACCCGAGGAAGATCCCCAAGAAGAACATTCATTAGTCACGAAGCGTGACGAGGTAGGAAAGGACGCAGGTCCTCCTGCTTCCATCTAATTCCACCACCGTTCCATCATCACTTCCATCTGTAAATAACCGTCATTTATTTTTGTATATATTGTCTTGAATTTAGTCCACATGGAGTCTCTTGGGTTGACCAACTCGGATGTGGTTTATTTCTCCCAACAGTGAGTACACTGTCAGTTTTAGTTGAAGGGAGTGGATACATTTTCGTTGGCTACTCACGAAAATGAGAAGATATTTTAAAAAATTGTAAATATACAAGTTTTAATTGGTATTTTAAACCCCCATTTTTTTTTTTATACATACGAAAAACCAAAAAAAAATAAAAAAATTAGAAAAACAGAAAAAATACAAAAATATTTTGAGTTGTTCTTTTTATCTCCTACTTTGGAGAGTTTTTAGGAGTTTTATAAGAGATTTTCTGCCACACTTGCGTTTATATGTTTTTCTAGTGTTTGCAACAGCAGCAATATTTTTGGAAGAATTATTCAAAATTGAGGCATTGCAGACCTGACTGGTCAATCTGATCGGTCAACCTACTGCAGATTTGAATCAGAGATAATTTTCTCAAAATTCAGCCTTTGACTCCGCCTCATTTCGACACAAAAGTTGTATATACTCTATAACTCCATTTTTTCTTAATTTTATGAATATTTTACCTGTTTTGTGTTGCATTGTAAATATTTGTGTTATGATTGCATGAAAAGAAAAAAAGAAAAAAATTGAAAAAAACAACTAAAAAATAGATAGTTGGGGGAAGTCAAAGTACGTTTATATCTTAGAGTTTATATTGCCGGACACACTCCCTATAGTAGTTTCTATTTTTCGAAAGTTCTATCGATATCAGTATTAACCTCTTAGCAAACGAAGTTGAAAGCACAATTAGATACAAAGTGAAATAAAGTTTAAAATAAAGTATAAAAGCATTTATAAAGGTTAAAATAGATGCAACTTTCTGATTAAACCTTGAGTATCAAAAGCTAGAATTATGTAGAGCACTCTTTAGGACATTTGTACCATGAATGTGGGTGGGGGCACTATATATGACCTAATTCTAGGATTTCCTACCATGGGTTACATCAGGGTAGTGGAGATTCGAGAGACCCCGCTAAATACAGCCGAGTTGCCTAGACTAAGCCAGATACCGAAATGGTAAAGTTGGAGTTTGTGCAACATCGACATTTTTTCATCTTTGACGACTTAGAGTTTTCCCCAATCTCGACTTCGACACACTTATTCGTTTGGGAGGAGTTCTATGAGACGACAATTCTTTTGAGCTTTCGACATGGATTTATGAATTTTGCACGATCATTTTATTTTTTCATTTTTATCGCATTATTTGGTTAGTCATTAGTACCATGTTGATTAGACATTGAGGCAAAGCCTGGATAGATATTTTTTGAGTTGTACACTGCTTTATTAGGCCATTTTCATCATATCTATCACTTCAAAGAAAAAAATCAAAAGGAAAAAAAAACGAGATGAAAAGAAAAGGGAACTATACCCCATCTCCAAAAAAAAAGTGATTTGAAAAAAAAATAAAAATAAAAAAAGAAAAACCCGAAGTGACTTGTTAGGCCAACAATCTTGTTTATTAATCTAAGTCATCTGTTATTACACTTAGCAGTTTCTTTTTATTCTTGTCACATTGAGAAGGGTTGTATTTACCGAGCATGTTTATAAGCTCTAGTTTATTTCGTTATACGTACTAGATACTCCCGAAGGGGGTCGTGATTATTAGAGCACTAAGTCACTTCTATTCTGAGGAAAGTGCATGAGCACATTGGATACTTCCAATTCTAGAAAGTTTTATTTTTGGAATTTGAAAACGACACCGACACTGAGCATATAAGTTTGAGGCTTATTTTTGACATCGACATGAGCCACCACTTGGCCGATTCTTCACAGACATAGAAGGCTTGACCATTAGGATTCTAGCGAGCATCTAGGTAATTCAATAAGCCATATCAACCCCCGGGGAACGTCAAGAAGCCGAAAGAGAGTTTTTGAGTGACTGAGTAGTGTGGCAGATGTGTACGAGGCAAATAGGAGTACTCTATTTAATTTCTAGTTACTAGTAACTTCGGTTAATCATAATGGCGTATTCTAGTTGACTTTTATATTTGTTTTTTCCGCCTCTATTTCTTTCAGTAATTATCCTCTTTGTGTCGTATAGGTTGTTTGTTAATGTTTTGCTCATATAGGGAGAACCTAGGAACTTAGAAACTAATATGTTTATAGGCGTCATTGTAGTAAACCCTCATGAGACAAAACTCATCATTTTACGCTTAAAAGGTTTAACGGCTTACTGCATACATTAAATGCAATCGTGTTTTCTACATTAGTAATTTAAGAGGAGTCTTTATTCTGGGCCTGCATTTCCAGCCAAGTCAAATAGTCACATAGGCGTACTTGCTTGGAAGCATGCGTAATAACATCGCTATGCTATGGGGTTATAAATTAATTCTTAATGACTTCGAAAATTTTATAAGGTATCATATCAATGACGTATGTTTTCTAAAAACCTTGATGAGCTTAAAACCGTTTTTGAGGATCTAGATTCTAAATGTTTGTGGGTAGCGTTTCTGGTAAACCCTCATGTAAGTAAACTCGTACTTTAAGGACACTTAAAGTTTTAAAGGCATGTTGCTTGAGCTAAGTGCAATCGTAACTTACACGACAGTGAGATATCTTTTATTTATGTTTTAGGATTGGTGAAATCAGAAATTATCGTACTTTAACTTATTTATCGCATGCGACACTCGAGGGCAAGTATCGAGCTAGTTGGGGAGTGTGATTCTCCTTCAACTGTGTATTATTTTGGCATATTCTAGTAGTAATCCATTTCTAAGTGCTATTGAATTGTATATATTATATGTTTTGTCTATTTGGCCACTTTGATGGGAACTATGTGTTTTTACGTGGTTTAGACCTTAAAAAGACGACAATGCATGAGGATACTAAAACGAGGACTTAAATTGAAGATGGAGGAGCTTGAAGGACTTAAAAGAGTTAAATTTGGGCCCAAGCAAGAGATAAATAAGAAAGTTTAAAGAATATCCAAAGAAACGAAATAAAATATGTTCAGTGTCAACTGATTCCGATTAGAGCGACTGATCCAGATCAAAGTCAAAGTTGACTGCATCATTTAATGACGTAGCAAAATCTAACTAGAACACGCCATCTAATCCGGATAGAAATGCACTAATCCGGATCAGCGTTTTCTATGAATTGGGAATGCAGATTTTCTGAGTCCAACACTATATATATTTGTAACAACTGAGAATTATCAGAAGTCGCTTCATTAATCGGAGTTATTTTATTTTTCGTTTCTCTCTCTCTCTCTTCTTCTTCTCTCTTTTCTTTCTGTCCCTTCCTTTACTTATATTACCTTGTGCCTCTTCCTAGCAAAGATTATATGTAGAGAGACCAGTGACTTCATCTTTATGTTTCCAGCGATATTTGTAAGCTTTTTCTACACTTCTATTATTTAATTTTTCTTGCTTCTTTACTGTGTAATTAATGCATGCTTAATATAGATCATATTATTATTATACCTCCATGCTTGTTTCTCTAAGTATGGGTGAGGATTGACGAACTTCACCTCTGTGTTTTAGTAGGTCTTGCATGCTAGGTAAAAAACAACTCTTAAAAAGGATAGCACGGACTTTATCGATAGAAACGACAAAAAGAATTGTTAAAAATTTGTTTAAATAAATTATATTCTCATCTTTTGGGACGACTCGTACTTTACCTATGATTCTATAAATTTTATTACTAGTATCGGTCTTTGTACTCTTGCGAGGTAAAAGACTTTTATTTTAATTGCACACTTTTTGGCCACTCAGTGGCTCCAGAAAAATGTACACACAATCGATAAATGCATACAAATCCGTGGAAAGTGCAAGATATTTCTTATAGGGGAAAATATGTTTAGTGTATTGTGTTACTAGTGGTTATTAATTTAGGTACTATATTATCACTTTTAACATTTTAGGTACTAATCTACTAATTTTCGCACAATTTAGGACCTAACATTATAAATTGACGAAATTACTGTCATTATATCATACATTTTGGGATCTATTTTTGACAGACGTTGACTGAATTACCCTCTCTATGTGATAGGTTAGAGAACGTAAGTGCGATGAGGAGGATGCGAGAGGAGAGAGTAAAGAGAAAATAAAGATAGATTCAAGGTTTTGTGCACGAATCCTTGGTTGCCGACTCTGTTTTGTGAGTTTATTCGTATTCTTTGATTACTTTGTCATGTTTACGAGTATTTCCTTTGTATTTACTACATGTTTACGTAAGTTTACTTAGGTTTAAACATTAGTCTTATCTCTCGAATGCAAATTAGTTAAAACAAATCGGTAACGTCGTATAACTGATTAGACCACGAAATGGTCATTTTAAGATGTTAAAAGGATATAAATTAAATTGTTTTACTAGCTTTTTGTCTTGTTTAAGCCATGTTTTGTGTATTTCTATGTTTGTTTGGTTTATTTGTACTCTTTTGCATTCTTGCAGAAAAAATGCACAAAATTAGCACAAAGATGAGACAAAGACACAAGAGGACCAAACAAGTGACTAAAAGAGAAGAAAACAGAAGATAGAGGGTCTAAAAGCAAGCGCAAACAAAGTGCAAATCGGAGTCAAGTGAAGATAAACTCAAAAGATGATTTTAGAAGTTGATCTAACCGGTCAACCTGACCGATCAAGTCAATTATATTTTTTGGATATTTTTAAGGCTAGGGTTGTTGACTCATTTGAAAGGATAAATATTGCTTCCCAAATAGTAGAACATAGATTTTTTTTGTCTAAGAAATCCAGAGAGGCCACATCTCTCTAAAAACTCAAGTTTTTTTTCAAATTTCAATTAAAAACACATTTCCTTTAAGTATTGATCATCATCGGTGTTCTCCGACCACTACGCTTGCGCAAGCTAAGTTTCTTATACTTTTATTGAGTATTTGTTTGCTTATATTGGTATGTGTATCGATGCATGTTTGTATTTTGATGTTTATTTATTTATGCTAATATTAAAGAATTGACATCTCGCTATTGTATTAAACAATAATATTGGAATTGCTTATGATGAATACATGATTAAAATTCGGAATATATGCTATTGTTATAAATTATGTTTAGATGAACGCCATGTTAGTAGGATGTGAAAATGGTGAAGATCAGAGTAAAAATAATTGCTAAGAATCGTTTAACATAATTTTCCATAAAAGAGTTTTTTACTAAAGTTAATCTAGGTAGTTCTCCGTGGAACGAACCCGTACTACCGAGATATATATTGCAACTACACTCGTATTCTTGTGAGTCTTTTATGTGCGTTAAAAATAACACACTTAAAGGGTAGTCAATATTTTGGCGTCGCTGCCGGAGAATCAACTTTTAGGTTGATAACAGTTCCAAAAAGAACTCAGAAAAATTTAGTTAAAAGTATTGGCTATTGTCAATTGAGAGAATTTGGTCCATTGCAGACCTGACCGCTCAGGTTGACTGGTTAGGGCATATTTGGTTGACTTATTTAGTTAAGTCAATCAGTAGCTCAATTTTATAGTATTTATTTAAACTTATGGATAATAGTTTTAATATAATATTAGTACTCAGTATTAGTAAGTACGAACCCTTGAATTATCAATGGAGTTGGCCACGCAACCCGAAATGAAATAACTATAGAGCAATGCCTTAACCCTAACATCCCAATCGGATTGTCTTGCATTTTGTTTGACTCCGGTCAGGACAAATTCATTTCACATGAACTTAACCTAATAAATATTCTTCAAAAAATTTCATGTCAAACTAATGAGGATCCATATTCTCACTTAGAGGATTTTGCTGATATGTGTTGATTGCAAGACAATGGAAAAATCCATCTCAACCAGATTCAGCTCAAAATGTTTCTCTTCTCTTTGAAAAATCTTGCTCTAGAATGGTATAAAAACCTGCCTAGAAACTCAATTCGATCGTGGGCAACCATGCTAGAATGCCAAGAAAAATTCTAAAGGTGTGAATCTTACCGATGAGAAAAAAAGGAACTTTCGTTCCCCTACTCCCGATGAAGTTGTAATCCCAAATGAAGAAGAACCAGTTAGAAAACCACAACTATATAAAGAACAAAAGAAGAGAAAATGTAAGCTCAACAAAAATAAGGGAGAAACTAGCCAAGATTTGGCAGTCAACCTCAGAAGTGGGAAACCCTTGGAAAAGCCTATTACAGGTCTAAAAAGGTTAATGCCAAAACCTGTATCAGAAGAAGGGATCGAAAGCCCAATGGACGACACAAGAGAGGAACAGACGGCTAAGGATCCCGTCGAAGATGAACCAACGATAATTGCTACTCCTCCATTTCCTCAGCTTCTCGAGAAACCCAATAAACTTTTAAAGAATTATCTTGCAAAAGCATGGGTTGAGGACTTGATGATACGAATTCCGTTGGTAGAGGCTATGAAATAATTTCCTGGATAACAAAATTCTTCAAGGAAATTATCACCCAGTCCAGACGAACTATGTTTAGAGAGAAAGCATTCCTTACATAACGCGTAAGTACTTTCTACCAAAGCAGTATGCCTGTTAAGTGCAAAAATACTGGGAGTCCATCTGTAACTATTCAGATTGGCACAAACACCATAAATAATGCCTTGCTAGATCTAGGAGAAAGCGTAAATATCATGCCTTATGATATCTACAAGAAAATTAAATTAGGCGAACTCTGGTCAATTTGCTGCCCTAAAGGAAAAATCATGGATGTGATAGTAACAATAGAAAACATAAACTTTCCGGTGGATTTCATTGTACTGGCAGGACAAAAGGGAAACTCAAGCCCTGCAGCACCAATGTTATTGGGGGTACGTTTTCTCATTACAACTAAGGCCATCATTAACTGTGAAAAAGTAATTGGAAAAATCACTCATGGAAATCTAGTAGCAGAAGTTAATCTATTTAGCACTGGGAAGAGACTTTCATTCGATTAGGATGAACTGTATGAAGTTGAAGGGTTTAAAAAAATGATCGGTAAAGTCACCCATAGGATGATACAACATGATCAATTAGAGGTTGCCCTTCTAGACAGTTTAACTAAGGAGATGATGTCACAATAAGAAACTCATACTATCCAAAGCATAAGAGAATTGTGGAAAGAAGAAGTTAAGAATTTTCAACATTGGGAGCCACCAACTGAAGATATTTTTGACCAAGTAACACAGGTTCCCCCCTTAGACGAAGTACCTCCTATGCCAGAATAGAAACCGTTGCCTACCGAACTAAAATATCTGTTTTTGGGAATAGGAGAAACATACCCGATGGTGATATCATCCCGATTAAATGATACACAAGAGAAGAAACTTATAGATGTGTTGACAAAACACATGAAAGCAATAGGTTGGGTAATATCAGATCTGAAAGGAATCTTGCCCAATCTTTGTAAACATCGAATTTTTATGGAAGAAGATGCTAAACCAGTAAACAAATGCAGAGGCGACTAAACCCTAACATGAGAGAGGTAGTTAAAGGGGAAGTCCTCAAACTTTTGGGAGGAGGTATAATTTATCCCATCTCTGACTCTAAATGGGCAAGTCCCACCCATGTGGTACCCAAAAAGTCAGGAGTGACTATCGTCGCGAATGAAAAGAATGAACTTATAACAACCTGTGTTCAAACAGGTTGAAGATTGTGTATTGACTACCATCGGCTGAATACTGTAACTAGGAAGGATCACTATCCACTGCCATTCCTTGGCCAAGTTTTGGAACGGGTAGCAGGACATGAATTTTATTTTTTTCTAGATTGATATTTCGGTTATAACAAGATAGAGATAGCCAATGAGGATCAAGACAAAAGACATTCATCTTTCTGTTTGGCACTTTTGCTTATAAGCGAATGCTATTTGTTATGTGCAATGCACCCGCAACCTTTCAACGATGTATGATCTCACTATTCGGTGATATGATTGAAAAATGTGTGGAGGTATTCATGGATGATTTTTTAGTCTATGGAGATACCTATGATCAATGCATGCACCACTTGGAACATGTAATGACTCGTTGGGAGGAGAACAATTTGGTGTAGAATTGGGAAAAGTACCACTTAATGGTAACTAAGGGATAGTCTTAGGACATGTAGTCTCACCTAAGAGAATCGAGGCTGATAAAGCAAAAGTTCAGCTAATTGAAAAGTTGTCATCGCCTAGGAATGTGCGATTCATTAGGTCATTTCTAGGCCATGTTGGATTTTATCAGCAATTCATTCCTTCGTTTATCACCTTGGCTAAACCAATGAGTGCACTTTTACATCAAGACATGACTTTTGAATGGACTCTAGGGTGTGAGTCATCCTTTCAGTAACTTAAACAAGCTTTAATTTCAGCACCGGTAATGCAACCCCCAGACTGGAAAGGAAAATAAACCAAACGTGGTTTACTACGCTAGCTGAACTTCAAATGATGCACAGAAAATTACACAACTACAGAGAAAGAATTTCTCGAAGTCATCTGGGCTGTAGATAAATTTAGATATTATCTGGTAGGATCTCCAGTGATAGTTTATACAGATCATGCGGCATTAAGGCACCTTATGGTCAAAGCCAATGCCAAACCATGCCTCATTATATGGATATTACTACTGCAAGAGTTCAACCTAAAAATTAGAGATAAAAAAGGGGTGGAAAACGTAGTGGCTGGTCATCTATCTAGACTACCGGTACTTGAACTAGTGCCAGGTGACTCTGTAATTAATGAAAACTTTCTAGATGAATAAATATTTCAAGTTGTCTCGATCAGGGAAACCGATAGGGAATTGGTCGAATCCAGATAAAGGAAAATTATTAAAATTTTTGAGAAATTTCTTTTGGGACGAGCCGTATTTGTTCAAATACTGTAGGGACCAAATAATCCTTCGCTGTGTAGGGGACGATGAAATTCCAAAAACTATCGAACGATGCCATTCATCAACATGTGGAGGACATTTCTCTACAAAGAAAACATGGTCTAAGATATTACAATGTGGATTTTATTGTCCCTCAATTTTCAAGGGTGCTTACGAGTTTGGACTAGTATGTGACAGATGTCAAAGGATAGGTGGAATAACGAAAAGGGACATGATGCCCCTAGTAGCAATGTTAGTTTTGGAAATTTCTGATTATTGAGGAATACACTTTATGGGACCATTTCCACCATCTTTTGGTTGTCAATACATCCTAGTGGCAGTCGACTATGTCTCCAAATGGGTATAAGTCATAGCCACGAGAACAACCGATCACACGGTGGTCATGGATTTTCTTCAAGAGAATATCTTTGCAAGATTTGGCATGCCTCATGTAGTTATCAGGGGACCCATTTCTGTAACCGGACGGTATATAATCTTATGAGAAGATATGGAGTGTTGTAGAAAGTGAGCAGGACTTAGCATCCTCAAACTAATGGTCAAGCTGAGTTAGCCAATAAGGAAATAAAGAAAATTATTGAAAAAAAAGTCAACCCAAATCGGAAAGATTGGTCGGTATGACTGGTTGATGCATTATGGGCACACAGAACTACTTATAAAATTGTACTTGGTACATCACCATATCAATTGGTTTATGAAAAAGCATATCACTTACCAGTTGAACTAGAACATAAAACTTTCTGGATGATCAGAAAAATGAAAGAAAATTTGGACAACTCAGGTTTGCATCGCAAGTTGCAAATTTCGGAAATGGAGGAGATTCGTAATGATGCATATGAGAATGCAAGAATCTCAAAATCGAAAATGAAAAGAGCTCATGATAAAATAATTATTAGGAAGGACTTCTTTGTGGGACAAAAAGTCATGTTATACAATTCTATGTTACATCGGTTTCGAGGGAAACCTAAGTTAAGATGGACATCACCCTATGTTATAACAAAGGTTTTTGTAAATGGCGTCCTAGGACCTAGCAATATTAAAGGGAGTGACAATTTTGTAGTAAATGGCCAACGGGCTAAACCGTACCTGGAGAATTCAGAAGACCTGAATTACATTGAGTGGGAAGACCTGGTCGACCCATCATCACATTTTTAACACCGGGCTAATTTGTTTTTAAGTAATATTTATCCTAAAAAGTTGTTTGGATACGGTACGTGGAATGTCTAACAGTGGGGATGATGCATTTTAAGTTCGGGGGAAGAGATACTACTATTTTTTAAAAAAATATAATAATAAAAAAAAAAGGGATAATGTTATTTTTACAAGGATAAATTAACAAAATATACTACTTTTGAAACTAAATTACCAAAAACATACCCTTACAACTTTAACTATCAAAAACATATCAAACAAATTTAATGCTGTTTATTCTCTTCTTTCTCTATCTCTCATTTACTCTCTCTCTCCTCCCTTATTATCTATCTCCTCCATTATTCTCTCTCTCACCAATTCTTCTATACATGTCTCTCTGATCTTAGTCTCTCTCCTCTATTGTTGTTTGTATCTTTCTTTTATATCTCACTCTATTTCTCTCCCCTCATTCACCACGAAAACCCGCCACTAACTACCGAATACCATCTAAATTATATAAACATCCATAAACATATAAATACATATATATACATACGTAATACACAAATATTACACTGATTGATACCCCGTAATATATGAAAAATATATGAAATTGGTGAGATTGTTTTCTATCCCGTAATATATGAAAAATATATGAAATTGGTGAGATTGTTTTCTATTTATTGAGGTTTAAGACTATTGTAAAACTTGTGGGTTCAAGTTGAAGGATGAGAATTCATATGTATAGTATTGAGAGAAATTCATATGTAGTGTATGAAGTTTTAAAATTAGTGTATGAAGTTTTGAAATTAGGGTATGAAGTTTTGAAATTAGGGTATGAAGTTTTGAAATTAGGGTATGAAGTTTTAAATCAGGGTATGAAGTTTTAAAATTAGGGTATGAAGTTTTGAAATTAGGATATGAAGTTTTAAATCAGGGTATGAAGTTTTGAAATTAGGGTATGAAATTTTGAAATTAGGGTATGAAGTTTTAAAATTAGGGTATGAACTCTTTTTTAGATATTTGATTGTGATTCATAACATTTAGGGTATGACATTTTAAAATTAGGATATGACATTTTAAAATTAGGGTATGACATTTTAAAATTAGGGTATGACATTTTATAATTAGCATATCAATATTTTGTGCGTTTTTAGTCATTTTGAGAGAGAGAGAGATGGGTGATTAGCATGTGTTAGAAAGAGGTGTGATTATCGTGTGTTAGAGAGAGATGTACGATTAGAGAGAGAGGGTTGCGGTTAGAGAGAGAGAGGTTAGATTATGGTTTGATTAGAATTAGAGAAATAATAAATATATATAGGTATGTTTTTTGTAATTTAAGTTTTGGGGGTATGTTTTTAGTAATATAATATAGTTATGGTATGTTTTTGTTAATTGCCGCTTTTTACAATGATAACTTGGGAGAATTTGTTTTAACATGTGAAATAAATGGATGTTTGAGTTAAACATGGAAAAGAGACCGAAATCAAAAAAATACACAGGACTTGACCAGTCAAGTCTACGCGTGTTAAACTCCTTTTCTCCAATCTTTCTCCCTACTTTCTCCATTAATACACAAAACCTCCTCCCCTCTCTCTACAATTTTAGCAAAAAATCACCAACCCGCTCTTCCAAAACAAACTATATCATCACCAACACCCTAAAAACTCCAACACAAACCTCAAATCACCAATACTCAACCAAATTCACTTCAATCCGAACAAAATCATAAAAAGACCTTATTCTTGATTTCGCTTCTGGCAATCAAATCAAGCAATCGAAGGTTGCTTTCCTAGGTTTTAAGGTGTCCCCAACAAAACCCCTGTGTTCAATTTTGTATTTGGTAAGTATACGTCACCTTTTATTGAAATTTTCCGATTTAGGGTTTGTGCTATTTCTTCGATTATTTGTTAAAACAAACAATTGGGTCGAATGGGGGTAGCAAATAGAAATTTGTTGCAAGAGGATGTTGCTGAAAAGGTAAAACTACCTATAAACAATGCAACATATAAGTTTGCGGGGATAATGGAACTTTGGAAAGCGCAAGCTGAACAGGAATTAGTAGTTGCGGATTTTGAATATAGTGAGGTTAATTGGCTTTTCCAAAGGGGATGGAAAATTTTGGTGATAGCTAGGCCGTATAACCATGTAATTTATGTGGAGATGCTAGCGACTATAGGGGTGATTGCAGTGAAGATGTGTTTCAGACGAAATTTAGGGGTGTTTAATTTATATAACACCAGCGATGGTGAAGAAAATATTGGATATCTCAGAAAAGGGAAGAGGATGTGGTATGACCACGCGGTTGTCCTACTATTGAGTGGTCAAATATAGTCTATGACTTTGAACGTAACCCCACTGAGTATGAGCGGATGGTGACAGAGGAGATAATGTTGCCTAGGACTATTTGGAAAAGCCGTAGGGGCACAGAATCCATGCTTAAACCCCAACATTGGGTATTGAATGAGTGCTCGTATGATAATTTGGTTCCCGGAGGAGGACATGGGGATTTGACTATTGACATGACTGGCTTTATGTATGCTATGCTGAAAGGATGGTGAACGATATCACCAAGTCCGTAGTCTACTAATGGAAATTTATAGACACGATAGGTTTTAAGGGAGATATGATAGAAGTATCCCTTTCCCTGGTTTGCTTTATAAGTGTGCTACTTTGGTAAAGCACACTAAAGGATGGCCGAGCTTTAAGTTTGCAGGGAGGCCTATCGATAAGACCATGCAAAGCAAATCGGTTGGTGGGACCAAGAGGTAGAGGGTTGAGGGTAGTAGTTCCTCAGAAAGAAGGGTTGAGCGAGGTTCTTGATCTTGCTAGGCTGGGGCCTCCATGACTGATCGATAGTTGCAGATAGGAAACCGGGAGTCCCTTAGACGGATAGGGGATTCCCATAGGTACTTCGTAGGGCGACTGGAGGCCAGAATGGAGTACAATGTTGAGACTGTTGTAAGATATTATTCGACTATTGGGCCTTACTCATAGTGGGCCTAAGTTGGGCTTTCTATCTTGTATAACCCTAACCTCTAGTATATAAAAAAGGTTAGGGTACCCTTGTATTCATAAATTATGATTAATAAAGTCTCTCTTATTGTTGTCTCTCATATCTCTCTCTCGCGGATATTGAAGATTTTGGGTAAACGCAAGGATATTGAGTATTTATAAACCTTGAGCTTTATCCGGTTTTTTTAAGAATTTCGCTATATCGAGCTTTTTCCAAGCTACCGGGAGTATGATACATAAATCACTCAATTGTTATGCCTGTATAAATTACTCAATTGTATAGGCTCCTATTGATGTTCTATTAATTAGACGTGTAAAAGCTAAGTTACATGTTAGGAATAAAATCTCAGTACATGATAAATTATTCCTTATTGTCTAACATGATCTTGCATGAATTAATCCATGTTAATACACATGGACCGTGTGGCTAGAAACAATCTGTTAATTTGTTTGTATGTAAAACGAAATACACCAACATATGATTATGACTTGCAAAGTTATTTTTTTTCTGAAAAGATGATGTTTAATAATATTACCATCTCTGAAATATTCTATTACGGAAAATCATGTGAATTTTTTTTATTGATTATGAAACTTGATGTTAGAGTGAATCTGGTAAATGACCATAAACATTACCTAAACATATACCAATAGAATAATAAAACTTACACATAAAAGCAATAAATTTGTAAAATATTTATTTAGATCTTGGTAGTTTAATTGGTAAATTGGTTTTAAAAATTACCATATATAGAACTTGCATGTATAATGTATAATGATAATTAAAATTTGCCTTCCCTGCATGTGATATGGTAAAATAATAATTAAATATACTACTCCCATGCATGTCGTAATTACCATGAATAAATTTTAGATTGATGAATTGTATTAGATATTGCTAAGTGTGATTTAGAATATCTTGTTATAATATGTACTACAAGCAGGTACAAATCTAATAATTATTTATTTACTGCCATGTGTAAAATATGGTAATTTGCGAAATCATATATTTTCACATTTAAGTTGGAAAAATTATGAACCTTCCCCAACTAGGCTCACCTATTTGGATACGATGTCTAGGAAAGATATAGGCGGAAGTAGATATGCTAATGAGGTCGGGTTTTAAGTGGCATTCGTGCCCTCCACCCTCACCGTCTTTCCTGGTCGTTTTTCAAGTAGAGCTACCGAAAGGGGTTGACTAAATAATAATTTTCCTGAGTGTGTTTATATAGTGATGTATGTTTCGCCGAATTGGTGTTTCTGTATCGACATGTCGTTCGATCAATGAGAACCTATTAACATTAGAAGCAAAACTATTTTTCGAACCTGTCCTTTCGAAATAAAGTTTATGCTTGTGCAAACTATAAACATATAAACCAGTCGTTTTATATGATAAATAATCCAGAACTCCCAACACATGTTGGATGCCATCTATGATGAGAAAAATGTAAAACATACTTGCGAAATGACTGTGTAAACGTTGATTTTAATCCGTCACCACATGTTACTCACCCTGATGTGTGAAAATGTGATGCCAAAATTTTTTTTGGATGTCATCTTTGATGGGTAAAACACGAGTTTTTTGTTACCCTCAGGATGAATGCTAAGGCGTTGATTTTATTCGACCGCCACATTTGAGACGTGATGACGTCTATGGTGAACAAATGTCTGAAATTGACATATTGCAGCAATCCTTCACCAAAATATTAGCTTGGAAATTGTATTCCATAAGTAGTATCGTGAATTTATATTCACCATGTTCCTTTATCGCCCATCTATTATTGGATAAGAAAATTGCCCCGGTGAGTAGTTTTAGTCATATTCGGTCAATGGCGAATTGTTTGCCTGATATTAATGCTCTTCGTGTACATTTTTTTTCCATGAATCGAGAACCGAGACAAGTGTTATTTGTCTCGAACTGTCGTGATCCCGATGAATTGCCTAGCCAAGCGAGATTTTAGACAATCGTAAAAATCGAAAACTTGTGGCTCCAAGACAGTAATTGAAAGGAACAATATGGCATGTTGTCACAAAGCAAGAGATAATGCTCAAGGAGCCAACTCTATGCTATAAAGACAAAGGTCATGCATGGTTACTCCTTAAATAGTTCACAACTATTATAAAGGTGGAAAAACCGATGCTAATGTGGTTAAAGTTAATTGAAAGGAAACTCTTGAGACCCCCAATTTTGTGGCTCAAATGAGTTTGATACCTTTCTTTATTGATTTTGATAAATCATTGAGCCATTTTTTCGCTCATCTGGATTATGTTTTTCCATTTGGATTATGATTTCTCCATTTGGACATACTTTTGTATTATGGTTGGCCTGTTTATGAAATTTCTCGAAATAATTTAAAGTGTTTTGAGCAAATTCCTTTGACAAATGTGACCAAACTTTAAATTATGAAATTTTAGGCAATACTTGTGGGTAACAGTGTACCACATAATTTCACCAACTATTTGCCTAAAAGAGTACTCAGTGACAATGATTTTGGACCTGTCGTTCCAAAATCGAAATCTTTGGTAAAACCAAATTGATTTGTCAAATATGAGGTCTTATACTCATGTAGGTCCTGCCGTACCTTGTTGAGTTATAAAATATTCGAGAAAACCAGTGTTATCTGGTAATAACTCATGAAAGAAATTAAAATTTCTTTACATAGCCTCTATTCAATACGACCAAAAGCGTATTTTAGAGGAGTTGAAATTTCTTTCAAGTGGTTGCTACCACATTCTTTAAAGCATTTAAAGTTACCTTATCATTTCGCCTGTCGTCGAATGATAAATGATTTAGATGCTAAGACATGATTGTCTGTACTATCATTCGCCTGTCGTCGATTGATAAGAGAATTTTGATATTGTGGCATTGACCGGATGAGATATTCCCCGGTCAAAAGACGATGGTTGATTTATAATCGCATCGCATTTAGATTCTCTTTGAGAATATGTTTCGTGATTAATCCGAAATTAATGCCAGTAATGCTCACTTTGAAAGACTAGTATGTGTAAAGATCACGAAATGAACTCGTAGAATTCTTGTAAAGAATTGAAGGAGTTATTGTGGACTTATCCAACCATAAGACGGACCATAAATATAAATGGTTATGGTTGATGCACCGACAATATGGTCACATTTTAATGTTGTCCACATAAATGCAGCACCTTCCAAACTTTTAGCCCTATCATTAAGTTGATGGCTCATGATCCGGATTATCCTGAAAAGTCTAGTCGACTTGATAATTCCGAAGAGTAAAAAATCAAAATTTCGATTTGAATTACTTGAGTTTGGAAATTGAAATTGAAAATCCTGTCGATTATGTTCAGACCCAAATGGACTCACGGAAAGTTTGATGATGCGACTGCAAATGATTGCACGCATTTCTTGGTCTTGCGCACCAAGATTTATATTTTCGTGTGGGGTTATGCTATTTTGCTGCATTGGTCCGTCATGAGGCCCATAGACACTCAAACACCATATGCGTACCAGCTAGTTACTGGTTATGAGCCAGAAGTCTCATATTAACGCGTGTTTAGAGTGATTAATTAATATTTTGATTGAGCCGCTATAGCGTTCAAAATATGGACCTCTGAAGGGGACATAAGTCGATTATGAATCTCCTGCCTATCATTTGATAGAGTAACCTTGGCAAGCGATCTCTTTACCGCATGATATGCGAAAGTGACATCGCTAAGACTGTTCTCCCCGTCATTAGGGGGAGATTTGCACATTACTGTTGATAAGAAACGACGTGAAGTAACGTGGCATAACCCACTCAGTCTTAGCTTGATCCCCAAAACTGCACTTAGTGATAAGTAAGTGCATAGACTCCCTCAAGTCTAACTAAATGTCAGACGCATTTAATGACTTTATGAGATGTCACGAGATCATTTATACCTGCTGCAAAATACTTGCAAGGAAAGACATCCCTGTCGGACGCCGTGTTCCTGTCGTAACACGTTGCTTTGGCCGAACCCACCAACCAAAGGACGCTGCCGTCGGCCGTCAGTCTGTCATCCTTCCCAAGATACGAGAAAGTTTACCGGTTCTTAATTTGTTCAGCCCCAGAGGTAGTGAACTGAAACTCGTTTGTCACACGAGATTATAAAGGATCAAGGAGATGTGTGATTTCCTCCTCATCCTAAGAATCTCGAAATATCTGTCGATCATGATATCTTAGACGATATTGAAGCGAAACGAGACTATCATTGATTACTTGCTCATATATTCGGTGACGACTGATAATATGAGCAAATTATGACAGAGAACCATGTACCGTTGCCTGAAGTTAAAGGAGAATAGACTGGACTAATGGAAACTTGCAATCCAAGTAGACTCCTTAGCGAAGGTGTGTTCGGACCTGTAGCTCCAACACCACCAATGTTAAACGAGTTTGTTTATTTAGTTATTCGTAAGGAAAAGTGATGAGAATAATGAGATTGTAGAATGCTCGCCTAGTAGCGCAAGGCTTCTCTCACACATTGCAATTGATTACGAGATGGTTGATTTCCTCGTAATGGACGTTATAACGGTCCCCTACTTTATCAGTTTAGTAGTTTCCGAAAAACTGATTATGCAGGATGCGATTGTGGTCACGGTTTTATCTCTATGGGGATTTAGACAAAGAGATATAGATGAAGGTCCCTGTGTGACTTCATGTGCTTGAATCAAGTAGTTCCTGACCACAGAACACGATCTCAATTGACTGAGACGTTCACTATATGGATTAATATAATCCGAGCGGATGTGGTATACCGCCTAAGTGAGTACTTGATCAGCTTGGGATACTTCAACAATTATTATGCTCTTGCGTGTTTTATTACGCGATCCATTTTTTTGGATTTGCCTTCGAGATGAAGGATCTTGGGAAGACACGGTATTGAGTCGGCCCGATGATCGAGTCCCGTAAAGATTGAATCTAAGTCCATGATTCAGACTACACCCAGAAGGTGTTATGACGTTTTAGTCATTATGATGCTAAGTCATCAGATTCTTCCATGATCGTTCGATAACTAGACATTGATATAGACCCGGTCCGTCCCTGATCAGACGAGAAAGAGATATTGAACCATGATGTTCATATCTAAGTACAATAAGCGCATCATTGTACTTGATCTAATGTGCTAGAACGAACATCTCGTATGTTGTGAATGGTATAGCTCGATACAACATTGCGCTATCACGCTGCCATCGAAATGGCATAAAATTTTTTTTCCCATTACCTTAAGGTAGCTGTGGATGAGGGCTTGTCTTATCCCATTTTGCATCATCGAGTGTATCTACCCCCTTCGGCACTCGAATTAACGCAACCCTTTTTCGATTATACCGATGCTGGTTACTTATCAGACCCGCATAAGCGATATTTCTAACATGGTATGTCTTTGCCATTAGGAATAAAGCGATATCTTGGAGGT
Source organism: Primula vulgaris (assembly GCA_963920805.1). Lineage (NCBI taxonomy): Eukaryota > Viridiplantae > Streptophyta > Magnoliopsida > Ericales > Primulaceae > Primula > Primula vulgaris. The sequence goes on along the minus strand of OY987215.1, from coordinate 14,478,324 downwards.
ATTGAAATGACTCCAAATGAATCAGTCTGATCTACTCGTGCTCTATGAGACGAGTAGAGAGTGTATATGGCTTCGAGCTCGTATTAGCCATATTTGAATTACATATGCTCTGTCTCACGATTCAGATAAAACACTTGTCATAGAAGACAACTTGTTGTTATCGATCAAGAGAGACATGACTACATTATGTTATTTAGCATTTATCGTCGAAATAAATCTTCATATATGAAGTTTAAGAGCATCCAGTTGAATGCTCGTTCTATTCCATGTTAGATTTTATTGCATCCAGTCGTGTGCAAGTAAATGAAGCATCCAGTCGAATGCTCGTACTCTTTCTTGAAATATGAAATCCTTGCACCCAGTCGTGTGCAAGTGAGGGGGAGCATCCAGGTGAATACTTACTGTACTAATTACTACTTAGTCGAAATTCTCGTACCCTATTGTGTGCAAGTGAGGGGGAGCATTCACTCGCATGCTCGTGTACTCTTTTTGTCCTTAGACCAAGGTTTTTTCCCACTGGGTTTTCCTTGGGAAGGTTTTTAGCGAGACACGTTCCCATCTTATCTCACTTAAGATTGCCGAAATTAGGGGGAGTATCCTGTTGTATACTTATTACCACTGTGTACTCTTTTGTCCTTCGACTAGAGATTTTTTCCCACTGGGTTTACTCTAGCAAGGTTTTGACGAGGCACCTGTTTTGTGGTTGATCCCCTACTACTACCACTGTTGCACTCTTTTTCCTTCGATCAGAGATTTTCCCATTGGGTTTGCTCTGTCAAGGTTTTGATGAGGCACACTGTTTTGTGGTTAGTTACTTACATGATATTTCGGCCTATATCATTCGGCTACACAGTTTCTCCTAGGTACCGGTTTTGTCCCACACTGGGTTTTCCGGCCCTAAGGTTTTTATGTGTTTAGCACTGTGAATGAACTCGACTCAGATCGACTGCATGAAGACGAAGAATTCAAGACGTCCAAAGGGGGAGTGTTTTACGATATTATTCGACTATTGGGCCTTACTCATAGTGGGCCTAAGTTGGGCTTTCTATCTTGTATAACCCTAACCTCTAGTATATAAAAAAGGTTAGGGTCCCCTTGTATTCATACATTATGATTAATAAAGTCTCTCTTATTGTTGTCTCTCATATCTGTCTCTATATCTATACATATCTCTATATCTATACATTATGATTAATATGTCACACAACAGAGACCATAATGTAGTACATGGCAGGGTTGTATTTGGATAAAGTCCTCCAGATGCCGACCAGGCTCCCATTTCACTACCCAGATCTGGATGAGGACGCATAGGATGATGAGTATGACGAGACAGACGAGTAATCGTCGTAATCTTCTAGATTTAGTTCTTATAGGTTTTTTCAGTTTATGTTCCTCGAGCAAGACTTGGTTTGAGATGTAAATCACCCGTTTAGATTACATCTGTCTGCTCGATGTTTACTTTCTTTAATACTTTTTATTTTCATCCTGGAAACAATTTCTTGTTCAAGAAGTGTTGGTATTATTTTCAGTTTATGACTATGCTGTTGTGATATCTTTTTTAATCATGTCGATTTTGGCATATTATGTGTTTGCTTCCTAATTTTGAGAGTGCACGCTGAAGGGCAAGATGTTTAGTAAATTCAACTATAATGGGAAAATGTAACTAAAAGCGGAAGAAAAGGAAAATGTATGTAATCTTTGCAGAGAATTCTTGACACAATGTTTTCTTCTCCTTCCAACAGTGAGGACACTATCTATTTTAGTTGAGGGGAGGGAATACTGTGGAATATTATGGAAATAAAACCCTATTCAATTGGATAGAATTTTGTTCAGGATTCCCTATCCTGCACTTGCATTTTATATTGTTTAGTACTCTATTAGACAGGCATAGGTGACAAAAAGGGATAACCACGAGTATTGGAGCACTTGGAATATGACATCCACTTCTCTCTCGACAAACAACTATACTTAAAGGTGTATCAACCCTATGAACTACAACATTTGTTAGATTGGTACATGTTTTTCATGTTTAAGACATCAATTTCACACTTTAAAACATTGAACGAAAATAAAAATTTCTTCCAAAAACCATTATATTGTTTTATTTTATTGTTTATGGAGACCTATTCTGATACGAGATCAATTTACAATACCTTGAAAAAAAAAGAATAATGTTATTATTTTCTGATGTTAAATCTTTGAATACGTATGGTGTGTATTAAATCTCTCATACAATCCAATTTAGGGAGGAATAATATTGTACACGTTGTATGCGAAATTAATTGTTAAAACTGTATTAATGATTACTCATTTTCACGCGACAACCCTAAAAACTTGCAAATACCGTTTTTATATAATTTTTTTGATTGCAAAACTCTATTTTAAGTAGACGGTGTCCTTGATCTAGGTACCTTTGCCAGTACCTCTTAGCCCCAGCAATAGGTTAATGGTGGATCGACAGGTGCGTAAATTCGTCATTCTCTAAGAGAACCTGTCTAGCCTTACGGCATATATTTATAATTCGGCTAGTTTTAGGAATCCGCAACATGCCCAATAAGTCTTCAACTACACAAATGAGTGTAAGCAGAGATTGAGGGAACATTCTTCTAGATTTAGTACTGTCATTTACGCACCCATGTATTGATATGGTTGAATACCTTCCCATCGATGTCGAAAGATAGGTAAATGGGAGGGGGATATACCTTGCATGGTATGGACGGAAAAAGTCCGGGAGAATAAAGGGGTAAAAAACCCATTGTTATACGAAGGCGCGGTGTAGTGCGTTCGAAGGAGGAATGAGCCAAAGGCTCAAAGTTAAAGAAATTATTGAAAAAATTGTTCAAATGAAAAAAAAAAATAACAACAAAAGTGAGCTATATAAAAATAAAGTGCAATTGTGGGTAACTAGCATGGAGATTATGCAATATATGCTATATTCCTTATCTTATATAAGCTTTGTCATTTTATTTTATAAAAATGACGGATTGCAAGGTTTTTTTCTTAAGATGTCGAACTTTGAGCTAACAGGTATACACTTGAAGATTCTTAGATCATAATGCATGTGCAATATTAAACTAAGCCATTTTGGGACGAAAACACTTTTTATAACAAACCCTAGGTATCCTTAGAGGTCTTACCATGTTTTAATAGGACTATTAAGTGTTACCATAAATTTGCATATTTGGAGTCTCGTAAGATTGAGGGAACTCAACCAATGGGAATTAAGACATGATTTTTTGTGGGTGTTCATGAGCAAACCCTCACCAGACAAAACTCGTCCTTTTATTCTTTAAAGGTTTAACAGCTTGTTGCATACGCAAAATATAATCGTGTTTTCTACGATAGTGGTTTATCCTCTATATTATTAGTTTTAGGCTAGTCAGAGCGCAAACTCAAGGGGGAAGGAAACTAATTTAAAAAAAACTCAAGCGAATATATTTATTTTTCTTGATCATTTCCAACGCTCGAGACAAGCATTGAGCTAGTTGGGGGGGTATGATTAGGCCACAAAATGGTTGTTTTAAGATGTTAAAAGGATATAAATTAATAGTGTTTTACTAGCATTTTAGGTTGTTTAAGTCATGTTTTGTGCATTTCTGTGTTTGCTCGATTTATTTGCACTCTTTTGCATTATTGCAAGAAAAAAGCACGGAATTAGCACAAAGATGAGACAAAGACACAAGAGAACCAAACAAATGAATAAACGATAAGAAATCGAAAGATAGAGGGTCTAAAATCAAGCCCAAACAAAGTGCAAAACGGAGTCAAGTGAAGATAAAGTCAAAAGATGATTCTAGAAGTCCACCTGACTGGTCAAGTTAGTTATATTTTTTGGTTATTTTTTAGGCTAGGGTTGTTGACTCGTTTGGGAGGATGAACATATATTTTTTTATCTAAGAAATCCAGAGAGGCCACATCTCTCTAAAAACTCAAGTTTATTTCAAATCTCAATTAAAAACACATTTCCTTTAAGTATTGATCATAATCGATGTTCTCCGACCACTAGGCTTGCACAAACTAACTTTATTATACTTTTATTGAGTATTTGTTTTTTTATATTGGTCTGTCTATCGATGCATGTTTGAATTTTGATGTTTATTTGTTTATGCTAATATTAAAGAATTGATAACTCGTTATTGGATTGAACAATGATATTGGAATTGCTTATGATGAACACATGATTAGCATTTGGAATATATGATAACAAATATTGTAATGGCTCTTGCTATAATTTATGTTTAGATGAACACCATGTTAGTAGGATGTGAAAATGATGAAGATCAGAGTAAAAGTAATTGCTAAGAATCGTTTAACATTCCATAAACGAGTTTTTTACCGAACTTAATATAGGTAATTCTTCGTGGAACGAACCCGTACTACCGGGATATATATTGCAACTACACTCGTACTGTTGAGAGGCTTTTATGTGTGTCAAAAATAACAGACTTAAAGGGAAGTCAATAAGCTAGTTATTGATTAATTATTGCCGCATGTTAAAGAAGGAATTACTTTAATAAACTAAAAAAGCCTTTAAACAACCCTCAATAAATTGATATTTAGTAGTTTAAACCTCCGCGGAACGAGCCATTGGATTGACAACCCAACTGCTAACACTCTTCTCATTACTAATTAATCGACACCTAATTAGTAAACCCCCGTAAAACTAAATACATGAACAACCAAACTCTTCCACGGATGATAACCTTGGTAGCTTCCCAAAGAAAATAATACTACTATCCATGTGCTCCTACGAGGCCTTTTAGTGCTTAGGAAAAAACTACGTACCGAAAGGGCAAACAGTCATTTTGGCGCCGCTGCCGGGGAACCACGGTTATTAAAATTGATAATTTTATTTATTTTTAATTCTTAGATAGTCATTTCTGGTAAATTAGCCTATAATATTGCCTTTTCATATAGTAATTATAAATTAGTATTAGTCAAAAGCCCTTGTTAGGATAAAATTTCATTTGATCTGAACATTTTAGATCTTTCTGACCTGACCGGTAAGGCTAGCCGGTCAAGTGTCTATGTAATTGCTTAATTCGACCAGTTATGTTCCTAAATCCCGACTTAATTATTATTGAGTCATAATAAATATTCCTAGGTATTTTACCTGCTCAGTAGTTAGGGAACGCCTCCGGTTACAACCATTTGCAACCGAACATCCACTAGATTTATACACAACAAACACCAACTCATCGGCCACCTTGTCACATCACTGCCACAATTTCGAGGAGGAGATACCAGACGGCGCCTAAACATATTGACGCCCCACATCCTGAAGGGAACATCCATGTCAATGAATCAAACCAACCTCCGTTACAACCACCACCACCTCAAAGGGGGCTAGATAGGACCATTCAACATTTCCTCAACCCAATTTTTCCAAACAGGACCACCTGTATTGTCCTACCAACCAACGGGAGAGACTTTGATGCCCAAGCTCATATGTTTGCTCGTATTCCCGTTTTTTGAGGAATGGAGCCAGAAAATCCTTACAATCACATAATGGAATTCAAATCCATATGTGATCTGCATGTCATGCGAGATGTCCCCATTGACATCATACGTCTTAAGCTGTTTAACTTCTCACTAGCCGACCGAGCCAAGGACTTGTTCAACAGTCTCTCGTCTCATTCTATCCATGGTTGGCAAGAAATAACGCAACAAATCCTGCAAAAAAAATTCCCAGCTAGCCGAACCATGGCAATCCAACAGCAAATCCAGAACTTAAAGATAAAATTCCAAAAGACTTTATACAATGCGTGGAAAAGATTTTAGGAGCTCCAACGCGCTTATCCCCATCTTGGTTACAAGTCCGACATGGTCTTCAAATTCTTCTACTTTTCACTCACACGACAGATGAGGGAGATGATCGACTTGAACACCGGAGTAGCCTTCAACACTCATTTTGTTCAACACTCATTTGAATTCTTTGATAAGGTAGCTAAACAAGCTAGAGGGTGGGAGCTAAGTCCAGTAAACAAGGATTCGAGAGACCTACCACAAGCAAAGGGTTAATTCTATCTTAACAAGCCAATCCCACCACAGTATTGACATCCAATCCCATAAGACCCACTCGACCTTCCGATCATTGAAGTCATTTATGGCGAGGGAGCACAAGGAAACAATTTTCAATGCTCAAACCAAAATCAATGGAACAACTCCAACCACCAAGGATACAACAACTTCGGATAGAACTAGCATCCTAATAGTTTGGTGACAGTGGAGGATTTTAAAAGCCTAGAGGAATGTATGGATAAGCTCATAACCAACTCTATCTCAAAGATTCAAATCGAAAAGAATCAAGTGGGAATATTGCCTCCTCAACCAGTAGCCAACCGGAAAGGGAAAGCTCCACCTAATGTTCAGCCAACCAGTGAAACATTTGGAATAAGAGTACAACCAGGAACAAAGGAAGAAGAAGAGGAATATGAGCACCTCCAAGTACCAATAAGTGTGATAAGGATACAACCTCAATGATGGTACGAATAGGATGAGGAGGAGGAACAAGATGAATTGTTAACAAATGAAGTCAATGTGCTGAGAATGCAACCTCATGCTTATGCATGGTTGGTTGTAGACACCAGAGACGAAGAACTAGTCGACGAGCTTGAAGATTTGCATACCGAAGAAGAGAAAGAGGATGAATCTTTGATAGCATACCTAGTTGCCAAAGAATCAGGTGACGAGGATCCATCCATGGCAATGTGGAGGTCCTACGACCCACAGGGGTACCATGAGTATCTCAAGACCCTATATATTGAGGCTACAACCATTCCAATTTAGGAAACGCATCTCCAAGAAGATGTTGCTCAAGAAATAATGGTGATTTCCACCCAGGAGCTTATTAAAGATGAGGAAGAACCTATCCAAGAGATATTTTAGGTTTTTACATTAACAGATCCAACAGTTGAGGAAAGTCAACTTAGGGTAATCATAGAAGAGTGGGTAGAGGGCGAAAGTTAAACTGAAAATTTCAAGAAAGTGGAACAGATTTCGAATAATTTAGCCGAATTCTTGGGAAGAGTGCCGACCACCCAACTTTCCCCAAATGTGGAGGTGGGGAGCTCGCTAAAGCAGTGGATGCACCAAGAAAAGTGGATCATATACCATCTTATATCGGTAAAGGCATACCTTACGAAGAACCAGATTATCTAAAAAGATTTGTGGGTATGAGCCCGACAAACAAGGAAACATAACCTGGTCTACCAACTTTGACAATTACCTTTGGTGTGTACCAACTTGAGAGAGTACTACTAGATTAAGGATCTAATCTAAACTGTCTACTGAGGGAGATGTATGAAATTCTTAAGTTGAAAGGCATCCAACCATTCTGAGCTAACTTGATAATGGCTAACTCCTCTAAGGACAAAACCTGTCTAGGCATCGTTAAAGACGTTGTATGTAGATTGGGAGATTTCTTATACACTCTAGACTTTGTGATCATGGATTGACAAATTCTTGGAGGAAATAATGATGAGTCGATAGTCATATTTGGTCGACTTTTCTTGCGAACAACTAAATCTACACTTGATTATGAGAAGGATACACTTACGATAAGCGGTGGAGAAAAGACTCTAACCTTGAAAATGAACATGAGTCGAAGCAGCTAAGGAGGAGTCACACTAACCATGCAAATGTAGTTCTCATGAAGGTAGATGAGTCTGAACAGGCACTCATAAATGAGGCAAATCTTATGCTTAAGAATAAGAAAAATCTTTATTGGAGAAGGAAAAAGAAAAATGTAGAAAAGGTGCTAGAAACACCTAAGGAAAAAGGACAGAAGCTCAAAGAAGCACCTCAAAAGAAACCCACAAAACCTTGGAATGATAAGGATAGAAGAGTTGTCAAGGACAACAATCCTGTAAGAAGATCTCTCTTCATAGACGAGGAGGATGTGCGACTTCGAACTTATGTGGCAAAGCTCATACGAGACGAGATGTCAACTTTGATTGGTAATGAAAAATTTGACAAGCCAACACTCACAGAAATTGAGGAATATGGAGAGGCTTGTTTTGGAGATCTTGCACTAGAGGCACCATCATATTTGCCAATGGAGCATGTAGTCAAAACCAACGATGCGGATGAATTGATTCCATTCGTAAGGAGAGTGACTGAGGAATAACTCATCAAGAGTACTATTATTGGAGAAGGGTTGCAAATAGACCCTCATTACATGCCTGACGATGTATCATGGGGTGTAAACCCTCATGGATTACCAATCCACCTGCCAAATTATATGGGAAGGTTTCGCAAGCTGTCACCCAATCGATCTACAGAAGGAATTGATTACCCAACGATAACCATGGTCATAGGCGACTACCCCATGGACAGATTCTTGATAGATACGAGGAAATTTTCAAATGTAATGTCAACTAATATCTTCTATGGACTTGGCCTCACTAAGCTACATCCCTACAACAAAAGGATATTGATGGTCAATGGCCAAAAGTCGGGGAAGTCTCTGGGAATAGCCAAGGAGTTGAGTTGTCGAATTAGCAACTTATATATATATATATATATATATATATATATATATATATATATATATATATATATATATCCTAGACTTCATTGTCTATGGTGTTCCCCTTGAACAATCTTAGCACCGACTTAACAAAGTCATATTAGGAGCACCATTCTTGAAGACATCACAATCCATCATCAACTACAAGGAGCAGGACGTGACTATATATTGTGGAAATGAGTACCTAACTTTTGGGATTCCACCTTTTATGGGAGGAATTTAGTGTTTTCATGACAGATCATCCCGGAAGCGCTCAAGGAGTACCGTCGAACTATGCACATCAAACTTCTTCAACATATTAAGCAAGGCGAGAAAATTTCTTTTCCTAGACCTACCTCTTTCAAGTATGAAACTCAACATAGATGATATTAATGAGGAGGATCCCGAGTACAACCCTAAGGAGGATCCTGAGGAAGAGCCCGACTAGGATCAGACATTAGTCATGAAGCGTGATGAGGTAGGAGAGGACGAAGGTCTTCCTGATTCCATCTAATTCAACCACCATTCCGCCTTCACTTCCATATGTATATATCCGCCATTTATTTTTGCATGTATAATGTCTTGCATTTAGTCCACATGGAGTCTCTTTGACTTGAGCAACTCCGATGTGATTTACTTCTCCCAATAGTGAGGACACTGTAAGTTTTAGTTGGGGGAGTGGATACATCTTCGTTGGTTGCTCATGGAAATGGGGAGAAATTTTAAAAATTGTGAATATTTGTTTTTTCTTAATTATTTAAAACCCCCATTTGTTTTTTTAATAATCCAAAAAAAAAAATAGAAAATTCGAAAAAATACAAAAATATTTTGAGTCTTTACTGAATATAAAAATTGAAAAAACTATAAAAAAAAATTGTGATTAAACTATAAATTGGAAATGGGGAGAAATTTTAAAAATTGTGAATATTTGTGTCAGTACTGAATATAAAAATTGAAAAAACTATAAAAAAAAATAAAAAAATTTGGGGGGAGTCAAGGCACGTTTATATCTTAGAGTTTAGTAGATTTTATTTTTCGAAAATTCTATCAATATTAGTATTAACCTCTTAGCAAACAAAGTTGAAGGTACAATTAGATATTAACTGAAATGAAGTTTAAACTGAAGTAGAAAAGCATTTATAATGTTAAACTAGGCGCAACCTTATGATTAAACCTTGATTTATCAAAAGCTAAATTACGTAGAGCACTCTTTAGTTCCTTCGTACACATGGCTGTTGAGGAGGGGGAGGGGGCACTATATATGTGACCTATGTTTGGTATTCCCTATCATGGGTTACATCAGGGTAGTGAGAGATTCAAGAGTCCCCACTAAATACAGCCGAGTTGCCTAGACTAAGCCGAATGCCGAAATGGTCAAGTAGGAGTTTGCGCGACAACAACATTATTGCATTTTCAACGACTTACAGTGTCCCCAATCTTGACTTAAACACTCTTATTCGATTAGGATTTCTACGAGATGACATTTCTTTTGAGCTTTCGACACGGATTTACGTATTGCATGCGATCATTTTACGGTTATGATATTTATCGCATTATTTGGCTAGTCAGTAGTACCATGTTGATTAGACATTGAGGCAAAGCCTCGATAGATATTTTGTTTTAGTTGTACACTGCTTTATTAGGCCATGTCTATCACATTTGTCAGTTCAAAGAAAAAAAATGAAAAAAATCAAAGTGACTTGATAGGCCAATAGTCTTGTTTATTAGGTTAAGTCATATGTTATTACACTTAGCAGTTTATTTTTATTCTTCTCAAATTGAGAAGGGTTGTATTTACCGAGCATGTTTATAAGCTCGAGTTCATTTCATTATATGTACTAGATACTCCCAAACGGAGTCATGGTTATTAGAGCACTTGGCACTTCTCTATTCTTAGGAAAGTGCATGAGCCCATTGGATACTTCGATTTCTAGGAAGTTTTATTTTCGCTATTTTGAGACGACACCTACACCAATCATATAAGTTCGAGGCATATCTTCGACATCGACATCGACACGAGCCACCACTTGTCTTATTCTTCACCGACATAGAAGGCTTGACCATTAGTAGTCTAGCAAACGTCTAGGTAATTCAAAAAGCCATATCAACCTCCAACGAACATCAAGAAACCGAAGGAGAGTTTTTGAGTGATTGAGTGGTGTGGCAGATGTATACGAGGCAACTAGGAATAGTCTATTTGATTGCTAGTTAGTAGTAAATTTGGTTGATCATAAGGGCGTGTTCAAGTTGATTGTTATACTTGTTTTTCTTGCTTCTATTTCTTTCAGTAATTGTACTCTTTATGTCGTATGCCTTGTTTGTTAATGTTTTTCTCATATAGGGAGAACCTAGGAACTTAGAAACTAATATGTTTGTGGGCGTCGTTGTAGTAAACTCTCATGAGAGAAAACTCGTCCTTTTACACTTTAAAGATTTAACGGCTTGTTGCATACACTAAAGGCAATCGTGTTTTCTACGACAATGCGCTTTATCTTTACTTTTATCGTATTTATTTTTAGGCTAGTTAGTGCACCAAACTCAAAAGGAAAATGAATTTTTAAAAGACAACCGAAAAACTTTACTTCTTCGAGACGAGCATTGAGCTAGTTGGGGGTATGATTAGACCACGAAATGATCATTTTTGGGTGTCAATATGATATGAATTAGCATAGTTTTGTTGACATTTAGGATTATTTAAGCCATGTTTTGTGTTTTTCTACGTTTTCCCGGTTTACTTGCAATTGCTTGCAATTTTGTAACAAAAAAAACATGGATTTAGCACAAAAACAAGACAAAGACGCAAGAAGACCAGAACAAGGCCTAAAAGAGAATATTTCAGAATACAAATGACCCCAAAAGGACCCCAAGAAAGTTGCAAAACAGAATCAAATCAAAATAGAGCAAAGAAGTTTCTAGAAGCCTGTCCTGACCGGTCAGGTTGACCGATCAGGTGCCGTTATATTTTAAATTTTGGATAAGATAGAGTTTGTTATGGTTTGATAAATATATATTTATCTCTCCTATTCCGAAAATACACAGATTCATATTTATTTTCAGTAACTTTACTTCTCAAATTCGTTCTAGACAGAGAGAGGAGAGAAAAGAAACATAAATTCAAGGTTTTGTGCACGAATCCTTAGTTACCGACTCTGTTTTGTGAGTTTATTCGTATTTTTTCATTACTTTGTTGTGTTTTCTAGTATTTCCTTTGTTTTTACTGCATATTTACGTAGGTTAACATAGGTTTAAACATTAGTCTTATCTCTCGCATGCAAATTAGTTAAAACAAATCGGTAACGTCGTATAAGCTAGTTATTGATTAATTAACGCCGCATATTAAAGAACGGATCGTTGTAATAAACTGAAAAAGCCTTCAAACAACCCTTAATAAACTGATATTTAGTAGTTTGAACCCCCAATGAACTAGCCATTGGATTGGCAACCCAACCGATAACACTCTTTTCGTTACTAATTAATTGACACATAATTAGTAAACCCCCGTAAAACTATCTACGTTAAGAACCAAACGGACCAACGGACGATAACCTTCGTAGCTTACCAAGTAAAATACTACTGCTACCCTCTTGTTTCTACGAGGCCTTTTAGTGCGTAGGGAAAAACTACGTACCGAAAGGGCAGACAGTCACGAGTCCTCAATTGGGGCAAAACCTATAGATCTGTATCCAAATTGTTAAAATTGGTTGTCGGATACCTAAATTGTTAACAACCTATAGTAATGTATAGTATACTAAACGTATGTTTTCCCATTTCTTATATAAATACGTTTTCTCGTCTTTGATCACCTATGGAGGTCTGACAAACCATCAACGAGACCGTTGTATATCCGGCGAACTGTATACACAATCGTGGAAAGTTAATATACAATCCTATAATACACTATCATGAACAACATACACAATAAAAAAAAAATTAACAAATTTTGGGAAGACATGTTTGTTAGTAGCACTTTCTGGAAATACAATTATCAGGCAAAAAAATTTAAAAATTAAGGACACAAAAAAGGCCACCACAGTATTATCAAACTTTATCTCCCCAATCAATATTAAATCACATTAGAGTTTACTCCTACCACAACCCACCTTTCGTCCATGGGTTAATACTAGTAGCATGCGGCGGAACAAGGAAGTCTAACTGGGAGGGACTGATATTATATATAAAAAAATTCATACCATATATGAGTATATTTTTTAAATATGAGGGGGAGGGGAGCAAAAGATATTTTTTTTCCAGATTTTATCGAAAATATATAGAATTGTTTTACTTTTTCTGTTAAAAAAATCAAAATAGAGGGGGTCGTGGCCCGTCGGAACTCCGACGAATTGCATACACAATAGTTAAATTCATACACATTCGTACAAAGTGCTCGACATGTCTAAAATGCATACAATTTCTCGTATTTGGTCATTGGCAGATATCGCCACGGTGCAACAAAACTCCCACGACGCCGTTGTACATCGGGTGAAGTGTATAAACAATCTCTGAAAATTATGCATACCATCCTAACTGCATACGCAATAAAAAAAAAAGTAATACTATTTTGGAAAAAACCGTTTGTTAGTAGCAGTTTGTAAGAATATAATAAAATGGTACAAACTTTTTAATAATTAATGGCACTAAAAAGTCTAATAATCGTCCACCTTACGAAAAAATATATAAAAGCACTAACCAGTCATAGCACAAGACGCTTGTAAACTTATAGATCTCAGAATTTGCTCTTTCAAATCCTCAGCCATTGACACTACCCTTTTTCCCTCTCTATCTGCTTTAGGAGGTACTTGAAATGATGTCTCCTAATTCAGCAGATTTTAACACGGAAACAGATACAAATCTCTCCTCCATTATAGTTCTAACCAACTCTGAAAGAGAGCTCTCTGAGTTCCCACAAACACTTCAAAAAACAAGGTTTGGTTTTGACACCAAGTCTTGTGCTTCATCCCAAATACGATCTGACATGGAACGACATATGTCGTCCGAGTGGACTAGGTGGGTTCTAAATTCTCCAAAGCCACCAAGTTTATGGGAGGAGTTTGTAAATTTTGCAAGAGGAGTTGTATTTTCACACAAAAAGAAACTTCAAAATCTCAAAGAGAAGCCCTTGTCTGTAATTGTATCAGTGCTGGTGATGATTTTTCCGGTACTACGGTTGTCTCGAACTTATTCCCTGAAGAAATTCAGGAGTGACCTTTTAGCCGGTTTAACTCTTGCAAGCCTATGTATTCCCCAGGTAAACATAGAAACTATTAGAGATTATAATTTCTACTATTTTTTTCCTTAAAGTTTAGTTTACATTTCCGAACTTGGCCATTATGTTATATTAATGTGAATTATGAGATATAGAGCTACCTTCATGAAGAAACTGAGAATACCGGTTGTGTTTCTTTTTATTGCTAATTTCATGACAAAAGTACGGTTTTCATTTAAAATTTGTATGCTGATTCAAGTAATATTTTTATATCACTTTGCAGAGTATTGGCTATGCCACCTTAGCAAAGCTTGATCCCCAGTATGGTCTATGTGAGTCACTTCATCCTACATTCTTTCGCAAAAACATGATTATAAGTGAAAAAACAGCCACTAAATCTCGAAATTTATGCATAGAATGATAGAAGTATTTATATTTTTTATATGATTAATCAGGGAGCACCAGATAACAGGTTAAATATAAATTTTCAGATACTAGTGTGGTACCTCCACTTATATATGCTGTGATGGGGACTTCGTCGGAGATAGCTATTGGGCCAGTGGCAGTTGTTTCAATTTTAATGTCTTCATTGATTCAGAATTTACAAGACCCTGAGGCTAATCCAATTGCTTATACAAAGCTTGCTTTCACTGTTACTTTCTTTGCTGGCATTTTTCAAGCTGCTTTCGGACTTCTAAGGTATGCACTTATTATGCATTTTTTTTTCATTCATAACTTTTCATAATTATTACTAAAACTTGTATTCGATATTGTTTTCTTTACCATTAAGATTGTTTTAATTATTTTCTCAATTAAAGTATAAAGACTAATCGTTTAGTTCCATTTAAAATTTTAAGAGACAACCGACGTTCCTTAACTTATATACTAAGATGTCTATTTATTCAATACATGAAATAGTTGAACCCTTTATTTAGCGGTTTGCTCTTGTGCATGCTAGTACTTTTCTAATGCAAGTAATCTTTTTTTGTTGTTTCAGGTTGGGATTCGTAGTCGATTTTCTCTCACATGCAGCCATAGTAGGGTTCATGGCTGGTGCAGCCATTGTCATAGGTCTTCAGCAGCTAAAAGGACTGCTTGGACTCACTAATTTTACTAATAAAACTGATGTTATCTCTGTCTTTAAAGTCGTTTGGAGATCAATTCATAAATCTGTAAGATTTTCTTCCCTATTTTCCTCTATTCCGTAATTTTTGTTAGTTTAATTTTATTTAACAAGTTGACCCTTTTGTTTTTTAACAGTGGAACCCAATTAACTTCATCATTGGGTGTTCATTTCTGAGTTTCATCTTAATCACCAGATTCTTGGTAAGTAATAAGTTAGCATTATTGATCACCACCTTCTAGACTAGTCACGGAGTTTTGGTTTATTAATCACCAAATTCCATTACACTCCTTTCACTTTTATTTTAGGTATGATCTTAGACGTATAAAAATGTGTTTTTACCATTTCTACTTTAGATTTTCAAAAGTATCTGAAAGGTAAATTGTAACAGTTTAATAATTTGATGACATCATAAGAATAAATACCAGAATAATACTGGAGCTAGTTCTGAGTAGAGAATATAAAAAATATATATAATAAAAAATCCAAGATTTTTTAATCTGTCAAATTTTACCATTTTTTTTCAAAAATACTCTTATACTCTTTTACTATTACTATTATAACCATGCTTTCATAAATAATAGAAAATAACATTATTTATCTATCTTTAAACATTCAAAATTCTTTTAAATACTCTCGTCTTATATATTATATATATTTTATTATTTTCACATATTTGTATTATCACCACACTTATATTTTTATATTACAATTACTAGTTTTTTATATCATCATGTCGCACACGCAACGCGTGCTGCACGATTACTATTTTTTTAGCAGAAAAGCATAAATGAAGGGAGTCACGTTGTCTTTATTGAGAGGAATGTGCAAAATTGATAACTTTCTATTATGAGTGACTAACGTAAGAATAAAAATGTCCTTTATTCACTAAATACTTTTTTGGAAATTCATAATCAGGGTAAAAGGAACAAGAAACTCTTCTGGGTTCCCGCCATTGCTCCATTAATTTCTGTTATTTTGTCGACTGTTATCGTTTACTTGACGAGAGCCGATGAAAATGGGGTTAAAATTGTAAAGCACGTCAAAGCAGGACTTAATCCCATCTCGGCTGAGATGCTAGATTTCAAAAGTCCTCAGATCTCAGAAGTTGCTAAGGCTGGACTTATTGTGGCCATTGTGGCACTCACTGTATGTGCAAGATATCAACCATTTGACCATTTACATTTCATCGTTTTAGAAACACAGGAGATATATTGTTTCCAAAAAGATAAAACAACATGTTTTTATTTTCTTTGTTTGTTTCTTTGTTATATGAAGGAAGCCATAGCAGTGGGTCGATCATTTGCAACCACAAAAGGGTATAATCTTGATGGAAACAAGGAAATGGTAGCAATGGGGTTCATGAACATCATCGGGTCTTTAACTTCTTGTTACACAGCTACAGGTAAATAACTTAACCTTTCTCCTGGAAAATGAAGATTTTTAAAATATAAGCCTTTTTTCTTATTTTGTGCTCGAAGAGCACATAGATAAAATCTAAAATGTAATTTACAGTCTCAAGTATGACATGTGTGTGTAAAGTACTGGGGTGATTGGTGGAACCAAAAAATGTCCAAATTTACAGATTACGAAGTAATTATTACATTTTAGTAATGAACAGAACTAGCATTACAAAAGTAAAAAACAGAACCAAACACATGCATCGGTATTTCTGTGAATCTCTCTAATGTTTTTTGGAAACTAAATAGTACTACTACATATATCATGACTGGTACCTAGGTAATCTCCCTGATAAAGTTATGTCTGCATGTATGATCATATGATTTGAAACTTTATAGTATTACTTAAAATATTTCCACATTTTATATTTCCTTGAAAATATTGTGCAGGCTCTTTCTCACGAACAGCGGTAAATTTCAGTGCTGGTTGTGAAACTGTGGTGTCAAATATAGTGATGGCCATAACCGTAATTTTGTCGCTACAATTTTTCACGAGGCTCTTGTACTATACCCCGACAGCAATTTTAGCTTCAATCATACTTTCTGCATTGCCTGGACTTATTGACCTTAACGAAGCTTATCATATTTGGAAAGTAGATAAGGTCGACTTTCTTGCTTGCATTGGAGCATTATTTGGAGTCTTGTTTGCATCGGTGGAAATCGGTCTTCTTGTTGCGGTACATATAATTTTCTCTTTATTTTTCGTCCATGTGTGATATGGTTTCGTTATGTTTGAACACTGTAAGGCTTGTTCAGCTGCCTCTTTCAAGAAAGTAAGCTGTTTGGTTGAGAACAATAGCTTCAATTTCAGATAATATTTTTGTTCTTTCAAAATGTAAAGTGAAAAAGCTAAAGATTTAAGATAACAAATCAATTAAAACAAATCGTTTAAAGCCAAGCCCTAACCAATAAAATATACTCCATCCGTCCCTTCTTAAGTGTCCCCCTTATAAATTGCTACTTTTTAAGAATTTGAAATTTTGATACATAAATTACCAATATTTTCCTTTTAAATATCATAATTAAAGTTAATGCGGGTAACTTATTTTCTAAAAATTGTTGTTATTGTAGTTATAAATGGTAAGTATATAAAGGGTAAGAGGGTAAATTTGTTACATTATAATTAATATATTGAAAACTCGGACAGTTATTTTGGAACAACTCAATATGAAATAGTGGACAATTAATTAGAGACGGAGGGAGTATAAATGAACATTTATGTTTCCATAATGGTTGATAAATGGGTTTGATATGTACACTAATTCACGTAATACTTCGCTTAATAAATTATGGCATGGGGTATAATCAGGGTATGTTCAAGTTTTGGACTTCGTTACTTCATTATTGTTTATATATGTTTATCTAGATATTTTGATTTCCACTTTTAAGTTTTGTATGCTTTTCAAGTATCACAGCAAAAAAAAAGGTATCACTGCCTACTATTTGCATGCCTTTTAGCTCAGCATAAAGCATCTTTTGGGAGGCTGTAAGTTTATTTGGTTTAATTTAATGATTATAGAATGGTGAGACAATACATGATCAGATGTATAGGCATTAAAAAAGTAAAGGTGGGGGGCTAGGTCAAAACTTTCATGATATGGGAATAAAGGAACAAAGTGTAGGTGCAAATGTATGTGCCCATGATACCAGCCCCCTTCATTCTCCAAACAAGAAAGACTTGTCAAGTGGTCACTTAAGAAGGTGTACAAAAATAGCAGAACTGTATAGAAGAATATTAAAATTAGTACAAAGTAATTTCGTGTCAATAGCAACCACACATTTCAATTTCTAGAAGTGCAGTTTTCCTTTTTCTTGAATAAGCATGAATGGCACATTAGCTTAGAAGTTGAGTAGTTATTGCTACGTAATTCATATACATAATACATACAATCTGTGGAAAGAGTGGGAAAAAAACGTGCCATTATGTGTTGTTGAAAACGACCTAGACGATAGTCTAATGAAATGCTCTAATGACGATTAAATAACAAACGATCATTTATTATATAATTTGAAACTTAATTATTAACAACCCACGTTTAAAATATGTTTTCAATTTAGATGCATATGATATGTGATGTTATTTACTTTTACTCTTTGTTTCTAATTTTAATACTACATGATACTTATCGAATTTGAAATTGAAAAAATACATTTAGTGTAATGTATTACATTTTATTAACGATTTAGGTATCAGACTATGATAATTAATAATTGAGATAGTTATCTATCAAAATGTTGACAATTCAGGTAATGTTGTTAATTGATATGCATGGAAGTTGATTTGAAGTTTCATTTTGGTCGAATTGTTTATATAATTAGCCTAAATTTAATCCCGAATTTTATAAAATGTCATGGTTTATTATAAATTCTCACACACACATACATATATATGTAAAAGAATATACATACATATACGTATCATTCTATTATAATAAGCCAAACCAAGTCAAATGAGACTATCCAATTTAGCTATTTTTTCCAAAAATACCCCTATACCTTTATATTAATTACAATAATATTATACTTTTATAAAAATATAAAAACTAAAAACTAATAAAACTATTTATCACTCTTTAACATCCAAACATTCTTTTAAATTTTAAACTATGTTTTTTTTGTATTATACACATTTATATCATAACTATAACTATTTTTTATATATTTTTATTGCATTACGCGCTGCACACGCAACGCGTGGGGCACGATTACTAGTGTATGTATATGTAAACACATGCATATATACATGTATATATGTATAACTACATGTATTGTTACTCTGTTATGCATATACATATGTTATTGCAAATAATACAAATTCCATATTAACATTTTCTTCCTATATAAACGATATGTGTGTATACAAAAAAATAATAAATATTTAAAAAATATTTTCTATTTATAAAAGAAATATTTTTTTTAGAAAATAATAATTTTCTTGCCATTTTTTTCACAGAATATTCAAAATAATGAAGTGGCATGAAATAATTATTTTCCCAAATGTTTTGTTTAAAAGAAAATGTTATATTTTTATAAAAAAAATGAATTTTAGGAAAAATAATTTTTTCAAAGAAAATGTAGTCAAATAGTATGTGTTTTTTAAAATTGAGATACTTAATGTGTATTTATATGTATGTTTTTTTAATAAATATTGTAAATTGTAACATTTAAAAAAAAACAGTATTAAATTTATACAAGTTACAAAATATTTGACCAAAATAAAAAGTAAACTAACTTCCATCAAATTAAATTAACGGCGGTGCTAAAAACATTTTGATTGATAAATAACTCAATTGTTAATTTTCGTATTCTGATATCTAAATCGTTAACAGCAGTTATTACAGTAAACTAGATGTATTTTTTTTCTGAATTTTAAATAAGCCTTGATAATGTGGGTTTTGAAAAAGAAGTATGATTTTATGTATTAATCCAATGATTCTCCTTGTTAACCTGTAGGTGATGATATCCTTTGCAAGAGTCATATTAAATGCAATTCAACCGGGTATAGAAAGCCTTGGGAGGCTTCCTGGGAGTGATGTATTTTGTGATGTAAATCAGTACCCAATGGCACTTAAGATCTCCACTACTATCACTATTCGGATTAAATCTTCAATGCTTTGCTTCGCCAATGCCGGCTTTGTCAAAGAAAGGTAAATATAATACTACTAATTCAATTTGGTGTTAGGATTACTAGGTGAAAAGAGAAAGCAAAATCTCTTCCCACTGAACTACTAATGACTGAAAGTATTTCGTGTAATAATTTTTGTAACTTTAACATACTACATTATATATATTCAATAAGTAACGAAATGATTACACATAGATGAAGGCATGTGAGAAACAAGTTGCGCCGTTATGTCTTTTAGTTGCAAAACTAATTGTTCTAAACGCTACATCAATAGACCTAACTGTGCTGACATTACTATGCATGGCTTTTAAAACTCTTCTATTAAGCTCCACAAAATCTGGTGATAAGAAACCAAAGAGTCAAATGCGAACGCTATGAGAGCGTTTTGATTATCAATGCACGTTTTCTCATGTTGATCTTTTTTCCTGTCATATTTACACGAGCAATCTGTTATGATTGTACCACATTAAAGGAAGCGTATGCATTGTTACTAACTAAGGTCGCCTTTATTAGTTGGTATTAATATATGACATACTAGACATTATTTTCTTTTCGTTTATGCTTTTAAGGATTTTAAAGCTGGTGGGAGAGAAAGAGGATGTGGAAAGCAAAGAAAATGCAGAAGGAAGAACTCGGCTAGTCGTTCTTGACATGTCTAGTGAGTTACTCTTCTCAAGAAAAGAAAGATAATTAGTTGATAGTAAAGGCTTATTTTCGTTCTGTTATACTTTCTAAATATGCATAAGCACTTTAACGTGCTTAGTCGTCATCAGCTTTTGCAAAAGAAAACTTAAAACCAAAGGAAAATTAGATTAAATTTAATTTTAAGTTCATGATACGTCATATTGATCAGAAACAAGCATGTCAAGTAAGAGTCGCAGAATTTATATGCAGTATAAATCTTGCTAAGAATAAAACTAGAAAACATGTTCAAGAATAAAAGAAATACTTACCTACCGAATAAGCAAATGCATGTTTCATTTAGTGTCTCACTTTAGTGGTAGTTCTTAATTTCTGCAAATAGTTTTGTTTATTTTAATGAGAGAAGATTATCTATTCCAGATTTACTGACTATCGACACATCTGGAATTTCTGCTCTTGAAGAACTACGAAAGAAACTTGCAAAACGAGGAACTGAGGTAAAGTATTCATCATTGTAGAATACATACTTCGTTCAAAAGTTTTGATATTCCTTCATCGTGCTTAAGTTAAATTCCCCGTATGAAGCTGACTAGAAAAATCCTTCATATTGCAGTTAGCTATGGCAAACCCTAGGTGGCAAGTGATTGAAAAGCTCAAGCTTGCAAACTTCATCAGCAAAGTTGGTGGTAAAATCTTCTTAACGGTTGGTGAAGCTGTGGCTAGTGTTTGAACAATAAATAAGTTTAAGTCAAGATATATAATGTGTGCTAATTAGTGTGTAGCCTTCTATATATTTGTGGGCAAGTGTGAACTAGTGGTAATAAATAATGTCGACAATATTGTGTTTATCTCTACTTGATCTTTGTTATAATAAAAATGAATTTGTGCCTCGAGTGTCTATGTATGAATCTATGATGAACTTTTTTGAAGAATTTGTACTTACCAACAATATTTGATTTGCCTCAAATTTATTCTCACTATTTTATCAACCTGTTCAGTCACAAATATAGAGTAAAAAGTAGGTCTCCATGATTATAGGGTAAAATGCAGTTCTCCATGATTATAAATCTCAATCGTAACACGTAAGACTCCTCTCTTTCTTGAAATCAGAGAGTTTCTTTTATATTCTTTGAAATGTTATAATAACCTTCTTAAAGTAAGCGATGAACCTCTCTCTCTTTTATATTCTTTAAAATGTTACAAAACCACTTCTCATATTCTTCTTAAAGTATGAAGAGATACCAACTCTGAGTTGTATTACGTAATAGATTCTTTGATCCTGTTTTTTTTTCCATAGAAAAACAACTCGGGTTAGCAAATCAACACAACTAAAAAGACAGGACTAGTAAGTTTTGTTGGACATCCTGTTCTTGCTTCAATCCTTGGAACTAACAGGACTAGAAAGACACTGCTCCAAGAGAGGTTGATCTGAAATTTCGAGGGTCGTGACTTTCACTTAGTAGTTAGTGTGAAGTCTGAACTCACACTTTCATATGTAGTAAGTTGTAGGTCCGAATAATTAGGTATGAATGAAATCCTTCGGTCCTCTTTTTTAAAATAGACTTAACCTTGCCTTTTGAATAGAAAAAAATTCCCCAAGGAAATAGATTTTCTGCCAAACTTTTCATTGGAAATTTTCAATTTCCTTTTATTTTCAGTGTTTGATATTTCTTGGAAAAAAATCAGAATTTTTTATTAAAAAATATCTGCAACGATTTAATTAATTAAAGATCATTTATTGTAATAAAATGATTGTTATTGGATTTTCTTATTAATATCTTACTTGTAACTTTAGTTTAATTTTGTGTAGAACGGACGAGATTTGTTGTAACTAATTCTATTCCTATATTAATTTTTATAAAATTTAGATTATATTTGTGTAGATAAGATGACCATGGAATGAAACCTGCAATGGAAAAAAAATTAATTTTGTGTAGAACGGACGAGATTTGTTGTAACTAATTCTATTCCTATATTAATTTTTATAAAATTTAGATTATATTTGTGTAGATAAGATGACCATGGAATGAAACCTGCAATGGAAAAAAAATACTGAAAATGATATTACTTAAAATAATGAAAAATAAATAAATGATTAATACATTAGTATTCGCCAATAGAAAGAAAACAATATAAATCGCAAAAAATATGAGTAGAGAAAAGAAAACACCACCTTTAGAGGGGAGAGAACCAAACTTTTCTTATTTCATAGCAAAAACCTAGTTAATAGTAAACAAGAACAATAGTACACAAATAACACCAAATAACTAACAGGTTCACAATAAAATAGAACTAATCTAATTGCTCACTCCCTCGTAAATAAACAGACAGTAAATAAATAACATGGCCAAATGGCCGTGTTCATCATTCCCTCCTCCTTAATAACAAGCAATTGTCCTCAAGATTGGGCCATAACATAACGTCGCGCACATACAACTTCCCACAGTCCAGCAGAAGCCCAAATACAGTTCTCCATCCTCTTGAGCAAACTCTACCACGGTCATGTGCAACTCCCGTTAAATAATGTCATCCCGATAAATAACCTCGCTTTAAACTCTAACTGAATATACGCAAGCGAATTATACCCACGAAAATGTCCTCCCAATAAGGATCAATATATTCTCCCGGCAGTTTATGAGAAAACTCATCAGCATACTCGGCAAAAGACAACATGTGTTGCCCGTTTGTTGTAGGTACCACAATAATACAAAACAAATGGTTCAGGAATTATTTTCAAATTACCAACACACCTAAAATAGAAAATTATTTCGAAATATTTCTTTCCACGATCCCATGGATATGCCCTCGATGTACTACATCCTCTATTAAACAACTCAATTGGATAATCACTAACAATTATACTCATATGATGACCCAAACAATTTGTAAAATTACACTCATTATAGTTGCTCAAATAAAACAAATGAGTCGACTTCACAAATTCATAATTTACCCAACAGACATCCAAACAAGCTGATTCAAGTCCCCAATCGTGCGTATATGTCCCACTGTCGGCTCCAACAAGTATGATAAAATTAAGGATTCCTTTGATAAATGAGATACTTGTTTCTACTCTATATGACAGATCTGCCGATAAAAAACTGCATCCCAATGGTGACTTTAAAAATTCATAACTTATCAATCGTGTACCCAAATGCAGCGACTCAAGTTTCATAATACTCCTTATTGTCCTGCCTATAATACTACAAAGCCGTTCTGAAAAATAAAACTGTTTGCTATATGAAAATAGAATTTTCATGAACAATACAGTGCAGTTTTTCCAGTACTGTTCTGGAAACTTTGAATCATCATTACTCCGTCCCAGGTGATCCAATTGCAGCAACTTTAGTGCCCACACGACCGCATACGAATTGAGCAGAATTGAGTGCTGTTTTCTATGGTAACTATTTACTTTTCTACCCAGCAGTATAGCTGTCCAAACAAAAGAATCTGGACAGATACTCGACTTTGAAAATTTATAATCAGTTACCCATTTGTCCAAACCCCCCGCCCCGAATCGAGTCCCAAAATATTCCTTAATGCCAAGGCTAAATTCCCTTCAACAGTTTCTGAAAAATCAGCCAGTTTGCTATATATGCGGAAAAATATTGTTAACCAACATGAAAGAACGCGCTAATATGCAAAATACTCACACGCTGTAACTATTTCTTCCATATGCTTATTGAAGTATACTTGTGTGATTTTCAATTTGTTGGGTGACTGCCCATCAAAAACATGTTTATCTTGTAACTCCAATATGCCATACCTTATTAGCACATTTTTTTTCTTATTAACCCAAAACTGATAATTTAAACTTGCAGTAGCCAAAAAATTGGACAAAAGTAAAATTTCACAGTTTCTTTTCCTTGTCTCATCACTTAGGTCTGACTGTGGTGAGAAGATGATCAGCGGCGTAGACGGCGGCGGTGAAGGTACCCTCGTCGGCGACGAAATTCCACGAGTTTCCTTCTTTTTATTTCATTTCTCCCCTCTCTACTTTTCCTTACCCCAACCCACTCTTTTCTCCCTCTTGTCCACTTTCTTCTCCCATCTCCACAACTCCATATCCTCCTCCCATACTTCCTGGTTCACTTCCGATGGCCAGGGTGGTGGCCGTTTTGTTTGCAGAGGCACTCTCTTTATCCATTTCTTCCGCAACAGGTCGGGCGGTGTGACAGTTTGTCTTCCATCCATAATTCCTTGTTCTCGCTTCGTAACCCACAAATTATTTTTCGGAAACCAATCAAATAATTGCGGCAGCGGAGGTACACGTTCATGATCCAACTCTTCATCCAACTCGTACTCGAGCTCGTAATTATATAGCTCTTCGTTAATTATTTTTTATATTTTTTCCTTAAAAATAGTTTTTATGGCAGTGGGTAGTGTTTGTTTCTGGCCAGTCCAGGGTGGAGTAGCCACCAACAGCAGCGGTGAGGGTATCGGCTGTGGCTGAGCTGGCGGCGGCAATAGAAACCTGTCGGCTGTGACTTGGCTGATAGGCGGCAGCGTGGTGGTTGGCGAGCCGCGGCTTGGACCTGTAACTATGGTTTTGGCCCTGGCTCCTTTATTTGCAAAAATACTCTCGTCCACTTCGATCCCTCTTGCACTCGCCATACCCACAATTTCTACCCACATACAATTTAATTGTTTTTGTATCTCCTCCTTTTGATGTCTCAACGCTTCCCTACACTCTTTCATTGACAACACCTTTTTTGAGTAATTTTCCATCTTAATCTATATATACATATATTTATATATATAACTGTATATATATATAATAACTTTTTTTTTTTTGAAGAAACCGCGAGAAAAACAAGATTTAAGTCTCCAAAATTTAGCCGAAAAACGACTTGTTTTGGTACCAATGATGAATAGGCTAGTATTTGCCACAAGAAATAAAGAAAAACCATATAAATTGCGAACAATATGCCTAAAGAAAAGAAAACACCACATTTAGCTGAGAGAACCAAGTTTTTTTTATTTCATAGCAAAAACCTAGTTAAAAGTAAACAAGATATTTGCTCAGAACTTGATAGTAGTTCCATAGAAATAATTAGAATAATAGTCCACAAATAACACCAAATAACTAATAGGTCCACAATAAAATAGAACTAATCTAATTGCTCATTCCCTCGGAAATAAATAGACACTAAATAAATAACACGACCGAATGGCAGTGTTCATCCAGAAATAAGTATAATGGTGATCATCGATATGGCGATTATTCAAGATCATTCACGACTAACAAGAAAAAATATTGAGTACTAAATAATAATATATTATTGAGAAGATCATTCATTAATTGTAATGTGTGTGTGAAAGTTTTATAAAGAGAAAATACAAAATAATACAAACATGTATACGAAAGGGCCAAAAAGATAAGACAATTTGAGTGATTTAAAGGTGGGATACTGATGCTGAAAGAAAATTGTCGAATGACGTTATAAGAGGCAAACAGTTGTGAGTGAGAGTGATTATAAGTACAAAGTGTCTAACATATTTTTTTATATATATAATATAATTAATTTGGGTAAGTGTCCCGGAATGGTAGACACTAGATTTATTTCGAACTCCATTAACAAAAACAATGAATTCGACTTTAATTTTGAAGAGTGCAATTCAGTTGCAACTCACAGCTTAACAACACTTCCGAACTTCGGATTTAGTTATTTTATTTTCGACTTAACTGTATGTCCCTTATGTTGAACTTTACCAGCTTTTTGGTATAAATAAAAACTCATATGCAATGTTTAAACTATTTTTCATTTGAAAAGACTGCTTTTCAATAAAAAAAAATCGCTATCTGATGAAAAAACAACCCTATACTGAAAAAATTTGCTTTTCAATTGAATAAGACAGTATTGGTGAAAAATGTCGTAATCGGATGAAAAAAACCACTATGTGGTCACTTTTTGCTCAAAAAAGGCTATTTAGTAGTGAAAAAAAGTGATTTTATGGTGAAAAGGGTTGTGGTTCGACGAAAAGTGTTGTTTTAAGATTAAAAAACCTTTTTTTTTGGTGAAATACGTTTCTTTTGTAAGAAAGGCGTTTCTGGTGAAAGAAGCTCCTTTCCTGTGACTGCTTCTCGGTGAAAAAATCGTTTTTTTGAAGTTGTAGTTTGTTGGAAAATGCCGCTTTTCAGGTGAAAGGTCCATTTTTGGATAAAAAGTCTATGTGGTGAAAATAGGTTAAGATAACAGGTATAAACGAGTAAATAAATTACTGGAAATTATTTTACTTAGCATATTATTTACTCAATTTATCACTTAAATTATCTGTTGTGTCGGATTTAAAACTCACTAGCAATGATGCAAACTCCGTTGATTACAGACACACACCATATAAATAATGTTACATATGAATTTGATGGATTAGTTAGAGACTATAAATGACAATTTGTCATAGGGTTTTATACTTCCATTGATAGTGACTCTAGTCTCAAATCTGAGATGAAAGTTTTATTTATTGGCACTCAAATTAACCAAACAGATCAATCTATTTTTGAAACTAATTGCTCTCAGATGGTTAATATTATTAAAGGAGATGGAATTTGTCCATGGCGTTTCGTATATTATAAAGATCTAATCAGGGACGGAGTCAATATTTCAGTTCAGTATGGGCACAATTAATACATAACCCGACAATCTTTTATTTGATATGAAGCGAGCGTAAGGACTCAACTTGCGAGTCTTTCACTTTATATTACTGACACTTTTTTGTATCCTCGGCGAAAACTTATTTGTTCATAATTATTTTATTTCTAAAAATGTTATCGACGAAGACAAAAATACGCATAATAACAAGTATTTCGGTCAGCAAAAAAACATTCATAAATACTGAAACAATACAATGAAATAATAGTGGATGAGTTGTTAAATGTATAAATTGAAGAAATAAAATAATATCATATTTTATCAAAATATAACTAGTAACTTTGATTGTAAGAAGAGAAAACAAATTAAGAATATATATCGATAAAAGATAGGATATATATATATATATATTTATGTCGGTGATTTATCAATGTGTTATATTGTAAGATAGAAAAAATAAATATTTATTTGGGTTAAACTTCATGATTTTAACGAGAAAAAAAAATAGATAGTTTGAGTTAGTCATAGAGAGCTATTTGTAAATTTTGTATGATGACGTCAAAGAAGTAAAAATGTTATGAATAAAAAACAGCTGAAAGGACTCGAACTTGAGTCTTGTTGGAGACAAGCTACAGTCATAACTATCTGAACTGTAGATACTTATATGAAAAATATACAATATATACTACTTAAACTAAATCCTGGGGGGTACGTGCCCCCAGTGGTCTTTACTTGGCTCCGCCACTGGATCTAATTATGCAGGAGTTTAAGAATAAAAATTACAGTATAATTCACATCGAAAGATAAGGAAACAACAGAGATGATTACCTTGCTAAATTGGGATGTGATGAAAATCCAATTATTTCATTGTGTTTTAAAAATTTCCCTCACCATTTCAACGGAATCGTCAATACTGAAGTTGAAGGGGTTCCTTATCTACGTTTGAAGTGATGGATTAATTGTTGTGAATATACTAACAGACATGCTTGCTTTGTAATTATTATTTCATTTAATAAATATTATTTCATTTTATGAGTATTTAATGAGAAATGATTGTTTAGTTTGTTTTGCTAAAAAAGTGTCTGATATTTTATTAGTAGATGGTCTAGTGAGTTCGGCTTACACACAGAAGATTAGACAATTGGTCATAATTTAATATAAGTTATATGCTTACAACTTTAGATGGAGTTGGACACATCATGAGTAGAGTTGTGACACTTGGTTTTAGGAGTTTGTCTTGACTACAGAGAACGGTTGAGTTACAGCTCCATGTGTCAGTACACTTTGTGTGTATTAAACAAAACTGCATTAAGGTTATGATTCTTGCGTTGATTATAAAGAATTATTAATGCCTTATGATCATGAGAATATCTTAATCTGAATATTATAACGTGGCATGTGTATTTAATATTTGTCGTTTTGATTCAAAAAAGAGTAAAAACATTTATGAGTCAATAAACTCAATGAGTTGGATGACAATATTATTTATTATCGTGTCTATTATTAATTGAAGGAATCCACGTCCCATTTAATGAGATTGATTATACCCCCTTAAGAGCTTATATGTTTTTGACAGTATTAAAACCTGTAGGTGGATTAATTATCCGATACGTCAAATAAGTTAAGCAGTCTATTAAGGAATATAATATGTTTGTTAAACATAAAATCATCATCAATTTAATTTAATAAATGAGTATATGTTAATCTTAACGTGGGGAGTAAATAGACACGTTTGATATTGGAAACCAAAATATTTTTGTGATATAAATAAAGTGTGCAATCACAATCTTTAGTTGAATAAATTGTGATTAATATTGATTCAGAAAAGATCTCGATTGATGAGATAATATCTTTTGGTTGATAAAACATAGGAACCAAATCTTTATTAGAAGTTTCATTTTATCATTAAATCAAGTGCGTAACCTAGGCTATTTAAGCATACTCTTTTGGCAGACCTAAATTTTGATTATTCATTAACCGAAATTCTCAGTCAAATAGAGAGAGAAAAATTTCGGATCTGCCTAGATAAGAGAGCCCACACATCTATTAAAGAGCAATGTGCTAGAGGGGAATAGGATAGAAGACTCAGTGGTCGGTTTGTAACATGATTGTCCATAGTAATCGTTCTCCTTCTACATACTGTAAGAACCTAAACCTATATGGTAAACGATTATTATTAATAATATACGTACACAATTTAATCTGGTTTCTGGGTTATTTTATCCGCTGCTATTTTCTATCATTCACGACTAAAGAGAAGAAAAGAGGGAGATGATGATTTTTTTTTCTCTTAGGGTGGCCTGAATCTCAAGTGATGTTGAAGAAATGGGAAGTGTGATGGGTCAAGTATGAAGGGACGCGTGGCTGCATCTGTGTTATTTATTTAGAAAAACCATAAGTTTTTGTAACAATTTCGTTCTTTGCAACTTTCGTAATTTTGTGGGGGGTTTTCCCCCACATTTTCATTTCTTATTAATAAAAATATTGGTTTTTCCCACCAATTATATATATTAAAAAAAAATGTTACAACCCAACGTAGAACAGCAAATATCACCATTTGCAAATCAAAGGACTATACATTATAAGTATGTGTATAGAAAATATTATAGAAATTAAGAGTATAAGTGATTGTATTAATTTCTTATGGATAGTTATTTTTGTCTGGTTAGTATGGTACAATAAAAGCACTTGGTTCTGTTCATAAACTCTAAGTATAGTATCACAAATAGTTGAAACTAAACATATCCATGTAATCAATAAAGAGCTACTAAAACTCATGTTACATCTCTAGCATGTTTGCCAACTTTATCTAAATTTGTGAACGATAAAATATATTTATGTAAAAACTACTCATTTGATTTCGGTGTACATCAAAATATAAAATTATAGTTGTGGTTGTATAATGAATTACATAGGGATAGTTATACAGATAACTCAAAAGTTATAATTAAGAAACACATTTTTACATTATAGAAACAAATCTTAGATCAAATGTAAATTTGTCAAATCAAATCTCAAGTATATGTTTACATTCTTATAGTGTTTAAGTCGTAGTCAAATCCGGTCCGCACCTTTCTACATCTAAACAGTACATTTTATTTTGCGCTTTTTTAACTTTATCTGCAAAAATTCACAACAAGCGTTAAGAAAAACACAGAAAAATTATATAATATGAACCATATCACAACCCTTCCTGACGGATTGACCACCTCTTTGTCAAAGTAGAAAACCTAATTCCTAGCATGCACCGAGCATGAGCATTATGAATAACTCAAGGAAGCTTCCCGCCAGTGGGCTATCGACTCCGCGAAAGCATCTTCGCGAAGCCGCAGTGCCCCTAGTAGGCATAAACGGAAGATATGGTTAAAGTTGTACCCGAAGAGTGGAGGCGAGGAAGTGGAGTCCATGAGGGTGGCATATAGAAGACTTGAGGTTCAACTTCGAAAGCAAAAGGGGAAATCCCAAGTTGCGTTCAGTAATCATGCAAGAGGATATTCGCAACCTCAAGAATGACTTTGACTAGGTGGCTCGAGTACTCGACAACATATATGAGAAGCCCCACCCTTCCCAGAAAATAAGTGCGAAAGATTTTCTGGGTTGAGAATAGGCTCTTGACAAGGAATCTAGTGAGCAAGGACATTACATGGAGTCCAAGTACATCTCCTCAGCAAATGATGATGAGAGGGCACCACATCGCCATCGCAAGGTTTGTAGTGGAAGGAAATAGAGGGTTCCTGAGGAGGAACGAGCACCGACAGAGAGAGAGAGAGCCAAGAGGTCCAAGAAACAACGCGAGGAAACATCATCTTCTCGAAGAAGAACAGTGATAAAGGATGACCCCAAAGAGGCTAGGGAAAGGCAGAGGTACATGAACCGAAAAGGGTCAGATATAAGAGATTATCTCATAACCAACCCTTCTGCCCCCTTATCTAAGAAAATTCAAGGCACATACCGTGTAAGGGGTTACCACAGACCCATCCTTAACGCATACGACGGTACCTCTTGCCACATTACCCATGGATCATAACCTTTCCAGACGGATACATCTTAAATTGGGATGACTTGATGAGGGACTTCCTCGACCGTTTTGAGCTAAGCATCAGAAATAAACCAAAAGCAGATGAGCTTCTCCGCATCTGAATGGACAAAGGCGGGTTCACATGCTTTGTCTACAAACGGTTACAGGTCCTCTACCAAAAGATCGAAAGCTTCCCTGTTGACATTGTAATCTGGGCCTTTTGCCAAGGCCTCCCTTTAGAGCATCCTACAAGGCTTAACATAGCGGCTAGGTGATTGAGGACCTAGACGGTGGTAGAGTGATGGCCGAAGAGCAGGAGAATCGAGAGGAAGAGCTAAGCATGTTCGTCTTTGAAAAAAAGCCGATGCGCTAAGGAATTCTGAAGCATCATGGTCGTATTTGAAGACAAGATAAGGTTAAAGGGATCTCGCTCCGAGCCTCAAGAAGAGAAAGCCAAGTCTCTGTCGTTCGAGCTGGATAGAGAGATATGGGTACTGCGGAAAGACATCAAGGAAAGAGAGTGGTTCGAATGGCCAACTACCCTGAGAAGTACCCCTTCGTTAGATTATAATAGCTATTGTGCCTTTCACAAGGTAAAAGGGCACATGATAGGGCGCTGCAAGAATTACCTTGAGAAGCTAGAGGAATGGGCCAAGAAAGAATACTTGGACGAGTTTATAAATAAGATCCCCTCGAAAGAGAATCGAGAGGTTGTCAAGATCGAAGAAGAAGATATAAGCAAAAGACTTATAGATGTGATACATCACTTTCCCCCTGAAACTCCCTGAATCAAAAGACTGAATCTAAGAGCCACGACCCATCAAGGGCATGTCTTGATGAGAGAGGAAGTGGTGAAAGATGGAAGGCGCGTGGAGACCGCTAGATGAGAGGCCAAAAACCCCTCCATCATTTTCAAAGATAAGGACCTAGATGGGGTGAGCCATTCATAAATTGACCCAGTGATTATCAAAGCAAGAATCAATGGTTATGACGTCGAAAGAAACCTCATAGACCAGGGGAGTGGAGTCAACGTCATGTATGAGAGCTTTTTTAGGGGGCTGATGATTTAAGAGGAAGATTTGACAGTCTCTAACGCACCGGGTTCAGCTCCGAAATGGTCAACCCCCTCGTAAAATTGGTCCTCCCAATGAAAGCGGGCTCTGTGCCGATGATAACAGAATTAGTCATAGTCGACACAAGATTCCCCCATAATGTGATATTTGAAAGCCTTGGATCCATTCGATGGGGGTAGTGGCCTCAACATACCACTGGGAGATCAAGTTTTATAACAAGGCAATGATAGATGTGATATGGGGGGCGAAGCCTATCTTAAGAGAATAAATGATGGCAGGAATGAAGAGAAAGGAAGCCATGGAAGCAAGGTTCCTTCAGCAACCAAATCTCAAGGCTGAAGAAATGATCGAGTAAGCTTAACCACATGCTAATCTTGAAGGAGTAAAACCTGATAAATGGTGGCCAGTTCGGTCTAGTGTAAACATGCTAAAATTCCGTTCATGTGGCCTAGAGTGTTTACTTTTGTTTTCAATTAAGAGAGTTTAGACCCTTGGGGCATCTTTTGTGTTAAGACCAGAAAAAGAGAAAGTTGTAACTTATTCAGATATTATAAAAAATTCCTTTCCCTAAGATTCTTGCCTCGCTAATATAAAAGGAACGTCTCAAAGAAAAACAGATCAAAACTAAAATATCACAAGAGCATCTCTCCCGAGAAACCTCTCTGATCTGGGGACAAGGGAAGAGGTAGCAATAAAAACGAAGCAACAAAACAATAAACCAAGCAGTAATAGAAGAAAATGCAAGTATGAACACGCAATAAACGGAAAAACACTTAATAAAAATTAAACGAAACTTGTTCAAAACAAGTAAAGAAAGGAGGCCACACAGGGCCAAGAAACAACCAACCAACCGTGTGCAAGGAGGAACAAAAAACAAAGACAGAAAGAAAAGGAAAAACTAGCAAGATTGACTAGAGGAAGAGGGGCTAAGAATTGCCTCCTTTGCCGACATCATCTCCTTGACAGTAAGTGGGGCCCTAGGGTAAGGGAAAGATGTATCAAGGAAGCAAGGATCTTCTTGTGGCATATAACTCCAGACCAGCTACTTAGCATACGCGAGGAGAACTTATTTGTTAACCTCCTCCTCCAGCAAGTTGAGAGCATCAGCCCTCGAGTTCTCCTTCACCTCCTTCACCAGCTAATCCCTCCCAAGAGTACACTATTCCACAAAAGCCTTCTAGTGATCTGCATGTTAAGACAAAATGGTCTCAGCGGCCGCTTTCTCCACAGCTGCAAGATCCTCCGTCAAAAGGTCAACCTCCTCCTCCAGCGACTCATCCTTCTTCACCGCAACCTTTGCTTTGGCTCTCTCCTCATCAGCAACATCCACAACTTGGGAGGTTGCCTCAGGTCCTCTTTGACCCTCTCAACCTCCCTCTTCTCCTGAAGGGCCAAATCCTCTACCTTTAGGGCTAGGGTCATGGCTTCTGCCTCACCTTTCTTATATTGGTCCTGGATGGCGAGAGAGTTTGCAACTAGCTGTAAATAAATCAAAAGACAAATTAAAATCAAAAATAGGAAAAGAAGATGTAAGGCGAAAGGAGAAGAAAGAACCAAGCTCACCCCGAGAAAATGATGAGCATGGCTATCCTCGAGCTGCTCCACCGGAAAGGATCTCAAATCCTGGAGGTCATCGAGAATGAGGGGCATCACCGCATCCAAGAAGGCATGTCCCCAATGTGTCATCCCAGAAGCACTCGTTGGAGTGGGGCTTGCCTTTGCCCGAATAGGAGAAAGAGTTGGCGCAGGGGGAGTAACACCAGCAGAAGGAGATGTCATCACGACCTGAGGCTCGGAGAAGGGAGAGCCCAACAAAAATTGAGGAGAAGCCCTCCTCTCCTCCTGTA
Organism: Primula vulgaris; assembly: GCA_963920805.1. NCBI lineage: Eukaryota > Viridiplantae > Streptophyta > Magnoliopsida > Ericales > Primulaceae > Primula > Primula vulgaris. Next base: position 14,444,231 of record OY987215.1, on the reverse strand, counting down.
AACATCAACAGAATCTGCATGGGTGGATCCCACCCATGTGGCAGCAACATTGATGTGTGGAAACTTTGAGAGAGAAATAAAGGAAGGAGTCCTCTCTCTCTTTTGAGAAGTGGCAACAGACGCCTCCAACAACTGCGAAGATAAAAAAAAGAGTATAAGGGAAAAGTACATTAAAAAACTAGAGAACCAAGGAAAAAGTTATTCAAGAAAGGATCAAGTGCTCACCAATTCAAAGGTGGATTCAGCTTCGATATCAGGCAGCGTGATAGAAAGGTACAGAGGTATCTTCACCCGAAAGACTAATCATTAGGTTGCATGCCAATTTGAATGTCCCTTGGATGTTTGTTCACCGCTTTCTTGGCCTTATTGCTGCAATTAAAGGCCATGCGGTAGTACGTCCTCTTCGTCACCTGAAAGGGCCATATGTTGGAAGAGGAGATGTTCTTATCGGGAGCAAAGTCCAGGGGGTGACGAAAATACCTCGGATATGCCAAGGGAACCTCTCGAGGTCGTAGTAGTTGAGCACCTAGCGGAGAGCATACTTGTTCTCATTCCTGAAGATAACATCAGGGCGCTCGTCGGGAGACAGAGGGGCCCAAAGAAAGGTAAAGATGGATTGCAGCGGACCGACCCAAGGAGTGATCATGATCAGGGTTTATGGAATATATCCTTGTTCATAGAATGTATCCCTACAACAAGAAAGTTCTGAGTCGTCCGAGGGTCAAAGTTGGTTTTCGAAGGACAGGGGAATTCAGTGAAGCCTAGACGTAGTTAATGCATGACATAATATCATCGGGGGTTAGAGGGACCCCAACTTCCTCATCAAAGAAAAATATACGCAAGAGGATCCTCTAAGCATTTAGACTCAACTGAAAAGGGGGGATCCCGAGGCGAACAAAGAAATCCATGAGGAAATCCTCCATGGGAAAGCCTCATGCTCAATGCGTGAATATGGTGGCCGGGAAGGACAGCGCACCAGGCTCGGAATGGGTGGTGTCACCCAGCACATTCGCTTCATTCACACATTTATGGATCCAGATCCAGGTGGCAATCCCATATGCGGCCTTGAAGGCATCCTTCCCAAGATCATTGAAGTTCGAGACAGTGACGGTGGCGTTGCAGGCTGCCGCGAGGGCGGTGTCGAAGGGAATAGTGAGGAAGGGGTCAGTGGGGATATGATATTACCATTCAGGAATCTCCTGAAAAGCCCCCTCAATCACAGCTTGTTCCTCCGCCTTCTCCTCCACAGCCTCTTCCTGCTAATTAATTGATAATGAGCTGTTGGATTGACAACCCAACCGTTAGCTCTCTCCTCGTTGATAATTAATTGACACCTAATTATTAGATAATCATTTCCAGTAAATTATCCTATTTTATCGTCTTTTTAAGTAGTAGTTATAATTTAGTATTGGCCAAAAGCACTTTTTTGGATCAGATTAAATGTGATATGGACATTTTAGACCTCTCGGACCTGACCGGTCACGTCTCTGTGTAACTGTTTAATTCGACCAATTGCACTCCCAATCCCCTGACTTAATTCTTATTAAGTCATAATAGATACTGTTAGGTACTTAACCCGCTCTGTAGTTAGTAAAATCAGTTAGTTACAAACCTTCGCAAACACTCATCCACTAGATCTACACACCAGAAACACCAACTCATCAGCCACCATGTCTTATCATAGCCACGATCTCGAGGAGAAGATACCAGACGCCCCTGAAAATATCAACGCCCCACATCCCGAATAGAACATCCATGTCAATGAACCAAACCAACCTCCAGTAAAACCACCACAACGTCAAAGGGAGCTAGATATGGCCATTCAACACTTCCTTGTCCAATTCGTTCAAACATGCCCACATGTATTGTCTTAGTATCCAATGGACGCGATTTCACCTTCCAAACTCAGATGCTTGATCGCATTCTCATTTTTGGAGGAATGGAGTCAGAAAATCCTTACAATCACATAGTGTAATTCGAATCCATATGTGATCTGCAAGTTGTGCGAGATTTCGCCATAGACACCGTGTATCTTAAGCTATTCAACTTCTCACTAACCGACCAAGCCAAGGACTGGTTCAATAGTCTCCCATCTCATTCTATCCATGGTTGGTAAGAAATGACGCAGCAGTTCCTATGAAAAAATTTCTAAGCTAGCTGAACCATGGCAATCCAACAACAAATTCAGAATTTCAAGCTGAAAACCCAAGAGACTTTTTACAATGCATGGGAGAGATTTAAGGAGCTCCAACACACTTTCCCCCAACACGGTTATGAAGCCGACATGTTCTTCAAGTTTTTCTACTTTTCACTCACAAATAAACAATTTTCAATGCTCAAACCAAAACCAGTGGAACAATTCCAACCACCAAGGGTACAACAACTTCGGATGGGACCAACATCCTAACCTTCGTTACGGTAACCCCAACAATGCTCAGAATGCTTACCAACAAAACAACTATCGACCTCCGCACCAGTTTCAACAAACTCAAAGGACCATTGCCCCGATTAACAGTTGGGTGACAGTGGAGGACCTAAAAAGCCTAGAGGAATGTATGGCTAAGCTCACAACCGACTCAATCTCCAAGCTTCAAATCGAAAAGAATCACATGGGAAGATTGCCTTCTCAACCAGTACTCAACCCAAAGTGGAAAATTCAACCTGATGCTCAGCCAACCAGAAAGATTCGTGAAATAAGAGTTCAACCATGGAGAGATGAAGAAGAAGATGAATATGAGTGCCTTTAAGTGCCAATAAGTGTATTAAGGATACAGCACCGCACATGGTACGACAAGGATGAGGAGGATGAATAAGATGAAGTGTCAACGGAGCAAGTCAATGCAATGTGCATGCAACCTCATGCTTATGCATGGTTGGATGTAGACACCAAGGATGAAGAGCTATTTGACAAGTTTGAAGATTTGTGTACTACAGAAGAAAAATAGGATGAATCGTTGATAGCATACTTAGTTGCCATAGAATCAGGCAATGAAGATCCAGCCATGGCAATGTGGAGGTCCTACGACCTGTAAGGATACTATGATTATCTCAAAACACTAGACACTAAAGCTACAACCATTCCGATTCAAGAAACGCATCTCCAAGAAGATGTTGCTCAACAAGCAATGGTGATTTTTACCCAAGAGCTTATCAAGGATGAGGTAGAATCTGTCCGAGAGATGTCTGAGGTTGCAACAGCAATAGACCCAATAGTTGAGGAAAGTGAACTTAGGGTTATCATGGAAGAGTGGATGGAGGACGAAATTCAAACCAAAATCATCAAGAAAGTGGGACAGGTTCAAAATAACTTAGCCGAATTCTTGGGTGGAGTACCGACCACCCAACTTTTCCGAAGTGTTGGAGGTGAAAAGCTCGCTAAAGAAGTTGATGCACTAAGAAAAGTGGATCCTATATCATCTTATATCCATAAAGGTATATCTTACGAAGAACCAGATTATCTAAAAAGATTTGTGGGTATGAGTCTGACAAACAAAGAGAGCGATCCTGGTCCACCAACTCTGAAAATTATCATTGGTATGTACCAACTTGAGAGAGTACTACTAAATTCAAGATCTAGTCGAAACTGTTTAACAAGGGAGATGTATGAAATGCTTAAGATGAAAGGCATTGAACCATTATGAGAAAACTTGATAATGCATAACTCCTCTAAGGATGAAACCTATCTAGGCATCCTTAAAGATGTTTTATGTAGAGTGGGAGATTTCTAATACACTCTATACTTTGTGATCATGGATTGAGCAATTCTTGGAAGAAAGAATAATCAGTCGACAGTCATACTAGGTCGACCGTTCTTGCGAACAGCTAAAGCTACCCTTGATTATGAGAAGGATACACTCACTATAAGCGGTGGGAGATTTCTGATACACTCTATACTTTGTGATCGTGGATTGACCAATTCTTGGAGGAAAGAATAATCAGTCGACAGTCATACTGGGTCCACCGTTCTTGCGAACAGCTAAATCTACCCTTGAATATGAGAAGGATACACTCACTATAACTCTGTTTTTTGTTAATTTTGTGAATATTTTGCGTGTTGAATTCGGGAATTGTGAATATCGTCTTAGGATTTCATAAGAAAAGAAAAAAAATAAAAAAAAAGAATTTTTGTTTTGGTTTATCTGTTAGGTAACCCGCCCTTATACGTGAACATATGGCGATAATTTGAAAGTGAAGTTTTTTTTTGTATTAATCTAGAGTGTTAAATCTTTAGATAAGTTTGGTTTATCCTTGATCATTTCACTCAAGCAAATTGAGGGCGAGATAATATTTTACAAGTTGCATGCTATACCTAGAGTTTAAAGTGTATTTACGTTTACTCATTTTCCCCCGACAGTCCCTAAAAACTTGCCGTTTTTATAAAACTTTCACACTATTCACAAAGCTTTATTTTAAGTAGAGGGTGTCCTTGATCTGGGTACCTTTGCCAGTATCCCTTAGCCCCAACATTAGTTTAGGGGTGGATCAACAAGTGCGTACATCCACCGTTCTCTAAGAGAACCTGTCTAGACTTACGACATATATATTTATAATTCGGTTAGTTTAGAAATCCGTATGATGCTCAATAAGTCTTCACTTACATACAAGTGTAAGAAGAGATTGAGGGAACATTTTTCTAGACTTAGTAATGTCACATGCATCCCTATTTATTAAGATGGTTGAATACCCTCATAGCGATGTCAAAATATAGGTAAACGGGAGGGGGATATAAGGATCATCAGGCCTTGACAGGACGGATGGGAAAAGTCCGAAAGAATAAATGGGTAAAAAGACCTGATGAGATAAGGAGGAACGGTGTAGGGTGAACAAATGAGGAAAAGAAGGCGAAGGCTCAAATATGCAAAAAAGAAAATTAATAATAATAATAATTGAAAATGAAAAATTGAGCTCCTATTATATGAAAAAATGAGAGATGTTGTGAGTAAACTAGCATGGAGATTATGCAGTAGTATATATTTTTATTGTATAAACTTTTGGTTTTCTAGTTAAGTTTAGTAAAATTGATGAATTTCAAGGTGTTTTTCTCGATCAACTGTCGAACTTCGGGCTAATAGTATACACTAATCATAAAGCATGTACAATATTAAATCAGGCTATTTTGGGGCGAGAGGCATTTTTAACGACAAGCCTTGCGTATCTTTAGAGGTCTTACCCTGTTTTAATATGACTACAAGTACTCTTCATCTAGTTGCATCCATGTGAGTTCGTAAGAGTGGGGGACTTAATTGGTAGATTTAAAATGTATTCAGTTTGTGGATGTTCTTTAGTAAATCCTCATGGGACAAAACTCATCATGTTACACTTAAAAGGTTTAATTGCTTGTTGCATATGCTAAATGCAATCGTGTTTTCTACGATAGTGGTCTATCTTTATTTTTATCGTATTTAGTTTTAGGCTAGATAGTGCACAAAAACCAAAAGGAAAGGAAATTTTGAAAAGATAGAGTCCGTTTTGGTTGGGATAACTTGATATAATCTCCCCTTATTCCGAAAATAACAGAAACACATTCACTTTTCATCAGTTTAGTATCAAAAATTCGTTCTAGAGAGAGGGAGCAGAGAAAAAAATACATAAATTCAAGGTTTTGTGAATGAATCCTTGGCAATCAACGCCGTTTTCTGAATTAATTCGTTATGTTTCATTGCGTAGTTGTGGTTTTTAGTATTTCCTTTTGTTTTTGCTATATGTTTACGTATGTTTTCATGTTATAAAACAATAATCTTGTCATCTCTCGCATGAAAATTAGTTAAAACAAATAGATAACGTCGTACAAGTTAGTTATTGATTAATTAACGCTGCATGTTAAAGAACACAAATCGATATATAAACTGCAAAAACCTTTATAACAACTTTAATAAACTGATATTTAGTATTTTTAAACTCCCAAGGAACGAGCCATTGGATTGACAACCCAACCACTAATGCTCTCCTCGTTGCTAATTAATAGACACCTAATTAGTAAACCCTCATAAAACTATCTAATCTAACAAGAAAATGGTTGCAATGATGATAATCATGGTAGCTTTCCAAAAAAATACTACTGCCATCCTCGTGCTCCTACGAGGCCTTTTGTTACGTAGGGAAAACCTACGTAGTAAAAGGGCAGACAATCAGTTGGGCTTGATGGGGTTTGAAGAAGAGGAATGGACTAGAGAAGCCTATGAAGAAAGAGAGAGAGAGATTGGACGCTTATATATACCAAATAGAAGAAAACGCACGTCACAAGTAGGATCCCTATAATCTTGGAATTATATCCATGTATTTCGTTGTTCGTGTATGAGTGGGAGAAGTGGAAGAGTGTTGAACCGCTGAAAGGGCCAACCACTGCCCTAATTAGGTGTAAAAAAAAATGTGCAACACCCCTTGAGCATTGACACATGTCAACATCTTTGAGAAACCATCCCAATTCCTCATTAACCTCCCATTACCTCATGCGAGGGTTAATAACGGTTTAAGAGAAAGACAAAAGAGGACCAGTCACATCATACAAAAGACATTGATCAAAGCCCTCATGATCGAATACATCAGTGGCCTACGACCCCTTACGATCAAAGCCCCTATACTCTGCCTATCATGGTTAATTTAAGGACAACATTGGGCGTACGGGGGGGGGGGTGCCTATGAGGACTCAGATACCCCATCGTTTGTCAAGAAATAACACGAATGGGGGGTTAGAGCAAGAGTACTTACAGGGTGATGATGGCTCAAACTCTCATAGGAGGAGAATAAAGGAGTTCAAAGAAAATGACAAGGATTTGAAATTGCAAAAGTCCGATCCTCGTACTCCCACAGTTGGGGAGTTGTTGATGGAGGTTCAATTATAGGGAATACTCCCCACATTAAATGCAATAAATAGGGGAAGACCTAGTAATTAACTAAGAAATTATAGAGCAAATAATCACTCTAGCAAGGGGAGCAATTAGGGTTTGAGCCCACTCCCCCGGGAAGCTGAAATGCGAGATAATCTAATAAAGATACAGATAAATCATGATCATCAATCATATATTCCAAAAAGGAAAGATAACACCAAACCTACATGGGACATATCCCATAAAGATAAGGTCAAGCCAAAAAGATACATTCCTTGTACGAAAAGGAATGTATATCAGTCAAGAGATATCAGTTTATGGATGAGGAGTCCATGGAAGGGCCTCCTCGGGCTAGCCATTTGTGGATGCGAAGAGACTAAAGTGGGAGGGGAAAGAGGATAGTCTCCCCCAGAGCATAAATGAAGAGTGTCATGGACCTCGAAGAGTTCTCCTCGATAACGGGGAGAAATGGCGTAAGCCCCTCCAGCAAATTGAGTCGGTGGAAAGATAGAAAAGATATGACAGAGTATCAGCACGGTAATAGGAATGCACGAAGATATGAAGAAAATGTGATGAATAGGGTCATATCTATCAAGTAAGATTCATCCTAAATTTCCTATTCCACCTATATAAGAAGCTCATAATATATGAAGAAGGAGGATCTGAACCCATACGAACTCATGCATATACTTAATTATTGGGTATTATTAAACCCTACTAACATTCAATTATATAGACACTTTATTTGACCCTAAGAGGTTCACACCTCCTTAAAACTCTATAAGGCGAAGGAGGGTGAATGGTGGTAGAGCCACCAAATCTCCCTTGATATTATCTACTTGTGCGCATGTTAAAGAGAATTCATTGAAAGCACAGGTTGGCCATAGTAAGGACTTTCCTTACTAGTTCCAAGGTTGGGAACTCGGCTTACGCACTAGACCTAGTTGGACCTAGTTTGTAAGGTCTATCAATTAGTTTGGGAAGATTCATCTAAAAGAAGTCAATGATTGAACATTGAGGGATCAATCAATTAAAGTTAAACTTGAAAAGTTTACATAGTAATATATTACGTTACCTTCTTGTAAGCATGATATATAAATGCATTGTTCAGCCGTAGGGTTTGTTCATATATTCAGAACATGAGTGTTTTACCTTTTAGAATACAAAGCTCATGCTAGAGAGATAAAGCAATGGCGGGAGGCCAACTTATTGTAGAATAATTGAGAGGTAAGAGCAATAGCAATCTAGGCATAAACTGGGAGGGAGTCATAAATTTTGTAAGTCTCAAATATTTTTTGTAAACTTTCTCAATATTCTAATCTTCTGTGGAGTCGATGGCTCTCGGTCATGCTGCCGCTTTGAACTCCTCGTAGTGCTCATGTTTGGTACATCCAAGGGACATGGATTTGGAGGAGGAAGTGGTCAGCCCCTAGGCAGGGGTGGAAAATATTAGTGGGGCAGTGGGAGCCTTCATCCCCATGATGGGTGTGATGCACTCCTCGGGTTGGTTCTTATTCGTTTGACTTGGTGTTATTCCGGTCATCTGGGAAGGGTCAGCAAGTCGATGATTTACTTTGGTCATGCTTAACTTTGTATCTGTGGATTATTTATTCATGGTAAAGTTGAAAACTTCTAGGTTCGATTCTTTTTCCGGGACGACGTCAATTTAAAAATTAGGTCTAGTGCGCGAACTTTGCTTAAAAGATGTGAACCAATGAGAGAGATTGTTTCTAGGGCTTGGCCTAGATTCTTCGCTAGCCCTTTATAACATACGCAAAAATAGCTAGGATCAAATGGGAGTTGGTGGCTTGACCACCGTTTAACCTCCTCCTCCTTAAAGAATCAGTGAGAAGGCTAAACCTTTTTAGGGTTTTAAATACGAATATATGTAAGTAGAATTTAATATTACTCGAATAATAAGTGTATGTATGATTTCGTATGGGTTCAGATGATCTTCTCCTTGGATTATGAGCCCATTATATCGGTGGTCGAGACAATTTAGGGCGTATCTCTGGTGATTGATATGTTATTATCAATCACATATTCTCCATATCTTTTGCTTCCCTTATGCCATGCTGATATATCTTCTGCTATATCTCCCATATCTTTCCACCGACTTGGCTAGCCCGAAGAGACGACACCACCTTTACTCGCATACGAGAGGAGCTCTTCTGAAGGATCATATCTCATTCGTTGGCTTTTAGAGACGTTGATATTCTAACTGTACTTTCAAGGATATTCATATATCCTTTGGCGAGGAGACCCTGGTGTGCGGTCCTTGCCTAGCTCTCAGTCTTACAGTTGGTTATACTTTCCTTTGTACTTAGGATTGACTCTGTCTTTCCGAGATCTGTCCATATAAATCTGATGTCCTCGTTTCTTGGTGGAGTATCTGACGGATTATCTTAGATAAACAAATATCTTTTAGAGGATATCTTGCTGATAAGCTCCTCGGCAAGAGAAATGGGTTCAGAACCCTATCTTCCCCCTCGACGGAGTCATTAAATGCTCATTAACTCCACTTTTACTGCTAGGTTTCAGACCGCGTACGCGGCACTTGCCGCAAGGTGCTAACCCTAAATTTTAACCTCCATCAGGTGGTGTTATAAAATGCTCTAAATGTAAGAAAACATGTCTTAATTTTAGGACTTGTGGGGTTATGATATTCAATAAAAGTACTTGGATAAATATTAGAGAACGCATATTCTCTTGCCCACTTATAACTCAGTGTTAGATACAAACTTTTTAAATTTATTAGAAGAAAATAATAACAGATAGTCGGGCTTTACATGGGTGTTGAAGAGAATTTCAATATTGTTGTACCAAAATTTTATTTGCCTACCTTCACCGACGAAGATATGCTTATATTGAGTGGTGTCAAAGGGCAACATGGTCCTAGCAGGCTTCTTACTTAAATAATTGTAAGTTCTTTTTACCTTATTATATTCAAAGGTCCATACTACTAGAAACGGCTCTCGGTCTCTACTTGTTTCGCAAGAAAACAATATGAAAATAGGAAAACAAAATATATGGAGATAGTTAAAATGAAAATAATATTCAACAAGCTTGAGAAGGGAATAAAAGGGGAAGGTACCAAATCATCACCGTATATATGCAATAACTTATTAACATTAATGTCTAAACTTACCTACCATCTTTCATCTGAAGGAGAGTGGTACACCAACGTGCGAGAGCCATACACTCAACTCTAGGTCTCAAGGTATCATACACCGAGACCTAAATAAATCAATCGGTAAATATTGACATTGTATGTGAAATTTCAAGTTCATTAATTGTAATTGTCGAACTGTTCTTAACACGCTTATTTCCTTCTATATTTTACAGTTTATAATGTCAATATCTACTGATGGAAATATTAAGGCCTAGGTGTATGACTACTTGTGATCTAGAGTTGAGTGTTTTGCTCCCGGGCGTTGGTGTAGCACTCTGCTTTAAAGTGAAGAAACTGATGATAGAAGTAGGTGACTTTAGAAATAAAAATTAACAACTTATTGCATAAATACGACTCTGATTTGGTACTTTTTCCAATTTATTCCATTCTAAACCTTGGTAAGAAGAAACTGATGATAGAAGCAGGTAAGCACGAATATTGATATCTCGAGTAATAAAAGGCTCTTAAACGACCTTCTCCTCCGTCCTGAGTTCTCAGAGTGTCACCTCTCCATTAGCAAACCCAACTGTGCACACAATGTTCTATTTTAAGTATATTTTCGTTCATTAATAATTGCACAAGTTCTTTTTGGTTTCTTTAAATGTCATCCTTTAATTTAAAATATAGTGATGTCTTTTTGTGTCAAAAATCGTGATAAATATTGTGTCATATGAACCAATCCATATTGTTGGTAAATTGGTGATTGTCCTGCTTCATATTGTTGTGCTTAATAGTTCATCGCATAATAGGTATTAAACCAGACACACTAGTTTATCACATTTATCAGTTTAATTTTTCACAGTTTTCATGGAGAGAGCCTGTTTTCATCAATCTTGGTAAAGCCAGTAAGGTTATTTCAGGGACATCCCGTTCCCTGGCTATTATTTTCTCCTCAAAATTCTTTACATTGAATAAAATTTCAGATTCGTGATCAAGCCAAGATAATTCACCAAAATTTCAAAACAAACACGAGCAAAACTTTTTACGGATTTTTTTCTTTATCTTTCTTAGCTTCTTGCCTAAGAAAAACAATGGATATTTGATTTATTAGATTTTATAGAGCTCGCTTTTGGATAAAAAAAAGTAAAAAGGCTCAAAAATAGAGAAGCTAGAAATTTACGGATATTTGTAGCTTTTTCGGGTAAATTTATTAAAAGTTGGAAATTTACTGATGAAAGATGCTTACATGATTACAAGTCACTCATAAATTAAAGATAAGTCAAAAAATTGACTTCTCGATAAAAAAAAAATTAGAAATCACGAAGAAGAAGAAAAAAATAAGAAGGTGCAAAACACCCCATTGGGCAATTTATTTTTTTATCAGCTACAAAAAAAAATGATGTCAAACATGCCCATATTAATAAGTTCAGTTAGTGACACATTCACACGCTGAGTACAATTGGGTGAAAATTGAAACCTGAGCATAAGAAAGTTGTAATGTTATGGTTATACATATATATATATATTAAAAAGAACAGAAAAGAAAGAAAAAGAGTAGCATGCATACCACTACAAAGGTTTATATATGTATATATGTACATACATTAATTAACATATATAGCCATACATATAACAGAGATAGGGGGGATAATACCGCTAAATATAAACCAAACCAAACTGCAAGTCGATATAATGTTGGAAACAAACAAAACCAATCAAATTTTCAAGTAATCGATTTATACTTTGTATGGTTTGGTTGCAAAATCGAAAAGTCAACTTAATCGATTAGGCTTGCGGTTTTATTAGTTTTTGAATCGGAATGGTTATTTTATTTATGTATTAATATTCATAAATACATAAACACATATATTTATATATAAGTCGAGATATAATTTTTGATTATTATTTGTATTTATTGGCCCAATATGTAATCTTTTGTTAAGCTGTTCTTACTTCAATTGCTACTTGAACTTTATCTCAAAGTTTAAAACAAAATATAAACTTACCAATTTAATGTATATTTGCATTTTTTGTTTTATAGTTGAAATTCAAATTTACCCAATCAAACCGACCATTGGCTTGGTTTGATTGGATTTCAAACCGAACCACACAAAATTACTTGTTTTTAATTGGTTCTATTTAACTAAAACACCAAAGTAAACTAAATTGTGAAACCTACTAATTACTAGTCATTGTCGCCGCTCGTACTCGACAGTCACTTTCTGAAACATTTTCGTTTCACCAATCAAACAAAAGATTGTTGTATGAAGTAATATTTTAGTTTTGGAAAAACCATTCCATATAAACTGAACCACATTATATAAACAAAGTACTACAACTTATCATGCAAAACATAAGCATAATATATCATTAGTTGCACAACGTTGCTAGAAAGACGTGTACAAGCCTGCAAACATATTTACATACACAAGAAAAATAATAATATAGACACTCACAATCGTGTCGTTGCATGATATTTGTTTTCATTGAGATGTTGTAGAAGGATCTCCACTAGGTCAATCTTGAGGATGGCAATTAAACAAATAAATTTTTTGATCAAATGAAAGGAACACAATTTTTTCTAATTGGACAGTAAAAGCTTTTCTTGTAAATTGTTGTAAATGTGATTTTGAACAGAGAGAAGATAATGAGAGACTTAAAAGCTATAAGATTTCAAAATTTACTCTCACTGTAATTTATTATAAATTAATTTTGCCTTTTTCTTTATGAAGGTACATATAATTATCAAACATGAAAAATTAAAAGGAGAATTATTTTCCTTCATTCATATCATTAATTATATTCTCCATGATCTAATACAACATGAAAAAAGGAATATCTAATAATATAATGCAATGAAAGGAAAGATTTTAATGATACTTATCAATATTTATTAAATCATCAATAGCATCAAGATATGACTTAATTGGCATATGCCCTTTTTTGTGAATATTCAACATAACTATTAATCAGAGTTGATCGTTTGTATGAGTGAGTGATTAATTTATAAAACACTTTCTTAATTTTACGAAACCATGGTCAACAAAAAGATAACATGTCATGACTATACGAGATTAAATAAAAGGCGAAATAAGCAAACCTAATTTCAAAATGAATAAAAAAAAATCTTAGTCAACAACAAGTAATTAATTTAGGTTAAATTAAATTTATTACTAAAGAAATTAAATTTCTATATTGTGAACCATTCATCACTTACTTGATTTACATTTTCGTTTTTAGAAACCTTTTCAAAAAGTGATATGAATAAAAAATATTTGGTCAACTAAAATTTAAGTACAAGTAAATGTTTTCAGTTGTACACAACTTAATTGATATTTTTTGGTCTTTTCCTTTAATTTTGGAAAACAATTATAATTACATTAGAATTAACAAATTTGAAAAGGTTCATGTAATTCATTAATTGTTATTCCGGTTTTCTAATAGTAATAATCGAATAAATGTTATCTGTCAAATTTCTACACATATTGACATAAATATATATTATAGTTATTGGATTAAAAAATAGTGACATTTACTAAATATATAACTAATTAAAATATTGACACACATTCTAGCTTCGTTAGGACAGACTCTACGCCGCGAGGTGGTGCCATACCTAGGGGTGGTGCATCAACACAGGATGTTGCCACAACGCAAGGTAGATGATTAGCAAGCGGAGGTGTAGCAACTCGGGGCGGTGTTGCTTCTTGGGGTTGAAGAGGTAGAGGACGTTCTACCCCAAGTCAAACACAAACAACTAAAGAAGACGTGCAAAATAAGCAAGGAGGACATGACAAGGTGGTTGAACAAGTCAAAGAGCAAGTAGCGACCGATAATAATTCTACCTCAATCAGTGCGACTCATCGTATGACCGACTTACGTAAAGTTGTGACCCAAAAATAGTCGAGGCTTGGATGGATGAGATTGGGAAATACTTTACAGTTGTTGGGGTTATCAACAATCGAAAAATGGTTTGGCTCAGTTTTATCTAAAGTGTGAGGCGGAAAAATGGTTGCTGGGTATTCTAGATTTGTATGAAAAGGAAGACATCAACTAGGTTATGTTAAAGGAACTCTTTAATCAAACCTTCTTTTCGGACTTGGCAAAGGAATACATGAGGAGGATGTTTGAGGAGATGAACCAAAGCAGTATGATTTTACAAGCATACCATATTAATTTCACATCGTTGTCTAGGTATGCACCTGGTGGCTAATGGCTCAGAGAAATGTAGAAGATTCCAAAAGGGTTTGAATTTGACGATTGCGTTATACTTTGCATCGGCAAGAATCACGGCCGACTCAACATTAGTGAAGGTGGTCAAGAGGTAAAGGTTACCATGAACGATAATAGAAGGATTTTCGAGAACATGATGAGTGTAACAAGCGTTCCAGCCAAGAAGCAAGATCATCGGTAGAGATCTTCGGAGGTTGTTACAAATTCGAGATTTCAACCAAAATATCATGGAGAAATAATTAATGATTCACCTATGATAGGTTCAGGTTCGAATGTTGTGTGAAGATGTGGGATACAAGCACTTCGAATGTCCCAGATCCCAGTGTAGAACATGTTAGGAGTATGGACGTTTCTCGAAGAACTTTCCAATGGATCAATGACATTGATATGTCGCGCCATTTAATTCAACCTAAACTACAGGCTCCACCGCATTAAAGAGAAATAGAGGTTTGCGTCAAAAACCTAGGTATCATTTTAGGGTTAAGTTAATAAAGTAGCTTTTAACTTTGAATTGATTGTTTGATCTTAGTTTGCTAGCAAGTATTATATTTTTAGTTGATGTAGGCTTGTGTGAGGTAGAATAAATAAAGTGGATGTGGTTGGAGAATTTCAGAATAATAAGGAATGGAGAATTTCGGAACGAATTATTCATTAGGAGTGAAGGTTGTAACGTCCTGATATTTTATATTATTTATTAACGGTATCATTAAATAGTGCCTTGGGTAAGACAATGGTTTTTAATTAAACCCATTACTTGTAATCGATTAGTATGTTTAAGGTTAAGAGGTAAAGTAACTAATATTTGAAGGACCAAATTGAGAAATAATACAACTTCAAAACTATATGCAGAGTTAGTGGGAGTCAGTTACACTGTGATTTTTAAACGTGAAATAAGAAGAAAGAGCGACTCGGAGAGAGAGAGAAAAGAGATGGAGGAAGACGGCTAGAGAGGGAAGAGATAAAGTGGAAGAATCCACCCTTTCACAGGTTGAGGCTACATGTTTTTCAAGCCCTAGTCAATTTTAAGCAACTATTATGCGATAAGGGATTTTGTACATAATGTTATGGGTTTTGTTGTGTAATTGATCCAATATTTTCTTGTATATATATCATTCTTGAGTTTATTTGGTACTTTGGATGATGGTTGACATGCTAGGTTTTAGACCGTGTATGCGGCACTTGCCGCAAGGTGCTAATCCTATTTTTTAACCTCCATCGGGTGGTGTTATAAAGTGCTCTAAATGTAAGAAAGCATGTCATAATTTTAGGACTTGTGGGGGTATGATATTCAATAAAAGCTCTGTTTTAAAATTCGCGCTACGTAGCGCGAAATAGCGCTTTTTTGGTAAAAAACGCAACGAAAAATCACGATTTTGGGTGGAATTGCGCTAAAATCGCGCTATAGGGGACCAAAATCGCAAAAAGCGCGAAATTATGGACCAAAAGCGTAAATAGCGAGTTAAAAAAAAAACAGCGGATTTAAATAATAAATATATATTGTGCAATTTTTGTAAAATTGTCTGCAGTCCAAATGGTTAAGACTGTGTTGTTATTTCCAGCAGACCTGGGTTCGAAACTCACCAATAACAATTTTTTTTTGATTTTTTTTTAGTACTATCTAATATAACTATACTTTTTTTTTTTTTTTTTTATATATTCTAAAGTTTAGTGCATATTTAGGCAAAAAAAAATACACCGCAAAGCGCTATATAGCAACGCTATTAGCGCTTTTAGCGTTTCTCTCGAAAAAACGCTACGATAGCGATAACGCTATTTAAAACACTGAATAAAAGTACTTGGATAAATATTAGCCAGAGAACGCATATTCTCTTGTCAACTAATAACTCAGTGTTAGATACAAACTTTTTGAATTTATTAGAAGAAAATACTAACAGATAATCGTCCTTTACACAGGTGTTAAAGAGAATTTCAATATTGTTGTACTAAAATTTTATTTGCCTACCTTCACCCACGAATATATGCTTATATTGAGTTGTGTCAAAGGGCAACACTGTCCTAGCAGGATTCTTACATAAACAATTGTAAGTTCTTTTTACCTTATTATATTCAAAGGTCCATACCACTATCAAACCCACTACCCTACTTGTCAGCCCATTCCCCACCTCCAAATAATAATACTAATCGTTCTAATACTCCAACCCCTCTTGTCCCTTTCTCCGGGCCGAACCTAAAACCGTCCATTGTGTGGTCTCCAGACCCGGTTCATGGTTTCACCGTTAAATCCGCTTGGGACTTGATTCGTTTGACAAGTCCAAATGTGGATTGGTATTGTATTGTTTGGTCTAGTTACATTCCTCCGAAGTGTAGTTTTATTTTATGGCTTGTTATTTTGAATCGTCTAGCAACGTCGGATAGACTTCAAAAGATGAATATCATAGGCGTTAACGGTTGTCCTCTTTGTCTCAAGCAAGCAGAAAGTATCGATCACTTATTCTTCGAATGCGAATTTTCGAAAAGGGTGTGGGCATTAGGAAGAGCCAAATCCGGGTTTATTGGATCGAGGAATTTGTGGTCACAATGGTTAGAATGGGCTACCGACATGTTCAAAGGAGAGTCGGCTTCGGCTAGGCTCGGAAAGATTTTATTTGCTTCAACGGTTTATTGGATTTGGAGAGAAAGAAATAATAGAATGTTTGGGAATGCAAAGTCGAGTCTCGGCAATACTTTTCGTTTGATTGAATTTTTTGTAGTGAATTGTATGAATAGATATGGAAAATTTAGTAATTCTTGTCGAGATAGGTTTTTGATTAGAGTGTGGAGACTAAGCCCCAAACTTGTTGTAAGCTAGCTCCGATTTTTCTCATGGTCGTGTAATCGCTTCGCCTCCGGGCAAAGCACTCCTTTTTATTATTAATATAGTTGGTCCGTTTAATTTTCAAAAAAAAACTCTCGCTCTCTACTTGTTTCACAAGAAAACAATATGAAAATATGAACAACAAAATATATGGAGATATTTAAAATAATATTCAACAAGGTTAAGAAGGGAATAAAAGGGGAAGGTACCAAATCATGGCCGTATATATGCAATAACTTATTAGCATTAATGTCTAAACTTACCTACCATCTTTCATCATTGTAAAGAAGAGTGGTACACCAACGTGCGAGAGCCATACACTCAACTCTAGGTCTCAAGATGTCATACAACAAGGCCTAAATAAATCCATCGGTAAATATTGACATTGTATGTGAAATTTCAAGTTCTTTAATTGTAATTGTCGAACTGTTCTTAACACGCTTATTTCCTTCTATATTTTGCAGTTTATAATGTCAATATCTACTGATGGAAATATTAAGGCCTGGGTGTATGACAACTTGTGATCTAGAGTTGAGTGTTTCGCTCCTGGACATTGATGTACCACTCTGCTTTGAAGTGATGAAAGTGATGATAGAAGCAGGTAAGTTTAGAACTAAAAGTTAATAAGTTATTGCATAAATACGGCCCTAATTTGGTACTTTTTCCCATTTACTCCTTTCTAAGCCTTGGTGAATATTATTTTCATTTTTATATCTCCATTTTTTGTTGTCCTACATTCAAATTGTTATCTTGTGGATCAAGTAGAGAAGGAGAGCCATTTCTAGTAGAATGGACCTCCGAAGATGGTAAGGCATAAATAACTAAAAAAGATTTAGGTAAGAAACATGCTGGTATAGCTGTGCCATTTGACACAACTCAAAATAAGTATTTGACAATGGGTGAAGGTAGCTAAATAAAGTTAAAGCGCCCATGCAATGGGCGAATTGTCGGTTAGTATTTTCTTTTGAAAATTATTAAAGTTTGTATCAAACACGGTGTTATTACTTGTTGGCAAAAGGATATGTCTTATTTTATATCCATCTAATTACTTGTCTTGAATATCATAGTTAAAAACTTAGGTTAGTATTTTGACCCTACAGAAGATCCATTATAAAGATACGTCCATGTTTACATACTTAACATGTGTATTTGCATGTATGACAGTACACATACCGACTTTTGTGTTTATATTGCGTGTCATTGTTGGATATGTGTCTATTTTAAAATATTGCATGACTTCAAAAAATAGCTACATTGGTAAATAATCCATAATTATAAAATTCAAAATCCGCACTTCCTTCCTAATAATATGCATTCTGGCTCAATACCGTGTGACTCGATCTCGAATATCTTCCCTTGTATTTATTGCATGTCGTGCTCCTATGTGGAAAAAACACATTCGGAGGCAATCACTTGCCATTGAGAGATTTCAAGCCATGTCAAATCTTTGCCTCAAAATTGAAAGAAAACTTGAGATGATGTATTTGAGGTCGTATGCCTGGCTTATATGCCACAACACAATGGTCTGCACCATTTTGAGGAGAAAGTAGTTTACTCAGATTTTGTAGTGGATATTAGGAAACAAACTTGTTCTTGCAACAGTTGGCAGTTGAGTTATATTCCTTGTCCATATGCCATTTTTTGTTTGAATTACTCTTGTAGGGACATAAAATCAGGCGTACGTTTATGCTACACCGTAGAAGTGTATAAGAAGACATTATACCTTGATGATGACCATGAATAGGAGAAAATAGTGGAATGAAATTGAGAAATCTAAATTCTTACCCCCACTGGTACATATCTTAGGTGGTAGGCCAAAAAAAAAAAAAAGAATAGGAGTGGATGAGCCAAACAAGAGTGTATTTAATTTGTCAAAAAAGGTGGTGGTATAAATTGCTCTAAATGTAAGAAAACATGTCAGATTTTAGGACTTGTGGGTAGGATATTCAAGACAAGTAATTGGATAAATATTAGATAACGCATATCCTCTGGCCAACTAATAACTCAGTGTTAGATACAAACTTTTTAAATTTATTAAAAGAAAATAGTAACAGATAGTCGGCCTTTATATGGGGTGTTAAAGAGAATTTCAGCATTGTTTATGCACCAAAATTTTATTTGGCTACCTTCACCCACAACCAAATACTTATATTGAGTTGTGCCAAAGGGAAACATTGTCCTAGTACTTAAACAATTGTAAGTTCTTTATTCTCTATTTGTTTCACAAGAAAACAATATGAAAATAGGACAAACAAAATATATGGAGATAGGTAAAAAGAAAATAATATTCAAGAAGGTTGAGAAGGGAATAAAAGGGGAAAAGGTACCAAATCATAGTCGTATACGTGCAATAACTTATTAACTTTAATTTCTAAACTTACCTACCTTCTTTCATCACTGTAAATCAGATTGGTACACCAACGTGCGGGAGCCATACACTCAACTCTAGGTCTTGAGGCGTCATGATACACCAAGGCCTAAATATATCCATCAGTAGATATTGACAGTGCATGTGAAATTTCAAGTTCATCATTTGTAATAGTCTAATTATTCTTAACACCCTTATTTCCTTCTATATTTTACAGTTTATAATGTTAATATCGATTGATGGAAATATTAAGGCTTAGGTGTATGACGAATTGAGATCTAGAGTTGAGTATTTCGCTCTTGGACGTTAGTATATCACTCTGCTTTACAGTGATGATAGAAGCAGGTGAGTTTAGAAATAAAAGTTAATAAGTTATTGCATAAATACGGATCTAATTGGTACCTTTCCCATTTATTCCTTTCTTAGCCTTGGTGAATATTATTTTCCTTTTCTACTATTTCCATATATTTTTTGTGCCCTACATTCAAATTGTTCTCTTGTGGAACAAGTAGAGAAGAAGAGCAATTTCTAGTAGAATAGACCTTCGAAGATGGTAAGGTATAAATAACTAATAAAGGTTTAAGTAAGGAACATGTTGGTACAGCCGTGCCCTTTGAACAACTCAAAATAAGTATTTGTCTATGGGTGAAGGTAGCCAAATAAAGTTTTGGGACATGGAAAATATTGAAATGCTCTTTAGATCCCATGCAGAGGGCGGACTGTCGGTTAGTATTTTCTTTTGAAAATTGTTAAAATTTGTATCTAATAGACTGTTATTAGTTGTTGGCAAGAGGATATGTCTTCTCTGATATTTATCCAAATACTTGTCTTTAATATCATAGTTAAAAACTTAGGTTCGTATTTTGACCCTCGAGAAGATCGATTATAAAGATAAGTCCATGTTTACATACTAGACGTCCCGACTATTGTGTGTATTTGCAAGTACGACACTCGATGTCCCGACTATTGTGTTTATATAGTGTGTCATTGTTGGATATGCGTCTATTTTAAAATATTGCATGACTTCCAAATATAGCTACATCAGTTAATAATTCATAATCCTATATACCGACTAATTAAGAACTCTTTTCATTTGATGTTTGACGTCCACGAACAAAAAATTCTAAATCTCACCTGCTTTTGAGTTTTTGGTGCCTGCACTATATTTTATGAGGTTCTTCGTATATTTATCGAAGTCCTCATGGTACATGGGAAAAATTATGTTGTTTCTTGCTGTATAGTCTACCTCGACTAAATTGAACAAGAAAGTCTTGCAGTTTCTACCAATTAGTAATGGATTTAAGGTATTGGCTAGTCCTAAATCTCTAAGACTAGTTGAAACTAAACATGTTGACATCTTTAAACTATCACAAGTTATGCACTTCTTCAAGTGCTTACCAACAGGTATGCAGCTATGCATTTTTAAGCTACATCATCCTTGTGTGTTTTTCATCTATAGAAGACATCTTGTAAAAGGATTCGTTAAGTTCACTTATTTTTTTTTTTTCTTATTTTTTTTTTCTTTGGGGAATGAAGCATTATCGAAGCTCCGAGTAGCCCATCGGAGCAATGTGGAGCCCGTTAGACCCTCTTGGAAGCTCATTAGAGCTTCGGAAAGTTCATTGGAGCTTCGTACATCGTTCCAGAGCTTCGGTCAGCACGATGGAATTATAGCTTTGATAAACTCTGCGGAGACTTGGTGGAGCATTGAGCAACCCTCTGGAGCTCAGCACACATCTTCTAAGAGCATCACACACCTCGTAAAAGTTGCTGGCAGTGATTCGAAACTTCGTTTTACCTTCGATTATCTCGTGGGAGCCTCATTAGAGATCCTCTGGAGCCTTGCCAAACCTCCAGCGAGCTCATTGAAGCTCCGGCAGAGTAGTGGTGGCAGTGGGTAGATGGTTGGTAGTTGTGCAGTTTTTTTGTGTTGTGGTAGAGTTTTGAATTATTTGTTATGTAGTTGTACCGTTAGGGAACAAATGTTTAGACATGTAGATTTTGGTAATTAAGTTTAGCACATTGTATATTTTGGTCATTTACCCCTTTCTCTTTTACAAAAGAGTTATCAACAGTAAAACACTTTCTGTAAATGATCATATGATTCGGATATACAATGTAATAGCTAAAAATTAAATCTTATTTACTTCTGGTCAAATGTAATAGAAACTACAATATTGTGTACTTAGCTAGAGAATCATAGAGAAAATCAGAACATTCTCTAGGTAGGTATATCAAATAAAATAATGACAAATCACTGAAGAAAGAGAACCACGTAACCTGGAAGGTCGACGAATGACTATTGATATCTCGAGTCATAAAAGGCTCTGAAACAACCTTCTCCTCCGTCCCGAGTTCTCAGAGTGTCACCTCTCCATTAGGAAACCCAACTGTGCACACAATGTTCTATTTTAAGTATATTTTCGTTCATTAATAATTGCACAAGTTCTTTTTGGTTTCTTTAAATCCCATCCTTTAATTTAAAATATAGTGATGTCTTTTTGTGTCAAAAATCGTGATAAATATTGTGTCATATGAACCGATCCATATTGTTGGTAAATTGGTGATTGTCCTGCTTCATATTGTTGTGCTTAATAGTTCATCGCATAATAGGTATTAAACCAGACACACTAGTTTATCACATTTATCAGTTTAATTTTTCACAGTTTTCATGGAGAGTCTCTGTTTTCATCAATCTTGGTAAAGCCAGTAAGGTTATTTCACGGACATCCCGTTCGCTGGCTATTATTTTCTCCTCAAAATTCTTTACATTGAATAAAATTTCAGATTCGTGATCAAGCCAAGATAATTCACCAAAATTTCAAAACAAACACGAGCAAAACTTTTTACGTATTTTTTTCTTTATCTTTCTTAGCTTCTTGCCTAAGAAAAACAATGGATATTTGATTTATTAGATTTTATAGAGCTCGCTTTTGGATAAAAAAAAAAGTAAAAAGGCTCAAAAATAGAGAAGCTAGAAATTTGCGGATATTTGTAGCTTTTTCGGGTAAATTTATTAAAAATTGGAAATTTACTGATGAAAGATGCTTACATGATTACAAGTCACTCATAAATTAAAGATAAGTCAAAAAATTGACTTCTCGATAAAAAAAAATTTAGAAATCACGAAGAAGAAGAAAAAAATAAGAAGGTGCAAAACATCCCATTGGGCAATTTATTTTTTTATCAGCTACAAAAAAAAATGATGTCAAACATGCCCATAATAATAAGTTCAGTTAGTGACACATTCACACACTGAATACAATTTGGTGAAAATTGAAACCTGAGCATAAGAAAGTTGTAATGTTATGGTTATACATATATATATATATTAAAAAGAACAGAAAAGAAAGAAAAAGAGTAGCATGCATACCACTACAAAGGTTTATATATGTATATATGTACATACATTAATTAACATATATAGCCATACATATAACAGAGATAGGGGGGATAATACCGCTAAATATAAACCAAACCAAACTGCAAGTCGATATAATGTTGGAAACAAACAAAACCAATCAAATTTTCAAGTAATCGATTTATACTTTGTATGGTTTGGTTGCAAAATCGAAAAGTCAACTTAATCGATTAGGCTTGCGGTTTTATTAGTTTTTGAATCGGAATGGTTATTTTATTTATGTATTAATATTCATAAATACATAAACACATATATTTATATATAAGTCGAGATATAATTTTTGATTATTATTTGTATTTATTGGCCCAATATGTAATCTTTTGTTAAGCTGTTCTTACTTCAATTGCTACTTGAACTTTATCTCAAAGTTTAAAACAAAATATAAACTTACCAATTTAATGTATATTTGCATTTTTTGTTTTATAGTTGAAATTCAAATTTACCCAATCAAACCGACCATTGGCTTGGTTTGATTGGATTTCAAACCGAACCACACAAAATTACTTGTTTGTAATTGGTTCTATTTAACTAAAACACCAAAGTAAACTAAATTGTGAAACCTACTAATTACTAGTCATTGTCGCCGCTCGTACTCGACAGTCACTTTCTGAAACGAGTCCATTTGGGGAATAATATATGAACATCATGAAAAACACCCAAATGGATATTTTTTTGTAAAAACGTTCCAAATCAAGATTTGGTTAATGCAAATCTCTCCGGTTTCACGACGGGAACACAAATATGCGTCTTGTTTTTTTTTTTCTGAGATATATAATGACATGTTTTGAATTTTTAAATTTTACCATAATTTCGAAAACATGTCATTATACATCTCGAAAAAAAAAACAAGATGCATATTTGTGATCCCGTCGTGAAACCATGGAGATTTGCATTAACCAAATCTTGAGTTGGAGCGTTTTTACAAAAAACTGTCTAGTTAGATGTTTTTCATGGTGTCCATATAACATTTTCCTATATATATATATATATATATTAAAAAGAGCAGAAAAGAAAGAAAGAGAGTAGCAGGCATACCACTACAAAGGTTTATATATGTATATATATGTACCTACATTGATTAACATAAATAGCCATACATATAACAGAGATAAGGAGGGATAATACCGCTATATATAAACCAAACCAAACTGCAAACCGATATAATAGATTTATACTTTGTATGGTTTGGTTTGAAAATTGAAAAGTCAACTTAATCGATTAGGCTTGCGGTTTTATTAGTTTTGAATCGGAATGGTTATTTTATTTATATATAAATATTTATAAATACATAAACACATATATTTATATATAAGTCGAGATATAATTTTTGATTATTATTTGTATTTATTGGCCCAATATGTAGTCTTTTGTTAAGCTGTTCTTACTTCAATCGCTACTTGAATTTTATCTCAAAGTTTAAAACAAAATATAAACTTACCAATTTAGTGTATATTTGCATTTCTTATTTTATAGTTGAAATTCAAATTTACCGAATCAATCCGACCATTGGTTTGGTTTGATTGGATTTCAAACCGAACCACACAAAATTAGTTGTTTTAAATTGGTTCTATTTAACTAAAAGACCAAAGTAAACTAAATTGTGAAACCTGCTAATTACTAGTCATTATCGCCGCTCGTACTCGACAGTCACTTTCTGAATCCTTTTCTTTTCACCCATGTGGGATATTTATATAACTCAACCAATCGAACAAAAGATTGTTGTAGGTAGTAATATTTTATTTTTGGAAAATCATTCCATATAAACTAAACCACATTATATAAACAAAGTACTACAACTTATCATGCAAAGCATAAGCGTAATATATCATTAGTTGCACAACGTTGTTAGAAAGACGTGTACATGCCTGCAAACATATTTACATACACAAGAAAAATAATAATATAGACACTCACAATCGTGTCGTTTCATGATATTTGTTTTCATTGAGATGTTGTAGAGGGATCTCCACTAGGTCAATCTTGAGGTTGGCAATTAAACAAATAAAATTTTCGATCAAATGAAAGAAACACAATTTTTTCTAATTGAACAATAAAATCTTTTCTTGTAAATTGTTGTAAATGTGATTTTAAATAGAGAGAAGATAATGAGAGACTTAAAAGCTATAAGATTTCAAAATTTCTCTCAGTGTAATTCATTATAAATGAATTTTGCCTTTTTCTTTATCAAGGTGCATAATTATCAAACATGAAAAATTAAAAGAGAATTATTTTCATTCATTCATATCATTAATTATATTCTCCATGATCTAATATAACATGAAAAAGGAAATATCTAATAATATAATGCAATGAAATGCAAGATTTTAATGATACTTATCAGTATTTATTAAATCATCAATAGCATCAAGATATTACTTAATTGACTTATGCCCTTTTTTGTGAATATTCAACATAACTATTAATCCGAGTTGATCGTTTTATTAATTTATGAAACACTTTCTTAATTTTACGGAACCATGGTCAACAATTAAAAGACCACATGTCATGACTATACGAGATTAAATAAAAGGCGAAATAAGAAAACCTAATTTCAAAATAAATTTTAAAAAAATCTTAGTCAACAACAAGTAATTAATTTAGGTTAAATAAAATTTCTTACTAAAGAAATTAAATTTCTACATTGTAAACCATTAATCACGTACTTGATTTACATTTTCATTTTTAGAAACTATTCAAAAAGTGTGATGAATAAAAAATATTTGGTCAACTAAAATTTAAGTACGAGTAAATGTTTTCAGTTGTACACAACTTAATTGATATTTTTTGGTCTTTTCTTTTAATTTTTGTAAACAATTATAATTACATTAGAATTAACAAATTTAAAAAGGTTCATGTAATTCATTAATTGTTATTCCGGTTTTCTAATAGTTATAATCGAATAAATGTTATCTACCCAATTTATTCACATATTGACATAAATATATATTATAGTTATTGGATAAAAAAAACAATGACGTTTACTAAATATATACCAAATTAAAATATTGACACACATGCAAGCTTCGTTAGGACAGACTCTACGCAGCGAGGTGGTGCCATACCTAGGGGTGGTGCATCAACAGAGGATGTTTCCACAACGCAAGGTAGATGAGTAGCAAGCGGAGGTGGAGCAACTCGGGGCGGTGTTGCTTCTTGGGGTCGAAGAGGTAGAGGACTTTCTACCCCAAGTCAAACACAAACAACTAAAGAAGACGTGAAAAATGAGCAAGAAGGACATGAGAAGGTGGTTGAACAAGTCAAAGAGCAAGTAGAAACCAATAATAATGCTAGCTCAATCAGTGCGACTCATCGTATGACTGACTTACATAAAGTTGTACGCATCGGCATGGTGCAAAACTCTCAGG
Source organism: Primula vulgaris (assembly GCA_963920805.1). NCBI lineage: Eukaryota > Viridiplantae > Streptophyta > Magnoliopsida > Ericales > Primulaceae > Primula > Primula vulgaris. Next base: position 14,418,090 of record OY987215.1, on the reverse strand, counting down.
ATGGAAACATGAGTGATAACGGCATGATGAATTTCATCAACTTAAGGCCTCCTACCTTCGACGGAGTGGTGACACAAAAATAGTTGAGGCTTGGATGGATGAGATTGGGAAATACTTTAGGGTTGTTGGGGTTATCAACAATCGAAAAACAGTTTGGCTTAGTTTTATCTAAAGGATGAGGCGGAAAAATGGTTGCTGGGTATTCTAGATTCGTATGAAAATGACGACATCAACTCGGTTATGTTAAGGGAACTCTTTAATCAAAACTTATTTCCAGACTTGGCAAAGAAATACATGAGGAGGAAGTTTGAGGAGATGAACCAAAGCAATACGATTTTACAAGCATACCATATTAATTTCACATCGTTGTCTAGTTATGCACATGGTGGCTAATGGCGCAGAGAAATGTAGAAGATTCAAAAAGGGTTTGAATTTGACGATTGTGTTATACTTTGCATCGGCAAGAATCACGGTCGACTCAACATTAGTGAAGGTGGTCAAGAGGTAAAGATTACCATGAACGATAATAGAAGGATTTTTGAGAAGAAGATGAGTGTAACAAGCGTTCCAGCCAAGAAGCAAAATCATCGGAAGAGATCTTGGGAGGTTGTTACAAATTTGAGATTTCAACCAAAAAATCATGGAGAAATAATTAATGATTCGCCTAGGATAGGTTCAGGTTCGAATGTTAGGAGTATGGACGTTTCTCGAAGAACTTTCCAATGGATCAATGACATTGATATGTCGCGCCATTTAATTCAACCTAAACTACAGGCTCCACCGCATTAAAGAGAAATAGAGGTTTGCGTCAAAAACCTAGGCATCATTTTAGGGTTAAGTTAATAAAGTAGCTTTTAACTTTGAATTGATTGTTTGATCTTAGTTTGCTAGCAAGTATTATATTTTTAGTTGATGTAGGCTTGTGTGAGGTAGAATAAATAAAGTGGATGTGGTTGGAGAATTTCAGAATAATAAGGAATGGAGAATTTCGGAACGAATTATTCATTAGGAGTGAAGGTTGTAACGTCCTGATATTTTATATTATTTATTAACGGTATCATTAAATAGTGCCTTGGGTAAGACAATGGTTTTTAATTAAACCCATTACTTGTAATCGATTAGTATGTTTAAGGTTAAGAGGTAAAGTAACTAATATTTGAAGGACCAAATTGAGAAATAATACAACTTCAAAACTATATGCAGAGTTAGTGGGAGTCAGTTACACTGTGATTTTTAAACGTGAAATAAGAAGAAAGAGCGACTCGGAGAGAGAGAGAAAAGAGATGGAGGAAGACGGCTAGAGAGGGAAGAGATAAAGCGGAAGGATCCACCCTTTCAGAGGTCGAGGCTACATGTTTTTCAAGACCTAGTCAATTTTAAGCAACTATTATGAGGTAAGGGATTTTGTACATAATGTTATGGGTTTTGTTGTGTAATTGATCCAATATTTTCTTGTATATATATATCATTGTTGAGTTTTTTTGGTACGTTGGATAATGGTTGACATGTTGATGTATTATAATAAAGGGATTATTATGTTGGATTTAAAATGATTGATAATGATGAATATGTGTGTGTGTTAGAAATTTAGGGTATGATAATCCTGGATAACTTCGAAGAATCGTGTTCGTACACTTTCCGAACAAAGTATTTCGACCCTATTATTGCCTGGGTTCACGAAATCTTTGTGGGGATAATTTTTGAAGAACAATCTGTTTCTGGCAAGGAGAATAGATTAGGAAATGTAGAGAGAATTTTCTTATATGTTTCTGTCGCCAAAACCGAGGCCAAATGACTTCTTATATAGGAGATCAATAACCAAAACTGAAAGCAAGCAACTGTTCGGAAAAACCGGTTATGTCGGTTGGGAAAGGGTCCAACTATTCAAAATTTTCCGAAAAGGAAGCAACTGTTCGGAAAATTTTTTTCTCGGGGCGCTGCCCCGCACCCCGCCCGCTGTCCTGGCAGCGGGACCCCAGCCAGGGGCTCTCGCCCCTTGGACCCCGCCAGGGGCTCTGCCCCTTGGAACCCCGTTTCAATTTTCATATTCAATTATACGTTGGCTTGACGAGCGTGCACTCCGCACTTCCCTAACTCGTTTCCGAGTTTAACGCATTATTGCATCGACCTATAATAAATCACATTACTACTAAAATACATTGATGATACTAAAATCACCAACAAATCCCCCACATTTTAGTGTAATCCTTGATTTACTCAGTATATACAATAATATATACAAGGGTATAACACACAGGTATAACAATCAAACAAATGCATAGATGAAAATGTCTTACGATTGAATTTTCATCTTAGTACAAATACACATTCCAAATACTCGAAAATCTGGGTGTCATAACGATTGAACCCGTCAATCCATTTGAATATCTGAAGATATAGTACACATATGTTTCTTACAATACTCTACTATTCATACTTGACACTTTACAAGCCATGTGTCCTTATCCATTAATAAGCATATAGGAAGCCAAGTCCAAGCTTCTTGAAGCGGCAAAACTTCATGCTCACATAGGTGATCCTTTTAATCTTGCACCTGCATTTGCAATTTTTCAAAAGAACCATTAAGAAGATATACTTCAACCTAGCCATCACTTGCAGGTCTGAGCACATACCTTGGGAAGATAAACACAATTGCTCCAATCTCTAACTATGATCTTTCCACATTGAATTCTGCTTCTAACGTTGTATTCGAAGGGAATTGGGTATACCACAGCTAATAGATTTAAATGGACTTTAATCCCATCCCAATTACCGACTTATTCACTAAGTCTCTAGCTAACCCCTTCGTCAAGTGGTTAGCTAAGTTTTGTTGCGACCGAACAAAATCAATAGATATCACCCAATTCATGATTAATTCCCTAATCATACTATGTCTAACACCCAAATGTCTAGACTTTCCATTGTATATTTGACTATAAGCTTTAGCCAGTGTGGCAGTACTATCACAACGGATAGAAATTGGTGATATCGGTTTAGGCCATATCGGAATCTCATATACCAAGTTCCTGAGCCATTCCGCTTCTTTACCAGCAGCTGCTAATGCTACAAACTCAGATTCCATTGTGGAACCAGTTATACATGTTTGCTTCTTGAAAGCCCATGAGATGGCACCTCCCCCAAGCAAGAACACCCATCCACTTGTAGAGGATGAGTCTTCAGCATTATTTATCCAACTAGCATCCGAATAACCCTCTAACACCAAAGGAAATCCCATATATGCCAATCCATAATTCATAGTACCCTTCAAGTACTTGAATACCCTAGTTATCGCATGCCAATGATGTCTACTAGGATTACTAGTAAATCTGCTCAACTTTCCAACCGCATAAGCAATATCCGGTCTAGTGCTAATCATAGCATACATCAAAGAGCCTATAGCTCTTGAGTATTCAAGTTGATCCACAGGTTTACCTGTATTTGGCATAAGCTTTTCTCCCGGATCCATGGGAGTACTTACTGGAGAACAACTTTCATAATTGAACTTCTTGAGTATTTTCTCAATGTAATGAGATTGCGTAATTACAATCCCCTTATTCTCCCGTTTAATCTTAATACCAAGAATAACGTCCGCTTCTCCCATATCTTTCATGGAGAACTTTGATGACAAGAAATTCTTTGTTTTATCAACTTGATTTTGGTCGGTGCCAAAGATCAACATGTCATCAACATATAGACAAATGAAAACTCCTTTACCGGATGCATTAAATTTAGGGTATGATAATCCTGGATAACTTCGAAGAATCGTGTTCGTACACTTTCCGAACAAAGTATTTCGACCCTATTATTGCCTGGGTTCACGAAATCTTTGTGGGGATAATTCTTGAAGAACAATCTGTTTCTGGCAAGGAGAATAGATTAGGAAATGTAGAGAGAATTTTCTTATATGTTTCTGTCGCCAAAACCGAGACCAAATGACTTCTTATATAGGAGATCAATAACCAAAACTGAAAGCAAGCAACTGTTCGGAAAAACCGGTTATGTCGGTTGGGAAAGGGTCCAACTATTCAAAATTTTCCGAAAAGGAAGCAACTGTTCGGAAAAATTTTTGCTCGGGGCGCTGCCCCGCACCCCGCCCGCTGTCCTGGCAGCGGGACCCCAGCCAGGGGCTCTCGCCCCTTGGACCCCGCCAGGGGCTCTGCCCCTTGGAACCCCGTTTCAATTTTCATATTCAATTATACGTTGGCTCGACGAGCGTGCACTCCGCACTTCCCTAACTCGTTTCCGAGTTTAACGCATTATTGCATCGGCCTATAATAAATCACATTACTACTAAAATACATTGATGATACTAAAATCACCAACAGTGTGTGTGTGGGGGGGGTGGGGGGGGGGGGGGGTGATTATGATGGTTGATGTAACATCCCATTATTTTCTGTGTGATTTTAATTATGATTTAATCAATCCAAAAACGTTTTATACAATTTTTAGTCAAAAACCGAAACTATTCCGAAAACTTTATTTTTAAAACTTGTTACTGATTTTATAAATAAAAAGGACCCAATAGGTTTGTTTCTAAAGATTGGTTATTTTTTAGCAGTAAAATAATAATTTTGATTAAGAGTTAACTTTTAGAACTTTGGGGACCAAATAGTTCGCTTCCCCAAACTCTCTCAAAACAGTTTTTCTAAACCTCTTTTCAGCCCACTTTTTAAAACAGTAAACCAAAAAGAACCCAAAAACAAAGAGAGAAAAGAGAGAAAAGAGAGATTCCAAAGCTTAGGGAGAAGAAGAAGAAACCACGTTAGCGGATTCTTACCGGAAGCATCTCCTCTACGCGCTAAGGTAACGGGGGTTATCCATTGCGACTAGACGAGGGTGTATGTTAGGATTAGGTCTTGCGTTTATTTTAAATTGGGGTTTTTGCCTTTTATCTTAATTATGTTCTTAAATTGTTAATTGGGTTTTATTTGTTGCACTTTTAATTTCATTATTTGAATTGTAGAAGTTGAGACTTTAGACATATTAATTTCGAATTAATGAGATTATGGTTGGGTTTGCGTGTTTTATGAGTTGATTATGTGATATTATAGTTGTTGATGAAATTGGGTAAAATTATGTTGAATATAGATGAATTGTAGTTTATGCATACAAGGTGTTCGTTAAAATGCATGAATGAGATTTATGTTGTTGGACTTTTTTGGCTAGTTGTGAATCTAGTACCTATGCTTATGTGTTATGTTGAATTACATTAAAGTGACGTATGAGAATGTGATAATTGAATGGTTTTATATTATTGGCCGAGGCCTTATGATTTAGATTAGTGGCAATGGTCTATATCTCTTCCTATACCGGGGACATAAGACGGCCGAGGGGATAGGGAATGACTCGTCTTACGGACTGGGGCGAGTGGCGTGAGAGGTCCTAGTGTGCACTTTATTTATTTTATTGTTAGCAATGATCTATGTCTCTTGCTATACCGGGGACATAAGACGGCCGAGGGGATAGGGAATGACTCGTCTTACGGATTGGGACGAGTGGCGTGAGAGGTCCAAGTGCGCACTTTAAATCTAATTTTTGTTAGCAATGGTCTATGTCTCTTCCTATACCGGGGACATAAGACGGCCGAGGGGTATAGGGAATGACCTACCTTACGGACTGGGGTAGGTGACGTGAGAGGTTCATGTTTGCTATAGATGTGTATGAAAGTTATTTAATTTATTGCGTTGTATGATGTTATTATTTTTTTTTTATACGTTGATTATCGTAGTTGTTGTTTGTGAGTTCTTACATTTATGGGATGGAGTGACGGTATTTTGTGGTGCCGTCCCGTCTATGTATGTGCGTGAGACTCACCGTTACAGTTTTGTATTTCAGGTACAACTTAGGTTGAGACGTTTGGATAGGAGGATTAGCGATGTATCACATGGGTTCGGGGTTTCTTTCAGTTGCATTCTTTTAGTTAGACCATTTTCGAGGTTGTAGCCTACGGGCAAATTATTCGTTTGTTATTCTTTTTCTATAAATCTGTTAAACCATTTTGTCATGTAGCCGCATTTGGCAAATATTTCTATTTAGTTGTTTGATTGTTCCATTAGCTCGCAAATTGTTTTTCTTTAAAAGTTAAATTTTGTACCAATAGGTTTGTTTTTCCTTTTATTCAAAAGGTCACGCCTTGATGTCCGTGTCTTACGAATTTTGGGACGTGACAGTTGATGGTTATGGTTACGGGTAATGTTGGTCCGAGTGGCTATAACTTAAAGGGAGGTGAATAAGATTTAGGGATTTTTCACGAAATTAAAACTAAAGAGCAACTAATCAACCCAACTAGCTTGATAACTAATTTAACAACAATAATTATGCGATATCAAATAATAAATTATTTAAGCATGCGCAAAAACACAAAATAAGTTGCGGAAAGTAAAGAGTAAGGGAAGAGAGATTGACACCGCGATATATAAAGGTTCAGCAAACCAGCCTACGTTCTCTACTCGAAAATAAATTTACCGAGTATTTCACTATAATGTTCTTACCAAGATTACAAATCATATCGAGCTAATCAATCAATTTTCTCACCCTCTACCCGAGGATACAATCTTGAGACAAGTGCAATAGTATACAAAGGCGAGTCAACGACTCCCCCTCAATCTATGAGTATCCCGAATGAAGTGGCGTAGAGCTTTTAAGCTAACACTTGCTTAATAAGCCTCTATCCAAACACTTACTCACAATTGAGCTTATAAGTTTGCTGTTTTACAAATTTATTTCAAAAATGTAACAATACTCACAATTTGGTTGCTTCTAATTAAGCTAATTTACGAGACTTGATAATGTTTGAGCTTGATCTCCTCTTTAATTGAGCTTTTTAGTTTGTGTTATGGAAGGGGTAGACAGATGGTGAATTGATAAGTGTAGGTTATGTTTGGAGAGAGAACAAAATGGGATTATATGTGGTTTGTTGATTATTTCTATTGGGTGTGTTTCTTGAGGCAAATAATTGAATTATGCACGTCTGGAACAGATTCCGAACATCTTCCAGCAGAACATGTTCTTGCACTGCTTTGAGCTAACTCGTCCAGAACATTATTTTTTATTTTGGAATATCTCGGGAACATGTTCCACCTGAATGTGTTCCAGAACTGTTCTACAACTGAATTTATTTAGATGTTTTTAACTTGTTCTTTCGGACTCTGAATCAACTTCCGTTTGAAACGTTGACTTTGTTATCAAATGCTCTATCATCTAACTCACAAAAATATAAATTTTCTCTTGTTGCAAAAGATCAAGTATTAAATTATCGAATAAAGAAATCGTAAAATCATTAAAAAATAATCACACTTATAATCAAAATTAATTATTGAACCCATGGTTCAACGGGTAATATATATAATGATGATATATGTATATGTTTGTTATATGGACGTGATATGTTTGATGAATTGAATAATAGAAGTTTTGTGTGGATATTGCTATATAAATAATATGATGAATATGGTATGTGGGGGCACGTGAGTTGTTTGATGAAATTCGCAATAGAAGTTGTGTGGATTATTTGTTTATATGAATAGTATGGCACATTGATATTGATCTTTGATGCTTTTATACATGTTTTATGTTGACTAACGATTTTGTAAATGGGGATGTTGATGTGAGACTTGATGCTGAATTTTCATTGGATTATGAGGATGATGTTAACAACAATATAAAAGTGAAAATGAATAAACTGTGTATGGTGTATGAAAATAATTAATCTATGATGTGACATTTGTCTAATCGCTAGTCGGGGCATTGACGGCACGATGGGCTAGGAAGATGAGTGGCCTTTGTCTATTGCTTAACTGAAATAAAGTGGAACCTAATACAAATAAATATATTTCTGGTGTTGTTTCTTATGTTCTTTTGTTGCATCAAGTTTAATATTTTCCGACTGTGATGACGCTACATGCTTGAATGTACTTTCTTACCTATAATATTAAATAGAATTCACACATACATATTGGTTGCATGTGTCGATAAGGGAAAAAATGTTATGGAGTAGATGCTACATGATAGAGAAGTAGAGATGCATTCGGTTTGGGTTCAATTGTTTTGATCTTCTCATTTATTTTCGTACGTGTTTCAATAATAAGTCCTAAAGGCTAGTTCATTTGCCTTCTTTTCCATGTTTGATTTTCAGTTATAGCCTACAGGCAAGATAAACTAACTTTTCTTCCGCACGAGCTTTCTATTCGGTACCTATTTTTCTTTAGAATGGTTTTCTTTACTTAAATTGTATTTTATTTTAGTTCATACCAATATTACCCTTTTCTCAAAACAAGGGCGTGACGCATAGAATTTGAAATTATCCAGGCTTTAGTAGTCTTCCAAAGTTCAACATCGATAAGTTTTTGTGATTCCATCTAGGACTTGGAGGAGAAGGGATATTGGTGATGACATACCATTATCAACCTAATGATTTTTGTTAACATGTCCCACAAATAGAATAAATAGGTTATTTCTACGACATGTCCTGCTAAAAAGATAAGTGATGCGTGCCTTGGTACCCAAAACCACTATAGTGATTGTGTACGTGTTTGCCTCCATGTATTGCTTTCAAGATAAATCGAACCACAATTCAAACGGAGCATCACTAAAACATCACTTCAAACTATTCTCGACAGAGTTTATTTCTTTAAGCCAAAAATCCCCATTAAAAAGATAAAGATACATAAAATGTATAATTCATTGCCAGCCCCTTTCTTATGTGTTCACTCATCAATGTTGAGTCTGAAATTAATATAATTTTTCAAAACTATTACGCATATTTTTTGTTATAAAGCGGGCTAGAAAAGGTAATTAACCAAAATATAATATTATATTATTGTTTTTTACCCCTAATTATAGTGAGGGATTTATTAATGACGCAAAGTCCCCAATTTCCGTCAGGAGATACGTCATGAACGTCTTCCATCCAATAAGGAAATATATATTGAAATGTTTTTATGTGCCTCTTTTTCACGTGTTTCACCAGGGGTAGGGACGCGGTGGGGGGGGGGGGGGGCAAACATACTATGTCCTTCAATTTTGTTAATCGAATGCCTTGGTTTTGTAAAAGAAGACGAGATAGAGATTTTACGTGTTCTGCTAAAACTATGTCACATCATGGTTTCCTCCATATGAGATTACGTATATTCAAACTGGGATGAAAATCTCTTGGTTGAATTGATCCCAAGTTTTACTTTGCTTACTAGGGGTTGATTGTTGTTTTGTGCACTAAACTAACCATGTTTTGCGATTTAGCACCCACACTGTCAAAAATTTCAATTGAACAATCTTACTACCATAATTCTTTTATTTGGCATATTCTGCCCAAAAAGTTAACAAAAAACAAGCACGTGCTAACTTAAAAGATGGAAATGACAGTTTTATCCTTCAATATAGATGATCTCATCCATCTTCCTCATCCTCTCATACTATCTCTCTCTCTCTCTCTATATATATATATATAACTATACATACCCCTCACATCTATGTTTATATTTATACACACATATATCTATATTTATACATATATATTCCTATACACACAAATTACTGTTTTGCGCACTAAACTAACCTTGATTTGCGGTTCACTATCCTCAACTGGCAAAAATTTTAATTGAGGAACCTTACTGCCATAATTCTGCGATTTTGTACCTTCCGTCCAAAAAGTTAACATAAGCTAACCAAAAAGCATCAAATTACATTTTAACCTTACACAGCCAAGTGACCTCATCCTTATCTCTCCCTATTTCTTAGTTGTATGTTGTACGCATAACACACCACTCTAGATCTGTAACGACTCGGAAATTTCAGTGTTTATAATTGTAATTTTATTAGTAATTTTAGTTTATGGTGTGTTTATGTGTATGTGTTTAACTATTAATTATATTAAGTTACAAGTGTATAATATTATTGGGTGGTGTTTGTAATTAACAGTAATGATGTGGGCTAAGCTAGTAATAAACTTAAATCTAAAACCTAATTGATACATACATATACAATATGCATACTACATACACACATACGTTTTATACATACATAATTACATACCCTGCATGTGCGGCTAGAGATTTTAGAGAGAGAATCGAGGGAGTGATCAGAGAAAAAGTGAGAATGAGTGGAGAGAGAATTGGCCATGGTCTGGTCAGGCCGCTGTGACAAATAGTGGTGATCGGTTTTTCGTGTTTTTCGGGCAGAGGCTTGGGGAGCCGATTCGGGGATCATCGGGTGTCCGTTTTTGACAATTAAATAAGTTTTCTTAATCTACTTTTCGAGATCTATCTACCTGTATAAGCCTACTCATTTAATTTTCACTTTTATAAAAACCCAGTGTTAGGATTTTAATAATAATCCGAATTTATGTAAGTTTTATTAATTTGTGGCTCGTTTTGAAAGCGTTTAGGGACGGGTTAAGAGTTGGGTAGCGGCTGTCCAGATTTAACAGTTCTGATCGGTGGGTTTTTCGGCTCGATTTTGGGATATTTTGACTAACGAGCTCTCGTTTGTTTAGGTAGGGGGGGGAATATGATTTCTCTTTAAAAGCGGATTTTGTGTGTTGTTTGTTGCATGTTAATCTAGGTTCGGTAGTTAATGGATATTGCTACATGTTATTATAATAATTATATTGTTTGAAAGTTTACATCATTACATTTATGGTGATTATGTTATTTTTAGTATACTGGAAAAGAATTGGTGAGAAGGTGATTTAAACGTGTTATTAAATTAAAACATTCAAAATGTGGAAGTGGTGATATCGTGTATACTCTTGTGGTGATAACGTGTATACTCTTGTGGTGATACCATGACAGAAGTGATGTCTTCAAATGAATTGTTTTTAATATCTAATTACATGAAATATTATAAAGTGTGTTTTATGTTTTTTTTTCTTTGTGCGGATTTTATTATTTTCATGTTTTTGGCCTTCGGAGTCTTTTATATTTCTTTTAGGGATTGTTGTACCATGTGATTATAAAGCAGAGCTGTGTCAGCTTACGGTGAGATCTCGAAAACTTGCGCAAGGATTAAGTATATCGGTACCATAGGGGTAGTGCCAGAGTGTGGGTGGTTGAACCATTACACTTTGGGTCCTAGAGCATTGACTCTAAAAGTGGGTACATATGTGATCAATCCCGACTTTGTTTTTTGTTGAGGCTTATTTTTATTATTGTTATTAATTCATTTAATATTTGTTATTTGTTCATTTAATCTTTGTTATCTGTTCATTTAATTGTGCGTGTGTGAGCTATTCATGTTGTTATATCTTTGTGTAACTGCCTATGTCATTATTTGTCATGAAAGCATATTTGTCATGTTAGGATTGCGTGTGCGTGCTTAGTAGCATGTGCCGCTTTTAAGGCAAGATTGTTTTCTTACCTCCTTTCTTTGTTTTCTGTACATTTTGTTTCCGATTGATGTACATGTGCGGACTTAGGCAGTGACGAGGCTTAGAGTGCTTTCTTGTGGCTCAGTTATCCGATTACATGTTATCGTGCGCACGCTAGACTTTTTATTCATGTTGGAATTATTTTATTTAGTTGAGCCATGTTGGCCTAATAAGTGTTTAATGCGAGTTTATTCATTTAGTTGCAAAACACTTTATTCATTTATTCTTCTCCATTATTTGAGTTTTGATTGTTAGTTGGGTTAGATATAAATAATTACCATTGTTTGATTTAATTTCGAAACATCGTGTGGGCGACTTTCATTTATTTATATCGTTTTATTTGAACAGGTTGATTTTTATGGAAAGAAATAAATACCCAAATGTCGTGCCGAAATTTCTAAAAAAATGTTTTGTTTTGTGTTGTCACATTTGAGCACCGTTGGCTTCCCTTAGGCCTATAGTGACTTCAATGTGATTATCGTCATGTCCCTTAAAGATCTGTTTGGTTTTATTATCTAGTGTGTGGTTGAATGCTTCCACCTGTTTTGTCATTTGAACCATTTTCTTTTAAACAATATTCACAACTCATGTTTATCCAAAATCTGGGGCGTGACAGCTTGGTACCTTGGTTACCTGTTGAGTAGGATAGACACAAACGGGAATGGATGTTAAAGCCTTACAGTATGTGGTGTAAGACGCTTTTTAAAAAAATTGCATATCTTGTTTGCATCTCATTGTTTGTGCGCTACATGTGTATGTAGATGGTTGTTATTGTTGGAATGATCTGCTTACATTTTTATTTTGGTAATTTGACAATGCATGTAATCATTGTTCGTATTCTGAATTACTTTGCTTGTTTATATCTAGAATTTAAAATGTCTTAGGTGACATTTCTTTGTATTCAGTGTTCTGTGACTCATGGTGTTACTCGTGATGTGATCATATATAAATATCGTTCATTTGTCACATGTACCGATTGAAGCATATTGTGGTGTTTTAAGTAATTATTATTTTTCTGATTAATCGTTAGTAATTGAAATTTCATTTCCGGAACTTGCGTATGAGTTGTATGATTTAGATAAAACTCTCTTACAAAATCAAATTTTATAGTGATATTTGAATGGTATAGTTGTTTAGTGTATTTATTATTCTTTTGAATCACTGGAGTAGTATATGTGGTGGTGGTATTTTCGGATGACATTCTTTTGTGTTGTAATGGTGATTGTGTCGGATGACATTCTTTTGTGTTGTAATGGTGATTGTGTTAGAAGGTTAAAAAAATATGTTCTAGTTTAGTGAATCTATTTTGATTATTAACCATGGAATTGATACGTTTTGTTGTTGTGGTTGCATGATGGTAAGTGATGGTTTGTACATGCCAATCAGTAAGTGATTTTTTATTGTATATATTAATATTCCATATTAATATATCTTATCCGAAATCGGTTATATATATGAAGTGATCTTGTAAATACCAGTATTTTGGTGATTGAAACTTCCTTATTTGATCTCTTTTTGTCTTTAAAGTTTTTTAGTGTTATTTTTCTTTGACATAAGTACTGCGCATGGGTTTATTGTTCCTGGTGGTAATTTTCCTTGCTAGTATATAGTTAGGATGTGGATCATGTGCATAGTTAGGATGTGTTCTTTTATATACAAGTACTAAAATATTTTGTTGTTATATAGGAATTTTTTTCAAACGTCAGGTGTATTTGTGAAGTCTGTGGTTGTCGTTTCAAGTGGCTCTGTTTTAACGGTTGATTGCTTATAGGTATTGTAATTGAATTATACCAACTAAAATGTGAGTACATTATAAGATTTTGTTATAAGTGTATAGTTGAAATTGTATCTTTGTGATTAGGTGGAGGTATACGTTTTTTTTTTAGATTTTATTCAGCTATAAATGTTTTAAATTTGTTGTTAATCTGTTTTGTTCATTTTTGTAAAAAAAAAAAAATTGGAATCTTTGTGGATATTACGATAACTTTCAAGGGTTACATTTTGCAGAATTGTCGATTCATGTCAAATTTGTAGTTCAGTCATTTCTCGCAATTTTTATTCTTTCTGAAATATTTTTGTATAGTGCAGAGGGAAATTTATTGTGTTACGTTCATGTAATAAGTGCATAAATTAATGGTGTTATTAAGTTTCTTATGTATACATTGGCCATCCTCCTAGTTATGTACGTTTTATACTTGTCCACAATTGTTTTGCGGGTGTTGGTTTAAATCGTAGTATTAGTTGTGATATATGATGAAGATACATATATGTATATACACACATATATATATATATACATATGTACAAATACAATACTTCTATTATATAATAGCCTTGTGCATGGGTGGAAAAACAAAAACTGTGTATTTAAACTATGTTCTCTGGTGTGCTAAACTTCTTTGATTATGTTGTGTGTTTGTAGTGGTTGTAACTGATGTGTGAAGTTTTTGATTTTATAAATGGTTGTGATGTATGTATAGTCTTTATTATTTAGTGGATTACATACGTGAATTACTTTGTTTCATCATGTTATTGATTAATTAATTTGCTAGCTTGTGTTATGGTCCTTTGGTTGAGTTGCATGGTCTAGGTATTAGTTGTTGCAATGGATTACTGATCTTAAGTAAGAAATGCAATTGATTGGGTGATATACTTGGTTAGTCATATTGTTTGTGGTGATATTATGAATTTCATAAGTAGCTTAATAAGTTAATTATTAAGGTAAATTACTTTTATATGGTCTGGGACAGGGCTTTAGTAAGTAGAATTTGCTATCTAAATGGTTATTAAGATTTATTGGGGCAAGAATCGATTTATGTGGTTGACATTAATTGGCATATGATTTCTTCCTTATTCAGGTGTCGATGAGTGTTAATTAAGTAGCTTTGGGTCCGTTTAACTAATACTGTGTCATTTATAAAACTAGTTACAATATGTGTGCCTAGTAAAACTTACACTAAAATATAATATTTTGAACACGGGTGTATTAGCTGAAAGTCGTTTTGCGATGTTGGTGGATGTGACTCAACATATTCATGAACATAGAACAGTGTATGATTGTGTATAAATATGTAAATTGGTGTTGATTTTAGTTTAGTTATGTGTGGGTATAAGTAGGCTTGCTGTATGATGATATATTTGTTATAAAAAAAACGATAATCATTTGAGTATTAGTAGGGTCTGACTAATTCTCATGATGAACACATGATGCACCGATTTGCTACCGGTTTTCATAAGTATGTTGTATCGCTGACTTGTATTTTTTTTATATTGACGGACAAGCGAAGCATCGACTAGCTACCGGTCTTGGTAAGTTTGTTAGTAGAATTTTTATGTTATATTTTTATTACTGCTATCAATGTTACTTTAAAAAATATTGTTAGTAGGATGTTTTTCTTTAATTCGTTTTTTTTTTATAATGATAAATTTTAATTTCATTTTATGGATAAGTGCTAGGTGATATATGCGTAGAAATGTGTGGCGGAAAAAAAAATAATGGTTATAACATGAATGTGTTTGGATATGGTAGTTATTTGTGTTTGTGATCAAAGTGTTGTTAAAATATAACCTCGTTACATGCGTGCTTTTATTTTGTTGTCGTTTTGTGAACTTATTTATACTGTTAATAAAAGGTAAATTAGCGTTGTTTAATTTGCAGTTAGGCCAGGTTATTACGGCATTATTGTAGATAAAATTATATTTGATTTCTGTTCAGATTGTAGCGGGTTAGTTAGTACTTGGCTTGTTTTATGTTCTTTATTTAAATAATTTAGTATTTGGACATTTTACTATGTTTGCACATTGGCCTTGTGTTAATTTAATTTGAATAATTTAGTATTTGGACATCTTACTATGGTTGTAACTTAAAGATATATTTGGTTTTATTACCTGGTGTGCTGTTGAATGCTTCCGCATGTTTTGTCATTTAAACTATTTTCTTTTAAACAATATCCACAACTCGGATTAATCCAAAATTCGGGACGTGACAAGATCCTACCGAAGCCCTTTCACACATCCACTCATCTTGCACATCCCATCACCAATCTGCCACCATCATCACTTTTTTTATCTTCTTCCACCACAACCCCGATCTCATATATATACATGAATGTATATATTAATTAGTTTAATTTCTTATTCTTATGTCTTTTTATCATCATATGATATCCAATGGTGTAGGATGAAATAATAGACAAATGACTCTTTTGTCCTTCAATGTGTGATGTAAATGTTTGAAAACATAGTGATTTTCGGTTAATATGGACGGATTGGGACAAAATCGTGGAATTATGGCAATAAGGTTCCTCAATTAAAAAATTTGTCAGTTTAGGGTAGTAACCACAAATCATGGTTAGTTTACTGTATAAAACAACAATTAAACACCCCCCACCCACCCACACACATATATATGTATATATATACACTCGACGAGCTATACTTTGACATCCGTCCCCTTCCATTCTCTTCTCTTCGATCATTCCAAAAAATTGATCGCAAACTCAATCCAAACAATAACCCTAATCATAATATTTAATTTCTAAACTCCAATCCCATTTATATGTATACATATATGTATATATATATATATATATATATATATATATATATATATATATATATTATTTATTTATGTTTTGTTAGTTTATTCTTTTTGTTTGAAGGAATATTAGTTTATAGGAAAATTACAATTATTCCCTTCAATGTGGATGTATATGTTTGACAAAATCACCATTTTTCGTTAATATAGACGGAACGGTACAAAATTGCAGAATTATGCCAATAAGTTTTTTCAATTAAAATTTTTGTCTGTTGTGGGTATAAACCACAAAATGTGGTCAGTTTAGTCCACAAAACAGTAATGAACCCGCTTCCTAGGTTTCTCAACCAGCTCCCTAGTAGTAGTCTTTAAAGTATTACAAATATGTTCTATTTTGTTCTTGGAAGCCTCTATTCTTATGGGATTAGTTGTAGTTTTGTAAAGCTTCCTAAGGTTGGATATGTACTATCCAAAATTGTCTTGTTCGCCAACCCTGGTTTGTGATTGCTTGAAGTCGAGTTTTCGCTCATCAATGCAGTCTAGTGGGATGGGACAGTTACACTGCTGGTAGCTAAGTATCATATGTATACATGGAAGATTGTAAACCATGGTTATCTCACATGGTTTGAAGATTTAGTCACTAAAGGCAACATTGCATTTACCGGTCCTTCCACGTTATCTCAACGTGTTGGCATAACATTTACCTAATTAATTTTCTTTTAGAATTTAACTTCTAAACAAACTTAAATTGTGTAAAAAATTATAATAAATTAGACTAAATGTTATAAAATTTTGTTGTTAACATATAAGTTGTTCAAACAATAGAATTCGGTAGGTGTTTATAGGCGTCGCGGATAAATATGACATGCGGACAAACCTTTCTTGCATCGCACAGTTTGTATACGTGTAAATTTCATTTAATTTTTTCTTAAAAGGAAATTACTTTAGGGGATGCCACACGTAGGAATGACCAGATCGATATCGATTCAGTTTGACTTTTGAAAAATAACACAAACCAAACCAATTCAATTTCACCGGTTCGTTTTGCTTGAGTTTGGAGCAAATTATCACTCGAAACCAAACCAAAGAAACCCACAAAAAATCAAATTGGTCAGGTTTCACTTGATCGGTTTGAATTTTAGCTATTCATAAAATTAAAGTATATTTTAAAAATAATAAATATGTAGGTGATGTAAAAAATCATTTTAGTGGAGCATAATGAGCGATTTCATAAAACATTAGAAATAAAAATCCATAATACGAACGTATTAAATTAACAAAATAACTTAGAAAAACAAAGTTATAATAATAATAATAATATATATATATATATATATAATAAATATGTAGGTCCTCACATGTGACAGAATTCGTAAATCAGTAACTCAATTGTTAAAAATGGTACTCCAGTACCTAGATTGTTAACCAGTGATAGTACAGTACACTAAACGTATTTTTTTCCGATTAATACATGTTCAATTCCTACATATAATGATTTTATTTATCATGGAAATTGACTAGTGAACTAAAGGTTATATTTTTGAACAATAACAATGTAATCGATTAATAGGAAATTAACTAGCGAAAGTGTTCAGTAAATTAATTGCTGCAAAAATGAAGAAATGAATACATGGTTAAAGGAATACACTTAACATAAAGTTTAATGAAGAGTAAAAAAATGGGGAGAATATCAAAGAAAATAAATAAGGAAATAAAGAAGCTTTAATGAATATCAAAAGAAATTGGGAAATAATAAGAATTAATACAAAATATTCTATACTGTACATGTAAATTATTTAAATTGTATGGAAACAATTTAAACTCATTGTAGCCGTTACATAAAGATAAAGAATAAATAAATAAATATATATATATATATATATATATATATATATATATATATATATATACTAGCAGATGTGCCCACCCCATGGTTGTGAATTCAAAAAAATATATGTAACCCGTTATGGTAGAATTTTTGATGAAGTGAGTAACAATTATGGTTGAGAGAGAGTGTTATTTTTCTTTTAATTCTCATGTAAAAGTTATTTACTACTATTTGGTATTTTTATAAATTAATAGGACTCTTTTATAAATTATTGTTTTAAGCCTTCATAAGTCATTTTCACATAAATTAATAGTATAGATATATATAGGGGCGGATATATAAACATCAACTTAGACACAATTTTAGACACTTTTATACAAAAACGCTCCAAATCAATATTTGATTAATGTAAATCTTTACGGTTTCACGACGGGAAGACAAATATGCGTCTTATTTTTTTTCTCGAGATGTATAATTGCATGTTTTGAAAATTAAGGTAAAATATAAAAATTCAATACATGCAATTATATATCTCGAAAAAAAAAATAAGACGCATATTTGTATTCCCGTCGTGAAATTTTAAAAATTTTCATTAATCAAATTTTAATTTGGAGCGTTTTTTAACATTACCAAAAACACCCACTACAACAAAAAATAGCCTTTTGCAGCATGCAAAAAGCCTATTCGCAGCGCAAAACGTTGCGCTGAAAAGTTAAGTGCTGCCATAGATGGATACCATCGGCAGCCCACGTTGCACGCTGCGAAAGAAAACTATTAGCAGCACGCTTTGCAAGCTGCGAAAGAAAACTATTAGCAGCACACTTTGTAAGCTGCCAATACATGGTTTTAACAGCTCACAATGTATGCTGCGAATGAAAGATTATTAACAGCGCTCATTGCATGCTGTTGAAGCTCCTTTTTAAAAAATAAAAATAAATAATATTTCCACCATATCATACAATTCTTAATATCAATGTATATATATATACTAAATATGCTGACATCACCAAAACAATAAAAATCAACAATTGTTTCATTCAAAATAAAATACTAAAAAATACTCAATGTTACAATTTATCCCCGGCACACAAGAATATATGTGACACTACACCGAAAGTTACAACACTGTTTGTCTTAATAACATCGTAAACAACAAAAAACTAGAGAACCGGTGTGTGGAGTGTTATGTGTTTCAAAGAAGCATCTGGATACGACGTTCTCATTCCCGTTCAGAGATGCTGAACTCGAATAAACTGTGAAAAGAGAGAGTTAGAAACGAATGAAGGATACATAACAAAATAGTTCTAAATTACTAAATACTAAAAGCAGTTCCATCCTGATGCAAAATAGTTCTCACTTATACATATGTGAAAAAAAGCTAGCCGAATCATAATACTAATCATCTACCAGTAGAATAATCTTTTTTAAGAGGCATTTCATCAAACACCTCCTGGACGACCTCAAAAAATAACTGGTGAGATTCTGTTTTTTGGAGAAAAAAAAACTAGTCGGGGTGAGTTCAGTAAAAAAACTACCAATGCTGACTAATTTCTCAAAGTCTTGTAAGCAACTGAGGCTCTTGTGAAGTGATGTAGTGATAATTGGATACACCTCAATTTTATCCTAGCTTTTGCATTTTAAACATGGAAATATGAATTAGATCTTCAACTTTAATGAATCTGAATTTTTTTTTATCTGAATTTTTTTAACATGGTCCCTCGTCAGTATCGGTATGGAGACTAATATAGTGTTATACATGGGACCGCTTGTGTACTCAAACTACATGGATCATAGTGTTTCAGTTGAATTCTACTAAGGTATGGGGGAGCATTAGTGCTTCAACTGTAAACATGGGAATCAAATTAAGAATGGGGGCAATTGCTGTATTTCACCTGGAAAGTGGAAAGGTGGTTTGAATTTGTAAGAATTTTTTTTTTGGGATTTAATGGCTTTTGTAAGTTAATGAAAATTCAAGGGACAAAACTGAAACATTACTGAAAATTATCATTTGTTACACCCTTCACATTCCAGCATATTCTCAACAGAATAACAAAATTAACTATGAGAAAGACAACAATCAAAAGGACACTCCAAAAGATATGTGCATAAGGAAGAATCCAATAGCGCTAGCCTATTTGGGACCCACACTCTCATATAGGAGGTTGTGAGTTCGATTTTCTTTCAGAGTAGGCATGAAATCTTGAGATGCCCTTTTAACTAGCGGTTCAAGAAAGTGCATGAAGAAATAACTGATAACACATCAATATGTGCGTAAATAATATATAGAGTACTAAAACTCCTTTAATCCAAGTAGTAAAACTCCAAAAAATATCACATCATCCTTGATAGTATAACAGTAATAACAAAGCGTGTCTAAACTTCGGTAAGATGGACTAGAAAGTGCCTAGCCAAGGTCAGATTATGCAAATACATAAAATCACGTAAACAATGGATTGTATACACAGACTACACAGTATCATATGATTGTGAGGAAAAAAGAGGAGAAAACAGTACAGCTTTCCTAAAATTATTTGGGTTTTTAAAGCTTGTGTAGAACAAAACCATAGACAAAATACTCATGATATATAAGCAATCTCGGTAATAAAGAATAATCACCTGTACAACGGTAACCAACCTCCGAACTGTGATTCATTTTCTCCCAAAATTATCTTTCTAAGGGACGATGGAAATACTTCAAGCTCTTCCTGCTTCATCCACTGTGGACAATCAGATACTTCCGATCCATAAAATTGCCTTTGGTCAATATGCATCGTAATTAGCTCCTCCATCATTAGCTGTCCAAGCCTTGCTGCTGCTTCAGTAACATATATCTAACAAATAAAAAGAAAATTAGGCAAATATAACAATCGTAAATTGAGTTATTTTTTGAGGCGCAACATTAATTTACTCCAAAAAGAAGAATTTATTCCTAGTTTGCATTAGTCGTTTGTTTTACACCACCTTATCAGCTTTTAACAATTTGAACATTGTCCTACCAGCATTTTTAGTTTGGGGAGCCTAATCAGATGGGGAATACGACATTTACCAAAATTCCCCCACTCATTTGTTGGGATGGTACAAATATTTTTATAAGTGAATAGGTTGGTGTGATCAAATTTTAAAAATTAGACAGTTTGGTGTACAAAATGACAAAGTCCGGCCCTACAAACATATATGACTAACAGTCGTCCAATTGAATAGATGGGATTATCTCGATTGGAAAAAGAAACACGTAAATCTGTGGCCGAATGTTGGTAGTAAGATGTACAAATTTGTTGAAAATCGATAGGCTTGTGTACAAAATGACAAACTCAGCCCTTCACATATGCCAACAGTCGTCCAATAAGATTCACATCACATGCAGTGAAAGGAACTAAAAATGGCTTATCTGTCTTTAAGTTTGAAACCAAAAAGATGGCTTCTTGCTATTGCAAAAAGGTCCACTCAGCTTAAACTTCTAGCTTTTTTCTTGCCAGAAAATGAAAATCTCCCCCTATAAGCTCAACAACTCAAGGTACCGCAGCAGATAAGCAAGAAACAGATAAGAGCTTTTAAAGGTGCAAACTTCAAGCCTCTCTGTCTCTCTTTCCAATTTAACATGGATATAAACTACCAAACACAGTTGTTAACAAAAACCTTAATATTTTTAAAAAAGGGTTCAATCAGTTGAATTTTCTCGCTTAACCTTGCCAGAAAACAAAGAAAAGCTCCTCGCTGCTTAGACAAAGGCACCACAGTTTATAAGCCAAAAACAGATAACACGAGCTTAAAAGGTGCAAACAAACAAGTCTCTCTCTGCCTCTCGTACCAGTTTAACTTGGATACCAAGTACTAAATTCACCCAAAACACACTACGCTCGAAATCAACAATAATTGAATCAAATCCCAAACTTAGGGTTCCAAATCAGACCCTATCATAGAGACGAAATAAAACCATAAAAATCCAAAACAAAGAAAGTAAATAAGCCGAGGAAAAAGAGAGGAGATATTCACACAAGTACCAAAATTCACCCCGAACATTACACGTTTCATGTACATATAGCAAACCACAGCGAATCTCAAAGTTAGGGTTCCGGAACTAGACCCTAACCCTAAAAATAATATCCAAAAACACATAAATCCAAAACAAAGACGCTAAATAAATTGATGAAGGAAAAAAAATGACATACACAAATAACAAATTCACCCAACAAATACTATTTAGGGCGTGTTTGGCGTCTGATTTTTTATTTAAAAAGCTGCTTTTAAAAATCAATGAGAAAAGCTTGCTTAAAAGAAGCTGCTGTTTGGCACCATCTTAGCTTTCACTAATAAGTGACATATTAACTTTTTTTTGTTAATAAGTCATTTTTTACTTATTTGAACTTATAACTGACTTATAAATAAAATGATTTTGATTGGAAAAATTATACTGTTGGTAATTTTTATGTGTAAAAACTAAAAAAATCCCCAATTTGTTTCCTAGCTTTTCTGCTCTAAGCTTTTATTTAATCCAAAAGCTAGCTTTTGAAAAGCTAAAGAATGAACATACCAAACACTCATAGCTCTTTTTTAATTAAGCTAACAAAGCTGAGGAAAAAAACTGCTGCCAAACAGGCACTTATTGACAATTAATGAACCAAATCACAAAGTTAGGGTTCCAAATCAAACCCTGGCCCTATCAGCAAAATCAACCCGTATAAATCCAAAAAGAATACAGTAATTGAAAAAAAAAAGTGTAATAATTACCATATGAACATAGGGATTATCATCGAGACAAGACTGGCAAATGATTGGCAAATCGATGGTCAGTTTTAATTAGAATTATTGGGTTGGTAGTTTGGAGCGAAATTCTATTTCGCATTACAAGCTTAAAAAGTTTCTAATAGGGTGGGTATAAGATTTCTTGTCTGAAATTGAAAAAGTGTGAAAGGCTGAGAGAGAGTATCGAGATGGTGAGGGTAGTTTCGGGTATTCGAATTGTGAGATGGAGAGAGAGAGTAAGCTGTGTGTATAGCAATTTGGGGTTTAGGGCAAAAAAAAATGGAATTGTGAGATGGAGAGAGAGTAAGCTGTGTGTATAGCAATTTGGGGTGAATACTCAGTGTTTTATTTTGCGGGTTGGTGTTTTATTTTTAGTTTGCTATTATTAAGAAATAACATAGACAGCGCACTTGACACGCTGCTAAAAATTATTACTCGCACCGTGCATACATACGCTGTAAAAAGGTATTAATCGCAGCGCGCAACCATCATACGCTGCTGTTACTTTGTACTAATATATTTTGCAGCGCGTTAATTTTAAGCACGCTGCTAATAATTGAATTTGCAGCTTGCTTTCTCTTTGTGCTGCTAAAGCCAAGCTGCGAAAACCCATTTTTCTTGTAGTGACCAGATTTGACATCAAAATGTCAGCCCTCTATTCTAACTTATTTTGACGGTATAGATTAACACTCCTAATAAAAAAAGGGTATACCCTCTTATCACGCAGCATACTTTTTGCTATAAAAAAAAAAATTACCAGTTTGTTTTCTCTCCTCTCTTACTTTGTATTTCTTCTTCAAAAATAAAAATTCGGCCAAACCCACAGTTCAAAACCCCTTATTGAAAAATGGGTTTTATATAAATAAATCGGGGCATTTAATGTTATCAGTAATGGATTTATTAACTATAATATTAATTTCGTTATAATATAATGGACGAAATTGTGGCCTGTCGCTCACTTGCAATTCCCATGACAGGGTATTGGATTATAATTAATTAATTTAACTCTTTATTTTGAAAATCAGTGACTTATGTTGAAATTAGGGTTCAAAAAATTGATTGACAGTTACACTGAAAGGGGATGTAAAGTCGGGAAATTTGTATACTTGGGCGGAGTAGCTCTTGAGAGAGAGAAAATATAAAGTCAGGAACATAAAGATAGAAAAGGGGTGCCTTCCTTTTTGTTTTCTTCGTACTATTCAATATTTAATTTACCGTCGAAATAAGTTAAAATAGAGAGTTGAGATTTTAATGTCAAATTTGGTGTTTTTGTTAATGTTCATATATAGCAACCCATAAAAAACACCTTCTCATTTGGGACAGAGTTATCCACGGCTTTCATCTTCTTTAACGGGCAAAGTTTCCCAAACAAATCTCGAACAATGAAACGGATGGATCAATGATCCAAAAGGCTTAAACATGTACAATCAAAAAGTTAATAACAACTTTGTTTGACATAACCTATCGATGTGATCGATGATTTAAACAAAAATTGGATCACACACATAAAATAAGTAAAAGTGTTTACAAATGATTTTCCAAATAAACTACTCTCTCACTCAAACATAATTAGGCTTGATATGAAAGCAGGACTTCGTCGGTATGAAGTAAAACTAACAAAACTACTCCTTGGAAATGAGATGTGAGCTTATGGGCATTATGTTTGAGTTGGGAATGTTGGAAAAAACCATGAAACATGGTGTTTTCCGAATTGGTTACGAGTCCAAAAGTTTGGTCAAATTCCATGCGAATAATCTAAAGTTTAGACTCCGTACTCAAATGGTTTGAGTATCTTGTGTGACAAGTTTCGAAACGGTGTATCGCATGACCTATTCGATGAATGGGTGTGAATGGAAATTGGCTCCGAAGTTGGACCATGGAGAGACGAAATCTGGAATCTTGGGAGAGGAAGTGGGAAATCAAATGGATGGAAAAGCCACCCAAATGATTATCCCACATCAAAGAGGAAAAAATATTTTGAATAGTTTATATAAATATTCACCACTAGAGAGTGAAATTCGGTCTCGGTCTCGGGCGCGGGTGCGGGTGCGGGAGCGGGGGTGGGACTTGGGACTTGGGGAATATTCCGGTTCCGATTCCGGTTCCAAGAAAGTCTGAGAGTTTTGAATAATAACAAAACAATTCCAAAATTTCCAGCAATCTTGTAACTGATGCAATTAAATGAGAATAATTGCATCATTAATTCAGCAGTTTCGAATACTGAATTAAGTGACCATTATGGCTGAGATTTCAGCTTAGCCTATAAGTAGGCAGCTCTCCCCCACACTCTAAATACACTTCTACATTCTGAAAATAGCATACACTTTTCTCATAGCATATTAGAAAGAGAGAGAACCACCCACCAACAGCTCGACCTTGACTCGTCGCCAGTTTCCGGCGAGTCATCCGAGACGTTGTACCTTGGGATCGAAGCGCCAACGCAACCAGAAACCTTAAGGTGGTGGGGCGAATATCGGTTAAGGGCAGACTGTCTAACAGTCGCCTCGTCTTTTATTTTCTGTCCTTTTTCAATTCTGTAATTTATATTTTTGTCTTTTCAATTCTGTAATTTCATTTCAGTATTTTAATTTGTTGTACTTAGCTGTAATTTTTCAATTATGTTTTTACCTTTCTGTAATTTTTTTAAAATACTGTTTATATTATGTAATTTCAATTCTGTAATTTAATTCTTTAATTAGAATAGTTTCAATTCAGTCCTGTAATTTCTATTTCAATCAGAACAGTCCGGCTGTTAAGTTTATACTTTCCAGTCCGGGAGTTTCTATTTATTGCAATTCAGTACATCTGATTATTAATTGATAATAATCTGAAAAACTTTTACTTTAATTTCTTTTCAGTACATACATGTTGTAATCTGTAATTTTAGTTTCGTTTCTGAATTAATAAAGATTACACTGGTTTTGTTTATTTCTTTTTTAGTCCTTTATTATTGTTTAATTGTTATTTCATACACGGAAACCAACAATCTTAACCGACACTCTGTTGTTTCTTTCATGTATTAATTAATACAAGTATTTATTTTATAAGGAATAATGTTTTTTTGTTTTCAATTCTAAATCATATTAGAATTTGATTTACAAAGAAAAAAATTCCAAACAGTTTAATTTTTGTTTTTTGAGAATCTTGTTGATACCAACCGTATTGGTATTCAAGAAGAATCGTTTTAATCCTTTTGATATCAACCGTATTGGTATTCAAAAGGAAACCGTTTAATTTTCTTTTGTTGTTTTAAATAAAATTCTTTTACAAACCCAAATTTCAGTTTTGGAGTTTTGTTTATAGAATTTATTGTACACGTATCTCATACGTTTATTGTGTTGTCGTTTCAGATGACAAACACTTCGCATATTGAGTTGCCTGTCGGAAGTGAGCATGACCCAGTGGTTGGTGGAAATGTCCATAACACTGGGGGCGATGCGAATGTGGGGGCTAACGCCGATGACGTAGCTGCAGCGGCTGAGGTCGCGGTGGCTGCGGCAATGGCGGATGCTACGGCCAAAGCTGAGGCTGCGGCCGAAGCAGCGGCTACGGTTAAGGCCGCGGCCAAGGCTGCGGCTAGAGCCAAGGATGCGGCCAAGGGTAAGGCATCGATGTATTTGGCTGTGCCTACTTTGCCGACTTCTCATCTAGAGAAACCGGAAAAATTCAGGGGAGACAACTTCAAACGTTGGCAGCAAAAGATGCTGTTTTATCTCACCACCCTGAATCTGACCAGGTTTCTTAAGAAGACTGCTCCCATCTTAAGAGAGGACGATCTAGACAAGCAGTCATTCTCTGCGGTTGAGGTATGAAGACATGCCGACTACCTATGCAAGAACTATATCCTGTGTGCTCTAGATGACATGTTGTTCAGTGTTTTCGAGGCCAAAGCTACTGCAAAGGAGCTGTGGGAAACTCTCAAAAACAAGTACAAAGTGAATAACGCTGGCACAAAGAGATTTGTTGTCACAGACTTTCATGAGTACCGTATGACTGACAGGGTTTAGTTGAGGAGCTCCAACTCATTTACCATCGAGGGGCTAGTGATTAATGAGCCTTTCCAGGTGGCACTCATGATTGAGAAATTGCCACCGTCTTGGAAAGACTTTCAAAACTACTTGAAGCACAAGCGGAAGGAAATGAGGCTGGAGGGGCTCATTGAGAAGCTCAATATCGAGGTGAGCAACCGTCGCTCCGTAAGGAGAGTCGGTGGTGCTAACATATCGATGGCAAAGGCCAATGTGGTCGAAAGCTCCAACGTCAAGCGGAAACGCTTTGACAACAGAGGCAGTGCTGTTGTCGCAAAGAAATTTGCGGGAACCTGCTTTGTATGTAACAGGACCGGCCATCGTGCCATGGACTGTTATGACAATAAAAGCACTGTAAAGCCCAATCCCCCCCCCCCCGAAGAACTTCAAAGGCAAGGGGAAGAGGAAAGCTCCAGCTCAGGCACATCTGGCCGAGGGAGGACGAGATGATGACCACTTCACTGCTGTGGTCTCTGAGGTGAATCTCATGGGGAGCAACCTCAAAGAGTGGTGGATGGATACCGGCGCCACAAGCCACATCTGCTCTAACTGGTGGATGTTTAAGACCTACGAGGCGGTAGAGGGAGAAAGCTGCTACATGGGGAATTCTGCTACTTCCAAGGTGGAAGGAAAAGGAACGGTGGTGATGAACATGACCTCTGGAAAAGAGATGAGGTTGACAGGGGTGCTCCATGTTTCGGATATTCGTAAGAATCTGGTATCCGGATCTGTGATGGTGAAGAACGGGTTCAAACTTTTGTTTCAATCTGATAAAATTGTAATCACCAAAAATGGTGTCTATGTAGACCTAGGCTATATGACCAATGGCATGTTGAAGTTAAACGTAGGGACACCTGCTCCCAATAAAGGTGCTAAAGCTGAGGCTAGCACTAGTAATGTAATGCATGTTGCCCAAGACGACAATAATAAAAATTCTAATTTTGCTTATTTATTTGAGTCATTTCATTTGTGGCATGGAAGATTATGTCACGTGAATTATAATTCGTTAAAGAAATTAATATCACTAAACCTAATACCAAATTTTGTCTTTAATAAGCAACACAAATGTGAGATATGTGCAGAGGCAAAATTAACGAAATCATCGTTTCAACATGTTGAACGAGAAAGTGAACCTCTCGGTCTAATACAAACGGATGTATGTGACTTAAAGTTTGTACAAACACGAAGAGGGAAAAAGTACTTTATCACATTTATAGATGATTGTACTAAATACTGTTATGTTTACTTAATGAGAAGTAAAAACGAAGCAGTACAGAAATTCGCTCTTTATAAGACCGAAGTTGAAAATCAACTCAATAGAAAAATTAAAACATTGAGAAGTGATAGAGGCGGTGAATTTGAATCACCGTTTGAGCAAATATGCGCTGAAAGCGGCATTATACATCAAACCACAGCCCCATACACTCCCGAGCAAAATGGGATTGTCGAGTGTAAAAATAGAACGCTAAAGGAAATGATGAATGCTATGCTAATCAGTTCTGGGTTACCCCAGAACATGTGGAGGGAAACGATACTTTCCGCAAACTATGTTTTAAACAAGTTACCCCATAAGAAGCGAGATAAAACTCCATATGAATTATGGAAAGGTCATCAACCCAGTTATAAGAACCTACGGGTTTGGGGTTGCCTCACAAAGGTCCTAGTTCCCACTCCTAAGAGGATGAGAATTGGTCCTAAAACGGTGGACTGTGTGTTCATCGGATATGCACATATTAGTAGTGCATATCGGTTTCTCGTACACAAGTCGGAAAATCCCGATGTACACGTAGATACGTATATGGAAAGTCGAGAGGCCTCTTTCTTTGAAGATATCTTTCCCCGTAAATTACCTACATCTGTACCAACTCAAGAGTTGAACAGTGAAGGAAATGGGGGGCAAGTGAACCGACAGAGGAAGAGGAAGAGCCTCGGCATAGCAAAAGGGCAAGGAAGGAAACTTCTTTTGGACCTGATTTCTTAACCTTCATGATTGAAGGCGACCGGTGACATATAAACAAGTTATGTCAATACCGAATTCCCAATATTGGGAAGAAGCTATCCAAATGAGATTGAGTCGATCATGCAAAACCACACTTGGGAACTGGTGGATCTTCCGCCAGGATGTAAGCCCCTAGGTCACAAGTGGATCTTCAAGAGGAAGTTAAGGGTTGACGGCACGATTGAGAAATACAAGGCGAAACTGGTAGTAAAAGGCTTCAGGCAAACTGAAGGTGTCGATTATTTTGACACGTATGCTCATGTCTCTAGGAAAACATCTATCCGAATCGTCATTGCTCTCGCAGCTTTGTTTGATATGGAAATACATCATATGGATGTCAAGACGGCGTTTCTAAATGGAGAACTGGAAGAAGAAATTTACATGGAACAATCGGAAGGGTTTGCAGTTCCTGGTAAAGAGCACCAAGTGTGCAAACTTGTAAAGTCTCTATATGGACTCAAACAAGCACCAAAGCAATGTCACGAGAAGTTTGATAGAATTATGCTATCAAACGGTTTCCGCATTAATGAGGGTGATAAATGTGTCTACACTAAAGGAAGTGAAAGAGACTGTGTCGTAGTCTGTCTCTATGTAGATGACATCATTATAATTGGGAGTACTAATAGAATCAGCTCCACAAAGAAAATTTTGTCACAACACTTCGACATGAAGGATCTGGGTATAGCTGATGTAATACTTGGTATGAAGATTACCAAAACATTAGAGGGGTATGCCTTGTCACAAAGTCATTATGTTAAACAAGTACTAGACAAGTTTGACAAGGGCAGTAAGGCGATATCTAGAACCCCAATTGAGTTCAACTGTAACCTGAAAAAGAATTTCGGTAAGAGTGTGAATCAATTGGAGTTCTCTCGGGTCATAGGCAGTCTCATGTATATAATGAATTGCACTAGACCAGACATAGCAAACTCAGTAAGTAGACTGAGCAGGGACACCATGAAACTTCTCAGATATATGCCGTTTTCAGCCGATTACGGGCTGCACTATACCAGATATCCAGCGGTACTGGAAGGATACTCAGATGCTAATTGGATATCACACTCCAATAGCACAAGATCCAAGGGTGAATATGTGTTTATAATGGGAGGAGCTGTTGTGTCTTGGAGATCCTCCAAACAGACGTGTATTGTAAGGTCAACTATGGAATCTGAATTCATAGCATTAGACTTAGCAACCGAGGAGGCAGACTGGCTGAGAAGTCTTTTGGAAGGAATTCCAATGTGGCCAAAACGTGTTCCCGCAATAAGCATGCATTGTGATAGTCAATCAGCTATTGCGCGGGCTCAGGATCATATGTATAATGGAAAGTCTCGACATATACGTCAGAGACATAAATCCGTGAGAGAATTGTTAACCAATGGTGTGGTATCCTTAGATTTTGTAAGATCAAAGGAAAACATAGCGGATCCATTAACAAAAGGCTTGACTCAAGTAGGAGTCGAGGTGTCATCGAACGGAATGGGATTAAAGGCCATTAAATTGGTAGCCCCCCAATAGGCAATCCAACCTAAATGAAATCTTTCCTGCTAGGTTCAAAGGGAAACTGAACTGTGAGGGCAAGCGAACAAAGCACTCGGGAACCATGTAGTTCCCAGCCCATTTTCCGCGATGACAGAGTGATAGACCTATACCATTGTAAGGGTGAGCTTGAGGCTCTTAATGATCCAAGTAACTCGACGGTTGAGTAAGGTGAGTCAGGACACCTTCGACTTGGAACCACCTATAACAAGTGTGTAAGGCCGGTACCATGTGATGAGCTTGTGCTAAATCACTGGAGCACTCAGTTGAAATAGCCAAGGCAGTCCAGGCCAAATATGGACAACAACTAAAGGCCCCAGTACATGGGTAGAAAGGGTACTGTGCGTGTATCATGCTAAGATACACAAAGCTAAACGGTTCAAGGCATCTATGCTACCCAATAGCAGTATTCCGGATGAAACTACGCTACGGCAGGTTCAAGGCATGCGCTACCTGACCTTAGGCAGTGAACTTTTGCGGTTCTCTTGATTTGCATTTAGGGCATGAGCTTTCGAGCTAATTGCATTCATGTGGGGGATTGTTGGAAAAAACCATGAAACATGGTGTTTTCCGAATTGGTCACGAGTCCAAAAGTTTGGTCAAATTCCATGCGAATAATCTAAAGTTTAGACTTCGTCCTCAAATGGTTTGAGTATCCTGTGTGACAAGCTTCGAAACGGTGTATCTCATGACCTATTCGGTGAATGGGTGTGAATGAAAATTGGCTCCAAAGTTGGACCATGGAGAGACGAAATCTGGAATTTTGGGAGAGGAAGTGGGAAATCAAATGGATGGGAAAGCCACCCAAATGATTATCCCACATCAAAGAGGAAAAACTATTTTGAATAGTTTATATACATATTCACCACTAGAGAGTGGTAATAGTGTGTAGGCAAGTGTACCACACACGCGCGCTCGCTCGGTCTCGGTCTCGGGCCCGGGCATGAGTCTCGGGACTAGAGTCGCGGGTCGCGGGTCGTGGTTCGCGGTTCGCGGGAGCGGGCATGGGACTTGGGACTTGGGAAATATTCCGGTTCCGGTTCCAAGAAAGTTTGAGAGTTTTGAATAATAACAAAACAGTCCCAAAAATTCTAGCAAGCTTGTAACTGATGCAATTAAATGAGAATAATTGCATCATTAATTCAGCAGTTTCGAATACTGAAATAAATGACCATTATGGCTGAGATTTCAGCTTAGCCTATAAGTATGCAGCTCTCCCCCACTCTCTAAATTCACTTTTACATTCGGAAAAACAGCATACACTTTTCTCATAACATATTAGAAAGAGAGAGAACCACTCACCAACAGCTCGAACTTGACTCGTCGCCAGTTTTCGGCGAGTCATCCGAGACGTTATACCTTGGGATCGAAGCGTCAACGCAACCACAAACCTTAAGATGGTTGGGCGAATATCGGTTAAGGAATGACTGTCTAATAGCCTCCTCTTCTTTTATTTTCTGTCCTTTTTCAATTCTGTAATTTATATTTTTGTCTTTTCAATTCTGTAATTTCATTTCATTATTTTAATTTGCTGTACTTAGCTGTAATTTTTCAATTCTTTTTTTACCTTTCTGTAATTTTTTTAAAGTACTGTTTATATTATGTAATTTCAATTCTGTAATTTAATTCTGTAATTAGAATAGTTTCAATTCAGTCCTGTAATTTCTATTTCAATCAGAACAGTCCGGCTATTAAGTTTATACTTTCCAGTCCGGCAGTTTCTATTTATTGCAATTCAGTAGATCAGATTATTAATTGATAATAATCTGAATAACTTTTGCTTTAATTTCTTTTCAGTACATACATGTTGTAATTTGGAATTTCAGTTTCGTTTCTGAATTAATAAAGATTACACTGGTTTTGTTTATTTCTTTTTTAGTCTTTTATTATTGTTTAATTGTTATTTTATACACGGAAACCAATAGGGAATGTGTGGTGTGTTAATTTCTGAGGTGTTGGGGGGGGGGGGTTGTTTCTATTTCTAATGTGGGAGATGGGCTTTACTGTTGTTTGGGCTCCGAATTTGAATTTCAGATTTTAGCTTTTCCAACCGTTTAGAAATCGGTTAGAAATGTTTATAACCGGTTGGTTTCTTCATTTTTTGCATAGTAGATTGGCATTTTGTATATAGAATAACTTGTGAATTAAATGTCATAATTGTGAATTATCTTCTCTGGAATATTTTTCTGATAGCATTTTAATTCCTCCAACGTTCAATTATTAACACGTAAGATTTTTGAATATCTTTCCAATTCTTCAAAAATCGAATATGAGCTTTCCAAATGTACATTATCTAACCGGTTGAGATTTTCTTTAACCAGTTGGAATTATCTAATTTCCCAATTTCGAATTTAACCATTTATAAATTGATTACCTAATTTAAGCATCTATATAAATTGATTACCTATCAATATATATGGGGAGGATCAAGGGAAATCATGTTCGACACAAAAATAAATATCATAATCTTGGGTTAATCTAGGCCATTGAAAACTAATGAATATGAATGGTTGAGATCTTAATTTAAATTTATGTGTAAAATTATATATTTTTGTAGAATATTATTGGTCATCTTGGGTCTTACTCTATTGGGCATATCTTGGCATTTCCTATCATATGTAACCATACCCACTATTATATAAGAAGGGTCGGTGATCTATTGATTTATCTTTCTGTACACTCATATTAATAAATAAACAATTCGTATGTTATATCTCTATATTTATATACATATATATGTGAGTTAATATGTCACACAACACTTTGCTCACAGAGATTGAAGTAAAAAATAAGAGATTGGGGTATTTGTTGGTTTAATTTTGAAAATTGAGTTATAAAAATGTACGGCCAAACTTTGAAATTTTAGTTATATCGAGCTTTCGCAACATAGCTGGAGTACGGTATATTTTTTTTATATATACTTAAACGCATGTTAAAAATAAAATAAAAAAGAATTAATATCTCATAGGTACCACTTTTGAACTTTAATTCCCACTAGATACATATGCTAATTTGCATTCCACTTACATACCACTTTTTCATACTATATAAATTAAAAAAATCTAATTTCATAAAAAAACAGAAAATATCTCTCTCTCTCCCTCATAAATGAAAAAAACATAAAAAATTATAAAAAATCAAAAAAATCAAAAAAATCACAAAAAATCACAAAAAATTATAAAAAATTACAAATAAAAACACAAAAAATTATAAAAATCACAAAAATCACAAAAAAAATTATAAATATCATAAAAAATGACAATATACAACTTTTTGTACCGAAAAAACGTTTTTTCATAAAAAAAACACTTTTTCATAAAAAAAAACACTTTTTCATAAAAAAACACTTTTTTATCAAAAAGTGAATTTTATGTATTTAACTCTCGTTTGACTCATTTCAATGCTTGTTAAAATTTGAATTGCCTTTTTAGAAACTAATTTTAGTGACTAATTTTAGATCCGTAAACTCAAATTGGTAATAGTGTTGGCACCCAACACCAATGTTCAAGAGGTTGGTGGTTCGAATCCACCCAGTTTTTTTTTTTTTGACTTTAAAGTAAAACTTATGCACTTTTTGTGTTGTACTATATGCACTTTTATTGAACTGTATGCACTTTCGACTGTACTAGATGCACTTTGGACTGAACTAGATGCACTTTCAGCTGAACTATATGCACTTTTAGCTGAACCAGATGCACCTTTTACAGAACTATATGCATTTTTATTGAACTATATGTATTTTTGGCTGAACCACATGCACTTTCAGCTGAACCATATGCACTTTTAGCTGAACCGGATGCACTTGTAGCTGAATGATATGCATTTTTGACAGAACTATATGCACTTTTATTGAACTATATGCACTTTCGACTGGACTATATTCATTTTCGACTAGACTATATGCACTTTTGACTTAACTATATGTACTTTCGACTAAATTAGATGCATTTTAAACTGAACCAGATCTTCTTTCAGCTGAACCAGATGCACTTTTAGCTGAACTATATGCATGCTAAATTTTATTGAACTATATTTACTTTTGACTGAATTGTATGCACTTTCAACGGAACTAGATGTACTTTCAGCTCAATTGAAAGCAATTTCGACTCAATTTTATGCACATTTGACTAACTATATGCACTTTCGACTGAACTATATGCACTTTTATTGAACTATATACGCTTTTGACTAAATTATACGTACTTTCGACTGAATTAGTTGCACTTTCAGCTCATTTAGATTAAAAAAAAGGGCACATTTTCATGTAAAAACCACTTTTTGTATAAAAAAAAATCACTTTTTGATGGAAAAAGTGTTTTTTTTATGAAAAAACATATTTTTCGGTATAAAAAGTGTTATATTGACAAAAAAAATTATATTTTTTTTAAAATTTTTTTAAAATTTTGTGATTTTTGTATTTTTTTGTGATTTTTTAATGATTTTTTTGTTATTTTTTATGATTTTTTTCAATTTTTATAATTTTTTGTTATTTTTTGTTATTTTTTATAATTTTTTTAATTTTTTTGTGTTTGTGT
Source organism: Primula vulgaris (assembly GCA_963920805.1). NCBI lineage: Eukaryota > Viridiplantae > Streptophyta > Magnoliopsida > Ericales > Primulaceae > Primula > Primula vulgaris. The sequence goes on along the minus strand of OY987215.1, from coordinate 14,383,519 downwards.
TTTTATTTTTATTTTTTTGTAATTTAAAACTATTTTTTTTGGGTTTGTAGAAAGATAAAATATGTCTATTATATTTTGGTTTGTAATACTTTTTAGTAAATAAACTAAATAATTTAAAAGTGCTACCTATGAGTAATGTGAATTTAACAAGATATCTAGGAGGAATATAAGTTGGTATGAGTTACTTATCCCCCAATAAAAAAATCACCGCTGTTACTATTGCATGATAAATCACTCCCTAGATCACTGAACTAAATTGGTACTACAGTAGAAACTCTATAAAATAATACACTTGGGACCACCAAAATTTATTAATTAAAATAGTTATTAATTAATCGATAAATTAATAATTATTAATTTATATATTAATTAATATTTTATTAATTTATAGTAAAATACTTAGTTTACAAAAATCTTTCAAGCTTCCACTTAATTATTGTATACAATGCATGTATATCAAATGAAGGGCCCAATTTGAAAGAAACCTTCAATCTCCCACCTTATTATGCTTCTTGTGTTCAATGCTTCTTGAGCTATGAGAAAACAACACCAGAAGTTCTTACCATGCTAAGGAAAATTAGAGACGAGATTCAAGGGGAAATTGATTTCAACAAAAAACAAAAGACAATTGAGTCATTTTTCAAGAAACCTTCGTAAATCATTCATGTAATATGCTATATATAAGGAATTATTAATTTATATTTTATATGGGGTCTAAAGAAATTATCAAAAATGTATTATCTTATAATTTTAGCGAATTATTAATTTAGCACCCTATCCCCGAGTAGGGACCGGCCAAAAATATTATCTTAGAGAGTTTATTAAATAATCAAGTATTAATTTATCGAGTTTCTACTGTAGTACTATGTGATGTTACAGACTCTCAATAAACTAATTAGTTCATGGAAAAGCTTCTATAATAAATTGGTGACTAATTCATTCGTATGCTAGGTTATGTTGTTAAATAACTATGGTCCTGAATAAATTACGAATATACACATACAAGATATACATGTATCACACGTCCCAAACTGGATTGTAATTGCACAATATGTCAGATTTGTTACGTTACTGCATATAAACGTCTGTTAATCGCATATAAATTGAATTTCTTACCCGTGTTAAGTACATAATTTATGTATTGACCCCATGTATTTTTCTGTTGGATTAAATCTGTAATAAACTGAAACGTATAGTACTGATTTGTAATTCGCTGAAAGCTATAAACTATTCTGTTAATTACTCAAGGACTAAACTGAAACTCATTTGAAATTCTGGACTGAAACTGTAATAACTCTGTAAATAAATATGTAGTTTACTGAATTTACACATGTAAGTCCTGGAGTTTACCCTTGTATATAAAACAGTACATGTGTTTGAATTCACGTAGAATCTGGTCAATACATGCAAACTTGAAACTTGATTATGTAATTAGACAAGTTACCATGAGTTAATATTTTATTTCCTTGCATGTTGTAATGTATCTTATGAATTACCATGTATAAAACTTACACATAAAAGCTATTTTGTATAATATTTATTTAGATCTTGCTAAGTGTAAATTGGTAAATTTAGATTGTTCTAATATTTACTACCATGCTACTTGTTGAACTTAGAGTTCAATAATAGATTTTGATTATAACTTTGATTATGTTTTTAATGATTTTACGATTTCTCTATTTCGATGATATAATGCTTGTCTTTTCCAAAAAGAGAATTTGTAAATTTCAGCACCAGAAAGATAGAGCATTCGAAAACGAAGCCGACGGTTCAAGCGGAAGCAGAATCGGAGCTAAAACAAAGAAGTTACGGGCTTTCGAAGTTTAACGAGAAAACCGGGAATACTGAAGAACGACCGATCGACTGGACAAAAACGACCGATCGTTTTTTGTCCAAATTCTTCCAGAGAAGTCATCTGAATAACGACCGGTCGAAACTCAGAAACGACCGATCGTTTTCTGAAAACGACCGATCGACTGTAGAAAACGACCGATCGTTTTCTGCAGATTTCGAAAACAGCTTTTCAGCTTACTCTGGAAAATGGCTTAAAACCTGTGGATAAAACCCTCAACCACTACCAACGGTCATATACAGAAAAACAGACTTTGCTCTCCATATAAACCAACCCAAATAACTCTCCATACACATTCATTCATACCAATCATTCATCATAAAACCTCTCTCAATAAAAACCCTAAAAATCACCATTTTGGTGAAAATATTCGAGAAAGAGGGAAATCAAGGAGAAATCGATTCAAGCTCAATCATCATCAAAAACTCACCAATTAGCTTATTTAGAAGCAATTAAAATAGTGAGTGTAGTTACGTTTTTGTAACAAAATTGTAAAGAGCATTTTATAAGCTCATTTGTGAGTGAGTGTTTGGGTAGAAGCTTTTAAGCCAAAGTGTTGGTTAAAAGTTCTAGGTTAAACACTTGGGTACTCATAGAGTGAGGGGGAGTCGTCGACTCATAAAACGTGTTCGCTTGCACTTGTATCAAGAGTAGGAACCTCGGGTAGAGGGTGAGCCAATCGATTGATTGAGCTCGATAGGATTTGTAATATCCGCAAGAAGATTTTTTAGTGAAATACTCGGTAGTACCGAGGAGAGGACGTAGGCCGTTTGCCGAACCTCTATAAATCGCTGTGTCATTTTCTTGCCCTATCTTTTACTTTCCGCAACTTATACTTTTGCTTATTTTCTTGCTTGCGTTTAGTAATTATAGCAATTCATTAACTCTTGTTAATACGCTTAAGCTTAGAATTGCATTAGTTGGGTGGTTAGTTGCGCTTAAGTTTAATTAGGCGAAAAACGCCTATAAACCTTATTCACCCCCCATCTAAGGTTTAGCTGCACCGGGGCCAACACTACTGTTATATTATTTAATCATGCAAGCAGGTACAATCTATATTTATTTACTGTCATGTGTAAAATATGATAATTTGCGAAATCATATATTTTCATATTTAAGTTGGAAAAATTATGAATCTTCCCCAACTAGGCCCACCTATTTGGATACGATGTCTAGGAAATATATAGGCGGAAGTCGATATCCTAATGAGGTCGGGTTTTAAGTGGCATTCATGCCCTCCACCTTCACCGTCTTTCCTGGTCGTGTTCAAGTAGAGCTACCGAAAGGGGTTGACTAAATAATAATTTCCCCGAGTGTGTTAATATGTGATGTATGTTTCACCGAATTGGTGTCTCAGTATCGACCCGTCGTTCGATCAATGAGAACCAATTCACATTAAAAGCAAAACTATTATTCAAACATGTCATTTCGAAACAAAGTTTGTGCTTGTGCAAACCATAAACATATAAACCGGTCATTTTATAAGATAACTAATACATAACTCCCAACACATGTTGGATGCCATCTATGATGAGAAAATCGGGAGCATACTTGTGAAATGAATGTTTAGGCGATGTATTTTACTCCACCACATGTTAGTCACCTTGATGTGTGAGCATGTGATGCCCAATTTTTTTGGATGCCATCTTTGATGAGTAAAACACGAGCTTGTTATGTCTCATAAGATGAAGGCAAAGGCTTTGATTTTATTCCTCCACCACATTTGAGACGTGATGACGTCTATGGTGAACAAATGTCTGAAATTGACATATTGAAGCAACCTTTCACCAAAAATACTAGCTTGGAAATTATATTCCGTAAGCAGTATCGTGAATTTAGATTCACCATGTTCCTTCATCTCCCATCTATTTGTGGATGAGCCTATTAGATCAATGGCGAATTGTTTGCTTGATATTAATGCTATTCGTGGACATTTTTTTTTCACGAATCGAGAAGCGAGACAAGTGTTATTTGTCTCGAACTATGGAGATACCGACGATCGCCTAGCCAAGTGAGGTTTTAGACAATCGTCAAAAATCAAAGACATGTGGCTCCAAGACAGTCCTTGAAATGAACAATATGGTCTGTTATCCCAAAGCAAGAGATAATGCTCAAGAAGGTAACGATGTGCTATAAACACAAAAATCATGCACGGTTACCCCTTAAATAGTTCAAAACTATTATAAAGGTGGAAAATCCGATGCTAATGTGGTTAAAGTTAATTGAAATGAAACTCTTGAGACCCCCGATTTTGTGGCTCAAATGAGTTTGGTACCTTTCTTTCTTGATTTTGAAAAATCATTGAGCCGATTTTTTGCTCATCTGGATTATTTTTTCCATTTGGATTATGATTTTTCCATTTGGACATACGTTTAGATTATGGTTTGCCTGTTTACGAAATTTCTCGAAATAATATAAAGTGTTTTGAGAAAATTCCTTTGAAAAATATGACCAAACTTTAAATTATAAAATTTTAAGTAATACTTGTGGGGTAGTTGATTTTCTGGAAATAGTGCATAACAGTGTACCACATAATTTCACCAACTACTTTCCTAAAAGAGTACTCATTGACAACGATTCTGGACCTGTCATTCCAAATCGAAATCTTTGGTAAAACCAAATTGATTTATCAAATATGAGGCCTTATACTCCTATAGGTCATGTCGTACCTTGTTGAGATGTCACGAGATCATTTATACCTGCTACAAAATGCTTGCAAGGATAGATGTCCCTATTGGACGTCGTGTTCCTGTCGTAACACGTTGTTTTGGCCGAACCCGCCAAGCAAAGGATGTTGTCGTTGGCCGTCAGTCTGTCATCCTTCCCAAGATATGAGGAAGTTGACCGGTTTTTAATTCATTCAGCCCCAGAGGTGGTGAACTGAAACTCATTTGTTGCACGAGATTATAAAGGATCAATGAGATGTGTGATTTCCTCCTCATCATGAGAATCTTGAAATATCTGTCGATCATGATATCTTAGACGATATTGAAGTGAAACGAGACTTTCATTGATTAATTGTTCATATATTCGGTGACGACTGATAATATGAGAAAATTATGATAGGAAATCATGTACCGTTGCCTGAAGTCAACGTAGAATAGACTGGACTAATAGAAACTTGTAATCCAAGTATACTCCTTAGCAAAAGCGTGCTCGGACCTATAGCTCCAACACCACTAATGTTAAACGAGTTCGTTTATTTGGTTATTCGTAAGGAAGAGTGATGAGAATAATGAGATTGTAGAATGCTCGCCTAGTAGCGCAAGGCTTTTATCACACATTGGAATTGATTACGAGATGGTTTATTTCCTCGTAAAGGACATTATAATGGTCCCCTACTTTATTAGTTTAGTAGTTTCAGAAAAACTGATTATGCAGCATGCGATTGTGGTCACGGTTTTATCTCTATAGGGATTTACACAAAGAAATATATATGAAGGTCCCTGTGTGACTTTTTGTGCTTGAATCAAGTAGTTTCTGACCACGGAACACGTTCTCAATTGACTGAGACGTTCACTATATGGATTGAAATAATCCGAACGGATGTGGTATACCCGCTTAAGTGATTACTTGATCGGCTTGGGATACGTAGAGACAGGTTTTATGCCCTTGCGTGTTTTATTACGCAATTCGCTTTTGGATTTGCCTTTGAGATGAAGGATATTGGGAAGACACGGTAGTGACTCGGCCTGATGATTGAGTCCCGTAAAAATTGAATCTAAGTTCATGATTCAGACTACACCTAGAAGGTGTTATGACGTTTTAGTCATCATGATGCTAAGTCGTCAGATTCTCCCATGATCGTTCGATCACTAAACATTGATATAGACCCAGTCCGTCCCTGATGAGACGATAAAGAGATATTGAACTATTATGTTCACATCTGAGTACAATAAGCGCATCATTGTACTTGGTCTAATGTAATAGGATGAACATCTCGTCTGTTGTGAATGGTATAGCTCGATACAGTATCGCGCTAACACGCTGTCATCAAAATGGCATAAAAGACATTTTCCCATTACCTTAAGGTAACTGTGGATGAGGGCTTGTCTTATCCCATTTTGTGTCATCGAATGTACCTACCACCTTCGGTACTAGAATTAACGCAACCCTTTTTTGGTTATACCGATGCCGGTTATTTATTAGACCCGCATAAGAGATATTCCTAACATGGTCTGTATTTACCATTAGGAATAAGGCGATATCTTGGAGGTCTTGGAATGACTTCAAACGAATCACTCTGATTTACTCGTGCTCTATGAGACGATTAGAGAGTGTATATGGTTTCGAGCTAGTATTAGCCATATTTGAATTGCATATGCTCTCTCTCACGATCCCGATAAAACACTTGTCATATTTGAGGACAACTTGTTGTTATCGCTCAAGAGAGACATGACTAGATTATGCTATTTAACATTTCTCACCAAAATAAATCTTCACATATGAAGTTTAAGAGCATCCCGTTGAATGCTCGTTCTATTCCCCGTTATATTTTTTTACATCCAGTCGTGTGCAAATAAATAAAGCATTCAGTCGAATGCTCGTTTTCTTTCTTGGAATATGAAATCTTTGTACTCAGTCATGTGCAAGTGAGGGGGAGCATCCAGGTGAATGCTTATTGCACTAATTACTACTTAGTCGAAATCCTCGCACCCTGTCGTGTGCAAGTGAGGGGGAGCATCCAGTCGCATGCTCATGTACTTTTTTTGTTCTTAGACTAAGGTTTTTTCCACTTGGTTTTTCTTGGCAAGGTTTTTAGTGAGACACGTTCCCATCATATCTAATTTAAGATTGCCGAAATTAGGAGGAGTATCCTGTTGTATACTTCTTACCACTGTGTACTCTTTTGTTCTTCGACTATAAGTTTTTTCCCACTGGGTTTACTCTGTTTTGATGAGGCGCCTATTTTAGGATTGATCCCCTATCACTACCACTGTTGCACTCTTTTTCTTTCGATCAGAGATTTTCCCATTGGGTTTGCTCTGAAAAGGTTTTGATAAGGCACACTGTTTTGTGGTTAGTTACTTAGATGGAATTTTGGCCTATATCATTCAGCTACACAGTTTCTCCTAGGTACCGGTTTTGTCTCACACTGGGTTTTCCGGCCCTAAGGTTTTTATGTATTTAGCACTGCGAATGAACTCGACTTAGATCGACTGCATGAAGACAAAGAAATCAAGACGTGGAGTGTTGTAGGATATTATTAGTCATCTTGGGCTTTCCTAGCATATGTAACTCTATCCTCTATTATATAAAGAGGGTCAGATATCTCTTGATATATCTCTCTGTACACTCATATTAATAAGGATAAATTAACATAACATACTACTTTTTAAACTAAATTAACAAAAACATACCGAAAAACTTTTCATTATCAAAAACATACCAAACAAATTTAATGTTGTTTATTCTCTTCTTTCTCTCTCTCTCATCTCTCTCTCTCTCTCTCCTCCATTCTTCTCTCTCTCACCAATTATTCTCAATATCTCTCTCTGATTTTACTCTCTTTGTCCTCCATTATTCTCTATATCTTTATTTCATATCTCATTCTATCTCTCTCCCCTCCTCCATCACGAAAAGTCGGCACTGACTACCGAATACCATCTAAATAATATAGACATCCATATACATATAAATACAAATATATACATACGTAATACACAAATATTACATTGGTTGATACCCCGTAATATATGAAAAATATATGGAATTTGTGAGATTGTTTTCTATTTATTGAGATTTGAGATTATTGTAAACCTTGTGGGTTTCAAGTTGAAAGAGGAGAATCCATATGTACAGTATTGAGAGAAATCCATATGTAGGATATGAAGTTTTGAAATTAGGGTATGAAGTTTTGAAATTAGGGTATGAAGTTTTAAAATTAGGGTATAAAGTTTTGAAATTAGGGTATGAAGTTTTAAAATTACTGTATTAAGTTTTGAAATTAGTGTATGAAGTTTTGAAATTAGGGTATGAACTCTTTTTTAGATATTTGATTGTGATTCAGAACATTTAGTATATGAAATTTTAAAATTAAGGTGTGACGTTTTATAATTAGCATATGAATATTTTGTGAGTTTTAAGTCATTTTTAGATAGAGAGATGGATGATTAGCACGTGTTAGAAAGAGTTGTGATTATCGTGTAGTAGAGAGAGAGGTGCGATGAGAGAGAGAGTTGCGGTTAGAGAGAGATGTTAGATTATGGTCTGATTAGAATTGGAGAAATAATAAGTATATATAGATATTTTTTTATAATTTAAATTATTAGGGTATGTTTTTGTTAATATAATAGACATATGTTATGTTTTTGTTAATTGCCCCTATTAATAAATAAACATTTCGTCTGTTATCTCTCTATATCCTCTCTCTATATCTATATACATATATATGTGAGCTAATATGTCACACAACATATATGTATATATATATATATATAAAATTATGTATTTTGATCCTCCCCCTATATTCGTGTGTGTGTATATATATATATATATATATATATATATATATATATATATATATAAATACTTATACTCTATATACTGTATTATTTACATTGTTTGACTTGCAGCCAAATCATATCTGAAGCAAGTAATTAGATCATACTTCGGTGACGAGATCTATGTGTCGATAGCTAGAAAAGTTGGTGTGCATACAAAGTAAAAAGTAAACAATTCACTGTTGATTATACTTGCAATATATATATATATATATATATACATATATGTGTGTGTGTGTGGTTGTTTGATTGTTGGTTGGGCATGGCCTGTATTGTTAATATGAAGTATATATAACTACTATCCGCTGCATAATAACTTATATATATATATATATATATATATATATATATATATATATATATATATATATTACATTGTTTTATGAATATATTTTATATTAACTAAAACCTAACCAAGCCGCTACTTTGTCCGACTGAAGTAAAGTTAGAAAAGTAATCAAATCAACCCCTTTGGGTTTGCCATTAGGTCTAACAAGATATTATATATAGAGATCATGCCATTTTTCTTGAAGTTCATGTACGATATTTACAAGTTTAACACAAATTGTTACGTATAAGGCTTGAAAGTTGCTACACCTGATTACGTTTATTTCTTCATGTATCATGGCTCACATAGTTATTTTAACTTAGTACATCAAAATCAATAAATAGCGTATATTGCACTATTTATGTGATAAGTCTGAGGATATCGAAACGATTCTGTTGGTCCATTACTACTTAGTAGTTAACCAAGAATGGTCAGGTAAAACAAATCATCATATTTTTTTAAAAGTAATCTATTTTTTTCTTACATTTCAGTCTGGTAAGCCTATGCCTGATCCAATACATAAAATTAATTGCCATAATTATTGCCTGAATATTGAACGGGAGGTGAACGCTAGTTTGGCTGTGAAAAAGATTAATGTTGCCAAACTTTACAAGGAAACTCATGATGCAAAGATAATTCATGAATTAAATGTTGGAGATTTCTTTGTGTGGCCCAAATCACACATTCGATTCTTAGAGCCGAAGCAGTGACTCGGTAAGTGCTTGTAATTGTTTGTCACTTGTATTTGCAATTGAACTTTTATATAATTTGGCTCGCTTCCTAGCATCTATCATCAAAATGTCATTTGCACTTTTTTCCATTGTTTTTTTTAGATTCTGAATTACAGTCTTTTACATAAACATTATGGACAGGCTGAACTTAATTTAGAGAACTATACAAAAACCAAAAACCGGTCGATAAGGCCAACAAGATTATAATATACTTACAAAAAAAATCTTGTGTGTATAACAATTTTTTTCTCTCTGCTTATATGGATGCCTTTTTTTAGTAAAATAGAATAAATATTATAACATGACCAAAATATTAAATGAATCAATTAGATAACCTTGATGGTGATATTAGTTTTTTTATTTAATATAACTATTGTTTTTTATTAAGTGTATGCCGGCTCTAACATATTCTTCTTCACTTTACTTGTTGTGACTATTTCCTTTTATTTTGTTTTAACTAAATTTTCCTCTCTCGTTTTTTCCTCACAGGATTTGCATATTTGTACAGTGGCGCAGGGGTTTGAAACTTGACGATGCGTAGCCCGGATTTTAGGATGGCTTCCCAAGCTTTAATTTGGTTTTATAAGTTCAATTGTTTTTTAGTTGTTGACTTCCGAATATTTGATTCTTGTTTCGGTAATTATTTTTGCTCGTACTTGTTTTATTTGATAGTCATGAACTTTTAGACACATTTTTTGCTTTTGTAAAGATGTTGTTGGACACGATTACTTTAGTTGAACTATATTTGACATTTTATTTGGTCTAATTTTAAATTATGAAACCATGGATATTAATTTTTAGTTCTTTTAAAAATTAACAAGACGTGATAAACATGAATTATTGTTCACGTGGACTGCTTTTAACTATGTAGTAGTGATATTTGTGCCAATTTAGACACTTTTTTAGTGTTCCAAAATGTGTTATTAGGGTATATAGAACACCTAAGTAGGAACACTTTTTTACTGTTCTAAAATTGGAACACCAAAAAAGCGTTTCTATTTTAAATTTAGAAACACTTTTATGGCGTTCCAAGAAACTGGAAGGCACCTTTTTTTATGTTTCAAAATATAATAGGAACACTTTATTTCTGTTCCAAAAAAGTCATTTTGGTGTAGTAAATTGGGTGAAATTTTAATTGATTAATATATCAACTTTATACGGGCGAACCAACACCATGAATCAATATCCTTACAAAAACACGAATCAACTCAAAAGCCCTCAAAACCCCCTATTTGATGTATAATTCGACATATTGGGTCAAAAATATCAAAAATAAATCTCATATTGGTAACAGAAGATAACTAAATTTTAAAACTATTTGAAGGTAAGACAAAAACCTAAAAAAGATGTTTTTCTAACTTTCTCCAAACAGTATGTAATTTTTAAAAAAATTAAAATTAGACCATAAATTTTTAAACTAAAGGAATAAATTAAAACATAGGTAAATTTATTAATTAAATCAAAGTTGGTAAAATTCACTACGCCGAAACTAAAAATGTCCAAAACCAAGTATTTTTGATATACCTTACTCACACAACAATACACTAATTTATCGGGAAAGATATGTTTAATATCTTATACTATTGACTTTTACCAATTTAGTACTCAACCTTTAAGTTTTACCAATTTGGTACTTAAGCTATCAATTTTCAATTTTTGTTCAATTCACGGAGCGACAGCGCAAATAGATGAAATTGACTCACGATATCTCACATTTGAAGATATTTTTTTGGATTAAGTACCACTTTTGAACTTTAATTCTCACTAGATACCTATTATAATTTGCATTTCTCTTACATATCACTTTTTCATATTATATAAATTAAAAAAAAATTAATTTCATAAAAAAACATAAAATATCTCTCTCTCCCTCATAAATGAAAAAAATCATAAAAAATGTAGAAAATCGCAAAAAATTATAAAAAAATGAAAAAATCCCAAAAAATAATAAAAAATAATAAAAAAATCACAAAAAATAAAAATAAATAAATAAATTATAAAAATTCACAAAAATAACAAAAAAAATATTAAAAAATCACAAAAATCACAAAAATCAATAAAAAATGACAAAATTATAAAATATCATAAAAATGTCAATATACTACTTTTTACACCGAAAAAACGTTTTTTCATAGAAAAACATTTCTTCATAAAAAAATACTTTTTCATCAAAAAGTAAATTTTATGTATTTAATTCTCGTTTGACTCGTTTCAATACTTGTTAAAGTTTGAATTGTCTTTTTAGAAACTAATTTTAGTAACTAATTTTAGATCTGTAAGCTCAAATTGGTAAGCGTGCTTGCACCCAACACCAATGTTCAAGAGTTTGGTGGTTCGAATCCACCAAGTTTTTTTTTAACTTTAAAGTAAAATATATGCACTTTTTGTGTTGGACTATATGCACTTTTATTGAACTTTATGCACTTTCGACTGAACTAAATGCACTTTCAGCTAAAACAGATGCACTTTTAGGTGAACCAGATGTACCTTTTACAGAACTATATGCATTTTTATTGAACTAGATGTACTTTTGGCTGAACCATATGCACTTTTAGCTTAATGAGATGCATTTTTGATAGAACTATATGCACTTTTATTGAACTATATGCACTTTCGACTGCACTATATTCATTTTCGACTAGACTATATGCACTTTTAACTTAACTATATGTACTTTCGACTAAATTATGTGCATTTTAAGCTGAACCAGATGTACTTTCAGTTGAACCAGATGCACTTTTAGCTGAACTATATGCATACTCACATTTATTGAACTATATTTACTTTCGACTGAATTGTATGCACTTTCAACGGAACTAGATCTACTTTCAGCTGAATTGAATGCAATTTTGACTCAATTTTATGCACTTTTGACTAGCTATACGCATTTTCAACTGAACTATATGCACTTTTATTGAACTATATACGCTTTTGACTAAACTATACGTACTTTCGACTCAACTAGATGCACTTTCAGCTCATTTAGATTAAAAAAAGACACATTTTCATGTAAAAACCACTTTTTGTATAAAAAAATCACTTTTTGATGGAAAAGGTGTTTTTTTATGAAAAAAAACAACTTTTTCGGTATTAAAAGTGTTATATTGACAAAAAAAATTATATATTTTTTTGTAATTTTTTAAAAAGTTTGTGATTTTTTTTCATTTTTTATGATTTTTTCATTTTTTATAATTCTTTTTATTTTTTGTGATTTTTAGTGATTTTTGATGATTTTTTATAATTTTTTTGATTTTTTGTGATTTTTTGATTTTTTTTTTTTTTAATTTTTTTTTGTGTTTTTTTTTTATTTTGTTGTAATTTAAAACTATTTTTTTGGGTTTGTAGAAAGATAAAATATGTCTATTATATTTTGGTTTGTATGACCCTTTAGTAAATAAACTAAATAATTAAAAAGTGCTACATATGAGTAATGTGAACTTATCAAGATATATATGAGGAATATAAGTTGCTATAAAGTATATATAGGGAATTACCCTTCTTTTTTTTTTTATGTAAATTGATGCAATTGCACTCACTATATGACACGAGAACGTGGCAATTTCGTCATTTTGTTAAACATCATGGTACTAAATTTGTAAATTGGGGGCCAACTTGATAAAAATTAAAGGTTATTACTAAATTGGTAAAAAACCATAGCATATGATACTAAACAGCTTTTCCCTCCGAATTTTTCACAATTAAGATCTCTTCAATTAAAAAGATTGTTTGCTTTTCTTCACTGCTCTATCGTTTAGAATATTTTCTCGATGGGGTCAGAATCACAATTTTTAACAATAGTACTAGCACACAAAATAAAACCTTAAATTAAAATAGTCTCAATTCTTCGCCTTGTCGTAAATTCTATTTGCTGCTGCGAGCGAGATAGTACAACAACAAAAAATTAACTAACAGAATAAATTAAAACGTTGGTAAACTTAATGAACTGAATCATAGTTTGTAAAATTCAATAGACCATGACTAAAAATGTCTAAAACCTCGTATATTTTGGCGAACATGAACAAATCATCTAACACCTTTGACAATCTACCTACACAACGCTACACTAATTTATCCGAAAAAAATTATGTTTACTGTACCATGTAGTATTGGGTTTTAGTAATTTAATACAAAATCTTTAACTTTTACGAATTTGCTACCTAACCTATCAATTTTCATTCAATTAAGATAGCGGAAATAGATGAAATTGCACTCATAATATCTCACATTTGAATTTATTTTTTTATGTATATTGACGCAACTGCACTGACTAAGTACGAAAACGTGAATATAATTTCGTCATTTTGTTAAACATTAAGGTACTAAACTCGTAGATTGGGGCAAAAATTAATAAAAAAATTAAATGTTGCATACTAAGTTGATAAAAGTCCATAGCACATGTTACTAAACAACATTTTCCCCTCTAATTTATCGTAATTAAGATTTCTTTAATTAATCCCGTATTTTTTGGGAAAAATTGCTAAAATGATACCCAGCTTATCGACTTTTAACGATTCTAACCTAAACTTAACACACTTTCTAATTTGCTACCCAACCTATATATTTTCACTCCAATTAACAGACTTAGCCCAACTCATGTTATTTCCACCTTATTAGCTCAAGCATACTATGTAGTACACTAATTTTTTTTGATACAATAGTTGAAAATTTCACATAAGTTGATCAATAGTAAATGAGAGTTGGTATGAGTTGAAAACCGGTAACTGGAGGTGGGCTGAGTTCATTAATTAAAATAAAAATATATAGATTAAGTAGCAAATCAGAAATTGTGTCAGGTTTTGTATCAAATCGCTAAAATTTGATAGTTGGGTTCCATTTTAGCAATTTTTAATGGTATTTTTTGGGTCCGTTTGACATGAGATTTTTCGGTTAAAAAGTTTCTTTCAAAAAGCATTATGAAAAAAATTTGCTTTAAAAAATATGTAATATGACTATTTAGCAAAAACATAAAAAAGCTAATTTCGAAAATATTGATGTTTGATATTAGCTAATATTATTTTATTTTTGCAATCAAATTTGACTTATAAGACATTTATTTTAATAAATTTTCAAAATATCATGTCGAAACGAGCAAGTAACACGTCAAGCAAACGAATAAAAATTTAGTTCAGTCAATATCATTTAAATTATTAAAACGGTGACGACAAAGCTAGCAAAATCTCCAAAATGTGTCGTTTTTTTTTGTTTTTAGCCTTTTTAGTTAGATTTTCCCTCTTTGTATTAATAAAACTGATTAGAGTAAAATAATTGCATATGAGTTTGAGATAAGCGGATAACAAACTGAGCTGATAGTACTCTTTAAATAGCAAATCCTAACATTCTAAAGACATATTCAGCCGAACTTGCAGTCAACACATTTCTGTTCATAACTTTCTGCACTCTCCTGAGAAGCTCAACAGACTTAGTAGATAAAAACTCAAATGTACCAAATGCAAAAGGTATGAAACTGTGTTGATTGTCTTAGCACGTATTCTCATGTTTTTCTACCTTCGCTGCCACTGCAGTAGTTGCTGCGTGACCCACGGTAAATTCTCCAATACCAAACCTCGCCAAGGGCGAAACACCAGTAAGATCAACACACATATGTTTCTCACTGCCCCAGCTGTAAACAAGAACGTCTACTGGCCTAAGGGTAGATCTCCCCTCAGATGCATCCGTAAGAAAGTTCACATGTGCCTCTTTTCTAGCTGAAATTACTGCTATCCAAATGATGTCATAAAATACATTCCTAACCAAGTCGTGACGGTATTTGAACCCCGAAAGCTTTCTACAATGGACTGCATGATTACCAAATGAGTCAACACGAAACCGATGACAAGCCAGACACATTCCCCTTCCCTGTATAGGGGAATTAAAAGTCAATACTTGATAATAACTCGGTATTCTGTAGGGGACATTCGCTGACCCAAACCCTCTATATGGGTGGAAAATATGAAATCCTGAGCATGTGGGGCATAAAGACACCCCAGCACGGCAAGATCCCTAGGCCCAAGTCGAACTCATAGCGTAAACTATTAGAAACCCACTAAAGTAAGCCTCTGCCATAAGGTACATTGGTTTTTGGGGGACAATGCCCTTCGTGGTGATTCTTGTAGAGTCGAACTCGGAAAGCATCGCTTGGAACCTATACAAGCCTCAGTGAAGTACCTGCCTAGTGGGATATCTTCGCAACCCCTCAATATGGAATCATGCAGCTCAACTGATTGAACCATTGACGCCAAATAGGCAAAGTGAATTGCATCGGATACGGAGTAGATACCAAGCCTACCCGATTTGATAGACAAAGAACAGATCCTCCATTGCAATCCCCAAAAACCAGAACCTTCTAATGTAACAATGTTATCCATGGTATGTCTAAGAGCAACATTGAACAACCCTTGAGCATCTATGTAATACGGTGGTGGACAAGTTCTAAGTGCGAAATACATTTTAGAGATGCAAGCACTTAATAGAACAAGTTCACATTGGGGATCCCCTAATTGGGTCAACGCACCCATCAACTCGACTGATTTTGTTGCCCTCTTTACGGCTAAATCCGAAACAAAGCCTTCATCCACACTAACTGCCCCACCCAGTAGCTTGACCCCTAGCGAAAGTCGAGCAATGTTGGGAGGAAACAACCCTGGTTGGTAGCTACGGGGGTCAACGTTCGGCCAAAATAGTTGGTTTTCTAGATGTTCAAAGCAAGCCCAAGATTAGGTCCTTCCATTTGAATGATGTCGAGTGCTTTAGCTACCTCAAGTGTATCCCCAACTAGGGTACCGTTGTCTAAATACCATATTTGAACGGCCAACTTGCACTTGTCACGTATCTATAGAAACAGAGGGTGCAGAGCAAGCGCGAATAAGAGAGGCCCTAAGGGATCCCCGTGTTAGATACCACAAGCTAACCATATGTTCTCCCCCCTAAGATACAACCTAGCAGGTTGCCCGTATATGAACTCGACCTAATGAGAAATAGATGAGCACTTTGCCCATGCTTCGTGAAGCTTCTTTCCTCTATCAACAAGGTTAAAAGCATTATTAAAGTCGACTAGAAGCATGGACAAATTACCCTCTTTGTGATTAGCACCGATGAATCTATTCATAGCGTGAAGTACGGCCTCGGCACCTCCGAGCATCCCAACCCCTAGCTGGAAATCTTTCAAATAACCTGTCATATCCTTCCCTATCATTTTCATTGCTATCTTGGACACCAATCTCCTTCAAATTGTCCTAACATCTATTGGTCTAATTCCGCCATCAGCTTTAACTAATGGAGTGAGCGGGGCGCTAGCCACATACTCGTCAAAGGGGTTGGGGACACTTTCCATGGAGCCAAAGATTGACAACGGGTGTGAGAGCTTAGAGTAAATCTTTGGAGACCGCGAAAGCCGATCCACACAACGCATCAATCAGATGTTGTGCCCTTAAACCGTCCCGTCCACAAAACGTCACTTTTGGAAAAGTTTTAATGCAAGTAAAAACATCATCAAAACCAACAGTAAGGGGCTCATTATCAAAAGGGATGCAATGGAGGGAAGATGGGGGAGCAAGTGGGTGTTTGTCTTCGAGAGCGAGGCTGGTATCGGCAGTATCAGGGGCAAAACCTTGTCAAAACCTTGACAGCTGCTTTATAATGACTATCACAAATCTTCTGAATACACTGCTTAATGTTACTGATTTTAGGGTTATCATGGGTGTCGTCCAAGCGGCTGTGAGTTTGAAGGGCATTCCTCCATAATTTCCTCAAGCAATTTTTGAACCCCTCCCAATTCATTCAAAGTTCTAAGTGCCCTTGTAATGCAGCGTTGCTGAAGAAACTTTCGGTTACCCAAACGGCTTACGAAACCTAGATGCTTTTTAAAAACAAAAAGCTATAAAAAAATAAAAAAAATTGATGCGTTTAAATAGAGGTGGAAAAAATTTTGTAAACCCAACCCGCATGGATTGAGGCGGGTTGAGTGTCCAAAAAAAAAATCAATCCTCCCCGCCCCAATCCGGGATATATTTTGCGGGTTGGATTATAATTGAGGTTTTCAAATCGCGGTTAATTCGCCCCAACCCGTTTTAACCCACAATATATATATAATTATAAATATATATATATATATATATATATATATATATATTGTTTGTATTTTAAGATAACAACTTTGCATTCTTGTTATATTTTACCTTTGTTACTTGTTTGACAATGTTCTAAACGTATTTTGATTGGTTTTAATATAAATTTTTACTTGAAAAATTCAATTTATTTTAAAATTTAGGTTAGTTATGCAAAATATAAAAAATAAAAAGCCAAAATCAAAATCAAAATTTAAGAATCAATCTAAACACAACCCGTCTCAACCTGCAATTTATTTTACGGATCGGATTGGGTTGAGTTTTTAATTGTGACGGGTTGTCTCAGTCTACATTTACTGATTCGCCCGCCATTGGGCTAGAATTCCCGATTAGCCCCGTTGCCACCCTTTTGCATGAACATGATAATTTTTATTTATAGTATAAGTAGCACACGAAATATAAAAAACTTACGTAATTAAAATCAGTCCCACTTCTTCGCCGTGTCCTAATATATATATACTAGTAATCAAAGTACATGCGTTGCGTGTGTGATACGTAGTGACATAAATATGATTCGGTATAAATAAATTTAATATTTTTAAAAGGTTTGTAAAAATAATAAAATGAATATTATAAAAATATAATGTTTTATTGTTATAGTAATATAAAAATACATATATATATATATATATAATAATAATAATTTGTTGAATATATGCCAAAAAAAAATAGAATATTTATTTATTTAAATGGTATGTTTGAGTAATTAGAAAAAAAAGATAGTGTTGGCGAATGATATATTCACTGCTGCGGGCTGGATAGTACAATTAACAAATACTAAATAAATAAATAAGGGTTTCGAAATCTTTTGAATTTTCGTCCAACTAATTAACAATTCTGAATTAAAGCTCGTCATGTTCCGCAGGTATGTATATCAACTCGTCTATTTTAATTTTTTTTAATTAGCAATAATAATAATAGTAATAATGTATCTATGCGTTTATATAGTGTTTAGATGTTAGGGTTTTAATCTCGAAACTGAAAATTTAATAATTTGCAGGTCTATATTGGAGATATCGAGACATGGACGAAAACCGAATCGAGTTACAACTCAGGTTTAATATATATGATCAATTATAATTATTTAATTTATGTATTTAACTATACAGGATTAGATTAATTAGTTTACTCATTTGCTTTTGTGTTTGGGCTTCATCTTAGTTTGTAGTACAATGTTAGGTTAATTAACTAACCTAAATTGGGTTTTTTGGGACAAAATATGAGTCGATTTCTTTATTAATATAGTAATTAGGACACAATAGTCATAAATGCTAATTTTTTAAGATTGTTTTTTGAATTCTTTGTTAATTTATTGGGTCAAACTGTACACTTTCACAAAAAAGATGAGCTATTTTGTACTGCTCCAAAACTAACCTATATCGAATTACAACTCAGGTTAATGTATTATCAATTATAACTATTTAATTTATGTATTTAACTATACAGGGTTAGGTTAATTAGCTTACACATTTAATTTTGTGTTTGGGCTTCAGCTTAATTTGATTCATTCATATTCATTAATATTGTATGTAACTATACAATATTATTAAATTAGGCTGATAGTTAAAGTAGCTCACTCCTAACTTATTTGCTTTTATTTTTTAGGGTTTAGTTGAGTCGGCTTAATTTTCCCAGAACTAACCTAATGCGGTTTTTTCGAACAAAATACGAGTCATGTATACTATTTTTTAAGATTGTTTTTAAAATTATTTCTTAATTTATTGGGTCAGAGTGTAAAATTACAAAAAAGAATGGATTATTTTGTAATTTTTCTAACTTACAGTGTTCCCACCGGTGTCCTTTTTTTTATTCGGATTAATTTTCCCAGAACTAACCTAATCGAAATTTTGTCAGACTCTGCGATACGATTTCTTTATAAATATAGTAATCGGAACACATTAGTCGTAAATACTGTTTTTTAAGATTGTTTTTCGAATTCTTTGTTTGTTTTTGGGGTCAAAACTGTACAATTTCAAAAAGAATGGACTATTTTGTACTGATCCAGAACTAACCTAAATCGAGATTTTGTCGGACAAAATACGAGTCTCACCCTACGACACGATTTGTCTATTAAAATAGTAATCGGGACACACTGGTCATATATACTAATTTTAGATTGTTTTTCGAATTCTTTGTTAATTTATGAGGTCAAAACTGTACAATTTCAAAACGGATGAACTATTTTGTACTGCTCTATACCTAACCAAAATCGAGGTTTTGTTGGACAAAATACATGTCCGACTTAACGATGCAATTTCTTTAGAAATATAGTAACCGGTACACACTAGTCATAAAATACTATTTGGTAAGATTTTTTTTCAAATTCTTTGTTAATTATGGAGTCAAAACTGTACAATTTTAAAACGGATGGACTAGAGTTGATTTTGAACGTCATGACTATGGGCTCACATGCTCTTTAGTTGATAAGTAATTTTTCTCCTTTTTGTCGTGTGATAGCAATTTTATTCATAGAAGGGGGGTGAGTAAGATGAAACCTTAGTAGCATGAAACTGGAGTGCAAATGGGAGCGGAGCAGGACCAAGGGAATGAATTTTAATAGGAACGTCTAGATAAAATTGTAGGCTATTTCTACTTTAAAAGGGACATTTAAGAATATACACTTGTAACTTGATACATGGAGCTACATAGGTACGAGTAAATTTTAGGTTAATTTTAAACGATATTAATAGGCTAATGCTATTTTTTAATAACAAATACTACAAAGACCAAAATATAGTATTCTATAAAGCTCATGTATATATGTGCTACCCAATATAAAGTGCCATAAAATGGATTTATTTGTTTCTTTTTTAAGTTTGGGTCATTGATTATAACTTTCTAAACCCAATACGCTAATTTTGATGGGCAAGCGTTCACAACAAGGGGAACTTCAAAACGCGTTCCCGTCTAAAAACGCCTAGGGTATATGAGTTTCCTGTAACTACGTGCTTAACATCGTTGTAGTGCCTAGTGTTCGGGAAATTATTATTTATAGTTTCAAAAAGGCCCTTGACCTTAAAAGATTGTTGGCAACTGTGATGAGAATAGGAAAATATTAGTGAACTTATTATCCTTTGTTAAGTTCCTAGGCTGTGCAAGTTGAGTTATGTAAAAATTGAAGCACGACGAGGTATAGCACCAACTAATGGCATCTCTAATTAGACTATATCAGCAGATAAGGGTTTTGTAGACTTCTTCTTGCAATGAAAAATAAATTGTTTGTAATCTAAATTAAGAAGAGGTTAATGAATTTTGATGGTGTCTACCATAGTTGTAAAAGGCGATGTTATTATTTCTTGATTTCGTTTCTTTGAGTAGATTACGTACAATATCTTTAAGGGACCCCCACGCGAAGTGATGGAATGTAGGTGAGAAAATTAACTTTCATGTTATTCACTTATTTTGGGTTCCTGTTTAATGGTCAGCAACTGTAGCTGTGAATTTGTTTTAAGTGAAATTAAAGACTAGCAAAGAGTAGACTGTCGAAGGATCCTTGTCATTTGTCAGTTTCGCTCCTACTTGTGTTATTTTAACTCCCTTGTGTAGGAGTATAGATGGACATGTGAAAAGCTTTTTTTTCCCCTTATAAATATCAGTTGTTGAACTTATTTTATCAATGTTCTAATTTCGTTCAACCAAAAACATTTAGTTCGTTTTTGCTACATATGGTGCAGGTACCTTCACATTTATCTTCTAGAAAAAAATATTCCAGTGTACCACAAGGCTCTGGTTCAGCTGGTGAGCCACCTGAGTCAGGAAATTATTTTCCGAAATTAATTTTTGGCAGTGTCGCACTTGGTGGTGCTGTCTTTGGTGCTTATTATTTCATTCAAGAAAGAGAAGATCAGCAAAAAGTTACCGAGTCAGTTAAAGTTGGCCTTAAGGATCCCCCAGAGTTCTCCACTACATACAAATATTTGCAAGAAAATAAGAATTCAGAACTGCCAAATGTGCTACCTGATGCTGAGAAAGATTCTGAAGATGCACCTACTCATCATAATATTGACGATATAAATAAAAAAGACGAAGAAAACCAAGTAGAGGTTAAAGATGAAACTGAACCAACTCATAAAGAAGATGTTACGCCAGCTCAAAAGAAAGAGACTCTCACCCCTTTTGAAAGCAGTTTCTCAACTGACGACCAAAGTATAAATTCTGTTAAATCACTTGAAGAGGGGCATGGGGCAATTGAAAATGCACAAAATAAAGCATCGAACAATACAATCTCTGAAGAAAATGCACTTAACGTATCTTCTGCGGATCAAAAACTTACAGAAGTAGAAGTGGTACGCTCTATTTCTTTCACTATCATTAGAGTTGAGTTTATTTGTATCTATTTTTAAAAGTACATACTATGCAGGAGCAAGAGCCACTTCCTATCGATGAAAAACAACCAAGTTCACTACTTGCTCAATACAACATAACAACTCAGCCTGAATTAACACCTCCCATTTTATCAGAGAAGCATGAGGTTAGTGCACTGGGTTGTATTTGAGTATTAAAAGTTAGTTGTTTGTGCTAATGTATGCTCGGTACATAGAAAGTTTCTTCATGACATTATTTTTTTTTGTTTTTTCATTGAAGGACGTGATTATAAGAAAGGAAGATTCAAATGATGACAACGAACCGCAAGATGGAAAACTGGTCCTTGATTTTTTGCAGGCCATTCATGCAGCTGAGAAAAGACAGGCGGAAATAGATGCTCATATCTTTGCTGAAGAAAAGGAAAAGTTAAAGGTCTGGTTTTACTATTCATTTTTAAAGATTTCAATTTTGAATTAAAATGACTGATTTAATTCTTTGGTAGAAGCTGTTCTGACTTGGTTTACGGACAAAAATCAGTTTGACATCTCTATTTAAGATGTTGATCTGTGAAAGTTACTGTTGTGGCATAATTTAAACAGGACCCTCCTAGAAAATTCACTGAAATTAGAGTGTTAGTTTACAAAATACATCTTCCGTGGCTGTACAATTTGACCACTTCAACATGTTTGGCTCATAATGTAGGAAATTGTTCCTAGCTTGTCCTTTCTATGGTGTGACACAGTTTGACACTATTTAAATATTCAAACGTGTATACAACTTATTCATACCTGTTGATTTTTTGAAAGTGTGATGTTTCTGGCTAAGAGAAGTGACTAAAATAATTTATAGCAATAGCTAGGGTAAATTGAAAATTGTAAAGATGATATTTTCAATGACTTTTTGCTCTTGAAAGAAAATATAATATTACAAAAACATGTGTAGCCACTCCAGGTTTTCAAGAACGGATTATTCGCTTGATTAGATGATCATTACACTGTACATTGAGAAAATAATGTTTGAGTTATTTTTAATGAGACAGTCACCAAAACATACAATTAATTCCAATAATATATGGCGACAGAGATTGTTGGGTTTCTGAAACGTTGTAGCATTAAATTGCGTCTAGACTTAAATCCAGTTTATGTTAATATTTAATACTTAGTAGGTTGTAATATGAAAAAAAAATTGTTACTTATAGAAATTAAAACTTTTTTCCATGTTGTATATTGTTATCGACATATCACTCTATTTTGCATAATGTCAAAATTGGTTTAAGCATTCTGCCATTTTACTTTATTAGTTGTTATATCGTTATGTTTAAGGGGGTTACAGGGGAGCCATTTTTCTTCTGTAACCTACTGTTGTGAACTTGCAGCAATATTTTGCTTTTGCATAAAATATAAATAAGAACCCCTCTATGTAACAAGGAAATTTGACAGATGTGCTTATTCCTTATCATTAGGCTGCAACTGTCTTCAGATTTATTTCTTTTTACTGTTTTACATCGTCTTGCTTGTTGACCAGTAAATGCTCATGTCATGATTAATATAACAGCTGTAGCTGTGTCACATTATTTATTGGCTAGCTATAATTTCAATGGGTTTTCATTCACTTTAATGAGTTGGCCGTTTATAATTCTCTGTGTAGGAAAAGTATGATAAGGAACTTAAGGATGCAAGGTTCAGGGAGCTTATGTTTGCTGAAGAAGCAGCACTTTTAGATAAGGTAATATTTGTTTCTTTTATTTCCATGATATGCCCTTATTTCTCATTAGCATGTTCTCACTCTATTGGGTCCTTAAAATAAGACGGTGGACAACTATTTGTTGCATATGATGCCTTGTTAGAACAATGGAAATGTTTCTCATTCCGAATTTGTAAAATCAAAATTTCGATCAAATCACACATCGCAATATACCAGGCCTTTTTTTTCCTTTCCCCAATTCAGCTTTACTTGCCTCTCTCTCTTCGCTTTCTCTATCCGTCTACCTTTTGCTCGTCTATGATTCAAATTTGCTATACGATCTTGCTGCTACTTGAAAGATTGAAACTACACTCCATCACTTTAAATTGAATGTGGCAGAAAATCCTCTCTGCATAGCGGAAATCGCTTGTATAGAATGAAAAACAGTCCTCTTTTAGAAACTATACGCACGATTGGAAAAGAATCGTCAGATTTGGGGTTGATTTCCATTCTCAAGTATTTAACTAAAGTGCTATATCCTAGAAGGAGAATGACGTATGATACTTGAATATTTAATGCATATATTGAGTTTTTATCCTCGAGTTTCAGGAACTAAACAGGGAAAAGATTAAAGCTGCTGCTACCCTAAAGTCACTTCGAGAAGAACTAGAAAAGAAATTTGCAATGGAGATTGAGGAAAAGGTACTTTGGATATTCTCTGTAGAACTAACTAGTTTTGTAGACTTGTGCTTACAGCTTATTTGTTACCAAATTATAGAAAGTTGAAACAGAAATTAAGTTAAAGAAAGTAGAGGAGCTGAGGAAAGCAGAATTGGCTGCAGCAATCGCTACTGAGAAGGCATCCCACATTGGAAAGATAGCAGAAGCCGATCTACATGTATGCCCTTCTGAACTTTCTTCGATAGCCTTAAATATCGACTTTAGTTGCAATATGATTCAATATTCAAATCTGAGGGGAACTCGTAAATTCATGTAGCAAAATATTTGTACTGTTCCTTTCGCAGCATACTAAATTGAGTAAAAAGATTCTTAGCTACAATACATCAAATTCTTTGAAACACAGAATTATCAACAGGCAGCAGCTTTTTTACTTAGAACTTGGACGTCAGTTTTGCTATCTATGTTAATCCTGGGGAATTGTATTTAGCTCCCTATGGTACTTTAAACTTTTATGATTCTAGGCGTGGCAAAAATGTATTCTTTAATACTTATGAGAAAGAAATACCCTGATTAGAAATCTACTACTGTTTCATACTTTGGATTAACAAATAGCATATAGTAGAATTTTAAGAAGCCTGAATGATCTGTGCTGCTAGAGTTTAGCCACGTAAAAGTGCCGCGTTGTAATTTATTGATATGTTGTGTTGCTCATTAGTAGGTTAAAGAAACTTGTCATTTTATTCTCAGCAAGTGTTATCCAGAATAACCATACATGTTGCTGAAGTTTATGATGCTGAAATTGTTTTGCAGATAAATGCATTGTGTATGGCATTTTACGCCCGTTCCGAAGAGGCTCGTCAGAGTCTATCTGTTCACAAGCTCGCTTTGGTAACTTTTGGTGTTACTTATGTTCTATGTTATACTTTGATGGCTGAGCTTTAATTAGGGACGTAATGTTTGTCGTGGTTTCAGACAAATAATAATATAATATGAAGGAAACATTGTCCTTGCATGTATGGGTACTAACTATTTTTTGGTACAAAAATATCCAAGGAATGATTTAAGATGCCCTACTGCGATTGAATATTAATACCCATGAACTAGCCATTAGCTTGTGAACAAAATAAATGATCCCTTCACAAAATAATAATGAAAAAACATGGTTCAAAAACATAAAACTTGCTAAGCCAAAGAGCCAAAATTAAACTTGTAAGAATCTATTTAGTGTTCACAAGCCAAAAAATCAAATTTACTAAATGATCCTAAAAAAATCAACTTTTTTGAAAAGCCAAAAAGATCAAGTTTTCAACAAGTGATTTAATCTACATAACATACAATATTTGTAAGCTGGTTAATGCTAGTTTTTCTAGCTTGAAAGCACTGTACGGTAGCTGCAATGCTATCGAATCCAACTTTTGTTCTCCGTTCATTTAATCTCACTTTCACCTTTTCTCCCTCCACAATTAGAAATCTCACTTCAGCCGCTGTGGTAAACAGCTACGGTAAACATCCACTGGGAGCCATGAAATCCTTTGATCTCTTAAAAAACCCTGTAATTTTGTATTTGGGTCTCTCATAGACCACAGTAAGGTTCTATCCAATCATCTTGCAAAAAACACCAGGTTTGATTGGTCAACTGTTAGGATGGCAGTGAATTTTATTAAACCTTAATCCCGTTTCTGACTCCTCTGGCCTATAAAGAATACATCGTGAAGTATGAATCTAGGCTGCGTGACTTCTTCTGTTTGTTTTGTGAACATAGAGATGTTCATAGTAGAGGATACTCTTTTAGTTTTTTCTTCTCTTCTTAAAGAATTAAAAGTTTAGTTTATTATTATAATAAACATTAAATTGCCGGTTACCAAATGTGTTGATACAGTTTAATGTCATTCGAAAATAACTAAAGTTTTTCACCATATCCTTTAAATCCAGCTTTTTAGCTTATAAACTGCAACTTAACAAACCCTATATATTGGCAGCCATTATTCTTGATTGAAAAGTTCTACTCTTGGTGTATGCATGGTATTGTGAACTCTCTTTTCTTGCCAATCATCATTAAATAGTTCCATGCAGATTTTAAAGTTAATTTTTTTGTTCTAATCAACTAAGAAAAACCTACTGTTAAAATTAAAGTGATATTTTAGATGCTATTTTGTTGAGTATAATCCACACTTGAAAATTTCCCCTGGATAGAAAGACTCCCACGAATTTTTAAAAGGAGTTTGCTTCTTTTCATCATTTCATTTAATTTTTAAAGAATAAAAATTATAATCTCATTATGTATGTATTTTGATCTTCAGGGAGCACTTGCATTGGAAGATGCATTATCTAGAGGGCTACCAATTAAAAAGGAAATTGATGCCTTGAACATAGATCTTGAAGGCGCCACTAAAGACCCTCTTTTGGAATTGGTTTTCTCATCCCTTCCCCAAGAAACATGGGATAAAGGATCTGATACTGTATTACAGTTGAAGAACGAGGCAAGTATTTTATGTTTTTTCCATCATATGAGTTGCAACTTATATTGCTACTCATGTATTCATCTCAATTCTTGTGAAGTTTATATTTCTCTGGTGCTTGTCTAAGATGAGATGATAAAAACTTCATGTGTGACGACCCAGATTTCTCGGAAGGAAATTCTGTGGTCCGGTGTTGTGCGTCAGTCCCACATCGCCCAGATATGAGAGTACTCGTGTGGTATATCAGCTTAAAGATCCATTTCCTATCAACAAGGCCTTTTAAAGCCGTGCGGCACAATAGCGAGGACGGAACTCCACGGTTAAGCGTGCTTAGCGTGGAGTAGTACCAGGATGGGTGACCCCCCTGGGAAGTTGTGCCAAAGCGGACAATATTGTTGATACGGGCGTGGCGGTTCGGTCCGTAGGGCCGGGGCGTTACAGGTGGTATCAGAGCCTCTATCTGGCCGGAAATGTGGGGACTAGCACGAGTGTGTGGACCCTTGAAGGACGACGTACCCGACGAGGACGTCGTGCCTAAAGGGAGGGTGATTGTGACGACCCAGATTTCTCGGAAGGAAATTCTGTGGTCCGGTGTTGTGCGTCAGTCCCACATCGCCCAGATATGAGAGTACTCGTGTGGTATATCAGCTTAAAGATCCATTTCCTATCAACAAGGCCTTTTAAAGCCGTGCGGCACAATAGCGAGGACGGAACTCCACGGTTAAGCGTGCTTAGCGTGGAGTAGTACCAGGATGGGTGACCCCCCTGGGAAGTTGTGCCAAAGCGGACAATATTGTTGATACGGGCGTGGCGGTTCGGTCCGTAGGGCCGGGGCGTTACATCATGATTTATCCTTTTTTGGTCTTGTGTTCTGAACTTTATTTTATTAGCCAGTTTGACCTTGCAAGGTTCTCGTGCTTTTTCCCCTTTTATTTTTCTTCTAGAAAATCTAGCCATTCTGGTTAAAAATAGGGACAATGTTCTCAGGGTAATATAAATTTTAAGCGCTAGACTGAGTACTAGTTTGAAATCGTATATTAATTAAGAGGCAGTAGATAGAGTGACCGAAGATGGTATCAATGTAAACTAGTCGCAAACTGATACATTTTTTTGGATAAATTTCGCAAACAAATAGATCCAACCCATTTTGTATGTTTGAGAAATAAGAAAACTACTTCTATTTTCAAGGTTAAAAGAGATTTGACTACCGATTTTATCTCTATAAAGAAGATCCAACCCATTTTGTATGCTTTGAGAAATAAGAAAACTACTTCCATTTTCAAGATTAAAAGAGATTTGACTACCGATTTTATCTTTATAAATTTCGCAAACAGATAGATCCAACCTATTTTGTATGGGTTCCTCTGTTTTGGGTGTTGGGTTAGTAGCATAGGATTTTTCTTATGGGTGTTGGGTTATGTTCAGTGGTCAAAAAAGCCAGCCTAGGCGGAGATTAGGCGCTAGGTGCGATACAGTGATTAAGCGGGATTAGACGTTAGGCGACTTATCTCTGCCTCTAACTACATTGCTTCTTTTAGAACATTGGTTATGTGGAGAAGCCCATCCATTCCCCACTAAAAGGCCTATTAGTAAGGGAGGAGAGGGGCATATATTAATCCTTGGCTTTATCAATGCCTCAACGATGTGGGACTATTACAACACCCCCCCCCCCTCACTTGTGGGTTGGTCAATTTCCGATAAGCCCAACAAGTGCAATCAACAAATCGGGTGGAGGTGACCCATCATACAAACCGGCTTAGCCTTGACTCTGATACCATGTAGAAGCCCGTCCATTTCCCACTAAAAGGCCTATTAGTAAGGGAGGAGAGGGGCATATATTAATCCTTGGCTTTATCAATGCCTCAACGATGTGGGTCTATTCCAACATTATTATTGGTAGCAGTTTCACTTTATGAAAATTTGTTGTTTGCTTTCTGAGCTTAGTTATTTGATGCAGTTTGATGCATTGAAAGGATCGCTGCGACACTTCAGCCTCATCCCTCCTACTGGCGGTGGCATTCTCACTCATTCTTTGGCTCGAGTTGCATCCTCGTTGAAGGTTCATTTAGGATTTCCCTTATCACTTGATTTTTCTGGAAGATTACTTGCATGTGTGTGTGTTGGGTGTGGGGGGGTTTACACTTTCGTACCGTGTTTACACAAATTTCCAATTTAGTCTATCAAGGTTTCAAAAACTTGATTTAGAGTACCGTTTTACCAAAACTTGCTATAGTGTAGTAATGTTTAAAATTCTTGGTTTAATGTTCCGAGTTGACCAATTAAACTTGATTTAGTGTATCGTGTTAACTTGATTTAAGAGAATCGGAGTTAACGGTAGTACACGAATCAAATTTATTTGCTAAACTCGGTACATTAAATCAAAAACTTGGTACACTAAATCTAGTATTTTGGTTAACTTAGTACACTGAATCAAGATTTTGAATCATGAGTACACTAAATTGAATTTTTATGTGAACATCACACTAAAGTATAAATTCCCCTTTTTTAAATGTAACATTTTTTATCTTTACAACAATTTCCCAGTTAAGTCATTGCCTACTCTCGTCCATAAGGATTATCCAATTTGACAGCTCCTTATTCCATCTAACAATTACTCTCGTCCATAAGGAGTATTATTGTAAAGGTAATTAGATTAGTAAATGTGTTTATGATTTTCCTAATTTGTTCTGCATATAATACTAATATTCAATGTTCCTTGATATCAATGCTTATAAAATAGGGGTGTATAGAAAAATTAATAAAATTTTCACCCTTTTTAAATGATAAGTCAAACCATAATATGGACGGGCAAAAACGGGAATATGGACCATATTGTGTGGGATGGAAGGAGTATTTCGATCATTCCGGTGTAACCCGCTCAAGATTTACAAAGGAACATTAAGTTCTAAGAATGTGCATGCAGTAATTAAAATGTCAATAGTAAAAAAATAGTTCCCACAGTATGGAAACAGAAATAGGAAACATGACTCCAAGAATACAAAGGACGCAGCAGTTACTGATCAATAGATGATTGAGTAAAAAGTACATGAATTTACTTTCTTGAAACAGTAATGATATTATCAACAATATATGAATAGTTACCATAATGAAAATGTATTTTAAAAGAAATATCTCTTATTAGTATTATAAATAATAATTGCAAATAATAAAAAATATATTTAATTCATCTTTGCTGTTTTTTTTTCAGTATTAAAGAAACGCAACAGTAATGATATTATATAAAAATATGAACGATATTACCATTATGACAAAAACAAATTAAGAGAAATTGCTCTTATTAATATTATGACTAGTAATTTCAAATAATAAATAATATTTTTGTTTCATCTTTTCTGTGAATTTTTTAATATCAAAGAAATGCTGCGGAAGCAAGTATTTTAAACGGGAAATCAAAACACCATTTCTCATGTTAGATTTCCTCATAATTTTGGCCTAATATGTTTCTAGTTCAGTCATTACCTTCTCCAAAATTAAGTACGGGGATCTTTCTCTCTCTAATCAGAATGTTGATGACGAGCAGGTTAGGGAGAGTGATACATCTGGTTATGGAATTGAATCTCTGATGAATAAAGTTGAGAGTTTTTTAGCTGAAGGAAAACTGTGTGAAGCAGCAGATACTCTTGAGAATGGTGTTAGGGGCACCCAAGCAGCTCAAGTTACAGATGATTGGCTTAGGAGAACAAGGAACAGGGCTATCACAGAACAAGCTTTAACGCTTATTCAATCATATGCTATTTCGTTAGGAGTCGCCTGATCAAATGTGTAATTTTTACCAGGTCTGATCTCTTATAATTTTTCCAATTGCTATTCTAAATGGGAGAAAAACATCTAGTACACCATACTATCTGTTGTGAATTATGGAAATTTTAAATCATACCCAAATAGTTCAAACTCATGCAATTTTTTTTGTAAAACCTATAATTTCCAGAAATTTTTATTTTTATTTTGTATTCCTTAGTTAGATTGGACATCCATGATCTGGTACATCCTGAGTAGTTGTATATTTTTGTGCTGATGATTAGTTGTTGGTAAAAATAATTGCACAAACATAGACATACCTTTATACAAAATAATGGTTTCGACTTTTGATTCTTTTGAGTGAGGGATGGTGGCGGTGAGAAGTAGAGTAGAAGTGGGCGCGCGCGTGTCATAGAGTTATGATGCTGGAGGTAGAAGTATTTTACTTTTGAAATAGAAATGTTTCTTAATATAACTTTTTTTTTAGTTTATTATATACTTTATTAGCTTTGTTTATATCAACATTTTGTTGAAACTTTGTAAATTGAATTTCAACCGTTAAGTCAAATACTTTAAGATGGGCTATGGGCTGTTATCGACTCCTTTATGTGGTTGCTTTCAGTCGGCTTCTATTTTATTCGACTTTTGGAATGAACCTATTAATTTTCTTAGTTTTCAGTCACCTTAATATATAGATAAACCATAATTGAACCCGTAACTTATAGCTAGATTATAACGTAGTCTTTTATTTTCGGAAGAAAGTATAAAATTTGGCCCTGCCATTTGGATGTCGTATCTGATAGACCAACGATAAAAAAAAGGTCAATATTACTACAAATTGGGTATTGGATACGTGCAACGACATAAACCTCCGTTGTCTGTATTGTTAGGGTATCAGATACTCCAATTTATTTTGAATTATTGCTGCCACACAGGTCATTGAGCATAATGAATTTCTAGAAAATAATCCTTAGCTCAGGTATCGTAATAATATAATCTCAGAAAATGTTGGTTGGTAGCTCAAGGTCTGGTCTTGGTTTTGGGTTTTCTTTTTTTACTTAGTTTTTTTTTATGGAATAGGTTAGGATAGGAGGGCATGCTTAGGAAATCTCTAGCAATTCTAGGTTGGAGGCTTGTTTTCATCATGCATTTTAATGTCTATTCAAGTTTATCAAGAAAACTGCGTTGCAAGTCTCTAAATTTTTGTATCTGCTTATGATCTATACTTTTTGCTATGGATGTTAGCTTAAATGACCGGCCTTGTCTTTGCTTTTAACTCAATTTTAATGACTTCGAAAAATTGGTTAGAAAAGGTATGCACTTGGAAGTCTCTTAGTAAAAGCATGCACCAGAAGTCGCTTATATTTTGCTATTGAATATGAGTGATATTTGTTTGTTGCTCTCATTATTAGCTTGAGGGTTGGTCTTCTTTTCGCGTTGCATTTTATTTTATTTTTGCTCTCTTCATGATGTTGGTTTCAAAAGTTTGATTCGCTTTTAGTTTCAAGTTTCCTGCCTGCATTTCTTCCAACTTTGCTCTTTTTATTTTTTTATTCTCTTTTACTGTTGAAAAAATTGGGTAGGAAAGAGTAGGCCTTGATATGCCTTGTTGCAAGTTTGTTTCTGATTATGCACCGTGTTAACTTGTTGCTTTAACACCAGCGTGAACTATGCCTTTCCCTAGGATTCTTTGGCTGATGGGTGAGCTTCTCAAAGTTTTGGTTGATTTGAGGAAACAGCTACTGACTGATATTATGCGGAAAATAAGTTGACGAGGCTTTTGGATTGATAGTGTAATCATTAGAGTGATGTATATTCACACAACCTTGTGAGATGAGGTGTATAACCATTTTATGAAACTTAAATTTGGAGATTTACTGAAACAACGTAAGTCTCGAACATAGTTTCACCTTGGTTTTGTTTCCAAGTTTGTTCTCTAAAAGCCTATTAGGCCATTAGCCAGCAGTCACTGGAGTATAATTCTGAAGTCCTTCATTGTTCATTTGGTGTTTTTGAATGAATATCAACAATTGATAAATGATAAATACTAACCTCGGTGGCCACTTTGCCAATCAGACTACGGTTAAGGTTTCTTGAGTACTCCTGGCCATGACGAAGCATTATATATATAAAAAAGTTGTTTTACTTTGCCACGCAAGAAATATACAAGAACTGGAATGCTTAAAGAAGTTTTTATCTATGTTATGCACGCCAACTGTTTGATGAAACAATTCATAAAAAACCGTTCCAATTCACTTGATTGTTGGTTAAGTGTAATATTTTCATCGACAAGATTAGCCGAAATTGGAGTTGTTATCGGAGTACTAGGATTCGTAGAATCTTCAATTCCATCTATATCTACACTAGTTGTTTTCCTTCTTTTTTTTGTGCATTTTTCTTCTCTGTCGTAAAATTGTACCATTTTGCAGTAACTTTAAGAATTAGCCAACATGGATACCATTTAAAAACATGCCCTTGATCGTCATGATAAAGTTGACCCGCAAGACCAATCCGTGTACATAAAATACGTAATTATAATTAACTAAACGTAGGAGAACTGAAATTAAAAATTCTAAAATACTAACCGAATCAGTTGTGTTGGAGCCACTACATGGATTTCGCTTTACCATTTCAACAAATCCTGAATATTTATTAATTTTAGGATGAAGAAACGACCATCTAATACGTAAGCCCGAGCTGTCTCTTTCCGTTTCTTGCCCAAGCGTTTTATTGAAATCGGACAAATTCGATCCCATAGTCATTGTCTTGGCTGATCGGTCCCTGTGATATGATCTTCAGATACACGTAACCATGACTTACATAGTGCTTCATCTTCTTCTGGAGCTAAGTTAGGATCTGTCTTTTCGTATTGATTGTCTCTTTTTTTTCTTTGTCATTGTAGAACGTAATTGTGTATTTTGAACTTGCGATTGAAACGAGATTGGTCCCCTAACATTTGAGAGTTGAATGAACCAAAAGGTTGTTGTGTATTATATGGACATTGTTGAGAGAATTGTTGAGAACTCGATTGGAAGTGTTGTTTCAGAAAACTCATATATAGTTGAATTACGGGTTGAGAAAATGAGGATAATATTCCATATTTATGAAGAATAAGGGAAAATAAAGAAGAAAAAATAAGCAGAACATTATGAATAGTTGCTTGGAGGAAAAAAAAATAGTATGCGTACAGAGAAAAGATATGTGTGAGATAACAAGTTTTAGGGAATAACAGTTAATTATGGAGTGGGTCACGCCTTTTTGTCATGCCATTAAGTAATAATAATTAAAAAGATTGTTATGTTTAACATTGTTTTTAACAGTTATAAAGTTAACACGCACTTTAACACACATAAGAGCATCTACAATAGTGTTGTTATCTCTATTGTTAACTAAAATAGTTAGCTAAAAATACAATTTTTTGTCTAGCTATGTTAAATCATGTGTTATCTTTATAAATGTTAAAAAAATTGTTAAAAATAACAATGTTTTTAATGTTGTTAATTGATGATGTGGCAAAATATCATTAATTTAAACGTGAACTCTATTTCAACTATTACTATTTTAATTACTATTTTAATTGTTTTTAACAGTTATAAAGTTAACACGCACTTTAACACATATAAGAGCATCTACAATAGTGTTGTTATCTCTATTGTTAACTAAAATAGTTAGCTAAAAATACAATTTTTTGTCTAGCTATGTTAAATCATGTGTTATCTTTATAGATGTTAAAAAATTTGTTAAAAATAACAATGTTTTTAATGTTGTTAATTGATGATGTGGCAAAATATCATTAATTTAAACGTGAACTCTATTTCAACTATTACTATTTTAATTACTATTTTAATGGGATTTACAAAATGACTAATTAATGAAATTTCAATTAATAATTAATTTTAATTAAAATTAGATAACTTTGTTAAGTTAATGCACAAGTTAATTTTAAGTTGCACATGCGTCATTTAACATGCAATTAAATGATGTGTCAAATTTAATATTGTTAAAATTAACACAATTATTGTGTATGCTCTAATAGAGAGACAAAATTGCATTGTTAGCTAACATTTTTAGGTAAAACTATTATAGATGTTGTTAGTAATTTGGTAAGAATAAATTTTAAAAGGCAAGATATTGTAGTATATGGCCTGTAAATCGGCATTGTAGATAGAATTAGAATAGTTTCCGTTTGTGTACTTGTCTATAGAACTACAATTCTATCCTTACAATACACTGGTTTCACTCTTTTCTCCAAACTATTCAAATGGTTTTTCAAAGTATTCTAACAAAAGAAGGCTGAAAAACAAATCAACTATATAAGTAGTGTAAGATTGGATTTTTCGTTTAGGATCGATCTATTCTCAAACTCTCTGAGGGTTATTATTTAGTACATTTTGTTTAATTGTAGGATTGGTTTCATTTAGAAGGTTATGGTACAAATGATACAACCACTGCAATTGTTAATGTGAAGTGTCAAAATTTATATCGATTTTGGAAAGCCACGACAAATAAATACTATGACAGAATCCTGACCAATGGTAAAGACCCGTATGCCCATCGCTACTCTACATGGAAGATACTAAATGTAAATACATGATTGAACATGTCTGGAACACCGAGACTTTGCAGGTTATTAACTTGATTAGTGGATTGTTTTATATCATTATTAAACGATATGATATTATGTTAAAAAAAAAAAATCACAAAAACGTTCTGTATACAACAAAGCAAATCGAAATCAAGTGACTGCAATCATACTATGGGATCCACATCTTTTGCTTCGGGGTATTATAATTTAACCACCCAGGTGAGTTTATAATTTAGTTGTTACACAATCATTTCTAAATTGTTTGGATGTACTCAGTTTTCCATCTTCTGCTTCTCATCTACAATAAAAAAAATATTCCTCGTCTTTGATTCATATATTGTGATGTTAAGATGATTTGAAAGCTTGAACATTCTAAACAATTGCATCTCTTTTCTAAAATGTGGATTGTTTACATTTATTACAAAGAGACTGTTAATCAACTTGTAGCAAATTATTTTATGATCATATCATTTGTTTCCGGTTCCCTTCACTAGAAATCATCTTAACAAGGATGTTATTGGTAAAAGATTGCAGCTTAAGGTTCGCATAAAACCACGTAATTTTCTTAATTTGTTTAAAAAAATAATTGTAGCAAATTGAAGCAAGATATATACATTTGAATGCAAGCACAAATTTGTAGTACAATTCTTGGTAGATAGGTTAGAAATATGATAAAAAATATGCTTGTTTTTATATTTATATTTGACAATGTTTTTGAATTGATCTATTTAATGAAAATAATATAAGCAATTATTATTTATCATTATTGTTTAAATGACTAAATAAGTGTCTATTATTCTATTTATTAGATGGTTTAGTGTGTACAGTATAACTTACACATGGAAGATTAGACTGTGAGTTCTAATAGAATATAATTTATATGTTTACAATTTTAGATGGAAATGGACACACCATCAGTAGAGTTGTAGTACGTGGTTTTAGTAGGTCTGTTTTGACTACAGGGAACGGATAAATTTCAACTAAATTTACTAGTGCACTTTATGTGTATTAAACATGACTGTTACGAAATAATCATTTGGTGACTGACTAGACAAAATGATTTATAACTCGTGGTCATAGTTATTGTTTATGCTCTTAATTGCTATATTTCTATTTAGGCAAGTATGAATGTGTTTGTCATTTTAATTCATACATGATGATATTCGTAACGAGTCAATAAACTTAATGAGTTGGATGACAGCATTATTCGTATCAGTGTTTATTAGTAATAAAAGAAATCCACGTCTCATAAGGGATTGATGATACTGCCTCGAGAAAGCTTATAAGTTTTGTTCGTGTAAACCTTGCAGGTGGATTTATAATCCGACACGATAAATAAGTTAAGCGGACATACTTAGGGATAATATGTTTACTAAATAAGAAATCAGTCAGTGATTTAATTTAATAAATGAGTATCTGATTAATCTTTACGTGGGAGGATAATGAACATGTTTGACAATTGGAAGGAATTGGATATTCGGATTATGATAGAGACATCAGTCGTGATCTTTAGGGGAATAAATCACGATTTTAAGGAGATATGATAACACGAAATCTTTTTAAGGAGCTCTATCCTAATCAGCCTACAAGTCCCTATCTTATCCTACATATAACACGCTCTTTTTTCTTGGCAGAATAAGTTTTTCATAACTATATTTCGAGATTGCCTAGAGAGAGAAAGAGCCCACCATCTTTCAAGGAGCAAGGTGCTAGTTCAGAAATAAGGTAGAAGAGTTGAGGCGAATATGTTCTATCACAGCCGCCATCTGTTCCCTTCTGTTTTTGGTATGATCTAAACCTATACGATAAAACATGATTTAATTGATAATATACATACATAATAAACCTAAGAATGTTGGCACGTTTTTTCCGTTGTACAAACTGATTTTCTATCAAGACAGTACTGTAAATCTGTTTAGCTGAGTTGTTTTCAGTAGCTGAGATAAGTTAGTAATTGAGATAAGTCTTAAACAAGACAAAAGAAGGGTTGAACTGTTGAAGTAACAATTTATTAGATTGCTACTGATTTCTTATATTGTTTTAGTTTATATTTTCAAAAAGGTCAAGGTCAATATGAATTTCATCACCCTGAAAGTGAGAATATGTATAATTTGGTAGAAGTTGACCGTTTCAAATGGGAAAGGATGTTCCCACCCAATCTATTATTGGATCCCGTCAAGTCATCACAGAGTCCTTCGACTCCAAAATGATATTTTTTTTTCCTTTTACATTGGTATTAAGCGTGGTAATGGCTTTCATGACCTAATATTTAACTTGAAAATCAGGCTAAAGAGGACCCAGTGCAACCGAAGTTTTTGTAATTTATTTAAGAATCTCGTAAAAGTAGTACTAAGAAATGTGGCGCATGGATTGATGAAAGAAGACCATGTAAGTCATTTTATTTTCTTTAAAATCTTATTAAGGGGATCAAATATTTTCACTCATATCTCCTTAGTAACATTCGAATTATATAACTCTTCCTTGAGAGTACTAGGTCTAGCGAACTAATCTATTCCTAGTGGGTCAGACCATGTAAATCTAGTCTTATATCTTTCTAAGTGTTTTGTAAGGCAGTTTTTTAACTGATTTGATCATTAATTAATTAACAACTTCACTTAGAATGTAATTCTATATAAAGCATAATTAATAGCATCAATCATTATTGTGTGTAATAATTTACCGTTTATTACATACAGTTTATTACTTACATGACTTTTTGCTTTTTGTTGCCGGTTTTGATTGTGTGTGGCAGCGTTAGAGAGATCGATGTATGCCTTCAAATGTCGCCATGTTTAATTTCTTTCGTGAATTTTCGTCGTTCACAGCATTACAAGGAGCTGTAGTTTAAAAAAACACTTTTATTGCTTAATTTTTTAGGGGATGTGGGACAAGTGTTCAACAGCACTTTAGCTTGTAAATATGTTGAATAGTATATTTCATGTTTAATGATGAGTACATTTTATGTTTAATAACGATGAGTATTTAATTTTTAGCTACTTCTTTTATTATTATTATTGGTGAATGTCGATTTGAGTAATATATTTACTTATTTTAAATAGACGAAATAAAAAAATTTGGCTAGAAGAATTGGTCGGTGCTAATAATATATAAATTAAAATTGAAATCCATTTTGCAACAAAAATAGTTTCTATTACTTTTAAGGGGAACAAAAAATATTGGAATGACAAGCAGAATACTTGGAAAATGGCAACAAAATTTGCGATTAATTAGTAACAACAACGTGATCTTATACCATTGGCAACATTACAACTAATGTATTGCAACAATCTTTGTTGTAGAAATTGACTTTTTTGCAACAATATTTGATTTTGTTGCTAAACCTTTTAGCAACAAGGGTTTGGGAACAACCTGTTGGTTTTTAATACTATTTCGAACAAACAATAAATTAAAGGACAAGTACTGCAATGGAAATAAACAATTTTATTTCTCACAATTGGAATATAAATTACAATTCATCACTCAACAAATAAATAAACTGCTGGACTGTTATAAAGAAACTGCCGGACTGGTTTAACAGAGAAACTGCCGGACTGGTTTTTAAATAAACTGTCAGACTGGTTTTAAACAAACTGCCGGACTGGTTTTAAATAAACTGCCGGACTGGTTTTAAACAAAACCAAACTGCCGGACTGTTTTAAACAAACTGCCGGACTGGTTTTAAACAATACTGGAAATTACAGAACTGAAAAATAAATTACAGAATCGAAAGACTGAAAGTAAACAGTACTGAAATGTAAATACAGAAAAGAAACAGTACATAAAAGTAAATTACAGAAAAGTAAATTATAAATAACAGAAATATAAAAGAAGAGACAACTGCTGAGCAGTTTCCCTTAAACAATATTTCCCGAACCACCTTTAAAGGTTTCTGGTTTCGGGACTTTGTTCCCAAGGTACAACTTCTATCTCAGAGTGGCTCGTATGGAAACCGGCACCGAACCACAGGTCGAGCTGTTGGTGGTGCGGTTCTCTCTCTCTAAGTGTATGCTTATGCTGTGAGTTTGTGTGTTCTGGTATGTCGAAATGAGAGGGGGAGGGCTGCCTTTTATAGGCTCTATAGAAACCGCAGCCATAATGATGGTCATAAATTCTGGAAGTTACACCCCCAGAATCCGCTCACTTAATTCCTGAAACTGCTGCAATTTATTCTCATTTATTACTGACGTTTCAGTTGCTGGAAACTCTAGGGACTGCTTTTGTATTTTATACAAAACTCCCATTTCGGATTTCGACCCAAGATCCAAGACCCGAGACATTCCCCAAATCCCAAATCCCAAATCCCAAATGCCCAAGCCCAAGCCCAATCCCAAGCCCAAGCCCAATCCCATGTCCACGCCCGTGCCCGCGACCCGAGACACGAGCGAGCGCGTGTGTGTGGTACACACTAATACTCTTAGGTGTATGTGGACATGTTAGTTTAATAACTACATGGGTTGGTATGGTATATATATTGTAAAATTAACTTTTAATCTTCCAATATGGGATTATACTAAATGGTTTTCCATTACCATTTCGGTTTTTTCCAGATTTGAGCTTTCGAGGCACCAACTTTGAAGCCACTTTGTATTCACACCCATTCTCCAAATAGGTCATGCGATATATCGTTGTGAAGCTCGTCACACGGGCTACTCAACCACGTTGAGTATGGTATAAACAACTTAGCGCTGTCGCATGAAAAAATGACTCGAAGTTGGTACAACGACCATTCGGAAACACCCATGTTTTTCACATGTTTTTCCAACAATCCCCCACATGAATGCAATTGGCTGAAAATAAAAATGCTCCTAAATGCATACGAGAGAACCGCAAGAGTTCACTGCATAAAGACAGGTATCGTGCGCCTTGAACCTGCCGTAGTGACGTCAGATCTGATATGCTACTATTGGGTAGGCTTTAAGCCTTGAACCCTTTAGCGTTTGTGCATACCAGGGTAATGCGCACACAATGTCCTCTCTACACCACTTACTAAGCCCTTTGGTTATTGTCCATATTTGGCCGTGGACTGCCTTGGCAAAATTCAACCGAGTGCTCTAGTGATTTAGCCCATGGTTCATCACATAGTAGCATATCAGATGGAGCACGCCATTCAGTGTGAGCTCATTTCCCGATGTCATCTTCAGCAGCACGGTTCCTTTTCCTTCCACCCTGTAAGTACCCGAGTTCCCCATGAAGCAGCTCTCATTGTCCACGGCCGTATAGGTCTTGAACATCCATTTGCTGGCACAAATGTGACTAGTGGCGCCTGTGTCTAGCCACCATTCCTTTGGGTTGCTCCCCACCAGGTTCACTTCCGACACCACAGCACTCAGGTGCATATAGTCCTGTCCAGCATCATCTCCTC
Source organism: Primula vulgaris (assembly GCA_963920805.1). Classification (NCBI taxonomy): domain Eukaryota; kingdom Viridiplantae; phylum Streptophyta; class Magnoliopsida; order Ericales; family Primulaceae; genus Primula; species Primula vulgaris. Next base: position 14,343,148 of record OY987215.1, on the reverse strand, counting down.
CCTCAGATACATTTTCCTGAGCAGGTGCCCTCTTCCTCCCTTTCCCTTGGAACTTCCTCTTTGGGGGGGGGGGGGTTGGGCTTGTCGAAGCGCATCTTACAATCCGCGGCATGATGGCCCGGTTTGTTGCACACAAAGCAATCTCCCATGAATTTCTTCTGGAGAGAAGCACCGACTACGCCGTCAAAGCGTTTCCGCTTAGACATAGCGTTCTCAACCACATGGGCCTTGGCAACCGCGTTGCCTGCTCCACCACCGCCTTTCCTTCCGGATAGGCGGTTGCTTTGCTCAACGTTGAGCCTCTCAATCAGTCCCTCCATGGTCATAGCCTTTCTCTTGTGTTTCAAGTAGTTTTGAAACTCTTTCCAAGAAGGTGGCAGTTTCTCAATCATTAATGCCACTTGGAAAGGTTCGTTGATAACTAGCCCTTCAACCTCAAGCCTATGGTATATGAGTTGGAGTTCCTCAAGCTGCTCGATGACACTCTTCCCATCAGTCATCATGTACTCATGAAAGTCCGTGACGACAAATTTCTTTGCGCCAACGTTATTCACTTTGTACTTTCTTTCGAGAGACTCCCAAAGCTCCTTCGCAGAAGCCTTAGGCTCGAATACACTGAAGAGAGTGTCATCCAGAGCACACAGGATGTAGTTCCGGCATAGGTAGTCACCGTGTTTCCACGCTTCCACCGCCGAAACCGTCTGCACGTCCTCATCATCCTCGCTTAGGACGGGTGCAGACTCCTTAAGAAACCGTGTCAGATTAAGGGCAGTTAAATAAAACAGCATCTTTTGCTGCCAACGTTTGAAGTTGTTGCCCCTAAACTTTTCCGGTCTCTCTAGTTGAGAGGTTGGCAACATTGGCATCGCCGACATTGCCGGAGCCTTGCCCTTTGCCCTGGCCGCAGCCACAAGCGCTGCCTTGGCCGCAGCCTTAGCAGCAGCCTGTGCTGAGGCCGCAGCCGCAGCCACAACCATAGCATCGTCCTCTGCCGCAGCGGCGTCGGCCGCAGCCTTTGCCGCAGCAGCTTTGGCCTCAGCCTGAGCTTGAGCCCCCCCACTCGCAGCGCTCGCATTGTTATGGCTACTGCCAATCATAAGTGCGCCCTACACGTTTTCCGAAGAAACGGTGGGTATTTGATCCCCATTAGTCATCTGAAATGACAATATAAAACCCGTTTAGTTTCTCACAAGAAAACTAAAATTCTTAATCGCAAATACTAATTATAACTTAATTAGATTGCTTCAAAAGAATAAAAACCAATGAAAGAGATTCTAGCGTGAAAATCAAATTACTTTTGATTTCACTAAAAAACTCTTTATTATATTCTAGAATTAAAAGATTAAAACCAATTCGGATTTTATTCTATTTGAAAATTTCAATTTCTAGTAAACTAGCAATGATTTTGCAAGAATAAACCCGAGACGTCAACAACAATAAAATAAAAAAGAAAGTCCCTTTCTTTTGGAAAATAGTAAAACCAAAAAGGATATTGTTTAAGATTGTTGGTTTTTAATACTATTTCGAACAAACAATAAATTAAAGAACAAGGACTGCAATGGAAATAAACAATTTTATTTCTCACAATTGGAATATAAATTACAATTCCTGACTCAACAAATAAATAAACTGCTGGACTGTTATAAATAAACTGCCGGACTGGTTTAACAGAGAAACTGCCGGCCTGGTTTTTAAATAAACTGCCGGACTGGTTTTAACAAACTGCCGGACTGGTTTTAAATAAACTGCCGGACTGGTTTTAAACAAACTGCCGGACTGGTTTTAACAAACTGCCGGACTGGTTTTAAACAAAACCAAACTGCCGGACTGTTTTAACAAAACTGCCGGACTGGTTTTAAACAAACTGCCGGACTGGTTTTAAACAAATAAAAAACTGCCGGACTGGTTTTAAACAATACTGGAAATTACAGAACTGAAAAATAAATTACAGAATCGAAAGACTTAAAGTAAACAGTCCTGAAATGTAAATACAGAAAAGAAACAGTACAGAAAAGTAAATTATAAATAACAGAAATATAAAAGAAGAGGCAACTGCTGAGCAGTTTCCCTTAAACAATATTTCCCGAACCACCTTTAAAGGTTTCTGGTTTCGGGACTTTGTTCCCAAGGTACAACTTCTATCTCAGAGTGGCTCGTATGGAAACCGGAACCGAACCACAGGTCGAGCTGTTGGTGGTGTGGTTCTCTCTCTCTAAGTGTATGCTTATGCTGTGAGGTTGTGTGTTCTGGTATGTCGAAATGAGAGGGGGAGGGCTGCCTTTTATAGGCTCTATAGAAACCGCAACCATAATGATGGTCATAAATTCTGGAAGTTACACCCCCAGAATCCGCTCACTTAATTCCTGAAACTGCTGCAATTTATTCTCATTTATTGCTGACGTTTTAGTTGCTGGAAACTCTAGGGACTGCTTTTGTATTTTATACAAAACTCCCATTTCGGATTTGGACCCAAGACCCAAGACCCAAATCTCAAATCCCAAGCCCAAGCCCAAGCCCGCGACCCGAGACACGAGACACGAGCGAGCGCGCGTGTGTGGTACACACTAATACTCTTAGGTGTACGTGGACATGTTAGTTTAATAACTACATGGGTTGGTATGGTATATATATTATAAAATTAACTCTTAATCTTCCAATATGGGATTATACTAAATGGTTTTCCATTACCATTTCGGTTTTTTCCAGATTTGAGCTTTCGAGGCACCAACTTTGAAGCCACTTTGTATTCACACCCATTCTCCAAATAGGTCATGCGATATACCGTTGCGAAGCTCGTCACACGGGCTACTCAACCACGTTGAGTATGGTATAAAAAACTTAGCTCTGTCGCATGAAAAAATGACTCGAAGTTGGTCCAGCGACCATTCGAAACACCCATGTTTGTCACATGTTTTTCCAACAATCCCGCACATGAATGCAATTGACTGAAAATAAAAATGCTCCTAAATGCATACGAGAGAACCGCAAGAGTTCACTGCATAAGGACAGGTGTTGCGCGCCTTGAACCTGCCGTAGTGACGTAAGATCTGATATGCTACTATTGGGTAGCCTTTAAGCCTTGAACCCTTTAGCGTTTGTGCATATCAGGGTAATGCGCACACAATGTCCTCTCTACACCACTTACTAAGCTCTTTGGTTGTTGTCCATATTTGGCCGTGGACTGCCTTGGCAAAATTCAACCGAGTGCTCTAGTGATTTAGTCCATGGTTCATCACATAGTATCGGCCATACACACTCGTCATAGGTGATGTCAAGTCAAGGGTGTCCTGACTCACCCCTCTCGACCTTCAAGATACTTGTTTTCATTAAGAGCCTCATGCTCACCCTTAAGATGGTCTAGGTCTATCACTCTTTCATCCTAGAAATGGGCTGGGAACTTAAGTTCCCGAGTGCTTTGTTCGGTCACCCCCACAGTTCGGTTTTTCCGTTGAACCCGAGGCTGGAGAATCCAGTTCGGGTTGGGTTGCCTTTGAGGAGGTTTCCAGTTTGATGGGCTTCAACCCCATTCCCCTCGATGAAACTTCAACTCCTACCTGAGTCAAGCCTTTTGTAAATGGATCCGCTATATTGTCTTTGGATCTCACAAAATCTAATGACACCACACCGTTAGCTAACAATTCTCTTACGGATTTATGTCTCCGACGAATATGTCGGGACTTTCCATTATACATATGATCCTGTGCCCGCCCAATAGCCGACTGACTATCGCAGTGCATGCTTATTGCAGGGACAGGTTTCGGCCACATTGAAATTCCTTCCAGAAAGCTTCTCAGCCAGTCAGCCTCTTCTGTTGCTAGATCCAATGCTATGAACTCGGATTCCATAGTTGATCTAGCTATGCAGGTCTGCTTGGATGATCTCCATGAGACAGCTGCTCCTCCCATCACGAACACATATCCTCTAGTGGATCGTGTACTGTTGGAATCCGAGATCCAGTTTGCATCAGAATACCCTTCCAGTACAGCTGGATATCTGGTATAATGCAACCCTCGGTCTGCTGTGTATCTCATGTATCTGAGAAGTCTCATGATGGCCTTCCAGTGTTCCTCATTGGGATTACTAGTGTATCTACTCAGTCTACTCACTGAGTTGGCTATGTCTGGTCTAGTACAGTTCATGACGTACATCAGATTGCCTATTATTCGAGAATATTCCAATTGTCTCACACTCTCCCCAAAATTCTTTTTCAGGGTGGTTGAGATCTCTATCGGAGTTCTGGATGTAGCTCTACTATCTTTATCAAATTTGTCAAGCATCTGCCTGACATAGTGAGTTTGAGATAGCGTATATCCGTCTGATGTCTTGGTAATTTTCATACCCAGTATGACATCAGCGACACCCAAGTCTTTCATCTCGAATTTTTGTGACAATATTTTCTTAGTGGAGTTGATGTTATCAATACTCCCTATTATTATCATGTCATCTACGTAGAAGCAGACTACCACGTAGTCCTTTTCATTACCTTTCACGTAGACGCATTTGTCACATTCGTTTATTCGAAAGCCGTTTGATAGCATCACTCTATCAAATTTTTCGTGCCATTGTTTAGGCGCTTGTTTAAGTCCATACAAGGACTTCCCAAGTTTACACACCTTGTGAGCTTTACCTGGAACCACAAACCCTTCCGGTTGTTCCATGTAAATTTCCTCTTCCAGCTCACCATTCAAGAACGCCGTTTTAACATCCATTTGATGTATTTCCAGATCGAACAGTGCCGCGAGAGCAATGACTATCCGGATTGACGTCTTCTTGGAGACAGGAGCATAGGTGTCGAAATAGTCGACACCTTCGGTTTGTCTAAAACCTTTTACTACAAGCCTCGCTTTGTATTTCTCGATCGTTCCATCGAGCTTTCTCTTCTTCTTGAAGATCCACTTGTGTCCTAGTGGCTTACACCCGGGTGGTAAATCCACTAGTTCCCAAGTGTTATTTTGTAAGATCGATTCAACCTCATTGTTGATCGCCTCCTCCCAATATTGGGCTTCCGGGGATGACATTGCTTGTTTGAATGTCGCCGGTTCACCTTCTATCATGAAGGTTATAAAATCTGGACCGAAAGTCGTTTCCTTTCTAGCCCGTTTACTACGTCGAGGCTCTTCTTCTTCTTCCTCCAACGGTTCACTTGCCCCCACATTTTCCTCACTGTTTGACTCATCAGTCTCTACAGTTATGGAAAACTTGCGGGGAAAGATCTCCTCGAAGAAAGAAGCTTCTCGAGCTTCGATGATAGTATCTACATGCACATCGGGATTATCCGACTTGTGCACGAGAAAACGATAAGCATTACTGTTTTGTGCATATCCTATGAACACACAGTCTACCGTCTTTGGCCCTATTCTCATTCTTTTCAGAAGCGAGACAAGGACCTTCGCAAGACAACCCCAAACCCTTAAGAATTTATAGCTTGGCCGATGGCCTTTCCATAGTTCATAAGGTGGTTTATCACGCTTCTTATGCGGTAGCTTGTTCAACACATAGTTGGCGGAAAGCAGCGCTTCCCCCCACATGTTCTGGGGTAACCCAGAACTTATTAGCATAGCATTCATCATTTTCTTGAGCGTTCTATTCTTATGCTCAGCAACCCCATTATGCTCCGGAGAGTAGGGGGCTGTGGTTTGATGTACAATGCCACTTTCTGCGCATATCTGCGCAAACGGTGCCTCGTATTCACCGCCTCTATCACTCCTCAACATTTTAATCTTTTTATTGAGTTGATTTTCTACTTCGGTCTTATAAAAAGCGAATTTCTCTACCGCTTCATCTTTACTTCTCATTAAGTAGACATAGCAGTATCTAGTACAGTCATCTATAAACGTGATGAAATACTTTTTCCCTCCTCGCATTTGTATAAACTTTAAGTCGCATACATCTGTGTGTATTAGACCGAGAGGTTCAATACTTCGTTCAATATGTTGATACGAAGACTTGGTTAATTTTGCTTCAACACAAACCTCATTTTTATGTTGTTTATCAAATACAAAATTAGGTAGTAGATTCAGTGATATTAATTTCTTCATAGAATTAGAATTCACATGACCTAATCTACCATGCCATAAATTAAATGAATCGCAAGAATAAGAAAATGAAGTTTTATTGGCCACTTGGGCAACATTAACAGTTACATTATTCTTGGTACTGGCCTCAGCCTTAGTACCCACAATAGCAGACTCGGCTTTAGGAGCCGGAGTACCAACATTTAATTTGAACATGCCGTTGGTCATGTAGCAACGACCTACATACATTCCATTAAGGGCGATTACAATTTTAGCAGATTCAAATACAAGTTTAAATCCTTTATTCACCATAACATACCCGGAAACCAGATTCTTGCGAATTTCCGGCACATGGAGCACGCCATTCAGTGTGAGCTCCTTTCCCGATGTCATCTTCAGCAGCACGGTTCCTTTTCCTTCCACCCTGGAAGTAGCCGAGTTCCCCATGAAGCAGCTCTTATTGTCCATAGCCGTATAGGTCTTGAACATCCATTTGCTGGCACAAATGTGACTAGTGGCGCCTGTGTCTAGCCACCATTCCTTTGGGTTGCTCCCCACCAGGTTCACTTCCGACACCACAGCACTCAGGTGCATATAGTCCTGTCCAGCATCATCTCCTCCCTCAGATACATTTTCCTGAGCAGGTGCCCTCTTCCTCCCTTTCCCTTGGAACTTCCTCTTTGGGGGGGGGTTGGGCTTGTCAAAGCGCATCTTACAATCCGGGGCATGATGGCCTGGTTTGTTGCACACAAAGAAATCTCCCATGAATTTCTTCTGGAGAGAAGCACCGACTACGCCGTCAAAGCGTTTCCGCTTAGACATAGCGTTCTCAACCACATGGGCCTTGGCAACCGCGTTGCCTGCTCCACCACCGCCTTTCCTTCCGGATCGGCGGTTGCTTTGCTCAACGTTGAGCCTCTCAATGAGTCCCTCCAAGGTCATAGCCTTTCTCTTGTGTTTCAGGTAGTTTTGAAACTCTTTCCAAGAAGGTGGCAGTTTCTCAATCATTAATGCCACTTGGAAAGGTTCGTTGATAACTAGCCCTTCAACCTCAAGCCTATGGTATATGAGTTGGAGTTCCTCAACCTGCTCGATGACACTCTTCCCATCAGTCATCATGTACTCATGAAAGTCCGTGACGACAAATTTCTTTGCGCTAACGTTATTCACTTTGTACTTTCTTTCGAGAGACTCCCAAAGCTCCTTCGCAGAAGCCTTGGGCTCGAATACACTGAAGAGAGTGTCATCCAGAGCACACAGGATGTAGTTCCGGCATAGGTAGTCACCGTGTTTCCATGCTTCCACCGCCGAAACCGTTTGCACGTCCTCATCATCCTCGCTTAGGACGGGTGCAGACTCCTTAAGAAACCGTGTCAGATTAAGGGCAGTTAAATAAAACAACATCTTTTGCTGCCAACGTTTGAAGTTGTTGCCCCTAAACTTTTCCGGTCTCTCTAGTTGAGAGGTTGGCAACATTGGCATCGCCGGCGTTGCCGGCGCCTTGCCCTTTGCCCTGGCCGTAGCCACAAGCGCTGCCTTGGCCGCAGCCTTAGCAGCATTCTGTGCTGCGGCCGCAGCCGCAGCCATAGCATCGGCCTCTGCCGCAGCGGCGTCGGCCGCAGCCTTGCCGCAGCAGCTTCGGCCTCAGCCTGAGCCTGAGCCCCCCCACTCGCAGCGCTCGCATTGTTATGGCTACTGCCAATCACAAGTGCGCCCTGCATGTTTTCCGAAGAAACGGTGGGTATTTGATCTTCATTAGTCATCTGAAATGACAATATAAAACCCGTTTAGTTTCTCGCAAGAAAACTAAAAATTTTAATCGCAAATACTAATTATAACTTAATTAGATTGCTTCGAAAGAATAAAAACCAATGAAAGAGATTCTAGCGTGAAAATCAAATTACTTTTGATTTCACTAAAAAACTCTTTATTATATTCTAGAATTAAAAGATTAAAACCAATTCGGATTTTATTCTATTTGCAAATTTCAATTTCTAGTAAACTAGCAATGATTTTGCAAGAATAAACCCGAGACGTCAACAACAATAAAATAAAAAAGAAAGTCCTTTTCTTTTCGAAAATAGTAAAACCAAAAAGGATATTGTTTAAGATTGTTGGTTTTTATTACTATTTCGAACAAACAATAAATTAAAGAACAAGGACTGCAATGGAAATAAACAATTTTATTTCTCACAATTGGAATATAAATTACAATTCCTGACTCAACAAATAAATAAACTGCTGGACTGTTATAAAGAAACTGCCGGACTGGTTTAACAGAGAAACTGCCGGACTGGTTTTAACAAACTGCCGGACTGGTTTTAAATAAACTGCCGGACTGGTTTTAAACAAACTGCCGGACTGGTTTTAACAAACTGCCGGACTGGTTTTAAATAAACTGCCGGACTGGTTTTAAACAAAACCAAACTGCCGGACGGTTTTAACAAAACTGCCGGACTGGTTTTAAACAAACTGCCGGACTGGTTTTAAACAAATAAAAAACTGCCGGACTGGTTTTAAACAATACTGGAAATTACAAAACTGAAAAATAAATTACAGAATCGAAAGACTGAAAGTAAACAGTACTGAAATTTAAATACAGAAAAGAAACAGTACAGAAAAGTAAATTATAAATAACAGAAATATAAAAGAAGAGGCAACTGCTGAGCAGTTTCCCTTAAACAATATTTCCCGAACCACCTTTAAAGGTTTTTGGTTTCGGGACTTTGTTCCCAAGGTACAACTTCTATCTCAGAGTGGCTCGTATGGAAACCGGCACCGAACCACAGGTCGAGCTGTTGGTGGTGTGGTTCTCTCTCTCTAAGTGTATGCTTATGCTGTGAGGTTGTGTGTTCTGGTATGTCGAAATGAGAGAGGGAGGGCTGCCTTTTATAGGCTCTATAGAAACCGCAGCCATAATGATGGTCATAAATTCTGGGAGTTCCACCCCCAGAATCCGCTCACTTAATTCCTGAAACTGCTGCAATTTATTCTCATTTATTGCTGACATTTCAGTTGCTGGAAACTCTAGGGACTGCTTTTGTATTTTATACAAAACTCCCATTTCGGATTTGGACCCAAGATCCAAGACCCAAGACCCAAGACCGAAAGCCCAAGCCCGTGCCCGTGCCCGCAACCCAAGACACGAGACACGAGCGAGCGCGCGTGTGTGGTACACACTAATACTCTTAGGTGTATGTGGACATGTTAGTTTAATAACTACATGGGTTGATATGGTATATATATTGTAAAATTAACTCTTAATCTTCCAATATGAGATTATATTAAATGGTTTTCCATTACCATTTCGGTTTTTTCCAGATTTGAGCTTTCGAGGCACCAACTTTGAAGCCACTTTGTATTCACATCCATTCTCCAAATAGGTCATGCGATATACCGTTGCGAAGCTCGTCACACGGGCTACTCAACCACGTTGAGTACAGTATAAATAACTTAGCACCGTCGCATGAAAAAATGACTCGAAGTTGGTCCAGCGACCATTCGGAAACACCCATGTTTTTCACATGTTTTTCCAACACAACCTGGGAACAAAAGATATTTTTTTGTTATAGCTTTTGGCAACAGAAAAAGGATTTTACGCAACATTACTATTTTGTTGCAAATTTTGTAATTTCTTGTAGTGGTTATACACACCATCGGGCCCTTGTTCTTTCTTACGTCATTTCGAACGTGTTTATATCTTTCTTTCACTCTTTCCTCTAATCATTCGTCTCTACCGCTACTATTAAACATCCATCATCACGTGAATCTGCCATGACCATGACCTACATGAATGCTTTACTCCTATAATCATCATCGACCATTAGGGGTGGAGCTAGGAGGGGGCTACGGGGCAGGATTGTGCAGCCCCCTCATATTTTACAAAAACCTTACTCGACAGTGTAAATTTTGCAATTATATCCTGAAAACAGCGGTTAACCCTAGCTTCGCCATTGTCGACCATCATTGACATTGACGGTGTTTCATTATTATTTATCTCTACGAAGATTGTGTAACCTCAAACACATATAATACCTAAGTACAAAACAATATCCGAGTAAAATCACTAGACCAAAGTAAAATTGAATCGGTTTTTTGTAAATGCACATATTTAACTGGGGAAAAAAGTTTAGTGTATTGTATTACGAGTGATTAACAATTTAGGTATTAAAATACAACTTTTAACAATTAATTTAGATACTAATCTATCAATTTCTGCCCAATTGGTTAAGGTCCTAGCTAATAACATAAATCGATAAAATTGTGTTGTTTATATCTCAAATTTAAAGATTTATTTTTGACACACGTTCACATAATTACACTCAATATGCAATAGGTGAAAGAACGTGCATGCAATTCTGTCATTTTATTTAACGTCTGATTCTCAACTGTGACAAAATGTATAGATTAGTAGCTAAATTGTTAAAAATAGTATTAAATAAAATATATTTTTTCCCATATTTAACCTTATCGGGTCTTAGTAGAAACTAGTGTTCAATTGCTTGTGTGTGTATGGCAACACACAAAGTCTCAACAGCGCGCATGCACAACCTCTATCCAACTCAGACAAGTCTTGTATGCGATGAGACACTATTTGTACGTGTGCTGCTGATTCTTATGCTAAAGCATGCATGCTAAGTTTTTTATAAAAAAAAAATCTTTTGTTTATAAATACAAACAAGTATACCGAAGATGTAGGATTTCCACATTATCAGTTCCTTTCTAATCGGTTTTACGGTTTCATTTACTATCGTTTTAAACTGATCATTTATTTTATAAATGATGGTTTCGTAAACCATTTAGCGTAGCGGAAGGGCGTCTAAACTCTAAAAATATTTCTAAAACTTTTATACAGCGCAATAGATAATATTAAAAAATAATTTTTAATTAGACATAACATAAAAGAGTTAAGAATTAGAAGGAATTCACTATATGTAACTCATAGCAACTTATATTCATCGATGTATTACTTTTTAATTATTCACTTTAATTATCAAAACGTCATTATAATACAATGCAAAACATAATATACATACTTTCTCTGTACAAAACCGAAAAAAACTATTTTTGAATTAGAATAAAATTCTACAAAACCGAAAAAATGAAAAAAATTATAAAAAAAAAAAAAAAAATAACAAAAAAATTATAAAGATTAAAAAAATCACAAAACATTATAAAAAGCAGTTTTTTTGTCAATAGATGACTTTTTACATAGAAAAAGCTGTTTTTCATCAACAACTAGTTTTTTCACTAAAAAGTGGCATTTTCACCAAAAAGTGGCTTTTTCACCAAAAACTGGATTTTTCACAAAAAAGAGGTTTTTTCATCAAAAAGTGCATATAGTTTAATAAAAGTGCATATGGTTAAGTCAAAATTACATATAATTTACCATAAATTGCATATAGTTTAATAAAAATATATATAATTTAGTCAAAATTGCATATAGTTTGATATAAAGAACATGTAGTTTGTTATAAAAGGGCATACACTTCTGAAAAAATCGAATCTATTTCGACACAAATTTCATATAGTTCAATCAAAAGTGCATACAGTTCAGTTAAAATTGCATATAGTTCAATCGAAAGTGCATATAGTTTGATCAAAAGAGAATCTAGTTCAACACACATTGCATATAGTTCTATCAAAAGTGCATACAGTTTCAGTCAAAAGTGCATCTAGTTCAACACAAAGTGCATATATATCAATCGAAAGTGCATATATATATCAATCGAAAGTGCTTACAGTTCAGTTAAAAGTGCATCTAGTACAACGCAAAACTCATCTAATTCAACACAAATTGCATCTAGTTCAACACAAAGTGCACACAGTTCAGTCAAAATTGCCAATAGTCCAGTAAAAAGTGCATCTATTTCAACACAAAACGCATACAGTTTAGTCAAAAGTGCATCTATTTCAACACAAAGTGCATACAATTCAGTCAAAAGTGCATAAAATTTCGTAAAAAGTGCATCTGATTCAACACAAAGTGCATATAGTTCAATCTAAAGTGCATACAATTGAGTAAAAAAATGCATCTAGTTCAGTCAAAATTGCTAAACATCGTATAGTTCACTACAAAGTGCATATTTTTTACTTCAATTTTTTAAAAAAAAAAACAAATCCGGATGGATTGGAACCATCAAACTCTTGAACCTCGGTGTTGGTGCAAGCTCTTTTACCATTTTGAGCTTACGAATATATATAGTCGCTGAACAAAATTCTACAAACATGTACATCTAAAAAATCATTTCGCCTCCGTTTAAAAATTGAACAAATAGCCAAGTAACAAACATTCCACCAAAATTAAAGTTAGTAATTTTTGTTGGTGTAATCATTCTTTGTCATTTCAAACTTACAAATCAATTTAGTAACTTATAAACAAAAACAAATGAACCTAATAGACAAAAACTAACAATACGAAAACCAAAGCCTTAGCCAATAAAACATAACCAATGCGTACAAAACCTCATATATAAAACCTACAGAAATCAGTTCATACTATTTATATACATATACCAATTATTACTACTCCACTAGCAACTCATATAAAATTCAAATAAATACATGTACACTTTTTTTCAGCCCTAAACGAGCTTTGATTCAGACCCAAACGGACCTAAATCGGCTTTTCGGCCTGAAAACGGGTACAATTTAAGACTCAAACAGATATTTAATAACACTATAAAACTTCATAAAACAAATCTTTCAAAAAACACAAACCTGCACATGTTAATGACCGAATGAAGCAATGTTTCACAAAATGAATATTTTCACCCCCGAATCGAGATCTATTTCAGCCCCAAAATAGAGCTTAATTTCAGCCCCAAACAGACTCCATTTTCAGCTTGAATTGAGGTCTATTTCAACCCCAAAAGGAGCTTAATTCAGGCCTCAAACGGAGCTTAATTTCAGCCCCAAATGTGGCTTAATTTCACACACACACACACACATATGTATATATATATATATATATATATATGTATGTATATATATATATATGTATATATATATATATATATGTATGAAGAGAGGTTATATGTATATCAACTTAGACATCAACTTGGATAATTTTTTGCAAAAAGGCTCCAAATCAAGATTTTATTAATGCAAATCTTCACGGTTTCACTACGGAAACACAAATATGTGTCTTGTTTTTTTTTTCTGAAATGTATAATGACATGTTTTTAATTTTTAAATTTTACTGTAATTTTCGAAACCTGTCATTATACATCTCGAGACATTTATAATGAACATGTATATCTATGAACATTTCATACACTGTGCGCATTAACATTTCAAACTCTAAATCAATACTCGAGAGAATTATTTATCTGCTTCTTACTATAGAAGGAGTGGATTCCATCTTGTAATATTAGAATTCCCGGCTACTCAATTATTATATTCCTAAAGTACAAGAGTTCACACTTAGTAATATCAAGTCAATTCTTATAAATCAAATAATATAATTTCATGAATAGCAGTTTACTAATAACTCAGAATTAAAGTTACATTATATAGGGGGAATTAACATAAACATACTCTACACCTATTATATTAATAAAAACATATCATCAAAAGTTACATTATCAAAAATATACATTCAATTAATAATTAATAAAAAACAAAAAATCTCATTCATTATTCATATCTTTTTTCTCTCTCTCTCCTCCTTTCACTCTATCTCCGATCTCTCTTATCCTCATTCTTTCTTTCTCCGATCTCTCTCTCATCATCCTCCCTTCTCTCTCCTATCTCTCCTCCTTCCTCCATCTTTCTGATCTCCCTTTCCTCTTTCCTTTTTTTCGATCTTTTTCTCATTCTTGCTCTCTCTCTCCAATCTTTCTGTTCGGTGGAGATTGAGACGCAAGCATCCCTCGGAGGGGTCAGCGAGAGTGTAGAGAAAGGTTGAAACTCGAAATTCATGCCGACAGAGATGCGATCGTCGAATGAGAAGCTCACGAGGACGACATGAAAGTTCTAGATCGGAGGATGAGGAAGGGTTGAATTTGTTAACTAGTGTATAAATTTGAAAAATAAGTGTATGAACTCCGTGAATTAAGGATATGAAGTTGAAAATTATGAATATAAATTATGTAAATAAATATATGAATTCTGTAAATTGCGGTAAGAACTTTACGAATTATGGTATGAACTTTTAAAATAAGGGTATGAACTTTTGCAATAAGGGTATGAAAATATATAAATTAGGGTATGCACTTTTGAAATAAGGGTATGACTTTTGAAATAAGGGTATGAAATATACAAATTAGAGTATGAACTTTTGGGTATGTTTTTGATAATTATAAATTTTTTGGGTATGTTTTTGTTAATTTAGTTTAAAAAGTAGCATGTTTTGTTAATTTATCCTATTATATATAACCAATAGTGATACAATAAGTCATTTCAATATTTAACGAAAATTAACAGAAACAAAATTACATCGCGTCCCTGTTCTACATAATCTCATTATGCATAGTACTTTCAATTAATGTCACGCTACATCAATGATCAGAGTAAGACCATTTCATTCTTAATGAGAATGAGCAGTACTAGTAATATTAGTTAAAGAATCCATAAATTTAATTTATTTGTTGGTCACTACCAACAACTATTACAAACTCGTTTTGATTATTATCATTAAACATTATTCTCTAGTATATAACATTTATATACAATGTTTAAAGTCACATTAATAATCAGGGAATTTTTCATGATATTTGTAATATGTTCATAACATATTCACACAAAAACTAATTCTTAATTTCCAAAATTAATTATTCTAAATAATAAAAACATGCTTTTGAACATAAATTCCAACAATCTCCCACTTGTCCTAAAGCAGGTGAGACATGATTTCAATCATAATCATTGTAGATCCCTATCAAAAACCTTCGATGGAAAGGTAATGAATGGATCTGCTATATTGTGCTTTGATCTCATACATATCTAATAACCTTCGATGGAAAGGTAATGAATGGATCTGCTATATTGTGCTTGGATCTGCTATATGGATAAGCACATACATATCTAATAAGCATCTTATCAATATAAGACGCTTGATATAGAGCAAGCCATTTGTAAAAACCTGAATTTTTGTAGGAAAATACCGTGGTAAAGAGAAGTGAGCTATCCCACATCGTCTAGATATGTAGTACCTATATGGTATATAAGGTAGAAATATCCTCTTTACTATCACCAAGGCCTTTTAAAACCGTGCGTCCTGAGAAGCGAGGACGAAATCGGACAAAAGCGGACAGTATTGGTGATAGTAAGTAGATAGTGGAGGTTTGGTCGGAGGACCGGGTCGTTACAATTGGTATCAGAGCCGCTATCTAGGCGATGTGGGCACTGGCAACCTCGAAAGGACGGCGTGCCCGACGAGGACGTCGTGCCTGAAGGGGGGAAGAGTGTAAAAACCCGGATTTTCGTAGAAAAATACCGTGGTAAAGAGAAGTGAGCTATCACACATTGCCTAGATATGTAGTACCTATATGGTATATAAGGTAGAAGTATCCTCCTTACTATCACCAAGGCCTTTTAAAGTCGTGCGGTCCGAGAAGCGAGGATAAAATCGGGCCAAAGCGGACAGTATTGGTGGTAGTAAGCAGATGGTGGCGGTCTGATCGGAGGACCGGGTCGTTACACCATTTGTATTTCGATCTCATAAGATCCCAAGAACATAGCTCCAAATCTGCAATTTGGAATTGATTTGCTAAAAAACACATAATTCTAAATAATATCTCTACATCATTCTAAATGAGTAAAATATAAGACTTTATTTATTCAACATAGAGAAATAGGAAAACACCTGTTTTTTTTGTTTATACTTGTCAACACAAGATTCATAAAGATTTTGGTCAAAATCCATAAGACTTGACAGCCTTATCAAATATAATGTTTCAAGATCTAAAAGTCTGCTTATCCATAAATAGATATTTATAGCTTGCAATTTTTTTACTCTTGACCTTTAGCTATGAAACCATTTTGTTGCACCATTCCCGACTCAAAAGTCAATGGATCTTCTATACCATCATCTACATTGACAACATTTGTCTCTACAACATAGCGACTGATAATCATATTACCCTCCCACTACGATGAGGTGGTATAGAACTTTTGGAATGATTAGCAGTTTTCTCCTTTTGCTTTTCAACAACACTTGTTGATGAAAATCTGATCTCATCAGTTGTAACTCTTGTAAAATTATCTTAATTTTAGTTTTTGTAGTTTGTCAAATAGTCATGCTCTAGAAAAGTAGCATTTGTCGAGACAAATACTTTACTTTATTCAAGACTATAAAATAAAACACAACTTCCTTCTGGATATTCCACAAATATACATAAACCTAAAATCATATAAGCAACGATGAGTAGCTTAACATTGATCTCATCAAGTCAAACAAAATTAGATTCCTCCTTTCAGCAACGCCCTTTTGTTGAGGTGTACCATGAGTACTTAATTATGACAATATGCTATTTCCAATTAAGTAAGCTAAGAACTCTGTAAACAGAAATTCTCCACCTCGATCTTATCGAAAAAATTTAATCTATTTACCTATTTTCTTTTCAGCAATAAATAGAAATTTTTAAAACTTTCCAAAAGTTTCAGATTTTCGACACATTAGGTATGCATATCCATATCTAGAGTGATCGTCAGTCAAAATGACGAAACACTCAAAACCCCTTATTTCTTGAACACTCAAAGGTCCACATACATCTGAATATACTAATTCAAGAGCTTGTTTGGATCTCTACCTTTTTCACAAAAAAGGTCTCGTAGTCATTTTTGTTTCAAGAAAAAAATTATAAACTGGAAGTGCATTAACTTTTAGTTAACTCAAAAGATCATTCTTTACTAGTCTATCAATTCTATCAAGATTAATATAACCAAGTTTAAAATCTATAAATATGTGTCAATATTGTGAGAAATCTTTTATCTTTTAGTTATTGTTTTGAAAACTCTAAACAATTTAGTGTTAAGAAGTGTACTTGTTAGGACTAAGAAAATATCCGAATATATCCAGAACCTATATCCAAAACGAATGTTTAAACTATTCATAGAAATAAAACACTTTTATTACTAAACGAAACTTTAAACATCTTGTCTAATAACTTTGAAATAGAAATCAAATTTCTAATAAAGTGAGGAATGAAAAAATATTTGTTTAAAACAAAAATTTAGTATTCCTAAATTCTTGCCTAACTTGTCATATTGATTTTGCCCAAACCAATGACTCGTTGCCAACCTTTTATTACATTTATGTTACTTTTCCTCTTATCATACTTTTCAACCTTTAATTAATTATTAGTGAGATGTGTGACAAACATGATCATTCATATTAGTAGAAAATAAATAATGGACAATACTTCCAGTTATATGTGTAAATATCCTGCAATCAAATATATATTTTAGGCATAATCACAATGCAGAACAAAATAAAATATATTATGCCAGCGTTAATTTGATACACCACAAATATAGTGCCGCCGATGGGCTCAGTTAAAATATTTTCTTATCAAATTGAGACTACTTCTCTATTAATATATATTAATCAAAATATCTCATATTTTCAACACATAGTAATTATCGTTTATTTTGGTCTTGATGTAATTAACCATTTAACTACATCTTAATGAGTCTTACCCGCCGTATTGGAATTTTAAGACTTGACTTTAAAGTACCGCCGATGGGGGCGGTCAACCATTTAACTACATCGCAAATACCTATCGCTAGCAAAACAACCTTGATATTGAAATAAAAGGAACACCATCTGATGGGGGGACGCCAACAAACGCGCCTCGAGACGTCTTTTAAATCTCACGGTGTTGTTTAACGGTGGAGATCAGTGGGTTGTGTTGTCATACTACCCTCTCCCACTCAATATTTTTTAAATTTTTTTTTACAACTTCTGGTGATTACACTTTTTAACCACCAACTTTTTGCAACCTTTTATAATCTTAACATTTAAAATTTTAGAAAAAATGCAAAACGTTAATAACAGTAAAACTTGCGTAAAATATCTCATATGTTCAAGTTAACTTTTTATCATTAATCAATTAATACTAGACTTGCAATTTATAGTTTTAACTCTTAAAAATAAATTGCAAAGAAAAAATATTTATAACAAATTTAATCACATTAAACTAATATAACAAAGTACCATTACAAGAGTTAGATGTTCAGTAGTACTAGTCACACTAGTTTTGCAATATGCAACTCCACATATATAATTTACATCTTTAGCTTTAAACATTTTAAAACTAATATAAACTCTTATAAATTACATTTTTGCAAAATATCTCATATTCACAATTTTGTAATAGTTATACTACCTTTAAAAAACAAACCATGCTTTTCTACAAACAACTTATATGTTACAAGTATGCAAATATTATATATGTAAAATAAAAGAAATACTTATATGTATTGATACATGGCAATTTGATCTCATTAAATAACACTTATTGCAACATAATATACAATTCCAATTATTTTAATTCAAGTCATGTACTCACTACATGCAACATGCAGAATAAATAGAATATTATCAAACAGTATAATCCATCAATTAACACAGTTATATAGAATATTATATATATTATAATCATCGGTTTTGAACCCTTTAAAGCATATATAAATAGTTGTGTTTAAAAAAAAAACTACACTTCATTAAACTATTTTGAAAAACTCTTTTTCTATTAAAATAGTAACACGATTTTTACTTTAATAAAATAACTTCTTTTAAAGATTATTAAATATACTATAGTAAAATTTACAACTTTGTAAATATCTCATATTTACGGTTTTGTAACAATTATACTATCAACAATTCATATGCTACAATACTAGATACTAAATAATTTAGTAATGTAACCAATGATAATTTAATCTTATTAAATAAGTATGAAGCTTTCAACATGAAACGTACACATAATATTTACAGTCATACTACTATGCGAAATTTAATCTAATTAAATATACACGTATCAATACTATTTTAAAAAATATCTAAACCATTATCAAATAAAGAGATTGGACAATCAACTTGTATTATGTTACAATTCCAGTGTCTTAATAAATTATTATTATTTGAAAAACAAATTTCAAAACATTATCATGCATTTAAAGCTATTGGAGATACAACTAATAAAATATAGTTCATGTAACTTTAGAGGAAAATTATAAAGAACCTTTACTTTTGTAACCACCAATAATTTAATCTTATTAAATCAATATACTAGCATTAATCATTAATAAATACTAGAGTAAAATTTACAAACTTGTAAATATCTCATATTTACGATTATGGAAAAAAATAAGCTATATGTAAAATTTTCTATCTATGTTACTGTACAAACAATTTATACGCAACCATACTAGTAATTAAACAATTTAGTAATGCAACCAACACGGAAATTTAATCGTATTAAATAAATATGAAGCTATTAACATGAAACGTTACATATACTAATTTCACAATTATTAATGAGTACTAAACAGTACTCACGTATCATTACCATCTACACCTGTTTCAATGTAATCCCATTAAATGACCTGTGTAATAATGTGGCTAAGTCAAAGTTTTGTAAATTATCTCATAATTCACAACTCCTGAAAATTATCTCATATGTTCGATTACCAGTATTACTTATTATAACTTTTATAAATCTAATCATATTATAAATTAAGAAAGTAGAATGAATAATAATATGCGTAATATAAGTTACTGCCAAACTAGTTACACAAGTACGATATATATATATATATATATATATGTTAGGACCAGATTTCTGGTCTAAATATTGTTTATTGTCTATTGGTTTTTACTAGATAAATCCTAACTGTTATTAAGAACTAAGACAGAGTTGTTAGGTTTCAAGCAATGTTGCAACCTCAGTTACAACCTACTGAGACAACTGTTGTTAGGTTACAAGCAATGTTACAACCTCAGTTACAACCTATGTTGATAGGTTTCTACAACCTGCTGAGACAGCGTTGGTGGTTTCAAGTACCAGTTGCAACCTCAGTTGCAACCACAGTTCCAACCTGCTGTTCTGCAGAATTCTGTCTTGTTCTGTAAATCTGCATAACTGTTCTTTATTTGATTATTATTTGTTCTACAGTATGCAGGATATATTCTCATATGATCTTAAAGGTTTAATATGCGTAAATTGAGAATATCAAAGTGGTAAGGAAAGATGTTTCCTAAAAGATATAAGGAGATTAGTTTATAAAGATATGTTTCCTTTTAAATCTATATCTCTATTCTTATGCAAATCTTTATCACTTGTTTCAATCTTTTGTTCCTTATCTATATTCAGTATAATTCGTTTAAAGATTGAATGTAATATGGAGTTAGGTGTTTCATATATATATGGAAAGATATTATCTCTAAAAGATATTATCTTTATATGTTTCCTAGTTATAGGAAAAGACTAACTCCTACTTCCAAGCTAGTTATTTAACAGGTATTAACTTATGAAGATTGATGTCAATCCTACAAAAGGCAGACGTGCAATATGGAGAGATTGAAGCCAATCAAAAGAAGTCAAAAGCAATCATAAAAGATCTTGAAGAAAGAAGATTGTTTTACTTGTATAAATAGTTGATAACCTAGCTTGTAAAAAGTGTGTGTTCTAAATTATAAAGAACTTATTTTCTAGAGAGAATACACGTGAGCTTCAAAAAGAAAACAATGGTGGGATGCCATTGATTTATATTTGATAGTTATAGAGTAGGAGCAATATAGTGATAGGCAGAAAAACCTAGAGGGAGTCTAAGTTTTTCATTAAGACTTGAGTCATATATTGTAAGCTTTTTATAATATCATAATCTGGGTAAGTGCCCCGGAGACGTAGCCTAGTTAGGTGAACTCCGTTGTTAAATGTGCTTGTGTTCACTTTGAGTACATTTAACATTTTACAGTTCTGTCCATTTAATATACGTGGTTCCAACTGGTGGTTGCAACCTCACTTGGAACCTAACTGCAAAACTGCAACTAGAACAGCGGATAGGAATTTCAATTGGTATCAGAGCCTTACACTAGACTTTACTTAGTGTTGATCCTGTGTTCTAGTAAAAATGGACTTAATGAGGGAAGGAAACGCCTTCAACAAACCTCCATTGCTTGAAGGAGGAGTAAACTATGGAGTATGGAAGATCAGAATGAGGTCCTTCATCAAACAGCAGAATGAACATGCATGGAAAACTGTGATGTATGGATGGGAGGCTCCAACTGCCATTGATAGTGAAGGAGAACTGGTTTTTATACCTGAAGACAGATGGTCTGCTGATGAAGACAGGAAATCAAGTGCCAACTCAACAGCCATAAACTTGATTTTTGCTGGTGTAACTCTCAGTGTATTCAGGTATATTTCTCACTGTGAAACTGCTAAAGAGGCATGGGATATTTTGCAAGTTACTTTTGAAGGAACTACTAAAGTAAAAGCTTTCAAACTTCAACAGTTAACTACTCAATTTGAAAACCTAAGAATGGAGGAAGATGAAAATATTGAACAATTTAATGGTAGAATCTGCCACATTGCTCATCAAGCTGGAACCTTAGGTGAAAAATACAGTGATGCTAAACTTGTTAAGAAAACTCTTAGGTCACTCCCAGAAAGGTTTGAAATCAAAGTTACAGCTATTGAAGAATCTACAGACTTAGATAATCTTAAACTTGAAGAACTTATAGGAAATCTAAGCACTCATGAGCTGAAATTCTTTAAACATAAAAGACCAGAAAAGGGAATAGCATTTCAGGCTAAGAAATCTGAACCTAATGTATGTGATAAAATGAGTGATGAAGAACAGCTGGCTTTCTTTGCTAAAAAGGTTTTTAAAAAGTTCTATAAGAGAAAAGAGGATGATATTGGTTCTTCTAAAAATTTTCAGAAAAGGGATAACCAACTTAAAACAGAATCCAGGTTCAATAATAACTCTATAGGAAAGTGGAATTCTAAAGAAAAGGATAATAAAGACTATAAGCCTAAAGAGATTCAGTGTAGAGAATGTAGAGGGTTTGGTCATATTCAGGCTGAGTGTGCAAATACCTTAAAAAGGAACAAAAATGCTTATATATCCACTCATAGTGATAGTGATTCTGAGAGCAACAGTGATGAAGAGGATGAGTCTAATTTTGTTAACTTTATGGGAATAATCACTGAAAAAGAACCTACTTATGAAAGTGACTGTGAACATGTTTCAACCATAGTTACAACCACTCTTAAAACCTACAGCAGTGATGAGGAAGAACCTTCTGATGAAGACATTTCCCAGCAATATCTTGTTCTTTATGAAAAGTATAAATGTCTGAGTAAGCAAACCTTGATCATAAGCAAACTTAATGTTAATCTAAAGGATGAGGTTAAAAGTCTTACTGAGAAAATGAACTTACAACTGGCTGAACTTACTGAAACTAAAAAGAAAATAAAGCTGATGAATGTTTCTGCTTCAGAAAAATTAGATAACATGCTGTCATATTCTAGAGGTTCTAAAGATATCAGTGGTCTAGGTTACTATGGTGGTAAAAATACAGGAAAAACTACCTTTATTGAAGCTGTTGCTAGAGCTAAATCTCATAATTTTGAAAATAAGGTTAGAAGCTCAGTTGCAACCAGAGTTGCAACCAGGAATAAAACTCAGGTTTTTGTAAAGAAGGTTGGAAGCTCAGTTATAACCTCAGTTGCAACCATGAATAAACTGAATAGCTTTAGGGATAAAAATAACTTTAGGTTGAAGATGTGTAATTTCTGTAAAAAACCTGGTCATTCTGAAATCCAGTGTTATTTAAAAAGAAACAGAAAGTATATTTCCCAGAAAATCTGGTTGGCTTCTGTCAATAAAAATTTGAAATGGGTCTGGAAAGTTAAAGAAAAAGCAACTTTAATTGCTAACAACAAAGCTGTTATTAACTCTTTGAATGCTGTTACTTCTAATGATTGGTATTTTGACAGTGGATGCTCTAAGCATATGACAGGTACTGCAAGTCTCCTAAAAAATGTCACCATTCTTACAGGTAACACTGTTGTGTTTGGAGGTGGAGATACAGGTAAAATTGTTGGTAAAGGTACATTAAGCAAACCTGGAATGCCTAATATTGATGATGTTGTTCTTGTAGATGGACTAAAAGCTAATCTTATTAGTATTAGTCAACTATGTGACAACAAGATGATTGTTAAATTCAACAAAAATAGGTGTCTAATTACTGATCTTAACAATGATTTGGTCATGACTGGAGTCAGATCAACAAACAGCTGCTATGTGTTTGAAAAAGCTGAAAAAGAATTGCCTCAGAATAGTAGAGCTTTTAGAGTCTTTAATCAAAGAACAAACTGTGTTATGGAATCTTATAATGTGTTATTTGATGACCTAAAAACTGTTGATGAGAATATAGGTGATGATGAACAATCTGAGATTGCAGAAAAAGAGAAAGCAGAAGTTCAGCAAACAAGCAGTCCCATAGAGGTTGGAAGTCCAGTTGAAACTGAAGTTACAACCAAGATTGTTACAGAGGTTGGAACTGAGGTTGGAACCGCAGTTGAAACCCAGAATGCTGCTGAATCTGAAGAAGAAGAAGAAAGTTCTCATGCTCAGTCAACTAGCAGGCCTCGCTATGTAAGGACTCAGAAAAATCATTTTCTTGACAATGTCATAGGAGAAGTTACTTCAGGTATGAAAACCAGAGGTAAAAGAAATAATATTGTTCACTTTGCTTGTTATATCTCTCAGTTAGAACCTAAGAATATAAAAGAAGCTCTAGAAGATAGTGAATGGATTTTAGCTATGCAGGATGAATTGGCTCAATTTGAGAGAAATGATGTATGGACTTTAGTACCTAGACCTTCTAATAAAAATGTTATAGGGACTAAATGGATTTTTAGAAATAAAAGTGATGAGGATGGAGTTATTATCAGAAATAAAGCTAGGTTGGTAGCTCAGGGTTATACACAAATTGAGGGAATTGATTTTGATGAAACCTTTGCTCCAGTAGCTAGAATTGAATCCATTAGAATGCTACTGTCTCTTGCATGTCTGTATGATTTTAAACTGTTTCAACTTGACATAAAGAGTGCTTTTCTGAATGGTGTGATTAATGAAGAAGTTTATTTCTGTCAACCTAAGGGATTTGAGGATCCTAACTTTCCTGAACATGTCTATTTGTTGAAAAAGGCATTGTATGGCCTAAAACAAGCTCCTAGAGCTTGGTATGATAGATTAACCAAGTTTTTGCTTGAAAAAGGTTTTAACAGAGGGGGAGTTGATAAAACTCTGTTTACCAAGAAAACTACAAAGGATATTATCATTGCTCAAATCTATGTTGATGACATTGTTTTTGGCTCTACTTCTAATAAGAGAATAGAAGAATTCATTTCAGATATGAAGAATGAATTTGAAATGAGTGGTGGAGGTGAACTAACTTACTTTCTAGGATTGCAAGTTAAACAGAATGAGAAAGGCATTTTTCTATGCCAAAGTAAGTATGCAGACAATCTTGTTAAGAAGTTTGGTCTGGGTGAGAGTAAAGAGAAGAGAACCCCTATGAGTACTACTCTTAAACTGTCTAAAAATGATAAAGGAAAAAGTGTCTGTCCCAGTCTTTATAGATCCATGATTGGAAGTCTGCTTTATTTGACTGCTAGTAGACCAGACCTTTGCTTAAGTGTAGGAGTTTGTGCCAGATATCAGGCAAATCCTTTAGAACCTCATCTTCTAGCTGTCAAAAGAATTCTAAGGTATGTAAAAGGAACACTTCACCTAGGCCTATGGTATTCTAAAGATACAAACCATTTTCTAAGTGGCTACTGTGATGCAGATTGGGCAGGAAACATAGATGATAGAAAGAGTACTTCTGGTGGTTGTTTTTATTTTGGAAACAACCTTGTTTCTTGGTTTAGTAAAAAGCAAAATTGCATATCTTTATCTACTGCTGAGGCAGAATATGTTGCAGCTGGAAGTGGATGCACTCAACTTATTTGGATGAAACAGATGTTAACTGATTATAATGTCAAACAAGAAATATTCACTTTGTTTTGTGATAACAAAAGTGCTATAGATTTAGCTAAAAATCCAGTTCAACATTCCAGAACTAAACACATTGATCTAAGGCATCATTTTATTAGAGAACTAGTTGAAGAAAAGAGCTTAATTTTAGAACATGTTTCAACTGAAAGACAATTAGCAGATATTTTCACAAAACCCCTTGATACAAACAAGTTTGAATCATTAAGAAGTGACATAGGGGTATGTCATTATCAATCTAATTGAATACTTTTGCTAAATATGTCTGTGTTGAGTACCTTTAATAAGTTTTATTTCTAAGGTTAAAGTCTTATTTTGAGCTATGATGTTTTTGTCTTGAAAAAGCCGCTTTTTGGTGTCTCAAAAACAGATGTGAGGTAACTTGTCCTTAAAAACCTCTCTGGTAATAGAGTTGCAAGCACAAAGTGCATATTTTTTATGATGGTTGCAAGTTCAGTTGAAACATCAGTTGAAACCTCACACTCTCAATAGTTGGTTGGAAGTTCAGTTGCAACTCCAGTTGAAACCTCGTGTTAAAAATACTGGTTGCAAGCTCAGTTGAAACATCAGTTGAAACCTCAGTCTACATTATAACTGTCAAGACAAAGTCTTATTTTTTTTGACATCACTTATACTCTTTCCTTGCTGAGGTCATCAAACAAGTTTTTGTGTAGAGATAAAAACGGATTTGCTCAATATAAGCTCCTAAAATCTAATCTTTATTAAGGCTATTCAATGATAAACATATTTTCTTGAGTAAATTGCTAGATTTTTGTTTTCCTAAAAGTTAGATATCTTTTTAATTGTTCTTTATCTTGAATCAAGTAAAATTTCCTTAATAAGCTTCAACTTTTGAATTTTCAAATTTTGGATCAATCTGTTTTGCAAAAGGAATGTTTATCTGTATGTTTGGCTGGATTTATCTTTCCTTCGTGATCTTGCTGAGATTTCTTTATACTAATTGATGAGTTATTTCCTAAATTTTCGCCAAAATCTGTTTCATAATTGATTTGCATGTATCTCTTTCTAATTGTAAAAAGATTTGGACTTTATTGCTATTTATACTAAACTCTTTTATTTTTCAAATCAATCACAATTATCAGATTTATTCTCTCTCTCTTTCTACTTATCAAAGAAACCCTAAGCTTTCTGGAAACCCACACAGCGAAGTTCTAAGTGCAGTTCCAACCGTAGTTGAAACCATGTCTTTAGACATACCTCGTGACTAGTTTGTCTGGCTTATGACAAATAGGGGGAGATGAGTTTATTGTTCAGTTTAATGCTTTAATTTCAAGACTTAATATTGCTGTCTTTAAAGTTGAATTTATGAATGGATACATTCTGTGCTTATTTAGTGCCTGCAATTCTAACATACAGGGGGAGCTTAAACAGATGACTCTTAAGTATTGTTATGAGATATACAATTTAAGACTGTGCTGATATTGAATTTGCAGGTGGTTGGGATGATTTATAAACTTAATTGATTTGTCAAAACCAATGACAAAGGGGGAGATTGTTAGGACCAGATTTCTGGTCTAAATATTGTTTATTGTCTATTGGTTTTTACTAGATAAATCCTAACTGTTATTAAGAACTAAGACAGAGTTGTTAGGTTTCAAGCAATGTTGCAACCTCAGTTACAACCTACTGAGACAACTGTTGTTAGGTTACAAGCAATGTTACAACCTCAGTTACAACCTATGTTGATAGGTTTCTACAACCTGCTGAGACAGCGTTGGTGGTTTCAAGTACCAGTTGCAACCTCAGTTGCAACCACAGTTCCAACCTGCTGTTCTGCAGAATTCTGTCTTGTTCTGTAAATCTGCATAACTGTTCTTTATTTGATTATTATTTGTTCTACAGTATGCAGTATATATTCTCATATGATCTTAAAGGTTTAATATGCGTAAATTGAGAATATCAAAGTGGTAAGGAAAGATGTTTCCTAAAAGATATAAGGAGATTAGTTTATAAAGATATGTTTCCTTTTAAATCTATATCTCTATTCTTATGCAAATCTTTATCACTTGTTTCAATCTTTTGTTCCTTATCTATATTCAGTATAATTCGTTTAAAGATTGAATGTAATATGGAGTTAGGTGTTTCATATATATATGGAAAGATATTATCTCTAAAAGATATTATCTTTATATGTTTCCTAGTTATAGGAAAAGACTAACTCCTACTTCCAAGCTAGTTATTTAACAGGTATTAACTTATGAAGATTGATGTCAATCCTACAAAAGGCAGACGTGCAATATGGAGAGATTGAAGCCAATCAAAAGAAGTCAAAAGCAATCATAAAAGATCTTGAAGAAAGAAGATTGTTTTACTTGTATAAATAGTTGATAACCTAGCTTGTAAAAAGTGTGTGTTCTAAATTATAAAGAACTTATTTTCTAGAGAGAATACACGTGAGCTTCAAAAAGAAAACAATGGTGGGATGCCATTGATTTATATTTGATAGTTATAGAGTAGGAGCAATATAGTGATAGGCAGAAAAACCTAGAGGGAGTCTAAGTTTTTCATTAAGACTTGAGTCATATATTGTAAGCTTTTTATAATATCATAATCTGGGTAAGTGCCCCGGAGACGTAGCCTAGTTAGGTGAACTCCGTTGTTAAATATGCTTGTGTTCACTTTGAGTACATTTAACATTTTACAGTTCTGTCCATTTAATATACGTGGTTCCAACTGGTGGTTGCAACCTCACTTGGAACCTAACTGCAAAACTGCAACTAGAACAGCGGATAGGAATTTCAATATATATATATATATATATATATATATATATATATATATATATAGAGAGAGAGAGAGAGAGAGAGAGGATCTATTCACGCATAAAAAAAATATTATCTTTACACATCAATCACAATCTTTCATTTACTAACTTTTAATGGTCAAAATTAGTTCATCTAATAACAAGAATAAATACATAATCTTGACCATTAAAAGTTAGTAAATGAAGGATTGTGATTGATGTGTAAAGATAATTTGTTTTTTATGTGTTTATAGTGCACTGGGTTCATTTTAATCTCATTAAACATGTAACAGCGGTGATGTCATCCAATAAATAGTGCTAACAAGGTCAATGGCAGAATATATATTACTGAATACACGGAAAACTATTATATATATATATATATATATATATATATATATATATATAAATAGTGATAACAAGGTCCATTCTTATAAATCAAAGACTATAATTTCATGCATGTGAGTCTACTAATAACTCAGTATTAAAGTTATATTATGACCAAAAGTGATATAATAAGTCGTTTCAATATTTAACAGAAATTAACAGAAACAAAATTATATCGCATCCATCTTCTACATAATCTCATTATGTAAAATACTTTCAATTAATGTCACGCTATATCAATTATCAGAATAAAACCATTTCATTTTTATTTGTTGGTCACTACCAACAACTATTATGAACTCGTTTTGATTATTATCATTCAACATTATTCTCTAGTATATAACACTTATATACAATGTTTAAAGTCACATTAATAATTATGAAAATTTTCATATATTTGTACGTAATATATGTTCATAACATATTCACATAAAAACTAATTCTTAATTTTCAAAATTAATTATTCCAAATAATAAAAACATGCTTTTGGGCATAAATCCTAACAACAATTTAAAACAACTTTTATCTGTTTTACAGATTTTCTAATCAAATGAGATTTTATTCTCCAGCAAATTTTCTATATAACAAATTTCTAAAAATCATTTTCTCCTTTCACATTTTAAATCTGTATTTGATTATGCACATTATTACTTTTAATTATTTTTTGATAAGTTATGAAGAGTAATGGAGGAAAAAACATAAATATTTTTTCGATAAATTCGTATTTTCTTGGTAGTTTTTTATAATATTATAAATTTCTATAAATCATGAAATCCTAAAAATATTAATCTAAAAAATATATTTGTTGTCTAAAATTTTCCAATGTTTTCTTCTTTATAAAAAGATAAACAAAAATGGAAAACAATATTTTTTTACCCAAAAGGCCAAAACAATCTTTTAATAACAAACCTTTCTCCAATTCATGCTCAATAGATGATCAGGCCAATCTAGTTAAAAATCTAGTTCGACAAAGTAAATTCTCATGAAAATCAATCTTATATAAATTATCATATATTTAAGGAATAAATATACAAGAATAACATTTTTATGGCTATGGATCTAATTAAAAAGAAAATGCAAAAACTGGTTTGGAGGGTGGAGATAATGAGAGGGGGAAGGAAGGAGATAATGAGAGGGGGAAAGTGTGTCTCTTTTACTTTAGTTTACCAAATAATACAATGTTTTTCTATGGTTCAAAAATACTTGAATTAATCGGAGATCGGTACCAATTTAAGAGAATTATTTGTTTTTGGTATGACTTGTATTTTTTATTAGCAAAATCTACAATTTTCAAACATTTTAATTTGTTTTTGGTATCACCTCCACAAAATATAAAAGGGGTCTAAATTTTGTTTTATCTCATTAACCCAAAATACGTTCTCTCTCTAACTGCAATTTTTCAGAGAGCCTGGATTTTTCCACTACAATTTATCTGCTTTCACGTTCAAAATGTATTTTTTTTTACGAACCGTAAATCTGACTTACGGTTCGTAAGTCAGATTTACGGTTTAGACTATGAAATTACCAAATTGCCTCTGCGTTGAAATTTGAAAATTTTCCAGACATATACACTCATATACACATCACACACACTCTCTCTCTATTACTCAAAATTCGCCCCTTTTTCATAAAAAACACTCAAATATTCAATAAAATCACTATTTTTTGTTAAAATTCTCCATTTTCATCACTCTAATACATAACTTTCACATCAATTCAACCCCAAATCAATTCTTTTTTTTTAAAAAAAAAAAAACATAATTTCTCAAAAATCAATTTTTTCAAAACGCTAATTTCTCAAATTCAATCAAATGGTTCGAGAGAGAAGCTCTTCAAAGGCGAGTTTGAAAGATATCGGCTAATCCGCTTCTCATTTGGGTAAGTCTTCTAAAACTAAATCTGATATCTCAAATAGGACAATTATCAATCGTGTCTCTATTGATTATGCACAATTTGTTCGTAAATTTCCTCTTTTTGAAGAGAACATCGATTTCCAAAAATGGGAAAAACTAATTTCTTTATCTAATTATATATATATATTGATGAAACTTATCAATTTTACGAAAATTTTATTGTTTCTACTAATGACAATAATGTTATTCAAATTACTTCCAAGATCCATAAAAAGAAATTTGTTTTTTCCGCATCTCAATTACGCGAGCTCTTAGATTTAGAATGTAATGGCGTCTCAAGAGCCGAGGAAAGTTTTTATTAATATAATGCTTCAAACCTTCTTGACTTCGTCCATTCGTCTTTCACCCC
Organism: Primula vulgaris; assembly: GCA_963920805.1. Lineage (NCBI taxonomy): Eukaryota > Viridiplantae > Streptophyta > Magnoliopsida > Ericales > Primulaceae > Primula > Primula vulgaris. The sequence goes on along the minus strand of OY987215.1, from coordinate 14,312,701 downwards.
GATCATCGTGGAGACGCAAAAGCTAATGGTCTCCACTTTCAAAGCAAAATCGTTTTTTTTTGTTATATCTAAAATAATTTTTCCTCATAGCTCAAATTTCACCGATGTTACAGAAGATAACATTTTCACTCTAGCTTATGTTCAAAGAAAAATCAAATTGGACACCACTACCTTAATTCTAAAAACAATGAGAGAAGACAAAGAGTCTGCAAAACACTCTCTTCTGTATGGCTCTTTTATTACAGAAATTTTCAATTTTTTTAATATCAATTGCAAAGGCGTTAAACTTGAGTCCACTAGTGTTTTTGAGACAAAAATCTCTCTCAAATGAAAATTCGGGTCATCGGTAATAATATTCTAACTTGGTATGGTCGAGTAGTTACCGGTGAATTTTTTGCACCCCTCTCTCTTCATCGGTAAAAGCCATCCCTCTTGATGCTCTTTTGGGAGGCGAGGATCCCCCTCTAGCTCCCAATACGGATCCCGATTCCGACGGGTCATGCGATAACCAATATGGACCAAACCCTAAAACTTTTCAAGCTCTTTCTTCTTCTTGCCTCTCAAAAGGAAAATCCAAATCAAAAGTTCCTATTCCTCCATGTGCTCGATCCAAAAAATTTTACACGGACTTGTATCATATGTGAAACGAAAATGGGCGGCTTCAATGCAAAATGTATCGAAGGATCAAAAACTCCTTAGGTGGGGATAAAGAAACTCTCGATAAAATTGATTGCATTAGCGCTGAACAATACAAAGCATATTGTGAGCATTTTCCGGGATATAGGCGAGATAAGAGTGGCGGCGACGACGGTACTTCGGCACCGGGGCTTAGATGATATCATTTATATTTTACATGATGTCTCATATTTGTAATTTTTTTGAACAATGCGTTATTTTATCATTTTTCTTTTGTTTTGAACTATTTTTACATTTATTTTTTCTTTTAAAAGTCGTGTGTGGGCTAATTTGGGACTTGTTGCATTTGGACGATTACCGTTAATGTTTATCTTTGATTATCATTTTATCGTATGTTTCCATTTGTGCGATTCGCTATTGTGGTGTTGTTGTATTTTTTTTTTATGGTAATATTTATTTGATATATTGGGTTGATCATTGTATTTTTTTTTATTTGTGGCGATGATCCATTTTTAAGCAAAACTATGGCGAATTTTTTGCTCGATATTTACTTACCAATCTCTTGTATTTTGATTTATACTCATGTCGGTGTTTGATTCTCTTTATTGGTTAATATATAATTGTTTCAAAAATTTTACATTTTCATAAAAACTACTATTCGTTGGTTATTTGCGCAATTGTTCTGATTATAACAAAACGTATTAAAATGATACACCATTCAATAACGAAGCTATAAACTCTAAAACATGATAAAATGTCGTTTTGAGTAATAATAATTTTATCGAGTATTCTAAAGCATGTTAATTTGTTTAAAATGATAGACGATTCAATAACGAAGCTAACGGTTCAAACGAAAATAAATTTGGAGGACGAACGAATAAGTTATAGTTCCGCCATATACGAATAAGTCAAACGGAATAAAATTTGGAAATTAACCTGCGTTGAAAATAACAGATTTTTCAGGCAGCTCGGCCGATCGATCGGAGATTACAGCCAATTGATTGGCCTTCTGTAAACTTTTCAGATTTCAACGCAGGGGCAATTTGGTAATTTTACAGTCTAAACCGTAAATCTGACTTATGGTTCGTAAGTCAGATTTACGTTTCGTAAAAAAAAATTACAGTTTGAGCGTGAAAACAGATAAATTGCAGTGGAAAAATCCAGGCTCTTTCCCAGATCTGTTTTCTCTCTCATCTCTCTCATCAGTCTTTCATCGGAGAATGACAGAGCTCCGCCACTAAACCCCGACACAGTTTACATGAACCACTGTCACCTATATCTCTCCCAACAATGTATATATATATACAACTATATATATATACACTATTGCCCTAAATCGCCACCACCACAGCCATAAACCATTGCCATCGTCCCCCTCGTGATCCGAGTCCACCTTCGCCGTCACAGTCCACCATCAGAGCTCAACTCTGCCTCACATCTGTCCCCGTCACAGATCTCTCTGTTATTGCTTCGTCGCACTGCAAATTTGGCCACCACGACGGCAGAGCACAGAAGCGGTGTGTGTTCAAGGGTGGCTATGGTAGAAAAGCAGATCTGGTGATACAGATCTATGTAATGGTTTTATATGAAATTAATTCATTGTACAAAGATGAGTTTTGAAAATTTGACACTAATGGACTTAATTTCATATACGAAGTTTAGTCACATGGATGGTATAATTTAAGAAATTGGATATTAATGATGAGTGTGACTAGGAGAGATTTATAAAATGAACTTTATGTGCACTTGTTTCAGTATTTTTTTAAAATTTGGTTTAATTAGATGTATGATTGTATAGGTAATGGTGAGCCGACGAATATCTAAATCTTGATATTACAAGAAAATTTGATATTAGTGATACAGATCTCTTGTTCACAATGGTTTTGTGTGTGGTTTTGATTTTAAAAAGAAAAAATTGTATTAAATTGTAAAAAAAAAATTATGATTATTTTTTGTATTATACTGTCAAAAATATTATATTAGATTATTAAAAAAATCGTATTAGATTGTCAAAAATTTGTATAGGATTGCCTATTAGATTGTAAAATAAATTATATTATATTTTCAAAAAAATTGTATTGGATTGTCAAATTTTTTGAATTAGATTAGATTGTCATAAAAAATGCATTAGATTGTCTATTAGATTGTCAAATAAATTATAGTTTATATTTTCAATAATTTTGTTTTAAATTATCAAAAATGTTTTATTAGATTGTCAAAAAATTTGTATCAAATTTTCAAATTTTTTGTATTAGATTGTCAAACAAATTAAATTAGGTTGTTAAACATTTTGTATTAGATTGTCAAAAAAATTGAATTAAATTGTAAAAAATTTCTATTAGATTCTCAAAATATTTAAATTAAATTGTCAAATTTTTGTATTAGATTGTCAATTTTTTGTATTAGATTGTAAAAATATTGTATTAGATTATAAAAAAATTGTATTATATTGTAATTTTTTTTTATTTAATTGTCAACAAATTTGAATTAGATTGTTAAACGTTTTGTATTAGATTGTCTAAAAAATTGTAATATGTTGTCAAATTTTTGTTTGAGATTCTTAAAATATTTGAATTAAATGTCAAATTTTTCTATTAGATTATCAAATTTATTGTATTAGATTGTCAAAAAATATGTATTAAATTATAATTTTTTTTGTATTAGATGGTCAAAATTTGTATTAGATTGTCAAAAAAAATCATAATTGATTTCTTTTTGGAGTTTTTCAAAAAAAATTTAAAAATTTCTGGATTATTATTTATTTTATTTTTTTGTTGAGTTTTTTCAAAAAAAATCATTTGTTTAAATTTTTGGTCAACGGAGGTCAATACCGGTCAAGTCCAGCAGTCAACGCCGGAGTCCGGCGGTCAACGTCGGAGTCCGGTCAATGACCTTGGTTTTGGTCAAACTTTAATTGAGTCAAATGTGTTGAATTTATGTGTATTAACAAGTTGTAACAATTTGCAATAATTAGTTTGAAATTGCTACTATAACTCTTCAAAAAATAGTTTTAAAATTTGTATTAGATTGTCAAAAAAAATCATAATTGATTTCTTTTTGGAGTTTTTCAAAAAAAATTTAAAAATTTCTGGATTATTATTTATTTTATTTTTTTGTTGAGTTTTTTCAAAAAAACTCATTTGTTTAAATTTTTGGTCAACGGAGGTCAATACCGGTCAAGTCCAGCAGTCAACGCCGGAGTCCGGCGGTCAACGTCGGAGTCCGGTCAATGACCTTGGTTTTGGTCAAACTTTAATTGAGTCAAATGTGTTGAATTTATGTGTATTAACAAGTTGTAACAATTTGCAATAATTAGTTTGAAATTGCTACTATAACTCTTCAAAAAATAGTTTTAAAAGCCATCTATCTCAAATTCTCTAAAAATACTGTAGCTATAACGGCTAGTTGAAACCAAATTTGTAAAATAGCAAATCTTTTATAAAATCTGCTCACTATAAGAAAAAAGATGAATGGCAAAAAAAAAAAAAAAAGGAGCAAAATTATGTTGCTGATTAGTAACATAATACAAACAAAACAGCAACATAAATTGTGGAAAATTTTTAGCAACAGAATCAATATTTTTTTCGCAACTGAAATTTAGCAACACCGCGATTTGTTACTAAAAGAGTTGCCAAGTATTTATAACGAAATCAGCAACAAAATTACCATCAATTTAGCAACACATCCTCCCCAAAAAATTGACAACATAAAAATATGTTACTATAATTAAGTATTTATTTTTAATTGCAAATAGCTTGTAGGATAAGTTTCTTTAAGTTAAAATGTGGTGATATGTTATACATTTTTTTTCGGACAATAAATTTTAAATAAGCCAAAATCCATATTAAGACTTACTAAAAGATAAATTTTTTTTACCTATTTTTATAAAGTATCAAATCATACTTAAGTGTGTTGTTCTTCTTTTTGTGTACATTAAATCTTTGATAATAAATTATGCAACATGTATAATAAATTTTGGGTTGTACAAAAGTTTTTCGTGGCAATTTGTAGAATTAATTGAAAATTGTGAATGCACCGAATTAAAGGAAACGTTTAATTAAATATCAAGTAATTCATTTCAGTACTTTTCTCAATTTGTAATGACTTTGGTGCATTAATCAATGTGGTTGGGTGGGTTGCATTTACTCCTGATCAATATAGTATTACTGTCCCCTACGAAACATTTTTTTCCTTAAATTACTTCTCATATTCCAACTAACATTTTATCGCTTTCACTTCTAACTTCTCAATTTCATAATTGTATTTCTTGATCATATTTGTACTCACAACATATCTTCTTTTGAATCTCAAATTTTCTAAATTACAAAATTTGTTATAAAGCTTCTCAATATTTATTGGTCCTCGCACGGTTTATAAAAGTATGTTTTCGCTTCCGTTTAGTTACCATACAAAAGTTCTTTTGTATATATTGTTAATTTGTAAATTGTTTATTGCTGATTTGTTAGTTCAAATTGAAAGATCATTACTTAGTTGTAATATTTAGTTGTTAAATTAGTAGTTGTAATATTTAGTTGTTAAATTTTATGTTTCATAAATTTTAATTACTTGTCTTATATTGAATTTAATTAAAAAATTAGAAATGATAGGGCTCGCCTATATATACTGGTAAAATTTAAAGAAATATATAATTCTCTGTTGGTTATATTTTAGTGTAGTAGTGTTAGCTTAGTGGTAGAAACTGGGTGTTTATTCTTGTTGGTCCTGGGATCGAAACTTAGCCCCAACCCCAATTATTTGAATAAAAAACTGTCTAAATTGCAATTTTGAAGAAATATGAATACTCTCTCAGTAAGGTCTTTGAAATCTTAATAGTTGTGGCCTCTGTAATTCTACAAAACAACACAAACAGTCGTGTTTTATTTGAACTTAACATTACTTTATTTGTTAATTATTGTTATTATGGGGAAACTTCTTTATTTTAAATTCATTAAAATTGCATTCTTTCTTATAAAACTATGCTAAATAAATAACAATGTACTATGCAGAATAAAATGAACACATCCAAAAGTTGGATGTATAGACGATTAAATACGGATGGAATTTATTTGACCGATGAGTTTATGAATGGGCTAGATGATTTTATTGTCTTCACGACCAGTCAACCAATGTGTATGGACAGGAGTAAAATTAGGTGTCCATGTAGGGATTGTAAAAATCAAAAGTTTTTGGAACCAGATGATGTGAAGTATCATTTAAAGCGAATAGGGTTTTTGGAGAATTATTTTTGTTGATCTAGTCACGGGGAAACGTTCACAACGGAGATGTACGGAAATCAAGAGTATGCGGATGATATAGTTTTTGGGTCGGGTGTGGAAGAAGAAGAAGAAGATCAAGCTGGACCGAGTATAAATAACAACTATCAAACAATGGTGATGGACGCATATGGTCACAACTTTGAGTATCCTACACATGAGACAGAAATCCCCAACCCACAAGCTCAGGCGTTTTACGATACGATGAAAACAACAGAAGTTCCGTTGTTTGATAGTTGTGATGTATCTTTGTTCGGTGGTGTTTCCAGGTTGATGAGTCTCAAGTCGCAATATAACTTGCCTGAAGCATGTTTTGATGATTTATGTAGTTTAATAAATGACATTAATCCAGATAGCTGCTTGCCTGACACTTTCTACGATACGAAAAAGTTTGTTCATAAATTGGGACTCCCTATAGAAAAGATTGATGCATGTAAAAATGGGTGTATGATATTTTGGGATGATGACATTGATTGCATAAAATGTAAATTTTGCGATCATAAGAGATTCGATTCAGAGAATAAAGGTGCATCACACTCAGTCATGTGGTACTTTCCCTTAAAAGACAGACTATAGAGACTATACGCTTCGGATGCCACTGCCAAACATATGAGATGGCATGCCAAACATCCTAAAGACCCTGAGACCATGACTCATCCTTCAGATGCCGAGGCATGGAGACATTTTGACGATACTTATCCAGAATTTGCAAGCGAGTCTCGAAATATTAGACTAGGATTATGTACGGATGGGTTTATGCCGTTTGGTCAATACAGCAAACAATACTCGTCATGGCCAGTGATTGTCACACCGTACAACTTGCCGCCAGGGATGTGTATGAAAGAGGAATTTATGTTCTTGACAGCAATTATTCCTGGTCCAAGTGATCCAAAACAGAAGATAGATGTATTTCTACAGCCTTTGATTGCGGAACTGATTCAGTTGTGGGAAGTTGGTGTTCAGACATATGACTCTTCTCGAAAACAAAAATTTACACTACGTACAGCTCTTATGTGGACTATTGGTGATTTTCCTGAATTTTTTATGTTATCCGGATGGCCTACTTCAGGAAGATTGGCATGTTCTTATTGTAGAGAAAACACCGACGCATTTACTCTCCGTAATGGTGGAAAGCAATCATGGTTCGACAACCACAGTAAATTTCTACCTAGGAGGCACCCTTTCAGGCAAGATACAAATCACTTTACGAAAGACAGAGTCGTGACCGAAAAGGCACCTCCGTTGGAAACTGGAGCGCAAATATTGAACTGGATAGATGAGTTGGGATTGATGAGAGTGACTGAAGTTGGTAGTGATGAGAATAATGAGTGGATACAAACTACAAGTGACTGTGGATGGAAAAAACGCAACATATTTTGGGATTTGCCCTACTGGAGTGCTAACTTAATTCGTCACAACTTGGATGTTATGCATATTGAGAAAAATTGTTTTGAAAATGTATTCAACACGGTAATGGATATCAAGGGAAAGACGAAGGATAACAACAAGTCAAGAAAAGACTTACCACTTATTTGTAACCGGCCAAAGCTTGACTTGGATGAGAATGGGGTATATCCAGAGGCTAATTACATCCTTAAGAAAAATGGAGTGAGAACACTGTGTGAGTGGTTAAAAGGACTTAAATTTCCGGACGGGTATGTTTCAAATATGAGTCCTTGTGTTGAAAAGAATAGATATCGCGTGTCGGGGATAAAAAGCCATGACTGTCATGTTTTCATGCAACGATTAATACCAATTGCGTTTTGGGAACTACTTCCGGAACCTATTTGGGAAGCACTAACCGAGTTTTCCTTGTTTTTCAAAGAACTTACGTGCACTACTCTTCGTGTTGAAGATATGATAAGACTCGAAAAAGAAATTCCAATGATTTTGTGTAAGCTAGAACAAATATTTCCTCCTAGCTTTTTTAACTCGATGGAGCACCTTCCTATGCATCTTCCTTATGAAGCCAAAATTGCGGGACCAGTACAATATCGATGGATGTACCTGTTTGAGAGGTACCTTAAGCACTTGAAAAAAACGGTTAGAAATAAAGCTAAGGTGGAGGGGTTAATTGGCAATGCTTACATAGCCGATGAGTTTTCTAATTTTTCTTCACTCTATTTTGAACCACACGTGCCCACGAGGCGAAGAAAAGTGCGTCGTAATGATGACGGAGGCGAAAAAGTACTTATTCATGGAAATCTTTCTATATTTACTTATCCTGGTAGAGGGACGAGTAAAGGTACCAAAAGGACACTTAACGATGAGGAATACAAAAAGGCAAGGTCGTATATTCTACAAAATTGCAAGGAGATTGAGCTATACTTGTCGTAAGTATATTATTTTAGCCTCTGTAATACTTTTTATACTTTATTTATTTTATCCAGAAGCAGCTTTGGGCGTTTCAATATTGTGGTGCCCATTTTTTATATGTCTATGTTGTATGCTTAGAAATAAAAGGAGGGAAGGTACAGACACATAACTCAACTTGGGGGAGCGGTGGGAAAAAAAAGGGGTGAAAAGATAAATATTTAATTCATTCAATGGTTCCTCTGAAAAGTATAAAAAAATCCTCTCTGGTTTGTATTGTTCACTTTAATACATTAACAACCATTTCATTCATTAATTTTAACAAAATAAGTCCCATGCTTTTAAAACGTGAAAATTGTTAACTAAGCGCTAATAGAGTAGAAACTTATCTGAACTTACAGTATAAAAAATATATATGTGGAAAGATAATATTTTTAATTTGGGTTAACCTTCAAAATGATGGAACCATGAGTTTTTCTAAATAATTTTTATTTATTTATGTTACAGGATTTTCTTTCAATACTTGCAAGAGAATGGCTTAGCTTACACAAGTGATGATGTTTCAGCCAAAGTTGGCGAGTACTTCCCTGAATGGTTTGAAAACTATGTAAATAGTAGTTGTCAGCTGCATTTTTTAATTAATTTTTATTTTATCGCAAGCATTTTATTTTGTCAAAACTGATACTAACAATCTCATTATTGGATAATTTTTATAGGCAAAGACTCCATCGAATATAAATAACAATGAGTTCATTTATTCACTTTTGTTAGGTCCGTTAAGAAGGGTCAAGTCCTATGCAGTTTATTTTGTCAATGGATACAAGTTTCACACTTTAAAGTACGGACGTGGAAAAATAACCTCAAATAGCGGTGTTCGCATTAAAGGTTTCACCGATTTTGCTAATAAGTCAGCATCAAACGACTGTTACGGTGTTCTAACTGACATCCTTGAATTGGAGTATCCAAGACAGCCTATAAAAAAGACGGTTGTGTTTAACTGCCAATGGTTTGATTCTAGTCGGAAAGGGAAGAAAGTACATAAACGATACAATTTTGTCGATGTTAACATAAAGTCAAAATATCCAAAATTTGATCCATTTATCTTGGCTATGCAAGCAACACAAGTGTGTTACATTCCTTATCCAAGACGGTCGATAAGGGAAAATAATGATATGGGAATGAGTAAAAAGAAAACAAAAAAGGGGGAAATGGAATGGTGGGCTGTATGCAAGGTTAAAACTAGACCGATAATTATTCAACATCCTAATGTTGAATCGGAAGACACGGAGGCATTTCAAGATGATGAAAGTCTTCGATATCGGATTACAAACCCGGAGTTTGGTCCTGTGCCATTGAACGTTGCCGATCCCGAGCCAGGATACCAAATCCATATAGCAGAAAGTGATGAAGAAAGAATTTTATTAGCGAGCTCATCGAATTCGAGCGATGATGATGAACACGATAATTAACAAGAAGAGTACGAAAACTGTTCCGGTACACTTTGAAAAATTCTATGTTTTATAATAAATAAAATTATGCTTTAATATTAGACATTTTATGGCTAATAAAAATATTTTAATACACTTTGGAAAATAAATTTGTTTCCCTCTTTAATTTTTCACATCTCCCACACTTATTTTGATCAATTTTTCATATTCCCGCAACTGGTTTTTGACCGATGTTTCCCCTTTATTCTTTTTTCATCAACACTATATCAGTATATAACATAAGACATGTACAACATACACATATATCACTCCCTCTCACCCCCAAAAATAAAACCCTAGCCGCTCACTCAACCCACTCCCTCACTCACAGGTCTCTCTCTTTCTTTTTTTCTATTTCTCCTTTTGTCTGTATATATTTTATTTGCTTGTTTAATAGTTTGATTATGATATTAACTATTTAGTTGTGTGTATATGTGAAAATATTGCATAGTTTATACAATTTAAGATGATGATTTGAATCTGAATATTGCATAGTGATGGTATATTAACACTAAAATTAATCTAATTGGTGCAATTATTAAACGTATTCTTAGCTTTTTTCCATCCTTTTTTTCAGCTTAAAAGTTATAAACAAACAATCCCTGATCTAGTAGGGTTTGTTGGTTGTGTAAAATGGTTGCACTTATTTAGTTAAAAGAAAATCAGTTGTTGATAAATAAAAAATTACTCATTTTTACTACCAAATTTGTGTTATAATCATTCAAAATAGTCTCTTTCACCGGATGTTTGGTTATAATCATTCAAATTTGTGTTAGGCCCTCGGTACCAACTTTATGTATGCCTTTATATATATATATTATTTGCATGTTTGGCAACAGCTTTTTTTCGTTGCTTTTTGATTAAAAAAAAATCCATGGGTGTTTGGTATGTTAGCTTTTAAAACACTAGCATTTAGGTCAAAAAGCTTAAAAGCTGAGAAGCTAGGAATGTGCGATTTTTTAATCTATCTCTTTTTTATGTATTGCTTTTATTATTTCAATTGCCAGGATAAACTCTTATAAAATATTATAATAATATTAACTCTTAACAGTAAATTCTCCATCTTATTTAAAAGTACCCATTTCACTTGTGTCCAGAACGAATAAGTGAGAACTGTAGCTGGGTTTGTTTGTTTCTGTTAGAGGCATTGTTATCATCAAAAGGCATTGTTATCTCTCTTCTATGTATTGCTTTTATTATTATTCCAATCGGGCAGGATTACACTCTTTTTATACAACTATGATGGTTCTTCTTGAATTCTTGATTAATTGTGTTAGTTAACTGTTTATCTTAATAATAATAATATTATTATTCATTTAATTACATATCAGTTTAATATACGTAATTAGACAGTGATATAAGGTGGGCTCTTTCCCATTTTACTTGTATAGTTGTGTGTAAGTGACAACTTTAGCTGGGTTTGTTTGTTTCCTAATTACTTGGGTCCTCATTACAGACTCTATGTATATATATATATATATATATATATATATATTATTATTATTATGTGCATGTTTGTTACTTTTTCTAGCTTTTAAAAAGCTAGCTTTTGAGTGAAAAAAGCAGAAGAAGCTCAAAAGCAGAGAAGATAGGAATTCAAACTATTTGAACATCGAAAGTATTCAAACTAGACTTAAGGATACATTCATTGTAATCATTAAAGATAAAAACTTTTCCAACATCAGAATTAGCATCTGGACTAGCCATTTCCCAAAATACTCCTAGCTGAATGAGTCTGGCTCTTAAGAAAAATTATGAAAATCTCAAACTCATCAAAACCCTTACATGTGTTAATTTTGTAAGAAATTAAATCCTAAATTTTTTGGTCTTTTGGTTTGTTTGTAAGGTTATGGGAAAAATACCTTCATTTGATGGTGATTCTGGTGCGCGCGGTTTTGGTAGACATGGGCGTGGGCCTGGGCGTGGTTCTGGTGGATGTGGGCATGGGTCCGGTCATGGTTCTGGTGTGCATGGTTCTGGTACATCATCGGCAGTTCCGATAACGTATCAACTAGGTGATACGCCGAACACTCCTGAAAGCATCGACAGCGTGGGGACTTCAACCCCGAACAATCTGCCTTTAGTAGAAAGGAGCAGGTCATCTAGCGCCTCTTTAAGTGCAACACTAGCTGTAGAGGCTGCAGCTGCTGAGGTGCGTGCGGCTAATGCTCGTGCAAACGCCACTGCTGCAGCTGAGATTGCAGCCGCTGCTGCTGCAGCTGCAGCTGCTGCCACTGAGGCTCAAGTGGCTGCTGTGGCGGCTCAGGCGGCGGCGGCTGTGGCGCAGGCTCTTGAGAACGAAGCAGTGCATGATGAGTACCCAAACGCCAATAAGATATTGATCGGTGTGGCTCCCGGAAGAATTACTCGGTAATTAGATTCATATTTACACACTTGTTTTATTAGTTTTTGCAATGTCTACATTCTTTTTCAACAAATTGTTTTTACTTTTTAATAGGTTTCAACCATCGACAGCTACAAAAATGAACCAGATATTCAAAAATAAAGTACAAGAAGAGGGGTCGAATTGGACAAAAGTCACACCTGAGATGAAAGATAACTATTGGAAAGAATTTAAGATATATCGATTTATTTAGGATTTCAATACGTTTAAGTATCGAGGGTTTCAAAGTTGTGATCCTAGCTTTATTTATCCAGCAAACCTTATCTAATAGTTTAACAATGTATGAAATGAATGTATGAGTTGTGAACCTAGCTTTATTTATCCAGCAAAACTGGAGAACATTAATAAAATCTTAGTCTGGGAATGTAAAAGTGTATTTTCTATATATATTTTCTTCACTTTTTGTCATAGGAGTTACGTTGAGTTGGAGTGAAAGTGAAAGTTGCTAATGTATAAGTTTTTACTTCTTGTCCTTCCAAAACTGAAGTTACATTGCTTAAACTAATTTAACTATAAAAGTGTCTTTTCTATGTACTGTGAAAGTTACAACTCTCAAGTTGGGCTGTTTTGCATCTAATAATTTCATGTTTTGAATTTGCATTTAGTTGTTTGTTTACAATTAAAATTTATGATATTTGGGTTGATATTTTGTAGAAACACTTCATTTGGGCTAGAGGGGCAGAAGAAGAGGTTAAACAGTGTTGGAAGAAAACAGCCGGGTGACGCTATCGGGATTTTATTAATGATCGAAAGAAGGAGGCGGTGCGAAGGGACTATATTCCGGAAGCTGTTTGGAATAAGTGGAAAGCGGAATGGAACACCCCTGAGACGTTAGAGTTATCAAGGAAGAAAAGGCTGGCACGTTTGGGCCATAACGGACAGTGTTCAAAGCACACCGGAGGATCAATTACTGCTTCTGAACATGCCAATCGTTTTGAAATGAAAAATAAAAGAAAGTCAACTTGCAATGAGTTGTTTGAGATCACGCATAGGAGGAAGGACAAGACTTTTGTCGATGAGAAATCGGCTACCATCAATGTAAGAAAAAATCAGTCATGCTTAGTTTCCATAAATTAAATTAGTATACGGATTTTTGATATATTTTAGGGAACTTAGAGATTAAGCAAAAATTCATGCTTTGTTATATGGCTTAAATCTATGCTATGTTTTTTTGTCTGAGTAATGTGTTAATTGAGACTGATTATCTAGTTATGGTGAATTGGAAATATAATAAAGTTAAAGTCCCTCTTATGTTTCAGAACATTTTGGGGGGATGTTTTGTGTTTGTTGGAAAGAGTTGGGTTTAGTTTTGCTCATGTATAGAGGGAACAGAACTCAGTTGCGGATGTGCTAGCAAATTTGGGAGCTTTGGGTTGTTTGCAGAATTTATGGGGTACTCAGTTGCGGATGCTATAGCAAGTAGTTCTGAAAAATGATTTTAGCACTGTTTCTAGTTTCTGTAAAAAAAAAATTGTTTCCTGATGTTTTTTATATCCACTTGGTCGTAATAGGCTGGGCTTGATCCCTAATTTTATAATGAGATTGGTGGTTTACTTAAAAAAAACTTAGAGATTTGAAATATATTATAATATTTTGGTTATTGGGTCTGGACATGTTTTTTGTAGGCGGCATTCAATGCAAAAAAGTTGGCACTATCCCAACAATCTGACGAGTCTGCCATTGTTGTCGACGACGATGAAATCTTTTTGGAGGTTGTCGGTGGCCCAAACAAGGGAGGTGGTGTCTATGGGTTGGGTTCACAAAGCTCCTCAGTTAGTTGTAAAAACTCGACTTTAGGTTCGTCAAGTTCTACACTTCCTCAGCAAGTGTCTATTGCCATGATGCAAGACTTTGTCCAACAAGCGCTAAATGACTTTGGGCTTCAAAATGAGAACATGGAAAGACGTATCGGAAAAGCTGTTGAGTCTCAGATGAGTCCGTTTGAAAGCTCACTTCTCCAAATTCAAAATCTTCTAGCATCTATGACAAGTGGCTTGCAAGGACAACTCACAACTCAAGTTACTGGAAAAGCAGTGCATTCCGATGAAGAATTAGAGGACGAAGATGAGAACATGAGAGAAGATGATCTCAACGACTAATAGATTTGGAATGGTGGCTACGATGATTAGTATTTTGGGACCCATTTATGTATGAACTTTGTTAGGTGTCGGCATTTAATACTTATGTAATTTTGTGATGTAGCACCGTAGTAGTAAGTAAAAGACAATGGCTAATGTTGATTTTGTATGGTATGACAGTGGCTTAACTTGTAGGCTAGAATCTTGGATTGTTTTCGGATGGTAAGTCGATGATATTAATTTGTAGAGGTTGCATTTTTATACTACACTTTTTCTGAAAAAACGCACAAACCGTACATTTAATTTACGGTTTACAGAAATTACATGCAAACCGTACATTAAATGTACGGTTTGCATGTAAATTTTTTTTTTTTTTTTTTTTTTGTGTTTGTGTAATTTCAATTTGTAAAATAAGAAAAATATATAAAATATGCAAATCCATAATTCACTTAGCTATATATAATTGTTTGTTGTTTGTTTATATTAATTATAGAAATTATAATAATTGTTGATATTTGTCCCATTTTTGCATTATTTATTTTTTGTGTAATTTCAATTTGTAAAAATAGGAAAAAATATATAAAATATGCAAATACATAATTCACTTAGCTATATATAATTGTTTGTTGTTTGTTTATATTAATTATAGAAATTATAATAATTGTTGATATTTGTCCCATTTTTTCATGATTTATATTTTTTGTGTAATTTCAATTTGTAAAATAGGAAAAAATATATAAAATATGCAAATCCATAATTCACTTAGCTATATATAATTGTTTGTTGTTTGTTTATATTAATTATAGAAATTATAATAATTGTTGATATATTAATTTGAAACGTGTTTGATTGAAAAACAGTCAGCAACCAAGTCAAAAAACATGAACAGGGTACAGTGCTCTTTAAAATGCAAAAAAAGTTTTACAATTAAATATATTTCCAAGTGTGACAAATATTTTTCCAGGTGGATATCAAATGTGTAAAAAAGATTGATAACAAAATAACACTTTGATGTTTTTTTTTGTTTGTTCTAGCATATAAAAGTAGTAGTAAAACATCAAGCTAAAAACCCTGACTTCTTTCTCATACTCAAACAATCAAGCTTATAAATTTGGTTATCCAGCACATCAAACAAAGTAATTTTGCAGTTGTTCTCATATTATCCAAAAGCCAAAGTGCAAGTCAATGATACATGTTTAATGTTTTGGTTATCCTTTTGTTAAATAAATATTCATATTATTATAATCTATACTTTATATACAAGAATCAAATCAATGAATGCATAACCAAGCAAACACATGTACTTCATACTTTAACCATTCCCGATGTGATTCCTTAAAACATATTTTTTCCTAAAATTTGATAATTATGCTATAAAAAAATAAGAAATGCATATATGAGAAATGCATATGATTCCTTAGATTAATATTCTATCCGTCCATAAACAAATGTCTCATACGAAATTACGTACAATTTTGACCGATAATTTTTTCATATTTAGATTGCCGGAAAAAAATATTTCAAAAGTTAATCACGTAGTTTATGGTTAGAACTATATAATGAAATTTTCAATTATTTCATTTCGGTAATTTTGATATGAAAATTTTGATGGTCAAAGTTGTATGTATTTTCGTAGGGGATATTTGTTTAGGGACAGAGGGAGTATAATATTAATAAACTATCATGAGTCCACATTTTTGTGTTTGCAATATTGTTATGATTATTAAAAAATAATAAATAATAATATAAGGTTATTATAAGGAAATTAATAAGAAAGATGGAATTTTGTGTAAATGTAAACGGTTTTAAAAAAAATATAAAATGTGTTAAATTTAAGAAAATGATTGATGTTGCGGATGTCGTAAGATACCGTATGGTTTAGTTGAACAAAGATTTTATTTTGGTTCCGTTTGCTTCAACTGTAAGAGTTTGGGTAGGATCAACCCACCTTCTTCTCTTCAATAATTGAACACTAGTATACAAAAAATAACAAGATAACAACCCCAACAATCATAAAATACTACATGTGTTTACTTTTAGGTCATAAGAAAAATATAAGCTTTATTTCCGTTTCCATTTAATTATTCATTACGAAATTATGTGTAATTTTGATCGGTTTATAACATGTATTAAAATTTTTAAAAACGCTGTAAACCTTAGATTTAATCAAACCAAACAATTTTAACATCATAACCAAACCATTAGTAATAAATATCTAAATAACACAAATTTGAATAAAAACCCTAATTTTTTTATTAAATGGGACAAATATCAACAATTATTATAATTTCTATAATTAATATAAACAAACAACAAACAATTATATATAGCTAAGTGAATTATGAATTTGCATATTTTATATATTTTTTCCTATTTTACAAATTGAAATTACACAAAAAATATAAATCATGAAAAAATGGGACAAATATCAACAATTATTATAATTAATATAAACAAACAACAAACAATTATATATAGCTAAGTGAATTATGGATTTGCATATTTTATATATTTTTTCCTATTTTTGAAATTACACAAAAAAAAAAAATAATGCAAAAATGGGACAAATATCAACAATTATTATAATTTCTATAATTAATATAAACAAACAACAAACAATTATATATAGCTAAGTGAATTATGGATTTGTATATTTTATATATTTTTTCTATTTTACAAATTGAAATTACACAAAAAAAAAAAAAAAAATTACATGCAAACCGTACATTTAATGTACGGTTTGCATGTAATTTCTGTAAACCGTAAATTAAATGTACGGTTTGTGCGTTTTTTCAGAAAAAGTGTAGTATAAAAATCCAACCTCTAATTTGTAATATTTTGGTTAACTTATTGATTAGTAATTTCCATATTATGTTTTACATTGTTTCAATATATATATATGAAAATTACCAGCACAGCAACTGAATTGTAACATTATTCTAGGTTTTTTTTATTCAGTGGACAATGTATTGTAACACACTTTAGTAACAAAATAGTAACATATTATAAACTTTTTAGTAAATAAATAACATAAATAGTAACATAATGCAATCAATGATAGCTACAATTTCCTAAATATTAGATGAGATTGATGGACAATTTGTAACAAAACAAGTGTGTTACAAAATTGTTGCGTTTCACATCCAAAAAATCCATCAAGTAGCAACACACAAAATATGATACAATTATGTTACAAAAATAGCAACATAAAAAGTATGTTACTGTTTTGTTACAAATGATATTTGTGTGTTACAAATTCAGTTGTTGTCATCTGCAACAAGGCAAACAATAACATACATTTTTTTGTTGCTAAACTGTTGTCAATCTCATTTTGTAACATAAATAGCTTAAATAGCAACAAATTTTTTTTTCTGTTATTTGGATTTTTTCTTATAGTAGCTACACAACCAATAATTTACAAAAGTGTCTAAATATAGCAAATTCGGTTTCTTTAGCAAAGACAGTTACAACTTACAAGTGCTCTTAAAGTTAGAATCTCATTGTTGACTTTATACAAAAATGAGAAATGGGCAAAGTTTGGTGCAACTATAATCTTTTTCCGGTCATGTGAAGATTTCACTTTCATTTACGCTATAGTGGATACGTTTGATATTCGTTTTTTTTTTCCAAAAAATTACTTTCAGAAAGTAGTAGTAAAAAACCTTTTTTTCCAAATTATACATGAGTGTTTGGTAAAAACTTAAAAAAAGTAACTTTCAACATATTGATTTTTAGCATTAACTAATAAAGTTTTGCCTTTTCAATCAAAATAATTTTATAAGACATTTTTTTGATAAATTTTCAAAATATCATATTTAAATGAACAAGTAACACGTCAAGTATACGTATACAATTTTAGTTGAGATAAGATCAATATTCATTTAAATTCTTAAAATGGTGGTGAACAAGCTATCAAAATCTCCAAAATGTGACTTTTTTGCTTTTACATTTTCTAGTTATATTCTTTTAAAATATAGATTTTTAAAAGATAAAAAAAACAGTGATACCAAACACACGTGAATTTTTAAAATTAAAAAACTAAAAAGGTAACAAAAAAAAAGTTGACATAAAACATCATCCCCATCAAAAGCTCTAACAAGATTCGGTAACCTACAGAACAAAAGCTTTTGTCACCAATCCCACAATATACAGGGGTGTTATCCACAATCCTATTCTTGGTAAGGTATGATGAACAAGCATCTTCTGACCATTTTTTTGTTGTTGCGTTCTATGTTATTGTTTTTTTTTTCAATTTTGAAGTAAGAACAACGAAAATTTTGAGTTACTTTTTAAAACTAAAAATAAATGCACATTATTTTAAAAAATATTGGTTCAAACAACGAATCCTAATTCATCAAGTTTGAGTACAGAAGGAAGAAAATCGTATAGTGTCTTTATATTATTTGAAAAAAAAGAAGCTATTTTTTAATGAATATTAATTATTTGCTGAACTATTTCTCTAATGTATTCGAAAATCTTATTGGCATATTTTAAAGTCATATAAAGTAGGGAGAATTAACATAAATATATCCTACACCTATTATATGAACAAAAATATATAATCAAAAGTTACATTATCAAAAACACATATTTAATTAATAATTAATAAAAAATTGCTCTCTCCTCATCTCACTCTATTTCCTCTCTCTCTCCGATCTCTTTCATCATCGTTCTTCCTCTCTCTGATCCCTCTCTCCCATCCTACTCACTCTCTCCGATCTCTTCTCCTTGCTATCTCTTTCTGATCTCTCTCTCTTCCTATTTTTTCTCTTTTTTCTCTCTCTCTCTCCTCCTTCCTTTCTTTCCGATCTCTCTCTTCGGTGAAGATTGAGGCGGAGGCATCCGTCGGAATGTACGATGAGGGTAGCGAGGTCAAAAATTCGAGTTTGATACCGACGGAGATGCGGTTGTCGAAGGAAAGGCTCATGACGGCGACGTGAAAGTTTGAGATCAGAGGAAGGGTAATAGTTGAATTTGTTAACTAGTATATAAACTTGAAAAATAAGTGTATGAACTCCGTGAATTAAGGGCATGAAGTTGAAAATTAAGGATATGAATTATATAAATAAGTATATGAATTCTGTAAATTAGGGTATGAACTTTACGAATAAGTGTATGAACTTTTGTAATTAGTGTATGAACTTTTGAAATAAGGGTATGAACTTTTGAAATAAGGTTATGAACTTTTGGAATAACGGTATGAAATATACAAATTAGGGTATGAACTTTTGGGTATGTTTTTATTAATTAGAAATTTTTTATGTATGTTTTTGTTAATTTAGTTTCAAAAATAGTATGTTTTGTTAATTTATCCTATAAAGTATAAACCAGTAAAAAAATGCATATTGTTTTAATAAATATCGGTTAAAGAATGAATAATAATTCATCAAGTTTGAGGAAAAAAGGGAGAAGAACGCATAGTGTCTTCTCATTTTTTTAAATAGCTAATTTAACTAATATTATGTGCTCAACTATTAAATTTTTCACTAATATATCGAAAAGATTATTGGTATAACTTTAAATTTATTGAGAAGATTTATTTTTTCATCAAGTTATAATTTTTCATAACAAGAAGAAAAAAAAAGGAAAAACATCAAGCAAATCCATTGGCTAATTACAGTAGAAACTCGATAAATTAATACTCGATTATTTAATAAACTCTCTAAGATAATATTTTTGGCCGGTCCCGACTTGGGGATAGGGTGCTAAATTAATAATTCGCTAAAATTATAAGATAATACATTTTTGATAATTTTTTTAGACCCCATATAAAATATAAATTAATAATTCCTTATATATAGCATATTACATGAATGATTTACGAAGGTTTCTTGAAAAATGACTCAATTGTCTTTTGTTTTTTGTTGAAATCAATTTCCCTTTCAATCTCGTCTCTAATTTTCCTTAGCATGGTAAGAACTTCTGGTGTTTTTTTCTCATAGCTCAACAAGAAATTATTCAACGTGATTGCCGCTTTAATAGTTTCGTTTCGCGAAGGGGGCTCCATTGTAGAACTTTCATCATCTTCTTCATCGAAAAGTGATGAAGAAGATATTTTGATCTTATATTTATATAGAAAATATTTTTAATGTCCATAAAGTGATACATTGAACACAAAAAGCATAATAAGGTGCGAGATTGAAGGTTTCTTTCAAATTGGGCCCTTCATTTGATATACATGCATTGTATACAATAATTAAGTGGAAGCTTGAAAGGTGTTTGTAAACTAAGTATTTTACTATAAATTAATAAAATATTAATTAATATATAAATTAATAATTATTAATTTATCGATTAATTAATAACTCTTTTAATTAATAAATTTTGGTGGTCCCAAGTGTATTATTTTATAGAGTTTCTACTGTAGTTTAAACCTCCAAAATAGAATAATAAATGAAAATAAAAACAAGCTATAGGTAAACTTACATTTGTCTTCCCCCTTTTGACTAGTCAATACCAATCAAGCAATTTGATGGTTAAGATTAAAACTTTAGAAATAGAGTTGAAAAAGAAGGATAGAGCGTGCCTAACTCCTTCCTATCGGGGGATTACTTAAACTCTCCTACTATTGACCTTTGGATAATTTTGTAAAATATCAAGAGGTAGGATTCTGGAAGATATATTTAATATAAAAAACACATATATAAGAAAATGACCATATAAATATATAGAGCGGATTAATTATTATTTTTCTTAATTTATAGAAAACAAATTATGTTTTGAAAAATTTAAAAACTATCTTTTCAGCACAATAAAACTTAAATAAAAATATAAAACTCTAGTTGACACTATACTAAATTTAAATAAAAAACTATGTATCTAGCACAATAAAATCTAAATAAATATGTAGAACACTAGTTGAAACTATTATAAATTTAAATAAAAAACTATCTATCAAACATAATAAAATCCAAATAAATATGTAGAACACTAGTTGATACTATTGTAAAGTTAAATAAAAAACTATCTATCTAACATAATAAAATCCAAATAAATATGTAGAACCCTTATTAAAACTGCCCTAAATTTAAAAATTAATTTAAATAAAAAATTATTGATTATAACAATTTTGTTAAATAAACAAAGACTATATGTAGTTATTGGTTTATTTTTAAATATATAAAGGGAAGATGCCTTGAAACGCCTAAATGGGTAATTATATAGAGTGAAAACATATTTTTCAGCCCGGATTGAATTATGTATTTATGAGTTTCCTATGCTTATTCTTTTTATTTTCTTTCCTTTTTATTTTATTTATTTTCTTTCATTTGTTAAATCTTTTTCCACCCTTACATGGAGTTTTAAATCTATCCGACGGCTATAGAGAGAGTCTGAGTACTCTCTCTGTGCGGGGAGTCAGAACCCTCTTTTTAGAAAAAGAAAATAAATAACGTTACCTTTGACTTATATGTGCAATTAGTGTACTATATGTTGAACCATGTGTTCAATAATTGATTTTGAAAAATGATATTTAGAGAAATGCGATTTGTTAAAATGGAGGATATATTTTTTTCTTGTAAAATCATCATTATTTTGTCATAATCAAAATGGGGGAGATTGTTGAACCATGGGTTCAATAATTAATTTTGATTATAAGTTTGATTATGTTTTAATGATTTTACGATTTCTCTATTTCGATGATATAATGCTTTGTCTTTTCCAAAAAAGAGAAAATGTAAAATCATTAAAACATAATCAAACTTATAATCAAAATCAATTATTGAACCCATGGTTCAACAATTGGTATCAGAGTCGAGACTCTTGCATATAGGAATCTAGCGATTTTAGAGTTAAGATCCGTATGGCTAATTTATACAATTTTACTTCCGGTGTCGCATTATCCCCGAATACTCTGCCTTATTTTGATGGGATAAACTATAGTTATTGGAAAGATAGGATGAGCATTTTCCTACAAAGCTACAATGTTAAACTTTGGAAGATTATTAAAGTAGGATATTCCGCTCCTAAATCCAAAAATAGCGAGAACCCAATCCCCGTAGAGGACTTAGATGACGCTCAACTAGAAGCCTACTCTACTAACGCCAAAGCGATGTACGTCATTGTTTGTGCCGTTTCTCCTAACGAGTACAAAAAAATTTCCTCTTGTAAAACGGCTAAGGGTATGTGGGATAAGTTAGTAGTTATGCATGAAGGAACTAACCAAGTTAAGGAGTGCAAACTCCAAATTCTAGTGCACGATTACGAACTTTTTAGGATGAGCGAGGGAGAAACTATTTCTGATATGCTTGCTAGATTTACCACTATTACTAATGGATTAACATCTCTTGGTAAGTGTTTGTCTTGTAATGAAATAATTTCAAAGGTGATTAGGAGCTTACCAAAGGAATGGGAACCAAAGGTCACCGCAATTCAAGAGGCGCACGACATGAACACATACACTCATGATGCATTGACGAGTTCACTCATTACTCATGAGATCACCCTCAATAGTCACAAGCCAACCTCGAAAAAGAATGAGATAGCTTTCAAAGGAACAACTTGTGACGAAAGCGATGAGCTATCCGATGACGAGAAAAATTCAACGCAAATCATTCGAATCGTCAAGGAGATACTAAAGCTTAAAGGCAAACACAAAAGTAAAGGTAAATCGTCAAATAGTTCAATCATTTCTAACGATTTTGTTTGCTATGCGTGTGGCAATGAAGGACACATAGCAAGAGATTGCATCAAGAATCGCAAGAGCAAAGGCAAGAAGAAAATATTCGCTTCAAGCTCTAGCGATAGTTCCGACCAAGACGAAGTCGGTTATGTTGCTTGTTATGTGGCCTTAGAAGACAACAATGAACCTAACCAATCGTCTTCAAGTGAAAGTGAAAGTGAAACCGGTGAGGTAAATGATCTATGCTACGATGATTTACTTCATATGTGCGATGTTTACTCTAAAAAGTTTCCTAAACTTTCGAAAAAAGTTGAATCTCTTAAAAGGACAAATTTTTCTCTCAATGAAGAAATAAGATCCTTGAAAAGAGATAAAATTAAAATGAGTCTATTCCGAAATCGTCATTTTCCTTACATGATGTAGATGACGAAAAGGAAGACTTGAAAGATAAAAACAATGATCTCGTTATTCAAAATAAGTCTTTACAAACCGAGATCAATTTTCTTAAAACTGAAGTCTCTAGACTTGCTAAAACTCTTTCAAAATCATCCTTTTTAGATTGTGATTTAGTAGAAAATTTTGAAGAGTTAAAGAATTCTTTCGATAAAGTTACAAGCAAAAACAAGGTTTTGAGTTCTCATGCTTTTAACTTAGATAACAAGCTCAAGATTTTACAAACCGAGAATGACGCTTTGAAAATTAAAAACAATGAGCTTGTCATTTCCATTGAAAAACTTGATTTAACAATTTCAAAGTTTTCTAAAGGTAAAACCGTTTTAGATAACATTTTGAGTTGTCAAAAGGATTTCAATGACAAAAGTGGTTTAGGTTATGATTGCATTAGTTCTAATTCCAACAAAACCCACTTTGTCAAAGCCTCTAACATTTCTCAAACTCCTACCCCGCCTAAACAAGAGGTTGTTTTTACTAAAGGGGGTGCTTCCAAGATTTTTCAAAAATCTTTTAATGATAGAAAAGGTTTAGGTTTTCAAACCAAATTGGATACTCCGAAAAACCTTTCCAAAACTTCGTATAGTTCTCGTTATGCGAAAAAGTCTAGGCATTGTATACATTGTAATAGAAATGAGCATATTTCTTCTAGATGCTCTTATCGTTTTCGTGTTAGTAGAAGCGATTTGAAATGGGTAGTAAAGACTAATGTCACTAACAATGTCGGACCCAAAAGAAATTGGGGACCAAAGGACAAAACATGTGTTGTAGGTATCTCCGTTCAAAAGGAGAAAATCAACAATTGGTTGACAACACCGGTAAAATTCGTGGAAGTCAAGAAAATCGACTCCACCATAAAGAATGAAGTACCATTGATCGACAAAAGTGGAAGGCACACAAACAAATGGTACCACATACTTGGACTTGGAAACGCTCAATGCAAATACCATTAGAGAGCGGACTCGACATCACATATTCGGTATACTCTACTCTATATTATTTACATATATGTGATTAATTGGGTCATATGCATCATGATAACATTTTTCATGTTTTGGTTTTTCTTTGAAAACCCTCCACGTAACCCCAAATTTTTTATTGCATTTTGATAATGCCAAAGGGGAAGAAAAATGATATTTAGAGAAATACGATTTGTTAAAATGGAGGATATATTTTTTTCTTGTAATATCATCATTATTTTGTCATAATCAAAATGGAGGAGATTGTTGAACCATGGGTTCAATAATTGATTTTGATTATAAGTTTGATTATGTTTTAATGATTTTACGATTTCTCTATTTTGATGATATAATGCTTTGTCTTTTCCAAAAAAGAGAAAATGTAAATTTCAGAACGTCAGAAAGATAGAGTAATCAAATACGAAGCCAACGGTCCAAGCGGAACTAGAATCGGAGCTAAAACGAAGAAGTTACGAGCATTCGAAGTATAGCAGAAAACCGAGAAATTACCAGGACAAACGACCGATCGTTTTGGACAAAACGACCGATCGTTTTTGGTCCAAAATGTTCCAGTAAAGTCGTCTGAAAAACGACCGATCGAAATGACCAAAACGATCGATCGTTTTTGGTCCAAAATGTTCCAGTGAGTTCATGATAAAAACGACCGATCGTTTTTCAGAAAACGACCGATCGTTTTTCTGCAGAATTCGAAAACAGCTTTTTGACTTATTCTAAAAAATGGGAAATGGCTTCAAACCATTAGGTAAAGCTCTCTCACACTACCAACGGTCATACAGACCTTTTTGGCCTACATAACCTCCAATCCATCTCAAAAACACATATCAATTATCACCCAATCAATCCTTCAACCTCTCTTTATCTAAAAACACCCAAAATCTCCATTGTTGAGATAAAAGCTCGAAAAGAGGAAAATTGAAGAGAAAGCGATACAAGCTCAAAACAAGATCGAGCATCATCAAATATCACAAATTAGCTTATTTAGAAGCAATCAAATTGTGAGTGTTGTTTTATTTTCGATAAATTTGTAAAGAGCAAATTATAAGCTTATTTGTGAGTGAGTGTTTGGGTAGAAGCTTTTAAGCCAAAGTGTTGGTTAAAAGTTCTAGGTTAAACACTTGGGTACTCATATATTGAGGGGCAGTCGTTGACTCGTAAACGTGTTCGCTTGCACTTGTATCAAGAGTAGGAAACTCGGGTAGAGGGTGAGCAAATCGTTTTGATTAGCTCGCATAGGAATTGTAAAATTTGAAAGAAAATTTTAGTAAAACACTCGGTAGCACGAATACCGAGGAGAGGACGTAGGCGGGTTTGCCGAACCTCTATAAATCTTGGTGTCAATCTCTTCCCTTACTATTTACTTTCCGCATTCCTTATTATTGCTTATTATCTTGCTTGCGTATAGTAATCCTAGAATTTCATTAAATTTTGTTAAACGCTTAAGTTTAGAATTGCGATAGTTGGGTTGTTAGTTGCACTAATTTTTAATTCCGCGAAAAACGCCTAAAATCTTATTCACCCCTCTCTAAGATTTAGCCACACGGGCCAACACTATAGTCTATAACGTTACCTGAGATTTCTTTTGAATTAACACCAAAAACACCTCAATTTACATATTTCCCACAGTCTGAATTATTTCCATCATCCTTCAAGTAAGTTTGTATATATTGAAGTAAAAGCTAATAAAGTCCAAAGATTTGTTCAAAACAATAATATATGGAACTGGTTTTTAATTCATATATATGGAACTATATAAAGAGAATTTTTAATTCATTTATCTATTTGTGTACATTGATCCTCATCTTATTTCTAATAGTTTCGAACTTAGAGCATGCACATCAGATCTAGCTCATTTAAAATCATTTATTTAACGTAACAGAACCACTTACTTCTAGTTTACAACTTGCTTATGATACATTTATTCACACCAAATCAACTTAATTACCCATCCATTGTACGACATATCATCTAAAATACATATTTTATAAATTATTATCTATGACGTTGAAATGTATAATCTCCCCAAATTAATATAAGAAAATCAAATTTCCCGCTATCAAACAACTTTTGCATATATACGATTTTGTAAAGGAAAATTTAGCATTGTATTTTACATAGTAGTTTACAAATTTTTTTTACATAGAATTACTACAATTTATAAAATTATACTTGTGATTACACTACGAAATGGCAAGATACTATCAGTTGCTAAAATGAGTGTTAATAAATTTAAAAATAAGATAACAACAAATTTAAAAGATAACCGATTATGTTGTTATTGTTGCTAAATTTATTAATCCTCACGTTACTCTCAAAATATTAATAGTCATTTCTTATCCTCATTTTTCCTTATAGTAATTAATTACTTTAAGGATATAATTCATTATATTTTGTATTTATGTAAAACGTGAAAGAAGATAAAGAAGAAAAAAAGTATAAGAGGGTGAATACCGAGCAAAGTGGTTGGTCTTAGTGTTTTATAATCTAATATACCACGCTTACCATCAGGCTAGTTAGCATCGATACGTCAAATTTTTGGTTTTTTAAATATCTGATACCGGTACGATAAAAAAACGTAGCCGGTATCCAAAAAACGTTGAAAATTTCACTCATTTTGCCGGCTAATGGAGGCGGTACGGCGCTGGTACCGCGTACGAAAAAAGAGGAGAGAGAGATAAATAGTACTTCCTCCGTTTCCAATTAACTGTCCACTACAAAAGTATGTGTAATTTTTATCGGTTAATAACTCTTATCAAAATTGTCGAAATGAAATTTTTCAAAAGTTAATCATATAGTTCAAATATTAAATTATATGATTTAGATTTGAAAATTTTCATTTCGACAATTTTGATAAATGTTATAAACCGATTAAAATTGCACGTAATTTCGTAAAAGATAATTAATTGGATACTCGGAGTAAAACCTATGAGGTTGGTATATTTAGATATGTGAGAGAGTGTGGTACGTTGGGACTTGGGCTGCGTGGAAATTCCCAAACCCAGATCTAAATGGGATGGGAATGTTTATATATATATTTTTATAGATTTAGACAGCTAGCACTAAATTTTTGATATATTATCTAAAGTTCCACAGTTTTCACAAACTTATACTAATACACGGACAAAACTATTCTCTACTAATGTAGCTCATTTAAGTAATAGTAGCTTATTACACAAATCATTTCTTACTTTAAATTTTTTTTACACTATTACCCTCAAAAATTATAAAAACTTATGATTAATTTAAGTAACATTTTATTTTATAATTTAAAATATAAAATATATTGTATTTTATTTGTCGTACCGTAGTCGTACCATACCCAAAATTTTAGATTTTTGCCGTATCGCCGTACCCGTATCGTACCGAATATCCGTACCGTGCAATCTAACCAACATGGTTCGATCCATGACGCCCGCAAAGCGGGTTATCTCTCAAATAGAGGATTATTAATTATAAGAAGAAAAAAAAAGAGGGTGCATGAATACTAAATAGTAGTTGGTAAGGTATAAACAGGATTTTGGACACAAAAGTAAATACAGCTGACCAAGTGTAAAAATATATAGATCTCAAAGTGAGATTGAAACAAAAATGATAAGAAGAGAACAGGTTTTGGTCCTTTTTTCCCTTACTTTCCTGCAAGTTTAGGGAAGGTAATCAATTCTTTGGCATGAAGTCTTATTCAAATTATTGTAGGGTTCACGAGTTCATGAAATATTACATACGTTTTTTGTTCATTTTAATCGTTCTATAATTAAGCTAGCTAGTTAGACACAGAATTGCCATACTCCTACAGAACATGGACTACTAGTCACTTATACTGTCAGGGGAATAATGTGACCATAATTCAAAAGTATAGGATACCATGGTAATAATTTTTTTAATACTCTTTTACAGTTTGAGTTTATATATGTAGCAGGGACACGTGTGTTCGACAAAGCAAGACACATTTACGACGAAGCAGGTCAATTTTTTGAAATTTAGGACATGACAATTAAAATATTAGAGATATATAATTTACATAGGTTTATCTATATTTACTTATAAAAAAAAGAAAAGTTATAAATATATTAAATGTAACGGACAAATCTTATTAATAATTACATTTTTTTTAATCTAAATGTTTTGTTAATTTTAGGAATAAAATGTAACATTTAAGGGTTTAAGTACACTTTTGTACTATAGTTTGTGTTTCATGTGTCCTTACGTAAAGTGTCTAAATCGTTTCTCGACAAGGCGTGTCCATGCGAGTTTCCACGTGGTCAACAAGTTAGTTAGTCAACGACATGAGAATTAAAGAGTCCGACACGTATACTTTCAGGTTTTTACTAGCTTTTTTTAGTCTCCGTCCCGTGGAGAATAGGTTTTATTAATACTTTTAGTAAAGTATTTTTTGTTCTCACTTTGGGCTATATATATGAATCCTACCGGCTCTATCCCCCCATAACAGCTTCATTCACTGAAATTGGTTTATCTTTTTTTACATCTCAATCAATATTTATCACAAAACCATATTTTTTTTCTGGTACTGCTATAAGTTTGAGATACATTTGCCACATAGTTGAAGTCTAAAGACTTGTAATTATTATTGAAGATTTTGTTTGGTGTAAATTTTTTTAGCTAGTCTTTGCATTAGAAAGAGTCCAAAAATTAAGGAAAATGGGAGTATTGGTAACTCTACAGTATATATTGGAGTTGATGTATAGTAGCAGTGGCCACAAACATAAGAAAAGAAAGCAAATGCAAACTGTGGAGCTCAAAGTAAAAATGGATTCTGATGGGTGTGAGCTTAAGGTGAAGAATGCTCTCTCTTCTCTAAGTGGTATCATATCTCGTTCTCTCTCATTTAAAACTTTTTTCATATATGCTTTTGAGTTGTCACCTAAGGAAAATACTAACTTTTTGAAATTTTCTTACCTTCACTAGTAATAAATACAATTTCAGCCTTTGACAATGGTTTAAAATTAATGGTTCGAATACAAGCTGTATTTGTAATTTGTTGTCCATGTTGCAACTTATGACCATCAAATATTAATTCAATACTATTAATTCATTTCCACCTTTCCAAAAATCATAACATGCAAGAACATGTTTCCATGCCCTTATTATAATTAGTATGACTTTTGGAAGTGTAATTCTGATTAGTTTTCATTATATGTCCTAATAATTTCTTAATTATGAACATGTATTGATCATTCTTAAACAATTCAACAAGAATTATTTAACATTTCCAGTTTCTAATTGTTATTGTCTATCTTTAAGATTCTTTGGTGTTAATTTAACTAAAACTATTGGTAGGACCAGACTAAAAATCCCTATTCCCTGGAAAGGGAAAAACAATATCTCCCATAATTCTAGATGTCTCTTACATACATTCCTTTGTAACTTTGCTAAATTTGAAGTGTCTGTTATCGAGTGATACGCGAGACGTACAGTAGAAACTCACTACAATTATACTCTTGGTACCATACTAAAAGTATGATTATAGAGAGTTTATTGTTAAGTAGAGTTTTACATAGAAAATATCAAAAGATTTATGTATGTATATAAAAAAGATACATGTACATAGTTTAGAACAAATACATGTATTTTGAAGAACAAATACATGTATTTTGAAAGATGTAAAGTCATCAAGTTTCTTGTATGAATGAAGAGAATCAAATGATACTTACAGATTTGAGTAATCAGCTTAAAGAACTTCACTACATTAACCAAATGGATATGGATGTATTTCTTAATCATCCAAGTGAGAAACAAGTCACACACGCTTTAACCGAATAAGAAATTATTACAACAATTAGACAAGAAGCGGAGGGAGATAATCCGGAGGATGATAGTATAGAAATGCCAAAAGTTTCGTGTCAAGAAGCTTTAAGCATGTTTGACAAGTTAGAAATATTTTGGCTTCAACAAGAAGGAGTTCATGCGGATGAGTTATTACGTACGTAAAATTTGAAGGATGTAGTAATTAACTAACAACAAAATCAAGTCAATGTCGCAAACAACAATAGATAAATATTTTGCAAAATGTTAAACTTAATGTAACGATATATATATATATATATATATATATTCAATATAATGTCATTTATTACTATAGGGAGGAATTTTTATTAAGGCGTGACCCGAAAATAGTACGACTTATTACAATGTGACGTTTATTCCTATTTATAACTGTTATCAAGTCGGAACCATGAATTTTTATTCTTATATGGAGTTTATCCTATAAGAAGTATTCTTATAGAGAGTTTCTACTGTATAAAGATTAAGAACCACATAATTTTTTTTGTTGAAATTTGATAATCCCATTTAATCACGGTGGCCCTGACCTAATCCATATCAACCTTTAAGTTTAGCTGCCGACGGAGGTTAGATGGTCGATATGTGTTTTTTTTTTTTAAAAATAGTTGTTTGTGTAAGAAAATATGTGACATAATTTTTATCGGGACTGAGTTGCTAAAATTATAGGGCCACCACTGCATTTAAATGCACAGGCAAAACTTTAGCGACATATATGATCTGGTACATAGATTCAAATAATTACTATTGATGCAAAGTGTAGTAGGAAGGTAAAACAGATCTTCAACATGCGACATGTAGCTGAGTATCCATTTTTTTTTGTAACCACAACCATTTTAAAGGGGTAAAATTTGAGTTCATACACTGCTAAAGTTGTGCGACAGTGCACACTGCACACTGCAAACACAAAAGATTATGTAGTATTCAGTTCCCCTTAATTAATATCTCACATTCTCACAATAATCATATTGTAGCTAGTAAAAAAAACAAACATGTAGTCGGGTACTGTTGGAGCAGACCTGCAAGAAAATCAAATAATTTATCGCACATGAACATATTTTCATCTATTTATTTATTTTCACTATGTAGTAAAAAGAATCCATATAGCATTTGACACTTGCATACAAAAAAAAAGAGTTGACATATGAATTACGCCGGTCTCCTGAACCAATTTTGGTTAATGCTTAACATTACGTATACTGTATACAACCTTTAAGAGAAATGAAGATAATTGGCCGGCTCATAATTCAAATCAACTAGTCCCGGAAGTATCCGTGAGAAATAGTTACTTATACCCTTTGTCGTTAATTAATAATCCTGCCTATTAGTAGTTATTAAGGGACAAAAAGTCCAATTCTTTTATTATATTTTCCCCAATTTAAAAATAGTAAAATTAATGTTTCCTACGAAAATAGCTTGTGATTTTTTTGTAAACTGACCTAAATTGCTTTATATTTGTATGTACAGGGGTGAAATCTGTGGAGATAAACAGAAAGCTACAGAAAGTGATAGTGAATGGATATGTAGAATCAATAAAAGTATTGAAGAAGGCCAAGTCAACTGGTAAAAAGGAGAGTTATGGCCGTATGTACCTTACAACATAGTGCCACATCCTTATGCTTCTCAATCCGATAAGAAGGCTCCCCCCGGATATGTAAGAAAAGTTGAAAATCCTCTGTCAAATACATCCAAAGTGGCCATATATGATCAAGTGGATCCCTTCACCTCAATGTTTAGCGATGACAACGCAAATGCATGTTATGTAATGTGATCAAATGACCTTCAATCCGATTACCGTCATATCATTATCGGTCTAGTAATCGTTATGACTATTTTCATTCGTAATAAGCAAGGAGTGGTCGTTGACTAGATCTGTGTAACTTCCATTGTTCAGTTATATCAAGTTTATTTTGTAACGCGAACATTCAGAGCAATGTCGAGTATTTGATAGAGTGGTAGCTAGACCCCTCAGTTACACAAAACAAGGATGATATGGAGTTAACTGTAATATTGATCGATAATTTTAGCACCTTCTTTTAAATTGCTTTAAAACGATGATAAGCATATTTAAATAATAAGGCGAATATTCACTACAAAAAGTATGCCCAAATAGGTACGGTATTAATGACGTTATTTTTTGTTACGAGCTTATTAGGTACGGGTTTGTGACAGTTTAATTTAACTTGTGATAAATTTTTGAATTAGTGACAGACTTGTGATAACTTTTGACTCTTATTAAATTAATATTATTTTATAGTGATTATTTTTAGGGACCTTTTAAAACTAATTAAGTTTTAGGAACCTATATTTAAAATATTATGTTTTAGGAAGATATTCTAAAACTAATTCTAGTTTCAGTGGCAATATAAGAGGGGACAAATTTGTTTTGTATTATAATTATCAATCACTTTTGCTCTATAGGAAAAAAATTATGTTAACCGATTTCTCTTTTTCCTCCCGCTTTTTTATCTCTCTGTTGAAGCTATTTATTTTCACTCTTACAATCTTCCTTACTGGCCTATATAAATGGTTCTCATTGTTTATTTGTGGTTGATTGCGATGGATTGTGCATATATATTGTGGTCGACTAGCTAGTCTATTTTGACCTTTTTGTGTTAAATTTTTCGGAGATGTTTTTTTTTCTTATTGTAAGTTTCTGGGTGCGGTGTGGGCACAATTGAAGTTTCTTTTCGTTGATTTTTAGTGATTTTGACTCGAAATAGGTTTTTGAGTTTTTCTTAGTGAATTTAAAGGGTTTATGATTAGACTCATATATTGTTATGCTGTGGCAGTAATTAATATGATATTACCAATTTTAAAATGCATATTTAGGTGTTTTTATACATTTTTTTCTCAGTATTTTACCATTTTGTACTTGATAACCTATTTTTATGTTAAATTGGTTTTTTTATGTCAACTAATATTAAGATCTCAAATGATGTGGTCAATATGGAAGATTGCAGGACTTAAAGCATAATAAAAGTTATATAAACAAGTTTATATGTAGTCAAAATAAGTCAAGACTACAAAGGAAAGAAGAAATCATCACAAGGGGCGTGCTATGTAGGCTATGACAGTGACTTGTAGGCTGATTAGGATAGAGCTTCTTAAAAAAAAAATCGTGCTACCATATCTTCTTAAAACCCGAGATATACATAATCAATTTAAATCGTGATTTATTCCACTAAAGATCACGACTGATCTTTCTACCATAATCCGAATATCTAATTCGTTCCAATTGTCAAACATGTTTATTATCTCCGAACGTAAAAATTAATCAGATACTCATTTATTAAATTAAATCACTGAATGATTTCTTATTTAATAAACGTATTATCCCTAAACATGTCCACTTAACTTATTTGTCGTGTCGGATTATAAATCCACTTGCAGGATTTACACGAACAAAACTTATAAAGTTCCTCAAGAGAGTATCATCAATCCCTTACGGGACGTGAATTTCTTTTATTACTAATAAATATTGATACGAATAATGCTGCCATCCAACTCATTAAGTTTATTGACTCGTGATGAATCTCACCATGTATGCATTAAAATGACAAACACATCCATATATCTTTAAATAGAAATATAGGAATTAAGAGCATAAACAATAACCATGACCATGAGTTATTAATCATTTTGTCTAGTCAGTCATCAAATGATTATTTCGTAATAGTCCTGTTTAATACACACAAAGTGCACTAGTAAATGGAGTTGAAATTTATCTATTCTTTGTAGTCAAGACAGACCTACTAAAACCATGTACTACAACTATACTGATGGTGTGTCTTTTCCATCTAAAGTTGTAAACATATAACTTATATTCTATAAGAACCGACAGTCTAATCTTTCGTGTATAACCTGTACTCTACACATTAGACCATCTACTAAATAGAATAATAGACACGTATTTAGTCATTTAAACAATAATGATAAATAACAATTGCCAATATTATTCTCATTAAATAAATCAATTCAAAATATTGTCAAATATAAATAAAAAAAAAGGATGTATTTTAGTATATTTCTAATATATTATTCAGCATATAAATGGTTTAGTAGTATAATCATTGGTCAATTGGCTAATATTGGCCTATTCATAAAAATAGAATGAGAGCAGAGTGTAGTTCATTTTGGAAACACGTTTATTTTACAGCGAAAAATTGGCCTTAAATCCTGATAATACTTTATATGAATTTAATAAAAACGATACAGAAATAACTAACAGACAGTGCTCGATCACACCGAATCTTCTACCGTATTACTATAATATTTTTGCTTCTCAGAGAAATGTACTCTCAAACTGTAGAAACCCTAAAAAACTGTTTATTAGACTGTTTTTTTTTCCACAGTATAGAAGTATATTTATATGCTACAGTAGTGACACAATGTACAAGAAAAATTAGACTTCTACTTAAAGTAGATCTCTATCCCTAATTAGATTATAACTTAATTAATAAATATTATCTAGTATTAATTAAAAGACTAATATAATATTATCTAATTAATATTTTATAATAATAAAATAATCTATCAGTAAATTATATTCATTTTCATTAGAGAATAATTTACACTATTAATTCTTCTCAAAATAATATTTGAGAGCACATTATTAAATAATTAAATATCTTCTCACATTAAGATTGTCGATATCTACCGAGTAAATAAATTACAGACAATTATTTTACTTAACATATTATTTACTCGAACTTACCACTTAACTTATTTGTTATGTCGGATATAAAATCCACTTGCAAGATTTGACACAAACAAAACTTATAAGATTTTCGAGGGGATATGATCAATTCTTATTAAATAACGTAAATTTTGTTGATTATAAACACACACATATAAATAATGTTACTGCCTAACGTACAGGTTTGTTGACCATAACAAATCTCACCAATTGCAAATCAAAGCATTATACATTATAAATATGTGTATCGAAAATAATCTAATGATTAAGAGTATAAGTAATCATAATAAATCCTTAAATTTATTATTTTATTCTGGTTTGTACTATAAAATAATAGCACTTTGTCCTATTCAATATACTCTGTGCTACAATTATACCTACTAAAA
Source organism: Primula vulgaris (assembly GCA_963920805.1). NCBI lineage: Eukaryota > Viridiplantae > Streptophyta > Magnoliopsida > Ericales > Primulaceae > Primula > Primula vulgaris. The sequence goes on along the minus strand of OY987215.1, from coordinate 14,277,582 downwards.
CTAAACAAACCTACTAAAACTCTGTGCTACAATTATACCAATGGTTGTCCAGTCTATCTAAAATTGTGAATGATAAAATATATTTTATAAGAACGAGTGATTTGATCTTCCGTGTATAATCCGTATTCTACATACCAAATCAGTTACTATACAAAATAAAGACACATGTAAATACAAAAAAACATGTACAATATTGCTCACATTTATTCTCAAATAAAACATTAATTTTTAATTAATAAATACTAAAACCGATAATAAATCATGTATTTTATTATACCATTCTAACAATCTCCCACTTATACTTAAAGTTATGATGTCATACATCAAACTGTCATCCCTTCTACTTATCTAAGACTTTTACCGAAAAAGTCTTAAGAAAGGATCTGCTAGAAAGTTAGGATGTAATCATGTTCACGTTTAATTCTATATTGATTTTTCTAGAATTATTACTCGACTAAAAATCCAAGTCTACTGATCAAAATCATTAAAAACTAACTTATTGGTAAAGCTACATTTAATGCTTAATCATTTAAGATACTTTATTAAATATTTCAGCATATTTAAACAATTTTCCCATGAGTTAGATTTATATCTACTAACAATGGCAAAGGCAAAATAAATATAACATCTAACAAATTTCATAATATACATGAGATTTCCAAATGACAACGCATATGGAATCGTCTATAAAACATTCCAAATCTGAAAGTATTAATCCTTTCTTGGAAACCAGTATGCTAAATTCGGCTAGAACTAGAACAGATATAGCTTGCTTTGTGATAAGCCCAACATAAGTTGATGTAACTGCCTTATCTCAAATCCTTTCATATCTAACTATCGGATAACCATATATTTAATGTAAATAAGTATCCCACATCGTTTCCGATGACCATGTTACTTTATATAGTACAAAAAACATCAAAATGTACCCATCACGCTTCCAGTACTTATACTTCTTATCCGAGTATTGATCAAAGTCATAGGACTTTGTAGCATGATAAAAAATGGATAAACTAATACCTAGATGCTTGCATAAGTCTAGACACTTGTTAAGCTTCCACAACATGTCTTATTGACCATTTGCTTGAATAACATCTGGTTGTACCATAAAGGTAATCCACAAGACTTCCATTAAGGAAAACCGTCTTGACCAGAATTCTAGCCATTTACCAATGATCCACATCTATTTCTCATTGAGATTTATTGTATCTAGTGGTTAAGTTTCCAACTTATCAAGGATGCGAGATTATCCTAAGTATAAGAAACGTGTAGGTCGTTTCAAGACCCTTCCACTATGATAAACCTCCATTTATGTACTAAGCATTATGAACTTTTGAACTAGTGTTATAAACCAACATCCTCTACATAAATCACTCGATTTCTCCCATTGAGAAAACGTATTTGTGAGTCCATCATGCGACATTTTATTTTTAACTATAGGTATATAATAAAAATAAATGTCCTTCTACCTTATCTTAACTATTATCAACCTAAATTTATTTTAGATCCGTGGTAACATCTAATACTTTTCTAAGAATCAGTCAATGTGTGCTAACAATGACTTCCGATTCTTAGAACAATAAGAAAACATATTTCTTTTGTTTTGGATAACCTACAAGAAGCAAACATCAATACTCGAATCAAACTTCCTTTGCTTTTCCCTTCAACACGTGTGTTGGACTCCCACATACCAGAACTTCCTAATACTAGACTTGTGCCAAATATAAAGTTCTATGAAAGTACTAGGTACTAGCTAAGATGAAACCGAGTGGAAGATATACTCTATGTTTCTATTGCGTACCTTAAAAACGAATAAAATTGACTGAATAACTCACCATTAATCTAACCATTCTTATAAGAGTCTTTTACCTTTCTTTTACTATAAAATTCTATGATTATATACTTGGTGAAGTTATCTGGTATATAATCCCTAAATTCTATAAGTAGTCCACTAGCTATCCAAAGAGTTACTTGACACCTCGATCATATCAAAGTGTCGTTATACATTTCCAAGATGATTATCTGTCTTCGTCTTAAATGAATTGAATACTTCAAAGAACTTAAACGTATGACTCATCAAATCAATTTACATTTAATTTGAATAATCACAAATAAATGTGTCTGTCTATTCAAAACTCATGTATCATGGATATGATAGGATTACATAAATCAGAATAAACTAATCCTTACAATTCTTTAGCTCATATAACATTTGATCGTGAAAGACCACTTGGTTAGTTTACTATCTAAACATGATTAAAAATTTGGTAGTGCTTCCACTTTCAATGATCTAAATGGACCATTTTAAACCAGTATTGAAATCCTTTTTAGATTAAAATAAACTAGGTATACGTGCCAAATTTATGTATAGTTCACTATCTTAAAGGTTACTTTTTCTTACATGGTATGCTAACAATATTATTGAACAAAAATTTAATTGCGATATAGAATTAGAAATTACCAATAATGTAAAGACCATTCACTTGTCTACCATATTCAATAAGTTGTTCATTTTATCCAATAACCGAAAAGTTATTAAAATAAATAAAATATCTACATCAATTTTCTTAGAAAATGAAACAAAGTTCTTTCTAATGGAAGGCCTATATAGAATGTCAACTAAATTAAATTCTAATATCTTCTACTGCAACTCCTGGCATCCGTGCTATTTCCCAAAAATATAAATATCGCCATCACTAAACTGTCAGGTTTGCTGGACTCTTGCCAAAAATTGCAATCATGATTAGTGATTCCATTATCTACACATCTGTTTATGGTAAATACAATGAATAAACATTTTTCAGCAACAAGTGAAAGAGATATAACCTATAACTTAATATTTAAGTTAAATGTATCTGACAATATTAATTTAAATGACTTGGTCATGAGACATTTTTCTTTTTCTTATAACCTTTCAGTTTAGAAACATAAACTTTTTCATTCACCTAAGCAAAAATTGACTTTTCATGAGAACTTTTGATGTCTTAACTATCAACTTGAATTTATTCGTTGATTTCACCTTTAAGGATCTCTAGTTCAAGAACATGATCCTTAAACTATGTCTTTTCATCATTATTGTGTTAAGAGCTATCACATGTTATTTTCTCTATCATCACAATCCGAATTTTAAGCATACATTTTAGATACATCGTGATCATAGAAATATAACATTGATTGATGCTAATATTGCAATACATTTGACATAAATGACAATATATAAAACCGCTACATTATCCTATTCTATTCAATCCATCTTTGATAAGTATGGGTCAACCAATAAGTTATCCGCTCATTCAGAGCCGATGGACATAGCTCAAACACAAAACTTTGCTTATTAGTAGTTAAATAAAAACATCATAGTTTTCCTTTTACAGTCATAATAAATCAAATCAACAAATTTACTTCTAAATATACTAAATAGTGGCACAAATGCTATTTATTATCATGAGAAAATTATTATAAATAAAATATTAAATGAGCAACTAAAATAACTATGGATTATTAATAAATATGGTCCCTAATCCAATATTTAAAACTTTAATCCACCACTACTCTAATCACCGTAAATAATATGCCTCTATGGGAGAACGTATATTATTTAACATTCGATATGCTAGTTTATCCATTTAATTTTACTGTCTAGACAAATGCCAAAGTAAAAATTAAATATTAGGCTTAACTTTGGTCCTTTAAATATTAACATAGTCTCAGATGGAGAGGGATAATAATAATTATATCTAAGTGAATACCATCACCTATTATAAATTTATTGTTCCAGTATATAATCTATCAGATGGAGAGATGATTAGATACTAACAAAATATTTATACTTTATACTTGATGATTGCATAATTATTCTATCTGATGGGGGAGGAATACACTATAGCCAACGCGTAAAATAATTACTTCACCTATAAAGTAACGATGGATGACATTTATACGAAATAAATTCACTCTCCCAGTTAGTTATTTAAACCTTTTAGGGATACAAATTATAATTAGTGATCCGTAATTAATTTCATCCGATATGGACGAAGACACTATAGCCAATGCGTGAAAATTAAATACATAACTTATAATTTGATTTCATGCAATTCAATTAACCATTAATTAATATAATTGTTATTAATTAATTATCAAACAAAACAATTAAGTCTAAACAATATTAATTAATCTAGTAAATCAAATTCAAACTATTATAAATTAATAAAATAATTATCAATTTAATCTAAATAATTTATAATTAATTATACTTTAACCATTAAATAAATTATAAGAATTAATTAAATCTAAATAGTTATTAATTAATTACAAGAATATTTTCATATTATATATAAACTGTAATATTTTTTTGCTGATCAAACTAGGGTTTCAAGCAACATGTTCCAAAAGAAAATTAAAAATTCCCTGGATGAAGTCTTTTGAGTCGATTTTGCACCAACTGTTTTTAAATTATTCCTTTTGGGCCCTTTTCAAGTAAATTTTAAATAATAATTCCTCTTATGATTTTAAATATCTGTTTCAAAAGTCTCCGTCTTGCTTCACTTAGTCCCAGCACCAGCCCTCGTTTGGTACCCCGATTAATACCAAGAACTTTGATATAGTCAAACATGGGTCAATGAGTTAATCCGGTCAGAATAGGTGATTTTTTTTAATTAAAAAGAAATACTTATAAATGCTTAGTCTGAAAAATATGTTAAGATTTGCACTTAAAATTTGTCTTGAATACATGTTTACATTTTTTTGGTTTATTTTTTAGTGTCCATATGCTATATTTACATACCTTTTGTTGAAGTCTTGAAAGTATACGTATAAACTAAGTATAAATGCTTAATTTAGGTTGTAAAGAAAAATTTGCAGCATATATATAAATGAAAGTGTAGAAAGCCCCTAAAAAATGTTAATATATAGTTTTTCCGCCTAGGTCCTGCTTATTCACCTAGCGACTTTTGAAACCTTGTTTTATATGAAGTCGAACTTATATTGTTTCACGATCTTAGGTCACTGAAATCTTTTTTAAGCGTTTAAATTTTTTTTGAAACACAACATATCCGATGCCTGTTCTACGCAAGTGAAACAATTTTGGCAGCTATTTTCAGTAAAATTAGCTCAGTGATAGGCCTAAGGTTCAGATCTAGGGTTCGAAGTTTGAGCCACATGGGTTGCATGTGGAAGCCTGAGATCAAACTTTGGCAACTAACTTTTCTATCTTTCTCTATCAAACTGATTTTTGAAGTTCACCATCTTGCTTATTTCTTACAAATCTTTTCTGTGGTTATGTTATTGGTGAATGCGCTAACATTTTCACTAATAAAGGTGTAAATGTTTCTACATAAACAGGAAATTCAATGTATATGCATGTTGTGGAACCAAGCAGTACAAACAGTTCTAGCAATTACACGAGGTACTTTTTTTCTCTTAGAAGGGTTCGATTATTAGTATTTTCATGCGGATAGTTATGTCTTTTCATCCTATTGTATAGGCAAAGAAGAGGGAGGGCGAACGGTAAGGGAAAATAATGTGTATTATTTTTTATTAGTTGGAATTATTTTGTGTCCGGGTTGATGGATCAATAGTTAAGGCAAGATTTATTTATTTATTTAAGAATTATCATATCTTCAAATTGAAACCAGTGGTTATGGTATAAAACCTCAAATATCAAGATTGCTGATGAAGATTAAAAATTAGGTTTAGCAACTTGTGGCAAGTGCCGTGTACGAGGTCTGAAACCTAACAGTAAATGTGGAGTTAATGAGCATTTAATGGCTCCATCTCGGGGCCAAGACCTAGAAAGAAGCTCTCTCATTGGTTCGCAGCTTTTGAGCCAAGTTCACACATTAGACCTAATTTTTAAGGTTTATCAGTTGCCATGTTATTGAATGAAGGCGTTTAGGAATGATATTTTATCTTTACCTTCACTCTAAGCCTAAGGCATGAGTAAAAATATATTAATACAACACAATTCCAGAGCACATACGAAGCAGTTGGTGCTTTATTATCGTACATTGTATTTTTGTGCATTGGTGTGACGTACAGAGATCTGGTTAGACCGAACACAGGGCCTGTCTCATTATTATTCAAAAGAAACCGATACCATTGTTCTATCGAATTAATTATTCGTAAGTAATAAAAGATGATGAGATAAAGAGAAATATCAATTTGTACCCACTTTGAAAATTCAAGTGAATTCCCTAATCGATTAAACACGGTTTATTTCACAATACAAATGTGGAGATATTCACAAGCATATGATTTCTTTATGGGTTGGATCTTGTTATAAGGTAAGTGTTACATAGAATGTATTAGTATATATAACACCAGCCTCATACATCGTTTGGCAAACTATTTGTAAGATAAACGACAGATAGGGTAAAAAGATTGTGTTATACTCGCGTCATATATATAATGTAATTTGTGAGTCTTTTTTGTAAAGGTTGGGCGTATGAATGTAACCATTGTTGAGATTGTCATGGAAGATCCTTTTTATTTCTTGACAAAATAATTACTATTTCCTTTCGGTTTGTTAGAATAATGGTCTAAATAATTATACTTTTCCTTTTTGTAAATTGTTAGACTATTTTTATTTTTTATTATTAGTTTGTGTTATTCACCATTTCGTATTACTTTAACTTTGGTACTTTTTCCACTAGGGTTTTGCAAGAGTTTTTAGTGATTTTGTTTTTCAAATTGGTACATAAGCAATTTAGGCAATTGGGTTGAGCTGTGAACAATCTAGTTGTGGTACTTAATCTATCAATTGGTATCAGGGCATTCAATCCACGAGAGTGGCCATTTTTTTTTTTTAGGAATTGTAAGTTGAAAACGGAGCCACATTTTGCAGAGATAGAAGACTCGATCTTGGATATCTTGGAAGCTCACAAACGAATCATCAAGGGACTCTAAAAATTTATAGGTATACATTGACGAGGAATGGGTGGTCGAGCCTACATGCGGCCAAGGGCTAAGGCAGGGCCGACAACAACGGGGAGGGGCATGGGAACGACGCTAGTAAAACCCTAACTTGACCTCACATTACCACTAGGGTTGAGGACAAAATAACGAAAACCAGGGTTTATTCAGTCGATAAATATATTATCGCAAGCGACTATAAAATGAAAAAAAATATTTTCTTATATTGACACGCATTTAGTTCATGATCTAGCATACAGTCTTGCGGATGATACGATTTTTGAACTTATTTCATAAAAAAATTTTTACTTCACTTGATTGGTATAAACCTCCATTTATTATGAGTATATTCATGACGAATTGAATGACGATGAGAATATCAATCATGTTGTCATATATTTAGTTGAAAGATAACGAACAAGAAGGTTTCATAGACAATGGGAATATTAATCCATGTTATGTTTTCGACGAGAAAATTTATGATTCCCCGCCAATTTTTGATTATTAAAGCAATGAGGAACTAATTGAGGACGAAACTAGTGTTCATCATATAATGTGTTTCAAGGAAGAAAAACAAATGTAAAAAATATCGAAGAAAAAAATAGCGATGAAATTGAATTTTTAGATAAAAATAAATTATTTGACGAGAAGATTAATTATTTGATCAAATATAAGTAAAGATGATAACGCTTAGTTTTTATTTGTGGGTGGTTGAGAAGAAAATATTGAAAATACATAGCATATACACACTCACACACGTACACACGTACATATGCATATATATAGAGAGAGATAACCGCACCACCAACGACTCAACTGTGACTCGATATCACTTCCGTCAAGCTACATGTGAAATACGTTATACCTTGGAAACACAGTGTCCTATTCAACCATAAGCATAAAGGTGGCAGAGCAAATAGTGTTTTAGGGAACGACTGCTTGTAATTGGCTTGTCTCAAAATTTAGTTCATTTTTGTATCATTTACATTCTTAAAATGTTAAAGTTTGTATTTGATTTATATTTATTTGAGGAAATTATTGTTATGTTGCTTCTCTATTTATTTATTTTTTGTATAAATTATTGTGTTTCGGAACAACATACCCAACGGTCTTAAACACTATTTTTATGATGGATACGTTGTTACAAAAATTTCGAATTTACCAAAAAATATTTTTGTTCCTAAGATAGTTATTTGGAAAATAATTTTCTGATAAATTTTTAGTTTTAAAAAATTGGTGTTTTCGGTTGAATTGTAAGAAGAGTTTTGTAACCTGTGTGTGTATAATGTATACGTATATTGCTATACATGGTATTTAAATTATATGTGCTTGCGTGATTCGGAAAGGACCTGTGTGTCCATATGTGCTCTCATATATAATAAATAGTCTACTATATGAATGTTTGTTTTCTACGTACACATATCTATGCACTACATATTCTATTCGTTGTATACTTGTTGAATGGTTAATTACTAGTAATTTCAATGAGTAGCCGTTTAGCCTAATTTATTATATCTGTGACCATGTTAATTAATGGGTTCGGTCAATTGGTTAGCAAAATTAAGAGATGTTTTCCTTTATTTGTGTTTTTTGTGGAAATATGATAACCCGTAAGTAGAGTAACTTAATTTAGAGAGAATATAATACAGATATTGTGAAAACGTTTAAGGTCAAAGGAAAATTAAGAGTTTAAATTTTGGACGTAATGGTTATTAAAATTGGTAGTAATTGAGTTTCAGTTACTATAGTCACTTTGTGTACGTAGTTTACTATTGTAAGTTGTGATAATATTGTTTAGCGTATGAACCTATTGGTTATGCTTATGACATGATGCTTTACTATTACAATATATTTTGAGGAATATACGGAAGTTGTTAATTTTGGTGCATGATTTAAATGACATAGTTATTTGTCAAGAATATGGAGCATTAGTCTATTGCATATGTAACTTATGGATAAAAGTTAACGGGGTCATTAATAAATGCCTTTCTTCATTCTCATTTATTGCTATAGAAAAAAACGGTGAATTTAATAAATGACTTGTATGTTGGTGACACCTCTATATTAAGAGTTATGGTTATAGTGTAATTTTAAAGTTAGTAAATTATGATTATATTAATTTTTAATTTTTGTTACCGTTCTAATAAGTGGGCTCTATGGAAATCTTTCCGCTTTTATGGTGTGTTGTGGTTTTATGAAAGATAATTTTAGTATGGGAAGCCGAAGTTTAATTTAAATATTTCTTACAAAATCATTCTGAATTTTAGAAATTGGGGCTTACGATAAAACTATTTGGTAATTTTGAGATCTTTTTTGTAAAATCAAATTTAACATCTGATGTTTATGGCTGAATAAATCTTTCATATTTTTTTTTTGTCCTTTTTGGTAATGAACTAGATTTCTCGTGCGAAATCATTTTATACAAACCGGTTTGGTTTTAAGAACTTGGTGTTTGCGGAAAAATATTAATAATTTCATTTTTCCGAAAGTGGATTGTGCATGTTTGTTATTTGAGATAACGAACAAATCGATTAATATCCGTTCGGGACATGTGTTCCGGAATACATTGGGGGCAGTAACTTACTATAACATTGTGTGTCCCGGTGTAACTCATACTCTTTCCGTTCCTATTTAATTGTTCACTACGAAACTACGTGTAATTTTGGCCGGCCAAGAACTTCTATCAAAATTGTCGGAATGAAATTTTTTAAAAGTTGACCATATATTTCAAATGTTCAATTTTATGATTAGATTTAAAAAAAAATTATTTTGACAATTTTGATGCAATTTATAAGCCGGTCAAAATTGCACGTAGTTTTATAGTGCACAATTAAATGGGAACGGATGGAGTATTAAATTTTCATTATTGCAAATTATTGAGGGGAGTTACAAATTTGAAACGACCATTATTAAATAAACTAATGTAGTGACATGATGAGTTGTCACTCCATATTAATTGTGATTTATTACAAATTAATTTGGAGCGTTACAAAATTTATAACGGTAATCATTAATGAAACTAATGACGAGTATGAGTAACTTCTTGTTAATTGTGAATTATATCAATTTATTTGAATAGTTTCAAAATATTGTAAGATACTCATTAATGACAATTATGAGTTTATCGGTTCGATATTAACTGCATAAATGAGTTAGTTTGAGTTGACGGTTTTTTAGTGACCAGCTTGATTGATCCAAAGGCAAATAATTTGATGATTAAATAAGTTATAATTGACTGTTGAGCTTTATTTTAAGAATAAACAAACATTAGTTAATTTAATAATTTGTTGCAATAATATCTTATTAATTTGTGAAAGATATATTATGAATATGTTGAATTTTCTTTTATTGAGAATAGAAAATGTGAGTAATTATATTACTTTGATTGGGGGAAAACCATGAAGGTCCCCAAATGTGGGGGTAGCCCATTGATCATATAGATCGAAATTCTAGTCGTGCTCCAAAGTGCTGATGGGCATATGGATGAATACCTAACGGTTGAGTGGTAGATACTTTAACTGTCGGAAACAAATAATGTTGTTTCATTTACCACCTTCAAACCGATAAAGTTTCTCAATTACAATGTGTATGTTCTGAGTGATGAGAAAGGGATTGTACAAAATATGGGGGCATTAATGCGTGGAAACATTTTAAACGTTCGGAAGTCCACTAACAACTTAAAGCGTGGAAACATGTATCATGTACTCATGTTTATTTGAAAACTAAATGCAATAGCATTTTGGTAGCAAAAACACTACGATAAGGTTGTGCTCTATGAGCGACTTGCTTGTTTGTGGTCATACATGAGTGAGTATATGTTTAAATTTAGCATATTAGACGTTGCTCTTGTGGTCAATAAAGACATGTTGAGTTGTTCAACTAAGTTTTTGAATTCGACATGATACAGTAGTTCATGAGAATATAAACCATAAAAGTTTAATTTTCTAAATCTATTATCTAAAGTGAAACGCAAATATGAGTTTGTGTTTGAAACAATTTATTGCAATATCTTCACTTACACTATGGAAGGGAGTACATAACCTCATGGTTTAGTGCATTTGAGATACGTGCAAACCAAGAAGGGGTTAAAGGTATTTCATCACTTTATTGATGATGAACTGAACAGTAATATGTATGCTTGATGAGATATTTATTCAATATAAGAAAGAATATGAGAATCTTACATATGAGGATTAAGACTTGTCAGAAAACATGATTTAATCACGAGTGTTCTGTTGTGATAATCCATCAACTTTAAGCAAATGATTAAACACTAGACTATTCTTGGATGTGTTAAATATAGTTTAATTAGTTCCGAGACGGTATATTCACATGGCTATAGAAAACATGGTCAGTGTGAATGAGGCAGTGAATACGATTGACTGTTCTCACAATTGTGCGGTGAGAATGACATTTTTAGGTCCTAGTTTCTAAGTCATAATGACCTTACCTTGTTGTCATTGTATTGGCAAAATATAACTTGACATTCTTTATATTTAAAGTGTTTATTGAGCTAATAAGAGTTTATTATTGAGTTCTTTATCAATACAGGTTACTGAAGATTCAGTTGTAACTGAGAAGTGCGACTGAAACGGATTAGATTTTGTTAGAGATAATTCTTCTAATATATATTTCGTATCTTTAGATCTTATTTATGCAGATTTGATGGGCATTGAATAACAACATGCTACAAGAAGAAAGATACTTAATAGAATACTACTCAACGGTTAAATAAGGACAAAGAAGCATAGGAAAGAAAAAGAATCAATTAAAATAAGAAAATTGAAAGAATTATAATGTTGATTTTGACTTTGATTAGAAAGGATATTGGAAGGTCTTTCAAGATTGGCAATGAACAAAATTGAAGATTAAAAAGAAGATATTATTCAGTTATATCTTTATTATATGGTTAGAGATTTATGGTCATGTATATATGTGACCCTATCATAATGTAATGTGTGTGTGAAAAATATTAAAAGAGAAAATATAGAGAGATACACACAAGGTATAAAAAATATATTAGTTTGGTGAGAGAATATCAATGGTGGGATGCCATTAAATTTGTGATTGATAGTTGAGAGGTAGGAGTAGTGCGAGATGGGCATATAAATGAGGAAGTCATAGTATTGTAAGTCTTAAATCAAATATTGTAAGCCTTTTCAATATCATTAATCTGAGCAAGGGCTCCGAAGAATTAGACTTGATCGAACTCCGTCATCGAACATCTTGTGTTCATCTTTACGTTTTATGTATTAAACTCCGCCATAAACTTTTAGTTACAACTGAAACTGCGTAACAACACTCGAAACATTAGGCAAACATTTTTTTCAATTGGTATCAGAGCTTCACATCAGATATACTTGGTGTGGATCTTATGTTCTAAGATAGAATGGATTTAATAAGTCAAAAAGGATATTTCCGCAATCCGACTAGAATAAAATGTAGATATAAGTATACGTATTGGAAAGTCACAAAGAATTTGATGAAATATGGGGATGAAACTGAATCTAATATAAGGAATCTAATATAAGGAACAAGAACTCAAAACTGAAGGAAGAAAATCTGGTGCTAAAGAGTGAACTTACGAAAAAGACGAATTAATTTCAACGACAAATCAAACTTCTCAACTTAGGTGATACTGGCAGATTGGATGAATTACTCTACTCTCAAAGGCATGCTAAAGACAATACAGGTTTGGGATATGATGGCTATTCAGGTAATGGAAAAACTATATTTGTGAAGGCATCATCACAGGTGAATCCGGACTCCAACGTAAATTACAATTGGATTTCAGTTGCCATTGAAAACATTACTAATAAATTTTTCAGACTACCAGTTGCAACTAAATGTGTTGTTAAGGATAATTTTTTCAAATCTTCATCTAGATCTGCTACTAGTGGTCATATTAAAACTTTTTGACAAAAAATCTGATTTTTAAAATCCAAAAATCGAGCAAAATGATGGATTCTTGATTTTTGGATTATTTTAACTAAAAATCTGGATTTTAAGAATAAAAAAAATCCTATTAACGAAACACCTATTAAAAAATATGAATTTTCAAAATTCAAAATTTCAAAAATCACGCCAAAAAATCTGATAGCAAATACACCTTTAGAAAGAAAATGTTTTAAAAAAAATTGAAAATAAAAAGGGTTTTAATTGGTTTCATAGACCGGTTTCTAAGTGGATTTGAGTTGTAAAAAAGAAAACTGATAATAGATCTATTGTCAGTTCTTTAAAATTGTCCTTTCTAACTCATGTTATTCTGATAGTGATTGTTCCAGGCGCACGATAGCTGATACTAGTTCAGTGACAAACAAGAGTAATATTCCTGCTAAAAGTACTATTTTATCAAAAGTTAGTTATAACCGAACTGGTACGAACAAGGCCGAAATTTGGCATTAAAAACTAGTTCACATAAACTTTAAAGGTTTACCTGGGCTGAATATAAATTTTCCAAGCAATTATGGTAATTATTTACAAGCAAAGAGTTTTTGTAAAAATTCTAGCCAAAGTAAAACCACTTACGTTCTTGAACTTTTACATGTAAATATTATTGGTCCTACACAAACTCTAAGTATCGGAGGAAATAGATATGTGTTTGCGGTTATGAATTATTATTCAAGATACTGGTGGTTTACTTTCCTAAGAAAAATATCTCATACTTTTAAAGCCTTCAAAAACTGTGTTTACAATTAAGTTATGAGAAATGATGCATCATAGGAAAGGTTGTTAGTTCTCGTGTAAAAGAATTTCAGAAACCAAAGTTTGCTAATTTTTGCAATACATAAGGTATATGTTATGAGTTTTTTGCCCCAAAAAATTCACCACAAATTTTTTTATTTAAAATAAGAATGGCTATTATACACAAAGTGGGTAAGAATATGTTAGATTCAACAAGGTTGCCTAAGAAATTATGGGCAGAAGCTGTTAACATTGCTTGTCACGTTGTGAATAGGGTTTATGTCATTAAAGGAACCAAAACAACGCCCTATGATGTTTGGAAACTAAGAAGCCTAATTTGAAGTTTTTTCATGTGTTTGGATCTGTATGTTATATACATAAAAACAAAAAACACATATAAAAGTTTGGTTTAAGTGATAAAGGGATCTTCCTAGGTTATTCTAAAAACACTAGACTCTATAGAGAGTCTTTAACTTGACAACATAAGAATTTTTTAAATCACATTATGTTGTGTTTGATGACTCTAAATATACTAACAAGTGTGCAGATGATGATGATGACATGATTGGTCATATGAAAAGCTCTAAAAAACAAGAACCTGCAGAACCAATTTCAGTTGTAACTGAAGAAAACAGTGCAGTGATGGAAAATACTCAAGTTACAACTGAAATATTTGGTTTGAAAATGAAAACGATAAGAATGAGGAGTATGTGGACTCAACTACTGCAAACTGAGGTACCTAGATGCCAAAATGTAAGGTGAGTTACACAAGTACTCAAAAGAACCATCTCTTGGACAACATCATTAGAGAGCTAAATGAAGGGTAATAAAACTAGAAGTTAAAAACAAGATGTAGTGAATTTTTTATTGTTCTAACTCATTTAGCTGATTATCCTATGAAACTCTCTTAAACTAAACATCTTGGTTTAAATTATTAATTTATTTATTTTTCAATATAATTCTAGACATGTTTCAAGTAAGAAACAATTGACAAAAAAAATTTCTTAAAATTTTGGATGTGAAAGGATTTAAAAGCTCTTAGGAGTATTTTGGGAATTGTTTATTTGGATCTATATGTGAGCTAGTTGTTCAAACCTAGGATTGCTTAGATTGCAAAGTTTTTACTAAATCTGCATGAGCTGCATATGATTTTTCTGAAAAAGAGTGAAGTTTTGCTTAATAAAAATGAGATTGACACTGGTAAATTGCTGATAATTATGTGGAATCACTGATAAATGAATAAACTATGATAATAATGAATAAATGAGCTTATAATTTATCTGTTGAACAATCAGTTATAATCTTAGCCTACAACTGATATAATTTTATCCTTTTTGTCAGCTGATTAGTTAGTGAAAACTGAGCCTACAACTGATGGCAAAAGACCTTGTTGAATAGTTAGTTTTAAACTGAGCCTACAACTGAGACTTCATGCAAAAAGATGATTAATTGGTTAATATATTGATAATTGATGGTAATCTGATCTAAAAAGTGTCAATTTCTAAATAAAAGAATAAGACTGACCATTTTTTCCTCGAAGAAGATATTTTATGTTGAATAGTTCCAATACATTATCAAAGTTCAGTTACAACCGAAAGCAATCTCTATCTGGTAATAAAACGTTCTTGCTATAAGATACAAATGTTTTGGACTTAAAATAAATTCTGGAATATGTCTTGTGTTTCTTTTGGCAAAATACACTAGATTATGATTGGAATGCTCAACTTTGTCTACTTCAAATTGCATTGATTAGTTTCGTATTGTTGCATTGACATACCCTTGTCATGTTTATGTCAAAAAGAGTGAGAAGTGAGTAGATTGAGGGAGAGTTTTATAATTAATTGATTATTTATTCTCGATTGCTAAAATCCATGATGCTATGATTAAGGGGGAGTTTTGTCGAAACTCATTAGTTTACCCTCAAAATCTACTACTCAAGGTTTTTGCCAAAACAGTGACAAATGGGGAGATTGTTAGGTCATAGTTTCTAGGTCATAAGGACCTCATCTTGCTGTCATTGTATTGGCAAAATACACCTTGACATTCTTTATACTTAAAGTGTTGAATGAGCTATTGAGAGTTTGCTATTGAGTTGTTGATAAATGCAGGTTTTTGGAGTTTCAGTTCAAACTGAGAAGTGCGATTTCGTAAATTTAGATCATATTTATGCAATGAATGAAAAAGACAGACCAGATTCCGTATCTTTAGATCTTATTTATGTAGATTTAAAGGTCAAATAAAGACAAAAAATAATAAGAAAAGAAAGGAAATGAATTAAAAGAAGAAAAAGGAAAGAAGAATAATGCTGATCTTGACTTTGATTAAGAAGAATATTGGAAAATCTTTCAAGATTGACAATGAACTAAGTTGAAGATTAAAAAGAAGATATTATTAAGTTATATATTTATTATATGGTTAGAGATTTATGGTCGTGTATATATATGGCCATATCATAATGTAATGTGTATGTGAAAAATATTGAAAGAGAAAATATAGAGAGATACACACAAGGTCGGAAAAATATAATAATTTGGTGAGAGAATATCAGGGATGCCATTAGATAACGGCGGGATACCATTAGATAAGGGCATGATACCATTAAATTTATGATTGATAGTGGAGAGGTAGGAGCAGTGCGAGATAGGCATATATGTGAGGAAGTCATAGTATTGTAAGTTTTGAGTCAAACATTGTAAGATTACTCAATATCATTAATCAAAACAAGGGCTCCAGAGAACTACACTCAGTCAAACTCCGTCATCAAACATCTTGTGTTCATCTTTACGTTTTATGTATTAAACTTCGCCAGAAACTTCCAGTTATAACTGAAACATATTTCAGTTACAACTAAAACTGCGTAACAGCTCCTGGAATATTAGGCAATCATTTTTTTCAGACATCAATCGTGAAAGGATGACCCGTCATGCTCTCGAAAATGGAGTTGTTGAACGATGATTGTCATGTTGATTGTTACATTTTGTGCAAACTCTTGTTGAACAAACTGCCGCTTAGGAAGTTGGACCAAACAATTAGAATTATAGAAGGCAAGGGGTCTGGCTATAAGTTTTTGGAAGTTTGGTACTACCAAGAAAGGTTTTAATTTCTTTTCCTCAAAGTACTTGGATAGGACGAAAATGCTAGATTGTGTGTTTATCGGATAAACACTAAATATAATGTTGATTGGTTTCTCATGCACAAGTCGGATAAATCCGGAGTGCATGTAGATACAATTATTGATGCCCAGGAAGCTTTTTCTTTGAGAATATATTTTCCCGCAGGACACCGACACTTGTACAGACTATGAAGTCAAACAATGATGAAAATGTCGTGGCAAGTGAACTTTAGAAGGGACAAAAAAGTCTCGACGCAGAAAGAGGGCAAGGAAGGAAACTTCCTTTGGCTCGTGGCCTTTATGAGTGAAACAGAATTAATGACATTAAATCGAGCAATGTTATCAATATAATTTTTATATGGAAAGAGGCCATCAACAATGTGTTTGATAGGCGCATGAGGCATATAGTCAATGACTATAAGGCGGTATTTGGCGAAGCTGTCAGAAGTGCTTCGTGATAATAAAAGTATTTATGAGAAAGTTTTTTGTATTTGATGAATAACTTTTGCCCGATTTATCCAGAAGTATAAGTGGTTTAGAAGTCAATTTTAAGAAGTTATTATATGGTACTTCTCAGGAAGCACTTCCGGAGAATTGAAAATAAAAATAATGTGAAATCAGTTTTGTTGTTTAGAAAACACATCCTTTGTTTAAAAAAAAATTGCTATAAAAATTGCTATTCTAAAAATGGCCTTTTAAAAAGGCGACTTATCAATTTTTTTATTTTTCTTCTACATAAATTACTTATGAAACTTATTTCTTTTAAAAATTGACATATTCAAAAGCGGTAATTTTTGGAAAAGAGATTATTTTTAAGAAGAAAATAAATTTTGTATAAACACTTTGTTTCCAAACGGCCTCTAAGTAAACTGGTAGCGTTGATATTTTCAATTTCTATACTCTAGTCTTTATGGAAAGACACATCATGAATGAGAAATGTGTTTCAGGAATGCTGATCTAGAGAGAATTACGAATACACCAATGAAGTCGTGGTTTCGTGTAATGTAAGTCAAGGTGCCTAATGAATGGGACGATAAATTTGATAGAACGATGCTATTACCTCCGTCTCAAATAAAATGATACTTATTCCATTTTGGAAAGTCCCAAATTAAATGCAACTTTCCCAAAATAGAAAGTAAAACGTAGCATGATTACCTTTGTACAAGCATGGCTATTAACTATTTAAAGAGTAAAAACAATCTTCTTTCTGCAAGAACTTGTTGATTGATTTAGACTCTTCTAATTAATCTCAATCTTTCCATATTTGCACGAGATAATGCTGCAATTGATTGACCTCAATCTTCATGTTAATACCTGTTAATAACTTGCTTGACAATAAGAGTTACTATTTACTTATACAAGGAACATATAAAACAATATCTTTTTAGAGATACAATCTTAATATAACGTGAATCAATAACTCCATATATTCAATCTAATTAGATCATTGCTGATTTGGAGAAACATAGATTGAATAAAAAGATAAAAATATTGCATAATAAAAGAGATTTAGTTTCCACAATAAAAGGAACACTATCTTCTTAAAGTAATCTCCATATATCTTTTAAACAACTCTCATTCTTTATCACTTGAATATTCTCAATAAATATAAATTGAATCTTTTTAAACATATGAGAATATATCCTACATACTCTAATTCACATAAAGGACTTTAAAGCTCGAGTAAATACAGTTAGACAGAATTAGACAGAAACCTGCGTATTGGTATGTTAGAACTGTAGTTGCAACTGAGGTTGCAACCTCACCTGCAAACATTATATTGTTTTAATTCTTAATAATCAACTTGGATTATTTTGTTCAAACCAATTGACAACCAAGAGTTACTAGGCCAGAAATATGGTCCTAACACGCTACTTAATATGCATATACTTGCCTACTTGCCTAGGAGAATGTGACAAGATACCGTATCCACACATTCTCCAAGGTTTAAATTAATATTTCATTTGAAAAGTTTTAAAAAAAATTTAAAAATTTGATTCTCCAATGTTTTCTTATAATTTGGGACGGAGGGAGTATCTAATAGTTTTTCGTATAAATAAATGTGACAAATGTGTCTATGTAAAAGAAATGTAAATAACTACGCGATAGTTTGTCTTTACATGTAGATGACATGATCATAGTATATGACAATGATAATATTAACGCTATAAAACATATATTGTCATAATACTTCGAAATTAAGGTGTGAGACAATTGGAATATTTTTATTTTTGATGAAGTTTCTTTTCTTTGAAAACAGTTGGGTGAGGGTACATGTCTGTGCCAACGCTACCGCCGTATTCAGGAAATGGAGTCTCACAGCTTATTGCAGAGAAGGTACTTGATTATCTTTGGGTGTACAGTCGTCGGGGAACTATACGGAGGCATTGGTTTCGTAGAAGGGTCTGTCGGATGAGGATGCGACGTAGGAGCATGTTGAGTTACTCCGGGAACAGTTTCCTGACCTAAACCTTGAGGTCAAGGTTTCTTTTGAAGAAGGGGTGAGTGATGAAGGCCGACTCCGCTGCACTGCTAGGGTCTCTCAACGACCAACACACTTGGAGGACTTCCTCACTTGATGATCCACTTTATTTATTATGCAGCTAGATTAAAGCAGACAAGTTCTCTCTCACCCTCTTTTGCCTCTTCTCATATTTTTCTCACTCTTCTTCTATAATTCTTATTCTTTTTCCTTATAATGGTGCTCATTATTCTTTATAAGTTTTGGTCTTCATCAATGGGACCAAATATTTGCAAAAAAAAAGGGGTTGATTGATATAGTCGAATATTCGAGTTTGATTTTCGTCATACCCATGACCGCATAATAGTCAACGAATTTCAATATTTTCTTTTCGTTATTTATATTTTACGCATTGGGTGAGCAGCATGTTATCAAAGTTTGCGGACATCAAACAATGTCCAAGACTCCTCATTTCTCTCTCTTCCTCCCCAAAACTCTCCCAAACCCTATCTCTCATACTAGCCGCCGTCCGGGGCGGGAGACGGCGGTGCCGATCTCCTGCTCTGAAGCTTTATCACTGCCTCCTCTCTCTCTCTTCCCTTCTTTTCAAATTATTTCATCCCCTCACTTCAATATTCCGCTAACCCAACCAATTGCGTCCCCCTTTTTTCCGATCCGTCACATCCGCTGTGGTGGTGGAGATCCAACCTCCCCTCATCTTCTTCTTCTCCTCTCACCCCCTCACTCCTTTCTTTTCTCTCACTTGTTGCCTCTTTTTTTACATGATCACCCGTATGCTATAGCCTTTCGATGACCACTATTAACGTTTGATTTTGGACCTTTTGTTAATTACGTGGGTTTCCAATCATTTGCGACAATTAGGGCTGATTTGCGGTTATGGATTTTTGGTCATGTTTTTGGGGGGTTTGGCTATTATAGGCATATTTAGATCGTGTATCACTAGTGTGTTGGCACCCCGATGGGGTTTTACAAGCCGGGTAAATTCGAACCATATGCCTGCCTACGAATCTTGACAGGCTATGTACTCTTTTAGGTTGCAATTTGATTTTAAATCCTTAGTTATGCTATTTGGTGGATCGAACCGACATGTTATGTGCTTTTTATTTTTTCTGTTTAGCCGTAAGTATGTTTGATCTCGATTCGATAGTCTATAATTAAGGTGGCGGAGCTTGTCATGTGTGTAGCTGATTTGAGTGTTTATTTTGCTTGATTATCTACGTTTGGCCTTTTTCATATATGTATTTTTTAGTATTGTGCGATTATTGCCACTAATTTTTGGATTATGACATTTCGATCTTGGTTTAGCAGGGAGTGTATTGCAGTCGTTTGCAGTTGTTGGATTGGTATTTTGGGTCATTGGTCTCGGTTGGTTTATTCTTCGATCGGTTTTATTAGTGTGCGGGCACCCCGATGGTGTTATCTTGAGCTGTGTTGAGTAAACCATCTTAACCCTTTCGTATACTTCTGGTTGATCGTTTTGTGCTCTTTTCTGTGACCATCGGTTAATCAGCTTATGGAACGCCTTTGTTGATTGGTTTGCAGACAATATTTCACTTTTCATTTAATTAGTTGATATGTGTATCTTTTGTATTTATGGCTTGTTGGATTATTTTTAACTTGTCTGTTGTGGTATGATTTAGATTGACTTTATTTATATGGGGCATTGTGTGTTATATATTATTTTTCCTTAGCCATTGGAGCCTGTTCTAAGGGCAGTGACTCTTGTATTACTTGCGCACATTATTTATAATAATAATGAGTATGCCGATACTTATTAAAAAAAAAAAAACAATGTCCAAATACTAAACTTTTTTACAAAGACATAGTCACATAGACAGGACATTTACGGAGGTTCTCCAAATGGAATCATCAAAATTCTGATGAGCGAGCAATAACTTATGAATTTTTAAAGATGGTTCGGTTATGCAGTTTTTTTTTGTCTTTTTCAGATCTGTCAATTTATACGCTATTAGCATTTTTATATATCAAAGGGTACCCGAATCGAACAAAAGATTACGAGGACATAGAGGGGTTGTGCCATTTTTATGAGTTATCGCTCGAGGAAATCTGATTCATATCCACCTTTTGGTTTCGTAATGCAGTATTTCTAAAAATAAAGTCCAGTATTAACTTTTGTTAACATTTTATACATTCACATTGATAGTTAATAAGTTTGTTTAGTTATTCCACTATTTTGTTCCTTACGTAATGGAAAACTTAGATTATAACGAAATAGAAGTAGAAAATATAGATTCTGATAACACACCTCCAGAAACTTTAGATAAATCATTTACAATGGTAATAAAAACTCCAAAGGAGGGTTCCACAGTCTGGAAACATTTTGAGTGAGTAGACCCGGGTGAGAAGTTCTCTAAACATAAGAACCTATGTATTTTCAAAGCAATATATAAAACTTGCGAAAGTACTCTTAAATATTCTAGATGGGATGGTATAAGCAGGTTAAGAAAGTATTATGAAACTCGTCTTAAAGCTTTGAATAAATCACAAACAATTATAAGTCAAAATACTAATAGTGCTGAAATTATTAATTTTTGTTTTAGTGGTGCAGTTGCTAAAAAAATAGTTACTTATATTCAGATGGCGCATCAACCTTTTGGATTTGCTGAAAATCCGTATTTTGTTAAAATGATTCAAAAATCCTTTCAACCTGGTTACACGGGTAAATATAGAAATACTTGTAGAAACGAAATCATATCATGAAAGATTTTCCCAAAGAAAGAAATAATTTGATTAGCTTTTTAAAAAAATTGATGGTAAAGTTTCTTTAACTTCTGATTTTTGGAGTTCAAACCGAAAACTATATTACGTGTGTTTCACTGCGCACTTTATAGATTCAGATTGGGTTCTCCAAAAAAGACTTATTACTTTGAAACCTGCCGAAATACCCCATAAAGTAGTTGTGGTGGGTAACAAGATTTTCAATATCCTGAAAGATTTTCAATTATAAAAAAAAAACAAAAATGGTCTATTTCTTTAGATAATGCTAGTTATTATTCCAATGCTATCGAGTATCTTGCATTTGATTTGAACATTCCGAAAGAATCAATTGAGTCTCGATTATTGCATATACGTTGTTGTGCACATATTGTTAACTTAATTGTCCAAGAAGGCTAAGAAATAATTTCTCCCTCTGTTAGTAAGATGAGGTCATTCGTTATACATGCAAAAGGGTAAAAAAATTGACAAGAATCATGTTCCGCAAAAGGTAAATAAGTCTTACTTGATCCCAGGTTTAAGGGTCCAGAGTTGGGAAAAATGTTGACATTTATCCACAGGGCCGAAAATGGAAAAAAAACAATATGATAATATAATATTGCTTTGCAAGAAATATTTTTAAATGTTACAAAGTGCAATCCACATCAAGCTTACGTACGTGCATATGATGGCGGATGATTAGATCGCGAAATAATAGCCTTTATTGATTAAAACAATATTAATTGGCGTACTTTCATTGTTATTTCAGCTTATTTATGCCAGATTTAGTGTTTTTCCGTTTTTTCCCGGTTTATTGATTAAAATGCATGGATTACCATAAAAATGAGACAATGACGCAAAAATACCAATTGAATGACCAAAAGTGAAGAAATAAGAAGTCAACGGACCCCCAACACAAGTCTAAAATTGAGAAAAACAGAGACCAAAACGAGATAAACATCAGGAACATTCTTGAAGCAGACCTGACCGGTCAGGTTAGGGCAGATTTTAATAATTAGGGTTAAGTTCGTAGGATATATGTAAACATATTTTTCTAAATTGTAAATAACGTTTTTTCAGTGGTTTTAGAGCTGATTTTCATTTTCTAACTCAAAACTCAAAAGACACAGAAATACAAGTTTTGGTGCACAAATCCTTTTTCTGTTTTGTAAGTTTTCTCGTATTATTTGCAATATATAGTTGTTAATCTTAATCTCAATTGTTTATTTTGCTTGTACATCTCAGTTTATAGCAATCTAAAACTTAAATCTTGAGTAACTTACATGTTTAATCAATAAAACGCATTAATAACGTCGTAAAACCTTGTTATTATACGTAGATCTTGCATGCAATTGAGTTAGTAACTTGATCAACACCCAAACAACCATTTATAAATTGGAAAATAGCATTTAATAATCACATATAAACTAAGTGTTCTTAGTTGAGGAATCGAGTCGTTGGATTGACAACCCGCTAACGCTCTCCTCTTTTATTTGTTTTTCGTATTAAATATAATAAACGTTTAGAAAAATATTAATTTTAGCCAATAACACGGTTTCTCGAACAATAACTTGGGTATATTACCCGATAAATACCACTACTGCCCTCGTGCTATTGCGAGACCCTCGCACGTTAAAAATAACACGTTTATGGGGCAGTCAGAATTTTTATATTTTTAAGAGTTATATATTTTATACGATTTTCTGCCACACTTGGGTTTTATATTTTTCATTTAGTGTTTTTTATTAGACATGCACAAGTAAAATGGAGAATTAATCGAAAAACGTAGTAGACCCGACCGTTCACTGTTACCGGTCAGGACCGAGAAATACCAGAAAGTTACAAATTTCTGGAAATTTTTCTGATCACTGCTGCGCGACATAACACAATAGATGTATTCACTCTATAAACTCCATCTTTACTTTCTTTTTTTTTTAATATTTTATGTGTTTTAGGATATATTTCTTGTGACTTGTAAATTTTGTGTCAAGATTGCAGAGTCACATATTGCATAAAAAAAATCAGAAACTAAAAAAAAAAAAAACTTTTTTTTTTGGTGTATTATTTAGGAAAGCCGCTTTTATACGTGAACATGTGGCGACAACTTGAAAATCGGAAAGAAATACTTATATTAATTTAGGGTGTTGAATTTGTAGATACGTCTAGTTTGCCCTTAATTTTTTCACTCCAACCAATTTAGAAAGAGATAATATTGTACAAGTTGCATACTATACTTAGAGTTTAAAATGTATTTATGTTTACTCATTTTCCCGCGACAGTCCCTAAAAACTAGCAAAAACCGTTTTTATAGAACTTTTATACCATTGCAAAGCTTTATTTTAAGTATACGGTGTCTTTGATCTGGTTAATTTGTTGTTTGTACCCTAGAGCCGCAACATTAGGTTAGGGGTGGATCGACAGGTGCATAAACCTGTCGTTCTCTAAGATAACCTGTATAGCCTTATGGCATATACTTATATTATGCCTAGTCTTATGAATCTGCAACATGTCCAATAAGTCTTTCATCTACACATAAGTGTAAGCAGAAATTGAGAAAACATTTTTTTAGACTTAGTACTGTCACATTCGTTCCACGTGCGAGATGGTTGAATACCTTCCCACCGATGTCGAAAGACATGTAAACGGGAAGGGGATATAAGTATCATCATACTTATGTTAGGACGGATGGGAAAAGTCCAGAATAATAAATGGGTAAAAATGCCTGATGGTATAAGCAGGACCGATGAACTTTGAATGAAGGAGGAAAACAAGACAAAGTCTCAAATATAAAGAGAAGAAAGACAGGAATAATAATAAATAAAAATGAAAAAGTGAGCTCATAATAATGAAAAAAATGAGAGATGACGTTGTGAGTACACTAGCATGGAGATTATGCGACAATATATCTAATATTTTTATAAATAATGTCCAATAGGTACCACTTTTGAACTTATATTACTCCTAACTATCTCTATAAGTTCATATTCCCTATAGGTATTACTTTTTAATCATTTACTTTATTTACCAAAACGCAATACACATATTTCATAAAAAATGAAAAAAAAAACACATAAAATTATATAAAATGCAAAAACTCTCAAAAAAAAATCATAAAAAATCACAAAAAAATAGAAAAATCACAAAGAAAAATCACAAAGAAAATAAAAAAATCAAAAAAAAATTATAAAAAATGAAAAAATCACAAAAAATAAAAATTTTTTAAAAAAATTACAAAAAAAAAATCAAAATAAATTACAAAAATAAAAAAAAATCAAAAAAATTTATAAAAAATGAAAAAAATCACATAAAATTATAAAAAATGAAAAAAATCACAAAAAATAAAAAAAATTAAAAATTTATCAAAAATCACAAAAAATTTTTAAAAAAAAATGAAAAAAAATCACAAAATTATAAAAAAAATGAAAAAAATCAATTTTATTGAACTTTATGCACTTTCGACTGTACTAGATGTACTTTCGACTGAACCAGATACACTTTTAGCTGAACCATATGCACTTTCAGCTGAACCAGATGCACTTTCAGTCGAACCAGATGCACTTTTAGTTGAATCATATGGATTTTTAACAGAACTATATGCACTTTCGACTGTACTATATTCACTTTCGACTAGACTATATGCACTTTTGACTTTACTATATGTACTTTCCACTAAATTAGATGCATTTTAAGCTGAACCAGATGTACTTTCAGCTAAACCAGATGCACTTTTAGCTGAACTATATGCATACTCACTTTAATTGAACTATATTTACTTTCGACTGAATTGTATGCACTTTCAACGGAACTAGATGTACTTTCAGCTTAATTGAATGCAATTTCGACTCAATTTTATGCATTTTTAACTAATTATATACACTTTCGACTGAACTATATGCATTTTTATTGAACTATATACGTTTTTGACTGAATTATATGTATTTTTGACTGAACTAGATGCACTTTCAGCTCATTTAGATTAAAAAAAGGCACATTATCCTGGAAAAACCTTTTCTTTGTATAAAAAAAAACCACTTTTCGGTATAAAAAGTGTTATATTGACAAAAAAATAAATATATTTTTTGTAATTTTTTAAAAAGTTTATGATTTTTTCATTTTTTTATTTTTGTGATTTTTGTGATTTTTTATAATTTTTATAATTTTTTGTGATTTTTGTTATTTTTTTATAATGTTTTATGATTTTTTGATTTTTTGAATAATTTTTTATAATTTTTTGTGATTTTTTTATAAGTTTTTGTGATTTTTTATATATTTTTTTTGATTTTTCGGTATAAAAAGTGTTATATTGACAAAAAAAATTATATATTATTTTTGTAATTTTTTAAAAAGTTTGTGATTTTTTTCATTTTTGTGATTTTTTGTAATTTTTTAAATTTTTTATAATTTTTTTTATAAATTTTTTTATAATTTTTTGTGATTTTTTGTGATTTTTTTCATAATTTTTTTTTTGTTATTTTTTATATTTTTTGTGATTTTTTGTGATTTTTTTCATTTTTTTGTGTTTTTTTTTATTTTGTTGTAATTTAAAACTATTTTTTTGGGTTTGTAGAAAGATAAAATATGTCTATTTTATTTTGGTTTGTATGACAATTTAGTAAATAAACTAAATAATTAAAAAGTGCTAACTATGAGCAATGTGAACTTATCAAGATATCTAGGAGGAATATAAGTTGCTATGAGGTACTTATATGGAATTACCCCATATTTTTATTGTATAAGCTTTTGTCTTTATAGTTAATTTTAATAAAAATGATGAATTGAAAGGTGTTTTTTCTTGGGAAAAAAACTGTAAAGCGTCGTGAATGTCTGCGTTGCGAAAGGTCTTGAGGCGGTTTACAACCGCCTCTAATGATACGAGGCGGTTTTGAGCTATTTTTTATAGCGGTTTCAAACCGGCTCCATAGACCACTTTGGAGGCTTCCAAATAAGGCACTTATAATGAAACCGCCTCTAAAAGTATAGAGAATATTTCAATTGCTACCATTTTTTGTCTTAAAATTCATAAGAACAAACAATTTAAGATGCCATTGTAGACAAAAAACCAAAAAATCAACTTAAATCGCCATTTATATTGAATAGGAAAAATATGTAATCATATTTATATTTCGAATATCACCGAAACACCATTTCTAAAGTTACATCCCAAATGACGAATAAAAAACCCTTAAAAAACTATAAGACGAATGTAAAAAAAAAGTTCACAACATCATATATATATGTTTATCCTATATAATCTCGACGGCTCGATCAAACTTTGTAGTCGTTCAAACCAATCTTGTATATTTCAATCTCCTTATGCATGTCAAAAACTATACAGTTCAGTCAAGTTCAAACAACTTATTTGCATAACTAATCTCAGAATTCTAGTTTACTGCAACTTTTAAGCAAATAAGCTTTTATTTGACTGTATATCTGGATTTCATTTCACTGTATACGATGCATAACAGGCCTTCTTATGTTAATTTGCGTTGAATTTTCGCTCACCATATTCTATTCTATACTATTCTTTACCCGTTAAATGACATTTTTTTAATGATTATCATGTTTACTAAACGACTTGTATGTTTTGATTGATGTTTTTTTTCATTTATAAGCTAAACAAAAATAAGCTCAATCATTTGTGAGCCGAACACGAGATTTTTTTAAAACAATCTCGCGCATTATCATCCCTAGTTTCAATCAAGGACGGTTCTGATCAAAGCCAAATAAGCATGTTACCTTAGGCGCCAATCAATGAATAGACGTAAAAGCAAATCAAAATAAAAACATAATGAAATTATAACTTAAAAGATTCAAACTCATGATATTCTAGGTAAACTACCAATCTACTCTACCATCTGAGCTATTGCAACACATTTTAAACAAATTGGTGTTTAAAATTTTCATTTTAACTACCAAGTATATTAAAAATAAAGCTGATATTGTCCGTAATTTTTTTCCAAACACATTGTCCAAGTATTACCCGATTTGGAATAGGCCGCCCCTGTTCGTTATTCATACAAATTATTAATGAAAAATAGTGTCCGAGTCTAAAATGAAAGTTAGATTCTCAAAACACATATTTTTAAGTCATAAATAATTTGATTATTTATATTATAAGCTAAAAATATCGTGTATCTAAAAGTAATATGACGGTAAATATTAAGTTGTAATACAGTGGTGAATAAAAATTTGATTATTTATTTTTACAAGTACAATTTTATTTTCAGCGGGAACTTAACAAAAAATTTCCCACCACAAAATTTAGCACCTGATGAACACTTCTTAATTAACTGCCCCCCAAATTACTCCCCCACCTTCTCTCTCTCATTCCATTATCATCAACTAAAGCTCCAAATTACTCCATCATCTTCTCTCCCTCTTAATTCCATTATCATCAACTAAAGCTCTCAAAGGTACGTTTCTTATTTTTTATGTAATTATTATTATTATAGATTTTTTTAGTGATTCAATCAAATAAACTAAGATTGGCTGCAGTATTATAGCTATTTCATCAATTACGACTGATTCTTTCCAATTAGTTTGGCCATTTATTATGTAAAGTAGTTGTTTCCTTAAATAAAAAATAAAAAATAGGAAAAATAAAATAAAATAATTAAAAAAAAAGATGGGGAGAACGGTGGTGGTGGGAGTAAAGGTGGATACAGAGAGTCGGGAACTGCTGACCTAGACACTAATAAATATTGCTAAGCCCGGTGATCGTATTATTGCCCTACACGTGTTGAATAAAAATGGTAAAACTAATTATTTATGGTTCATTTTCATGATATT
This sequence comes from Primula vulgaris, assembly GCA_963920805.1. Taxonomy (NCBI): domain Eukaryota; kingdom Viridiplantae; phylum Streptophyta; class Magnoliopsida; order Ericales; family Primulaceae; genus Primula; species Primula vulgaris. Next base: position 14,248,891 of record OY987215.1, on the reverse strand, counting down.
TGGTTAATTATATATATATATATATATGCTTAAAAAGTTACTTAATTACTATTAGTGAATTTGATGGTTTTCGTTTACTAATAGTGAATTTGATGATTTTTACTTAGTAATAGTGATTTTGATGTTTTTGGCTTTTACATAGTGAAATTGATGATTTTGTTTTAGGTGGTGAATTTAGTAGATTTTTTGTTTTTGTTTTTGTTTATGAATAGTATATTTGATGATTTATAAAAAAAATTAAGTTAGTGAATTTGTTGAGTTTTGTTTATTCACAGTAAAATTGATGATTTTTATTTATTAATAACGAATTTGATCATTCATAGTGAATTTGATGATTTTTGTTTATTGATGGTGAATTTGTACAATTTTGTTTATCAATGATGATTTTTTTGGTTTGTGTTTATTAGCAGTGAATTTGGTGACCTGGACAGAGACGTTGGCTGGGAATTTTCCGGTGACGGCTAAGCTTTGCTCAACGTTTACACCGTTATAACCGCAGTCATGGTCCCAACCATTGGTGTCCAAAACAGGCCGAGCCAAGAACTGTGAGGTTGGTTCCAAGAACCTGTACAGAATAATATAGATTAATAAACTAGACAGGAATTGGGCCTCGTCTGATTGTAACTTTTCACTCTGCTTTTTTTACGTTTACTTAAAAGCCGTACTTCATTTGGTTTACCAAGTTTAAAACATCAGCCTTTTTTCCAGTATAATTTGGCCCGAACTAAACTTATAGGAAGGACAAACGAAGCTTTTTCCTAACCTTAAAAAAACAGCCTATTTGCTTAAGTTCTACAATCAATAAAGCCAGTGAATAATAGTTTTGCCGCAGCTTTTGAGCTAATGAACTGAGTCTTTTGAGTCTAAGAAAAAAATGGCCTTGTCCTGCTCAAGTTTCTGTTTCTAAAAGCTGGCCTTCTAAGCTGAAGAGTCCATCCAATCCCACGAAAAGGCATTATGATAGGATGGAGATGAACTCATATATTAAACACAGGTTTGATCGATTTATAGTCAATGTTGGATAATAAAAATACTCTTAACATAAGCTATCCAAATCAGATATAGAGCTTTTAAGTAAAAGGCAGAAAAGTGGAGAGTAAAGATGCAACCAAACAAGGCGGATCAAAGCTTTATATTTAATCATCTGTGTAATGTAATATTGTTATAGGCATCTGTTGGCTGAACTATAAACACAACAACGCTTTCGATCTCTTTCTTCCGAATCTACGATCAACATCCTCCGTCATGGTTGACCCTAAGGTGTATATTCTTTTTTCTTTTTTTTTCTTTTGAAGGATGTTTCCTTTTATAGGTTGATGCTACTGGCTTGTTGTTTGAATAAAGTAGGGTCAAATAAAGGCTTATATCAAAGTTTGGTACCAGTGGTTAGGTCCAAGCGAATAAAGATGAGTTGGATTTTTTATATATAATTAGCAAATACCGAGCCTCCTAGATGAACTTTTAAGGAATTATATAAAAAAGCTAACCTGTGGTAACTATTACACGAGTTTGTTCCGACATAATATCATTGTTTGTTAATGGTTATGTTATTTACTTTACATTCATCTTTAGTATATAAGTTCCAAGTGAAAATTATAACCTTCTGATTTTTTAACATGGCCGTGTATTAGTTTTTGGACTAGTAAAATAAAACCATTTTACTTCTGCTTTTTGGTTATAGAACTAACAATCCACAATTCTGTTGAAGTTTCATTTTTATCTCATTTATTGGATAGACATTCATCTTTAGTATAGAAGTTCTAAGTGAAAATTATAACCTTCTGATTTGAATAATGTTTGGAAGAAAGCGTGTTGTAACCAAAAAGATGAAGACCAAAAATTTTATTGAACAAGAAAAAAACAGAACCAGTTGATAATGGTCTTGTTAAGTACTAAGTAGAACTGTAAAAGTAAGAATTTGTTATCAAAAGAAGTTGTTAGTTTTTTATACGTCAAATTAATATAACATCGTCTAGTGCAATTGTCCGTGACACCCTTCCGAGTACTAAGTCAAGGCCGTGGATTCTACTGTATATACCTTCTGGTGGGGCTACTTTTCTCATTGACGGATCATCCAGTCGCCTCTTCAAAAGTTATACTGGGCACACATGCAGACAAGTTTTGCGGATTTGAAGAACAGTTTATTTTATAGTGTAAAAACCCCTTTCTCAACTAATATTTTGACGCAGGATCCCATTCATGCCATGTCTCTGCTGATTGATGGGCACTTACCTCCTCTTCCATTCATGTCATGTCACCATTTCCTCTGAATCCATTGCATTTCATTCAAATATTGCTCAGCCCCTCATTTTCATTTACTCTAAAATAAAATAGGCGTAAAAACATAGACTTGGCTTAGGTGTTAAAAGCGCTAGGACTGGCCCTATTTATATTTATCATGGTATATTCATTTTTGGTTTCATCATTGCTCAACAGGTTTCCACAATTTCTTCGAATCTCCGTGGTTTTTCAATGCGTGCATCGTCACAGACAACAGTAACTAGCAATTCACGCCTTAGAGATATTAAAATTGAGCAAGGCACAGTAACCAGCATTGGCCGATGAGAAGACTGCTAGGGAAGACACGGAACGACGTCTGCATGCATCGGAAAGAATGACATACGCGTTAGCAAAATCTTTTTACGATCAAGGTTTTACACTTCCGGAAGAAGGGTTCGAAAAAATTGTAGAGGATAAGCACGATGATGACAGTACATCTACATGATAGATGTTTCATGTTTTTATGATTTAGAATTTATATTTAGAATTATTCATTTCTATTACTCGTTTTGTAAATATGTGTTTTTTGGATCTTTAACATGGATTTTATTTTATTGATTGTTTTTCATAATATTGATCTTAATATTTGTTTAATTAATTATTAGATAAAAATATATTTTGTAATGATTAGTTTTAATAATATACTATAGATAGACTAAATTATCGCCGACAAATCATTTCTCCAAAATCGAAGTGAAATGTTACATAATAAGAGTTGTGCCGACAATTTTTTTTTCAAACAATGAGTTAGATTCGTCGTTAAAAGACTTTTTGCCGACGCAAGTATTTGTCGGTAAGTCAATTCTTTGTGACCTTATGATTCACATATAGCGACGAATTTTTTCGTCGGAACAAATCTAGCGATGAATATTTTTTGTCGCCCAATTCGTCGGCAAAAATTAAACTTGCCCGACGAAACAGTTTTTGTCGCCCAATTCGTCGGGAAAAGTGAAACTTGCCCGACGAATTTTTGTCGGCCAATTCGTCGGCAAAAATTAAACTTGCCCGACGAAACAGTTTTTGTCGCCCAATTCGTCGGCAAAAGTGAAACTTGCCCGACGAATTTTTGTTGCTCAATTCGTCGGCAAAAATTAAACTTGCCCGACGAAGCAGTTTTTGTCGCCCAATTCGTCGCTAAAAGTGAAACCCGCCCGACAGTACATACGCGACGAAGTCTTAGCGACAAAAGTTTTGTCGCCTAAATGTTTAGGCGACGAAATATCAGCTTTAGCGACGAATATTTTTTGTCGGCCTAGAGTATTTTTCTTGTAGTGTCTTGTGGGATATTTCCCCATATTTTTAATATTTTTATCATTAATAGTATAAAAATATGGGTTTTTTCGAACCATTTCATAAAAAAATAGTTATCCACACTACACCAAATATCATCATTAGAGGTGGTAAAAAAACACCTTTAAAGATTCAAAAACCGCCTTTAAAGTCTTTTGAGGCGCTTGTTGAGGCGGTTTTCAAAGGGTCCCCTATGTGGGTGTTGCAAAAGGTCCTAAGGTGGTTTACAAGCGCCTCAAATAATAAAGGCGGTTTTTCATGTACTTTTGGGGCGGTTAACAAACGCCTTAAAAGGTGTACATTAAAGGCATTTTTTGACATTTTAAGGCGTTTTTAAACCACCTTTAAAAAATCGAAATACACTCCCATTAAGGGACGGTTAAATTTTAACGCCTCAATGTTGTACTTTAAGGCGGTTAAAAACCCCCTCTAAAATTTTCATATCGCCTCTAAACCATTCCATATTCAAATGATAATATGCACCATGTACTTTTACGTTGCCCAAATAAGATATAAAATTAATTAATTCAAACATCTTTAAAAGATCTAAGGAATAAAAAAATTCCATTAATCAAATAAAAGTTAAGATAACATTGTCAAACTATACAAGAAAAAAAATCAATCAAATATTTATAAAAAGTCCTAACTCACTTTCGTAGGAATCACGGTTGCATTTAGCATATGCAACAAGCCGTTAAACCCCTAGGTGTCCCTAGTGGACGAGTGTTGTCTCGTGAGGGCTTACATAGATGAACACCCACAAACATCTACGTTAAACACTATAAACAAAAAAAAAATCATACTTTCTATATCAAGTCTAATGAACATAAAAAAAAATTACAGCTAAGAACTATTAACAATAAGATGACCCCAGTCCGTCTACATCTATAAGACAAGAGGCCTGTCTTCAAACCTTTTTTACATCTCCTTGACCTGAAAATTAAATTAAAATAAAATATAAGAACGTAGTGTAGAATTTATGTCACGACTAAAGAACCTGAAAGTTTAAGTCAATTTTTGTTTAAACTTAGAACAAAATCAGTCAAATATACTTACGTCGTGTGAAAGCCAAGGCACAGCTCTTTTAACAGCTTGTCCTACTTTACGGATACCCGGACGGCCAATCAACAGAGGTTCATTAGGTAGTAGCGCTTTAACAACTTGCACCTCCCAAAACCCGTCTCCAATTCAGGATCCACCAACTTTTGTGTGTGGGTCTTTAGATAGTATAATACCCTGAGCGATGACTTTTTTGGGCACAACATTATTTAGAAGTTGAACCTTCATCCCAACCTTATGATAAGATTAAAAAGGCATAGAAAAAAATCAATACAACATATACGAGATTCAGATATAAAATAGAAAGAAAACCAAGATAAGGAAACTATTTACGATAAAATCAAACACGGTTTTTTTCTTTTATTTATACTAAATTTCATAAAAAAACCATAAAGATGAACCGCATACAACAATGTCTTTGTATTTAGTCTATTGCAAGGTTGACTTTTTTCTATAGTTCCAAGAAATAAAAAAGATGAGATTAATAGAAACAGCCAAAGCAAAATCATGTTTGGTTTTACAAGTGATCAAAGAATTATCGAGGATGAAAAACAAAAAATTCAATCCATATTTCACAGGACAAAGAATAACTGACTAGATTTTGAGACATTCCCTAATAACTAATTCTGGTACTATAATTCCTAAATGATAGATAAAAATCTATAAGAAAAGCGTCTCCCATATTCCCAATAAGAAAAACAATCTTTAAAATATAAAAAAATATGTAAACAAAACCAAGAGATCAATAACTAAAGTATTAAAGATTAGTCTTCTCTATCCAATTGTACATTATTTTTTATACACATTATCTTACCTCAAAGAGGAAACTGGTAGAATATACCGACTGATTATAAGAGCTTTCGCCATCTGAAACTTGCTGCAAAATGAACTCTATAAGGTAATACAATGTAAATTCAACAGAATTTACAAGTATAATAACATGGTACAAGTCAACTACAAAAATATTATTCGGTGTGTTATTTTATTTTTTGTGTTTAAATGTTTTTGATTCCTTCATTTCTTATTTTTTGTTTCCTAGACTTATGATTTTATAAGGCTTCTAACCATTTTTTTTAAAATCAACATAACGAGTGGATCCCGCCTCAATTACAATTGTATAAAAAAGAAAAAAACACATACAAAACATCACCTGATGAGAGACAGAAGGGGGAGATTTTGGGCCTTTATATCCCCGATCATGGATCGCTAAGCTTTCCAAATACTCAACTCTTTGACGCAAGTCATCTCGCTCTTCTTTCCCCTCTTGTCTCCCCTCTTGTCGTGCTTTCTCCATGTCATGATAAGTGTTATTTTTATTTCCAAATACTTTACTTGGGCAAGGCCCTATACCTTTGGTACGAACACGACCGTGGCTATCAATTCCTAGCACATCAGTGAAAACTTTTTCCCTAAATTCAGGCGTTTGATCAACTTCAGGAACATCTTTTAGCTTCCCATTAAAAGCGGCCTGCAACATGAATTAAGTAAGAAAAGTTGACCGTCTTCTTTTTCATCATTATAACTTCTAATTTATCTCAAATTCAATAATTCGAGATACATACTATTGCTTCAGCAGCTGCTTCATCAACTGGTTTACCACCTTTCATGTGAGTTGCAAAGTACACCTCAATTCTGTCTCCCTTTTTACCTTTCGCGATCATCTTAATTACAAAAATACATACACATTAGTACTTAAAAGAATATAGCATCGAAAAAAATTGTAATATTTACTAAACATGATTAAACATAATAAGTAAACTTACCTCGGCGCGTACAACTTCGTGTGCCTTTCTGCCAGATGTATGCGCCATGGATTTTTCCTTTTGGTTCTCTTTATTAGTTTTGCTTCTTTCCTATTGTTAGGAAAAGAAGAAAAATGTTGATAATTAATATATTTCGACAAGTAGTGAATATTTTTAAAAGGTTTAAGCGAACATTATGTTCATGCTGTAAAATACAATCCTAGTAGAAATAAAGCATTTCACTTAAAACATTATCAAAACACAATGTGTTAGCTCCCCAATTGTAACCGAAGAAAAGCCATGATATTAATGCGTCAAACAGTCATTCCAAAACATTGAAACCTGAAATTCATCAATGATATGTTTAACACTTGAATTTGGTACATACAAAGAATGTAAATAACAAACAAAAAACTTAGACCCTATTTGCAAATTGAATGGTAATAAGAAGGTTGTTATTTATTATCTCAGATGTATTATTATCTATATATTGAATATTTTAATCTGAATAAAAAAAATTATAGGACAATTAATCCAAGAAATTAGTTTATAGTTCATACTATTATACAATGAATTTTACGAATGACACCAGCAAAGTTATTATTTATTCGCTAAATTAGCAATCTAAAAAACACATTGAGACATTTCAACAAGCACATGTAGTGCATTCATACTTCTCTTTTATCTAAAATAAGTAGGAGTTTTGGTCTTTCGTCCTCTTGAATTATCACGCTAATTAGACTCAAGGTATCATATTTGTGAACTAAAACTCGACAAAGAAAATTTAAGACAATTAAGTAGTACTACACGGTAGAAAAAAATCAAGATCATTTTTTAGATTACAAAAAACCAAACTTTATACAAACCTAATTAACAGCTCAATAATCGATGTCTTTCGAAGCCTGTAACTATCTTTGTCTGTATTGTAAGAAAGATTTTGTAATATATTTCAATAACCAAGTTATAAAGAAAGACCAGATTAACAATAATTTCCATAAGTGGTGATAGAAAACTTATAATTACCATTACCACTTTGCTGCCTTGATATTTAACAAATATTTTCCATTGTTTAGCATCCACTCTCTCTGGCACGGTTGCAAGTCTTTCAACATCATTATTATATGTGGAGTAGTGATCCCTTTTCAACCTCTCTTTCCAATGTCGCCATTTCTTTCCAACAGACTTCAAACAAGTATCTTTATAAGCATCTGGGACTTCACAATTATCCTGTAAATGGAGTATTTTTAAGAATGTTATTGACAATGTTAAACTCATACCTCTAAAAGTACATAAGATACGTATATAATAAATGGAACTTAATTACTTTAACATCTTGCCAGATTCTCTGTTTAAAGGTGTTAAGTTCTTTACACCTCCAGTCGGTATATATGATAGGACACAAAGTGGCACTTCGAGCGATAATGCCTAATTGACTAGCCAATGGAGCAGCAGTATCTCCAATAGGTTGATTGTATTCGTTCAATTTGACCTCAAGTTTTTTCCCTGTACCCCAATCCCGATATTGCCAAGCATACAATTTAACGATGTCTATTAAAATTGAGAGCAAAATTACCGTTTCGAAGAAATAAAATTGAGAGGTCATTCTTTTTTAATACTTATCTAGTGTCATTTCATCTCCTAAAAAGTTAAAACTTACATGTATATATATCATACTATTAATATAAGCGAACCTAAGAAAATTGAGATAGCCAAAATTTACCAATTTTTTTCAAAATCATCCCTATCCTAATTTACTATTTACTCAAATACGTTAATGAAATTCAAATACATAAATAAAGATTATATTTATCACACAACTCAATTCATCTCTCAAAAAAATATTTATACATGTATTTTTATACTCCTGTAACCATAAAACAGTAGATTACTCCTTATATACGATTGTTAATTTAATATATTGATTCTATCAATTTTGCAAGTTTTTTGAAAATATTAACTTTATTTTTCCGGAATTATATTTATACAACTAAGTGTCGCATACGCAATGCGTGAGTTACGATTACTAGTATATATATATATATATATATATATATATATATATATATAAATAAATAAATATTGATTTGGAGCGTTTTTACAAAAAAAATATCCATTTGGGTGTTTTTTATGGTGTCCATATATCCTCCCCATATATATATATATATACATAATGTCTTGTGAACATACATTACATATGTATACAAGTGTATATATATGTGTATATATATATATACACACAGTGATGTGGAATGGAATACATACATTACACTAGTAATCGTGCCCCACGCGTTGCGTGTGCGGGTCGTAATGCAATAAAAATATAGAAACTATGTACAGTTATGATATAAATATGTGGATAATACAAAAAAAAAACATATTTTAAGATTTAAAATAATGTTTGGTTGTTAAAAATGGATAAATAGTTTTATTAGTTTTATTTTTTATATTTTTATGGGAGTATGGTAATATTGTAATTAATATAAAGGTATAGTAGTATTTTTGAAAAAAAAGAGACTAAATTGGACAGACTCATCTAACTTGGGTTGGCTTATTATAATAGAATGATATGTATACAAGTGTATATATATATATGTGTGTGTGTGTGGGTGGGGGGGGGGGGGGGGGGGGGTTGTCATTGTGTTTTGTACAAAATGCTTTCTTGAAAAATTGAATAATAATAAGTGTACAAAATGCCTTCTAAAGAAATTGATTAATAATAAGATTTTCTGACAATTAGTTATCCAACACAAAATTTTGCCTTTTTTTTCGTAAAATCCATGGATAATGTGTGCCCAAATGACCGCTGAACGTGGTGGATGTAATATTGAAAAAATCACAATGTAAAGATACATGTAAAATTTTGAAGAAACCAAAATTAAGCACCAAAGAAAATAAAGAAAGAGGAACAAAACATACAAAAAATACTCACAATGATGTCCATTGTTAAACTGAAATTGTTATTTATAGCTTGATAACAACGTATATATGTTGTGGGTCAAGCGTCTTTTGAGTGCCTCTCGAACGTGCTTTTTCAATACGCAAGGGCCTCCAGAGCACGATGACAGTTGCACTAAATAACGGGTAAATTGCATGAAATATCGAATTCAGTGACGGATTTAGACTAGAAATAAATTGTGTTTTCAAGTGATTTAAATATAACTAAGGGTTTAAATCTACGTAGGGAGAATCGTTAGTGGACAAACGCGGGGCGTTTGACAAATCGTTCTCTCCTTACTAATAATTATTAACAGTTTTTTTTTTATGAAAAGGCTTTGAAGGCTACGACGTTTCCAATTTTAGGGTTGTCAATCCTAAACATGCAACTACGCGTGAAATTGTGTTGAATTTAATAAACGAGTTGTAAAGGTTGATCAAGTCTAACATGCAACTACAAGATTATTTAATTCGTATAGGTTTAGCATTTAGTCTTTTTTTACTATCATGATAAATTATCAACCTATAAACAATTATCTAGAATTTTAGAGAATTTGTTAACGTTGCTAATATTAAGCAGCTGATTGAAGAACGCATAAAACCAAATAAAGAGGGAGAACCACAATTAAACCTTACTATAAATTGTAGGAATTTCCGGGGTGTACTTTCTCTCTCTATTTCTGAAATATGTTTCTAAATAGTGAGCACAGTCTGCTCTGGCCGAAATATATACGAAAATGTAAAAACAAACCCTAAAATTAGATTTTTAATTAAAAAACCCATGGGCCTGACCGGTAAGCGTAATCGGTTAGGCCTGATCGGTAAGCATGACCGGTAATGTCTGTTTTCAGAAGCTTCTTTGGGCTGGGCATCTCTTGGATTGTTGGGCTTCACTTCGTGTGTTTTGACTTTAGTGCGGGTTGATTTCTGACAATTTATCTTCTGGTTTCTTCCTTTTGGTCATTGTTTGGGTCTTCATTCGTCTTTGTCTCGTTTTTATGATAATTCCATGCGTTTTCTTGCAAAAATGTAAAAATATGCAAATAAACCGGGAAAAACGTAGAATTCAATAATATCAATTAAACAAGCTGTAATAGTAACAAAACCATGCTAATAAACATCATTTTAACTCATAAAAACTACCACTTCATGGTATAATCATACCCTCCAACTATCTCAATGCTCGTCTCGATCGTTGGAGTTCGTTCATTTCCATTTCTCTTTTTCCTTTTTAGATTTTTTGGTGCACTAACTAGGCTAAAATTAAATAAGCAAAAACAAAACATAAACCGCTGTCGTATGAAAGACGAATGCATTTAGAGTATGCAACAAGACGTTAAACTTTTAAAGTGTAAAATGACGAGATTTGTCTCGTGAAAATTTACTAAAGAACAGCCACAAACATATACGTTTTAAATTTACCAATTAAGTCCCCCAGTATTACGAGATCAGAAGGATGCAACTAGATGAAAAGTAATTTATAATCATATTAAAACAGGATAAGATCTCAAAAGTAATCTCTGCTTACACTTGTGTGTAAGTGAAAACTTATTGGGCATTCTACGGATTCCTAAACCTCGCAATAATATAATCATATGTCGTAAGGCTAAATAGGTTCTCTCAGAGACCGGAGGATTTACGCACCTTCCGATCCTCCCCTAACCTAATACTAGGGCAATAGGGTATCCACAACGAAATACCCAGATCAAGGACACCGTCTACTTAAAATAAAGTTTTGTAATACTACAAAAGGTTAATAAAAATGGTTTGTAAGTTTTTGGAGACTGTCACGAGAAAATGAGTAAACATAAATACATCTTAAACTCTGAATATAGCATGCAACTTGTACAATATTATCTCTCCCTAAATTGGCTTGAGTGAAATAATTAAAGACAAACCGGACGTATCTAAAGATTTAACACCCTAAATTAATATAACTATTTTTTTTCCGATTTTTAAATTATCGCCACATGTTCACGTATGAGAGAGGGTTTCCTAAGGAATAGACCAAAATAAATAGTTTCTTTTTTTCTATTTTTTTTTTAAATTATGCAATATGTGACTCATGCAATCCTAACACAATATTTACAAAAACAAACAACCAAACTTAACACATAAAATATATGCAAAAGAGTAAAGACGAAGTTTATAGAGTAGATACACTTGTTGTGTCATGCCATGCAAAGGTAACCAACTAATATCCAGAAAATCGCCATTTTTTGATACTTCTCGATCCTGACCGGTAAGCCTGACCGGTCAGGTCGGTAATGTTGCATTTTTTTTTATATTTTAATTCTATAATTTATCTTGTGCCTATTCTAATCAAATCACTAAACAAAAAAATATAAAACGCAAGTGTGGCAGAAAATCATGTGAAATCTATAACTTCTAAAAATTCTCTCAATTGAGAGATAAAAATAAAGACTCAATTATTTTTATTTTTTTCCGGTTTTCTATACTTGATTTTATTTTTAATTGTTTATTTTTTTCGATTTTTATTTTTTATTTTTGTGATTTTTTAAAAAATAAAAATAAATTGGGGTTTTAACTAAATAAAAACACATATATTAGCATTTTTTTTGAAAATCCCCCATTTCCATAAGTAGCCAACAAATATGTATCCCCTCCCCCAACTAACAGAGACAGTGTTCTCACTGTTAAAAAGAGAAGAAAAACATCGGAGTTGGATACCCACAGAGACTCCATGCAACAGGATTTGTGCAATATTTACAAAGTTTTTTTTTCTTCTATTTTTTTTTATAAGGTGGCTTTTCTTTTATGGATTTTAACAAATTTTGTTGCCCAGTGTGGCTAAACCTTAGAGGGGTTGAATAACCTTTTAGGCGTTTTTTACGGAATTAAAACTTAAGCGCAACTAACAACTCAACTAGCTCGATTTCTACTTTAGCAACAATAATATGCGATAATAATCTATGAATAAATTGAAACATACGCACAATCACAAATAATATTAGTTGCAGAAAGTAATAGTAATAGAAGAGATTGACACCACGATATATAGAGGTTTGACAAACCCGCATACGTTCTCTCATCGGAATTAACTTTACCGAGTATTTGAAGATCCAAAAAGTCTATTGGACCATAGTTGACCGTTAAGAGTTTTTGTGGTTTTTATTCAATGGGAAAAAGCTTGTTTTTGAAAAATAAAAAATCAACCTTTTTGAAACGGACTGAATCTCGATCGATCGGACTGAATCTCGATGGATCGAGATTTTTGGAAAGCTTTGTACTTGTCCTTCTTTCAATCGATCAACATGTATCTCGATGGTTCGAAACTGACTGTAACTTTTTGGACCACTTTCGATCGATCGGACTGTATCTCGATGGATCGAAATTTACTGGAACTTTTTAGTCCATTTTCGATCGATCGAACTTCATCTTGATGGGTCAAAATTTACTGTAACTTTTTGGACCATTTTCGATCGATCGGACTATATCTTGATGGATTGAGAATTCTGAACAGAATTTTTCTACTTTTTGAAACACTCGTAATTTGCTCGTTCGGACTCCGAATCGACTTTCATTTGAACCGTTGGCTTCATTGTTGAATGCTCTATCAATTTAAGTCCTAAAATATACATATTTTTTTTTGGAAAATATCAAACATTATATCATCTAATTATAAAATCATTAAATCATAATCACACTTATAATCAAAATCAATTATTGAACTCATGTTTAAACAATTTTAATGCCCCAGTTTCGCTTACCTCGATCTCTTGGCTGTCAAATCAAACATTTCCACCCTTTTGGTTTAACATTTGATTGGTGAGAGGTTTTACAAATGATAAGCTGCTTTAGTTTTGATATTTTCAAGTTGCGTATGTGGTGATTAATATATTGGTTACATTTATTTCTTCCTCGACGCTTCCTTCTCCAAGAACACTGCTTACTTTTCTTCCTCCCCAAGAGTATTTTAACCATTTTAAGATTAATTTCCCTCCTCTCATTAGATAAAAATGTTCGATTTATTTTAGAGTTGGGATTTAGTTGCTCGTGAGAAGATGATGAGGATTTTTGACCTACGCGTATCGTTTTGCGATATCTAAGGAATTTAGTGTAGGGGTAATCATAGTTTAAATGATTATGCTTTTGCATATAAGTCCCTATCCTTCTAGTGACATCAAGGATGACTTGGATGAAGCTCCACTTGTTCCAACCCAATGCTCGATAAATCGAACACGGATGGATGTCAAAATTAACTAGGAAAGGGTCGTGATAGTCTCCTACTTTAGTTTTTCTAAGTTCAAGTTTTCTCTTATCTAAACACTCGGTCAACTCACTTTCCCCCTCAACACTCTCACCATGGTCCACTAGCTTATTAAAAAAAATTAGCTCGCAAGCTTCGCTTTTAGGTTATGTGACCATCACCTCTTCCATTTTTTACCAATGTCACAACCTTCATTTTCATTTAAGTTCAACCTAGTATCTATTACTAGTTCATTAGGTTCATTCTTAGGACGTGTGATCATCACCTCCCTTGTTTGTTATTTGCCGATATTACACGCCGTAATTTTGTGTTGAGATTCTTTATAATTTGAGGAGTGTTATCAGTTAGAGTATGACCTTTAGGGCTAGCAGAGTGTGCCGTCGATCGTCCAACCAGGATCTCTACGAGTTTGGACTCAGTGAGAGAGTCGGTGATCAAATTACCTAAGCGGTCTAACAGACTTTTCAAATCAGTCATCGCCACCCGACAGTTGCAAGGTGCCGTAATTCATTAAGACATCTGAATTTGATGATTAAACTGATAATTGTTTAATGATTAAGTGTTTTGAGCGTTAACTTCAGGTGGTCGAGACAATTCAGGATTTAAGAATTGTGGTTGTTGTTGGTTTTGACGTTTTGACCCTTATTTTAGATATTCTATGATGGTGGCTATCCCGGTCGGTGAGGCTTTAGGTGGGGCAAAGGTAAACGTCATTTTTTCCTTTTAATTAATTTTTAATAATTAATTCAAAATAAATTAAACAAATTAATTAAAATAACTAATTTTTTAAAACCTGGTTCTTTAAACAAAATAAACAGTTTTAGAATTTTTGAGTTTTTTTTAATTAATTATTATTCAATAATTTATTAAAATTAATTTAAAATAATTAGTAATTTTTTTTCTTTTTAGAACCTAGTTCTTTAAACCGGGAAATTAATATGGGCTTTTTTAAAGTTTTTTTTATTTAATTAATACTTAAATTAAATAATTAATAATTAATTTTTTGTCAATTTTTTTAAATTATCCCGATTCTTGAAATCAAGGAAATATTATTTTTTAAATTTTTTTTCGAATTTTTTTTATTAAAATTTTATTAATTCTGAATTATTTATAAATATTAATAAAAAATCTTTTAATTTTGGAAATTAATTCAATTTTTAAATATTCTGAAATCTCATCCTATTTCTAAGGATTTGAGGTTGTTAGAAAGATTTGATTTTATGTGATCTTATTTAGCCAATTAGTTAGTTTGAAAAGATTTTCTTAAGATTTTAGATAAAATTGTATCTTTCTTCAACTAACTTTCAAAATTTAAATATTTTATTGATATTTTTGGATTTTATAACCATTTTTATTTTTTTTACTGATTTCTTAAAAGGGCAATTAACAAAAACATAGCATATCCCTATTATATTAACAAAAATATATTCTAATAATTTAAATTATAAAAAACATAACTATATATATACTTATTATTTCTCTAATTCTAATCAGATCATAATCTAACATCTCTCTCTAATCTAACCTCTCTCTCTAATCGCACATCTTTCTAGCATGTGCTAATCACTCATCTCTCTCTCTAAAAATGACTAAAAACCCACAATATTCATATGCTAATTATAAAACGTCATACCCTAATTTTAAAATTTCATACTCTAAATGTTCTGGATCACAATCAAGTATTCAAAAAAGAGTTCATATCATAATTTTAAAACTTCATACCCTAATTTTAAAACTTCATACCCTAATTTCAAAACTTCATACCCTAATTTCAAAATTTCATACCCTACATATGGATTTCTCTCAATATTGTACATATGGATTCTCCTCTTTCAACTTGAAACCCACAAAGTTTACAATAGTCTTAAACCTCAATAAATAGAAAATAATCTCACCAATTTCATATATTTTTCATATATTACGGGATATCAACCGGTGTAATATTTGTGTATTACGTATGTATATATCTGTATTTATATGTGTATGAATGTTTATATAATATAGATGGTTTTCGGTAGTCAGTGACGGATTTTCGTGGTGGAGGAGGGGAGAGAGATAGAGTGGGATATTAAAGAAAGATACAGAAAAGAATGCAAGAGAGAGAGAGAGTAAGTTGAGAGAGATAAAGAGAAGAATTGGTGAGAGAGAAGAATGGAGGAGAGAGATAGTAAGATGAGAGAGAGAAAGAAGAGAATAAATAACATTAAATTTGTTTGGTATGTTTTTGATAATGAAAAGTTTTTGGGTATGTTTTTGTTAATTTAGTTTAAAAAGTAGTATGTTTTGTTAATTTATCCTTCTTTAAATCAACAATTAATAATTTTTAATTTATGGGTGTCAACGGTCTTGTTGACTGGTCAGGACCGAGGGTTTAAGATTTGTGACAATTGAGATAATCAAGAACAGGCAATAAACATGCAATAATAATAAATAAATAAATAAACAGGCATAAAACATATTGAAAACAAAATACAATCTTCGCTACCGTTCTCGGCAACGGGGCCAAAATACTAACTTCTCCTCGAATGTATTTTTTTTCACGCGCAAGGGCCTCACATGAGCACGAGAGCAGTTGCAGTAAATAACGGGTAAATTACCCGAAATATCAAATCCAGGAACGGATTTACACTAGGATTAAATTGTGTTTTCGAAGGATTTAAATATAACTAAGGCTTAAATCTACATAGCGAGAATCGTTAATGGACAAACGTGGGGCGTTTGGCGAATCGTTCTCTCCCTACTAATAAATATTAATAGTTTTTTTATGAAAAGGCTTTGGTGGATACGACGTTTTCAATTTTAGGGTTGTCAATCCTAAGCATGCAACTACGCGTGAAGTTGTGTTGAATTTAATAAACGATTTATAAAGGTTGATCAAGGCTAACATGCAACTACATCATTATTTAATTCAAATATATTTAGCTTTTTGTCTTTTTTTACGAAGCCAGATAAATTATCAATCTATAAACAATTATCTAAGAATTTAGAGAATTTATTAACGTTGTTAATACTGATGAACGGATTCAAGAACTCATAAAACAAAATAAAGAGAAAGAACGACAATAAAACCATAAAGAAAATCTTACTATAAATTGTCGGAATTTCGGGGAGTACTTTGTCCCTCTCTTTCTCTCTTTATTTCGAAATTATGTTTTTGTATAGTGAGCACAGGCTGCTCTGGCCGAAATATATAGAAAAATGTAGAAACAAATTCTAAAATCTGATTTTTAATTAAAAAAACTCATAGGGTAGACTTCTCTTGTGGTTTGGTTTCTGACCCTTCATCTTCCATTTTCATCCTTTTAGTCCTTATTTGTGTCTTCTTTCGTCTTTGTATCGTTTTTATGTTAATTTCATGCGTTTTGCTGAAAAAATGTAAAAATGTGCAAATAATTCGAAAAAACGCTGAATTCACTCATTATCTCTTAAAAAAGCTGTAATAGTAACAAAACCACGCTAATAAACATCATTTTAACCCATAAAAACTAGCATTTCGCGGTCTAATCATCTTGCCAAATCCAGATATAGGCAATACTAACGAGGGAATTAAATAAATTCTAAACTAAATATATTATGAGAGATAATATGCACACACACAAATAATAAAGCAATAAAACAAGAGTTTTTAGCGAGATTCACCCGGAATGGCTACATGCTCGGTGCCGCTACAGTATGGTTTTATATTAATAATCGCTTAAATTATTACACTCATGTGATTTCTAAGAACAATCTCAAAAAATACTCCTATAATAGCCTTACAGCTCTCAAATATGTTTGCTATGGGTACAAGAGATAATGAGTTTAGGGTTACATATATATAGGCATAGGATGAGCTCCTTTTTCCTACGTAGCCAATGTGTGATAATTAAAAACAAGCTAAATTTGCAATTTACTTTTTAGATTTAAGTTTGGTTCCACAAGTTAAGTCAAAAAAATGATTTAATCGGAAAACTACTACTTTTGGAAATTTATATGTGAAAAAGCTAAAGAATCTCCAAATTACGTAGCTTCTCTGCTTTTAAGTATTTTTAGATTTGTTTGACCCAAAAGTTAGTTTTTTAAAAGGCTAAGAAGCTAACATGTCAAACATTTATAGCATTATTTAATCAAAAAGCTGAGAAAAAAAAGTTGTTGTTAAACAGGCACATAGACTCGGAGACTCCTACAACTAACAACTACCAAGGCAATCCACCCCCAGTCCTATCTAATGGAACACTAGAAGTACAACGGTTAAAATAACATAAAAGAATTAGGGTAATTTGGTTAAATTTTACTGGAATGGAATGAACTTTTACATACTTTCAGATATATAATCATCTATATAACTATATTAGTGTTTCCTCTTTAACCTAACTTATATCACCTCCGAGCAATCTACAATATGAAACGGCTTAAAACCTGTAACCTACTTTTTATACCATGTACTGATAAAACAAGTCCATTGACAGAATGTGACACGGGAAACACTGGCACTCCAAGATCCCCGTACAGTCTACGTAGAAGGATAAGGGTCTACACTTTCGAGATAACAACACTTCTTAAAACAGGTTAAGCTAAAAGAATCCATATAATGGGAAAACCTTATGAGACATCTCATCAATTATACTGATAGATATATTTTTTTCGTTTCTTTAGAAGCATTTGTTGTGTCCATCCTCTCTTATAGTTTATCAAGGTTGTCTAACCAGCTAAATTGATCAGAAAGTAGATATGATCAGTAGTTAATTTACCTTCTGCACCATAGTAGCAAATTAATCCTGTGGCCAAATGTGGTGGCTTTAGCACCATGTCGATGACGACCACGATGAAGAACCGCGCGACCCTGAACATGAGAATATTCAAAGGGTTCCTACAAAACCACCATGAGAAAAACTATCAGTGTAATCAACCAGATAAAATCCCAATGTTCCTAATAAATAAGGTTAAAAATTCATTTGGTTTATTTCTTAGCTATGTATGAAAAGATATTCAGTCCAGAGCTTACATCAGGCTGAGTTTCCGTGTGCACATGCTTCTCACACCTAACACCCCGAAAGAACAATTCTCCACCAGAAAATTGCTTACCCAAACAAACATTTAAAGAAACTTCGGCATCATCCACATGAAAAGCTATAAAGAACGATATATTAGGTCGAAATAATGCAAACATCTGAAGATAACAAAATGATTTATGTAGGCTTACGGAACATAACAGCATAGTAAGACCAACAATAAAAGTTACGGACATAGAGAGACCAATGAATGATTGACAAGCACAGCTGACATAATGGATGTCTATTTTTGTTGGTATATGATGAATGTGTTGGTATGTTCTACCATCTTACTTGAAAGTTGAAAGGAATAGAAGCTATAAAGAATGTCCAATATTACTTAAAGTCTTCAACCAAAAGATGAGAACATTAATTTTCAATTACAAAAAGTACTTTTACATGAGGAACAGGATTCCATTTTTCAATATTTTGCTATACGTTAGGCAATATAAACATTTGAGTTGTAAAACAAAATAGGGAATCCACAACGTAATCATCTTATTTCTAACTTAAAAAACAATTGATAAAATATGATTTACTTAGAACCTTTACAAGCACCTAAGCAGAAGAAAAAACAAAGGGAAAATATCAGTGAACTAGTTGAAAAAGTAGACGTTACCCACCAAGATCTACATCCCTATTTAATAGATTTATGCCATACTCGACTACAAAACCATGATGTGTATCAAGTGTTGATCCGCCTACTTCAGGAAAGAAAACTGCACAAGATTTAGAACATCGATTAAATGACATTCAGAGAAAGGATTGCTGAATGTCTACTATATCATTCAGCTTCAGTAAATACTATTTCCACATGGTCATGCTAAAACTGTCTAATCATACAATTTGCAAGAAAATGAATCTAGGTCAATACCTCCAGACATAGGGCGTATGAAGTCTTCCATCAAGTTGTCAAGCATGCTATCCAGGCCAAAGTCATCGAGGACAGCACCAAATTTGTTCATTGTGTTTGGCCGCATGATTCTAAACTTCGTCTCATAGACCCACTTCTCGAAATTTTCTACCTAATCAATCAGTAAATTTATCATGCAATTAGTAAATTCTAGATGTGCAATAAACAAATAACAAAAATACAATCCTATACAAAAAGAAAGAAAATTAAATCAATGATACATCGAAATTTCCCGTTTACCTGGATTTGTATGAAATGAAATGAACAACGATCCATTCGGCTAACAAGATTCTCCTTCGCCATTCTCCGCGTTGTCAGGAACTACAATTAAACGATGTCTATTAAAATTGAGAGCAAAATTTCATCTCCTAAAAAGTTATAACTCACATTTTTTTTTATATAATCAGTGGAAAACCACTATTTTTATTAAAAATGTAAACAACGTGGAACAGTGTAATTATTACAATTAAAAGGATCAAATTGCTAACCGACAGAAAACTTGAGGACTTAAACGAATAAATGAAACTTTTATACACGCGTCCTAATATTAACTATAGATATCTCTTCGCCTACTGCGAAACTCATCTCTCTATAGAGAGAGACTGTCTCTCTTCTTCCTCCATATCCCCAAATTCATCTAATTCGTAAATAGGGTATTTCCATTGCTTCTGTGATGATTACACCTTTGAAGTAATCTGAGAAGTCTTCCAGACTATCTGAAATAACTGGATCTTCCTCGCATCCTAGCTTCGCCAGGTAATCTGCCCCTTTATTTCCTTCTCTTTCAATATGCATAATTTGAAAATCACGAATTCTGAATTGCTGTTTGATTATATCCATAAAATAGAGTAAATTCCATGGACAGTTGCTCTTCCCTTTTATTATATTTACCAATTGTAAACAATCTGATTCGAATATAATTTTGGTCTCACCAGCAATTTGAACACCCAAGAATAAAGCTTTCATCTCAGATTCTAGCCCAGAATTACTATTGATTGAAGTAAAAAACCCTAGTATAAAATTACCATCATCATTTCTTATAACACCCCCAACTCCACTTTTATTAGTGGATCTTCTGAAACTACCATCAATATTAAATTTGTTATAACCTTTAGGTGGACATAACCACTTTACTATTTTGATCTTTCTTTTATTTAGGACTCTTGCAGTAATCCCACTTTTGAAGTCAAAATTTAAAGGAAAACTTTTGTCCTTACTAGAGTAGCATGTAATCAAACCATTAACATTCTCACATATTATAGCTCCAATCATTCTTTTATTATTGAATCTGCTACTGCATCTAGCTTTCCAAATTTCCCACACTATAAACACTGGCAAGACTTTACAAATTTTCCAATATAGCTTAGATATAGCAGTACCTGATTGAGACCACCAGGAGATAAATTTCCCTCTTGCTTGTTCTGGTTTAATTGTAACACCCATTAATTTGTGAAAATAACTCCACACTTCAGTAGCTATAGGCCCATTACTGAATAAATGTTCTGAATCCTCCACATTACAACCACAACATTCACATTTAGAAGATAACATAATTCCCAATTTTTGAATTGCAGGATCCAATGGAAGAGCCTTATTGAAAAATTTCCATATGAAACATGATATCTTCACAGGTATAATCTTATCCCAACATAACTTATTAATCCAGTTTATATCATTCTTGTTTCTCATAAGCTCCCAAGCTGACTTAATACTGAAATTACCCATTTTATTGAGATTCCAAATAGGAGTATCTTTGCTAAGTTTATTAATGCAAATCTCACTTGAAAACAGATGTCTCAAATGAATAGGAATAAGTATATCAATTTTTTCTCTATCCCACTTTCCATTAGTAATGACATCTGAAACCAAAATTTTGTTATCCATATTAGGATCCTGTATAGGTCCTGTCCCCATCCAATTATCTTGATTGAGAGATAAAGTACCTTCACCTAATAACCAAACAATATGCTGCTCAACTTCACCTCTCACTTTTAACATTCTTGACCAAGTATTATTACCTTTCCCATTAGTAACACAATTAGGATGTTTTCTTCTACAGAATTTAGCTTTCAAGAAATTAGACCACAAACTATTCTTTGTTCTGAAATTCCACCATAGTTTAGCTGCAAATGCTTTAGATATATCAGTAAAGCTTCTTAGTCCTAATCCACCTTCTTCCACTGGGGAGCAAACCTTCTTCCATTTAACCCACTGGTGCTTAAGTGATTGATCAGTTGATCCCCACAAGAATCTTGCTAAAAGTTGATCAATTTTTTTAATAACCTGTTTAGGAGGGTTCATAGCTGATAAAGTATACACTGGCATAGACTGAAGAACATATCTAATCAAAATTAGTCTACCACCCATATTTAACCACTGACTTTTCCAATTGCTTAATTTTTTTCTTACTTTCAGTACAAGCTCATGGAACAGAACACTCTTTTTATGTCCAGAATACAGCTTGCAACCAAGATAAGTGAAAGGAGTCTTCTTTACTTTTATTTGTAACTCTTGATTAATATCTTTCTTTTGTTCTCTATCAACACTCTTTGAAACATACACAAAACTCTTGTCCAAGCTTATTTCTTGCCCAGAGTCTTCATTATAACTTTTTAAAACATTTTTAACATTAGAGATAGACCTTTTATCAGCTGCACTAAAAATAATTATATCATCTGCAAAAGCTAAATGAGTTATAATAGGACCATGTAGAGGTGATTTGAAGGCTTTCCAACTTTTTTTATCCACTAAAGCATTTAGATTCCTAGTTAACACTTCTGAACAGATAATGAAAAGGCTTGATGAGATAGGATCACCTTGTCTCAACCCATTAGAAGGAGTAAAATAACCTGTAGATACACCATTCACCAAAATAGAAGTCCCATTGCTTGAAATAAGTCTCCATATCCTATCAATACATATCTCTGAGAAACCAAACTTCCTTAGAACACAGATAAGAAAATGCCAGGAAACCTTATCATAAGCTTTTTTCATATCCAGCTTAATAGCTAGATTTTTCCCACTATTTTTCTTGTTAAGAGTAGCAATAAATTCTTGAGCCAATAGAATATTCTCCATTATATCTCTGTTCTGAACAAAACCACTTTGATTGGAGGAAATAATTGAAGGCAAGATAGTAGATAACCTTTTAGCCAGAATTTTAGAAATCACTTTGTTAATAAAAGTACATAGACTAATAGGTCTATATTCAGAAAAATCAGCAGGGTCTTGATTCTTAGGAATAAGAGCAATAACAGTGCTACTAATACCTTTAGGAAGGAGTTGTCCAGCAAAAAATGAAAGTATTGCAGAGCACACATCCTTACCAATTAGATCCCAATTTGTAGTAAAAAAACATCCAGTAAAACCATCCACACCTGGAGCACTATTCATATTGAGACCCCACACAGCTTCTTTAATTTCACTTTCTTCAGGAAACTCATTTAACATGTCATTATTATTATCTGTAATAAGCCTAGCAATGATATCCAGACTCTTATAAGATCCCTTAGAAGCTTTTTTCGCATCCAGAAGCCCTTTAAAGAACTCAACAGCTTCATTTTGTATCTCTAATTTCTCTGTAATAACCTCCCCTGTAGTTTTTTTGATATTACTGATGTAACTTCTAGCTCTTCTTTTTTTTACAATACTGTGAAAATACTTGGTATTGGCATCTCCTTCATTGACCCACTTTAGATTAGCTTTTTGACCCCAGAAATCCTCCTCAATTTTTATTCTGTATTTTAGATTTGCTTCAACTTTATTTAACACAATTTTATTGATCATTGTAGGTGCATTCTCAAATATGCTTTCCATTTTGAGAACTTCATCTTCAGCTTCACTAACTTTCTGGAAAATATTCCCAAAGACTTCTTTGTTCCACACAGATAAGGCTTTCTTTGTCCTTTTTAAGTTATTAACCAAAGCATACAAAGCACTACCTTACTATAGTCTTTATGTTTTGTCCAGAACTTTTGAAAAATAAACCTTTTAGGGTTATTATCAAACTCAGTTTTACACCTAATTAGAAGAGGGCTGTGATCTGAAGATGCTTTATTTAGATGTTCTAGTGAGATATTCTGAAATAGATCTAAACAACTTTGATTGACCAGAACTTTGTCAATTCTTTCAAAAATAGCAGCTTCATCACTTCTTTTATTCCACCAAGTAAATTTAGACCCAGAATATTTCATCTCTTCCATGTTCACATTATTGATACACTCTATATAATCATTAGCTGAACCCAAATTTAAATTAAGTCCTCCTATCTTATCTTCTTCTTTTGAAACAGTGTTGAAATCTCCTCCAATTATCCAAGGATCTCCAGTACTTTCTTGCTGCAACCAGTCCCATAAAGGTACTCTATCTTCTCTTGTACATTTAGCATACACAGCTGTAAATTTAATTTCCTTCAGTAAGAAACTCCCTTTAATCACAATACTAATACCCTGCTCCATTTGATTGAGAACCTCCACATTAATACCAATATTATAGAACACCCAAATTTTGTTATAGTCTTGAGAAACAGCATTATCAAACCCAAATTTGTGCTTATAAAGATCAATCTTACTACTACCTGTCATAGGTTCCAAACAGATTAATAACATGGGCTTATGTAACTTGCACAAAAACTTCAACCTCCTACTAGTAGCACCTTTACCTTCCATACCTCTTACATTCCAAATAATTGCAGTAATCATTTATAAACTTTTCTTACCCCTACATTAGAGGATCTTAGTACCATACTCTCTTTTTCAGCTATCTTGAAATCTCTTTTCTTTTGTTTTCTTTTTGCACTATTGGACATACTAGTTTCCCAGTTTGTTTCTTCAGGTTCTACTGGAATGTTTCTTGGTGATAAATTCAAATCCTCCAGTATATTATCTTCTCTTGCACTATCATCATCCAAATCATTAGTATTCATAACTTCTGATTGTACAGTATTTCCTTCTTCATTGGTCTCAGTTAATTCCAATAATTCTTCATTTTCTCTCATTTGTCTTCCACTGCCAATTTCTCCTCCAGTATTTACTTCTTCATTGGTCTCAGTTAATTCCAATAATTCTTCATTTTCTCTCATTTGTCTTCCACTGCCAATTTCTCCTCCAGTATTTTCTTCTTCATTGGTCTCAGTTAATTCCAATAATTCTTCATTTTCTCTCATTTGTCTTCCACTGCCAATTTCTCCTCCATCTTTATTAAGCTCATTACATTCCAACTCCTCTATAATAGGCATTGTATAAATTGCTTCATTAGCTTCAATATTGACAATATTATCTTCCATATTTGCCTTTTCAGTATTTACCACTTTTGATACTAATTGTATATTTTCGACAGGTTTCTTTACTGAGGAGGTCTTTTCCACAACCACATTGTCATTGCCAAAGTTTCTGCTAACCCAGTCTTTCGTGCTCTCTCTTTCAACCCTTTTATACATAATTTTTTGTGGAATATTTATGTTTAATAAGGCCTTTGTTCTGTTTATTCCTTCCTTCTGTTGAATTTGCCCTTGTTCTGGGGTTATTACCTTACCTATATGCTTGCTTTCATTTGTTTTTATAAGGCAATGCTCTTCATTATGCCCTTGTTTGCTGCAAAAGAAACAGAACTTAGGAACATCTTCATACTTACAGTCTTGCCAAAACCCTTCATCACCCCCATATCCAATACGGACTCTTTCAATTAATTCTCTTTTTAAATCAATTTCCACACAAATACGTGCTAACCCAGGTCTAGACAGCTTAGATGTAGGATCATCAACCTTAAGTGGATACCCAAACGCTGAAGCTATAGAGAAAATACTCGAGGTATTATATAGATGAATAGGTAGCTTAGGTAAAGAAATCCAAACAGGCGCCAATGATGATTCAACATCCGGATCAAAATCATACGTCCATTTAAAAGTGCGCATAGGAAACCCTTTAATAAACCAGATTTTTCGTAGCCATATTCTCTGAAAATCATCTTCGTGAAAACATCTAATAAGAATATGTTTGTGATCTAAAACTCCAATTTGATAATTAGCTTGTAGATCTAACGTATGAAACACCTTTTTAATATCTTCGATCAGCGGCTTACCATGCGAAAACTTACCTACTATAGTATATTTAAAAGGTTCGGATAGCTGGCAAATTTCATCTTTAGAAAACTGTATCATTGGTTCTCCTCTATAAAATTCAATTTCCTTCAAATCAATTTTCGGCTTAGCGACTTGTTTCTTTAGAATAGAAGCAAAGGATTTGACCGGAGAGTCCGGTTTGATAAGTTGGGCGTTGGTATCATCGAAAACCTTATCACGATCTACCATATTTGCGGCGGCTAGGGTTTTTCACCCTAGTCGTCTCTCTCTTTCTCTCTCTAGAAATTTGCTGGTAGTTATAACTCACATGTATGTATATATATCTATATATATAAATGTGCCTGTGTGGAGTGTAATACGTACATTACATATGTATACCAGTATATATGTGTATATATATTAATGTAAATATATATATATACATATATATATATATATATATATGTATGTATGTATATCAGTATATGTGTGTGTGTGGTTACTGTGTTTTGTAAATATTGAATAATAATAACTGCAAAAAATGCCTTAAGAAATTGATTAATAATAAGATTTTCGACAATTAGTTATCCAACAAATTTTTTTGCCTTTTTCCCGTAAAATTCATGGCTAATATGTGTACCGAAATGACTATATGAAATTAACAGGTCGTAACAAACAAATAGCCTCTACAACATATTGTAAATAAATATGTAGAAATGGTCGTGGAACCGCTGAACATGGTAGATGTAGTATTGAAAATAAGAAAATGCAGAGGTACACATGTAAAATCTTGAAGAAACCACAATGAAGTATCAAAAAAAAATTAAAGAAAGAGGAACAATACTTGCAAAAAATACTAAAATGATGTCCATTGTTAAACCGAAATTGTTATTTATAGCTTGATAACAACATATATAGGAGAAAAGTGATTCAATCACTTGCACCTGGAAAACCAGATTATCTACAAAGAGAGGGTTATAAATTAAAAAATATATATATAGGGTTTTCTGGTAGTACCGTACCCCCAGCTTTCTAGAGAAAGAAAGAGGGGTGGGGTGAGAGGGGGAAGGTGGTGTGATCAAGGTTATACATTGATTTTATAGTGGTCTTAAAAACTTAAAAAGGAAACGTAGCAATTGTCACTAAATTAAATGATCTTGATGAAATGAATATGGATTCAACACTTGATTTTCATGATATCTTTTGTACATTATAGGAATGTTAGTATAAATTTTTGGATTGCATTTCATCACATTTACATACTAATTAACTCTCATAACTTAAATGTTCTTTATTGCGTTTGACCAAGATGAAAACGATTTTTACTTTCTCTGTCATTTAGTACTCAAGCTCTTTTTTTCTAGTTTCTGCAACCTTTTTATTTTATACCAACAATCTTCTTCTTCTTCTTTTCTTTATGGAATCTTCTGTCTTCATCATCATACTAATGGAATCATAAACATCAGTGTACCAAATTATCATAGAGCCAACAACTACAATTTACCAGACACTCGTTCTTCTTGGATGCAGAGCAAATCCGTAACCATTCTCTTCTCTCGGGACAGAGTTACCTACAATCGCCTCGAACACAAAGACTAGCAGTATAGCAAGATCCTTACAAGTATAATCACTTAAAGTTGTACACAAGCCGTACAATCAACAAGTTAAAATAAATCTTGTTTAAAACTATTATCGATGTGACCGAAATTTAGTATGAACAAATCCAATTCACATATAGTCAAAATATAAATGTTTACAAGTTTTTTGCCCAATATAAAACTCTCTTCCCTCAATAGAGTATTGTTAGATCGCAGATAGAATTAGTGACAGATTTCGTTTTCCAACTCTCTAATCGGTGACGACATGGCGATTGATTTCAATTTTACTGATAGAAATGGTTTTTTAGCGACATATTTCTAACAGATTTGGCCGTACTGGATTGAAACTTTTTTTCTAGTGAATGTAACACTGTGGTCCATTCCTTAAATTACTTGATGATAGTGTTCTCATTGTATAAGAATATGAACTTGCATTAATTTGTGATAAAATAGATGAAATACTAGTACAACGATACTTGTTTCTCTAAATTTTATTGTTCTATGGAGGTTTGTGTTTATGTCTTTCAAATACTCAATAGTTGGGTTTATCCAATTGATCTTATCCTCTATTTCCATGACCTCCATTATTTTGAACTCCATTTTTCTAGAGACTAGCTGGAATAATATCCTTTAGATTTTTACCCATAAATCATTCTTCCTTGATGGAAGTTACAAACTCAAAGCTAGCTAAGCCATATGATTGGCTTTTGAATTGTGTAGCCTTAATGCATGTTGAAATTTTGTGTGATAAAATACTTCATCAACCGTTGTACACTCACTAACTATAACATAAGAGTTGGTTGGTCAAATTTATACATTGCCAAGACCTGAAATATTATTGAATTGAGTATTTCTACACATCCAATTGTCTCACACTGAACTCAATGGTTATGTTTAGCCCAATGAGTACGTACGAGAGCTTTGTATTCAACCTGATTATTAGCTAGTGGTGATCTTTATTTCATCCAATTGAAACATTTTCTCCTTTCCTAACACTAAAAACACCTTGTTTGGTTTTTTGACCAATCGAACATCAATCTTCATTGGACTATATCCACATTGTTTATTTGAAACTCATCGATCTTCTTCCAACAACGTCTCTCGGTGGTTTAATTGCTACAAAGTCTGTTAGGGCTTGCCCTTAATTAATTTCACGGACTTTTGTGGTACATGTTGCAAATCATACTTTGTTAATACTAAAGCCATTTACCTATTCCTCTAAAAATGTTCGACACAAAATGTACGTACTTGATGACATCGGTTTGCAAGACTGCATACACATGCAGTTGATGGAATCATATAATGTATCAGCTTAGTACTTGAAAAAAATAAAAGGATGAAAGCGACATTGTTTTTGTTTTTATCTCAATTATGTTTTCATGTGCTTACATTTTGCGCATTCTAGCTCTTATTACAGTAGAAACCTTATAAATTAATACTCATGGGACCACTAAAATTTATTAATTAAAAAAGTTATTAATTAATCGATAAATTAATAATTAATAATTTATATATTAATTAATATTTTATTAATTTATAATGAAATACTCAATTTACAAACACCTTTCAAACTTTCACTTAATTATTGTACAATGCATGTACGTATATCAAATGAAGGGTCCAATTTGAAAGAACTCTTCAATCTCCCACCTTATTATGCTTCTTGTGTTCAATGTATCACTTTATGGACATTAAAAAATATTTTCTATATAAATAGAAGATCAATTGAGTCATTTTTCAAGAAACTTTCATAAATCATTCATGTAATATGTAGTATATAAGGAATTATTAATTTATATTTTATATGGGGTCTATAGAAATTATCAAAAATGTATTATCTTATAATTTTAGCGAATTATTAATTTAGAACCCTATCCCCGAGTCGGGACCGGCCAAAAATATTATCTTAGAGAGTTTATTAAATAATCGAGTATTAATTTATCGAGTTTCTACTGTACATTCAGTTTGATTGTATGTTTAATTAGTGAAAAAAAATAAAAGGATATTATACTCAACGCATTAGCGGGATTTTTTAATTTTATAAACATGTACCAATAGTATTTAGAAATAAAAAAGTTAAATATTTAAAATAAAAACTTGACATTGCAAAGTCATTAAAAAAATTAACCAAAACAACATCTACATGCATGTAAGGAAATGAACAAAATACGCAAAGCTAATCATGTTTGCCTGGTCAATATGTTCGTGGATACATAAATAACAAAGAAAAAAGCAAAACTTATTAATGGCAATATGATATAATATTTTTTATATATAAATGAGGAAAACCCTCTAATTTTATTAAAAAAAAATTTATAAATAAGTGCATACAAGAAAAATAAAAACAAAGAAAAAGTAAAACTTAAAAAACTGATAAAGTACCCACTTCTAAGAATCATAAACCGGTTTGCCTTATTATTATTTTATTATTATTATTTTGTGCAAAAAAATATAAAAAGATCATAAAAATCACAAAAAAAAATCTCAAACTAGTTATACTAGTTAAAAAGTGAGTAAAATGATTTCAAAGTTATTTTTAAATTTTTTTACTGATTTTTACTAATTTTTTGACTTTTATTGCTATTTTTTACAACAAAAAAAAATATCACAATTTTTTTTAAATTAATATAAAATGGTTGTAAAATTAATATCTAACTTTTCCAACCATGTTGTGTTAATAAAAATCATTATAAAAAATTTGAAATCTTTTTTACTCATTTTTTAACTTGTATAACGAATTTTATTTTATTTATGATTTTTTAATGATTTTTTTTAAAAATAAAATAAAAAATAATAATAAGACAAACCGTAAATCTGAAGTACGATTTGTACTTTATATTTATGGTTTGTGCGTAAAAAAAGATTTTTTATAATGAAAAAATCGAGCCTATTTTTATTTAGGTTATCTTGCTTAAGATGAACCCCATTGAGATTGATTTGGTCGGTGAAATTTTTAAAATAGATTATAGAAGGTATCAGATAGTAAAGATAATAAAAAGAGAAAAGTCACAAATGAAATAAAGTGAAAAAACAATAGAAAATATATTGTGAGAGATAACGTATGACCGTAGGTATAGGAGTCAAATCCGGAAGACACGTATATACATGATATTTGGTGTATATCAATGTTTTAGAAATAATAAATGAAGGCATCATCATTTGATTGAAACTATATTATAAGAAAGAATTTGATTAATTTTCTACTAAATGATGGTACAATGGTTATCTTGCTACATATTACACCAATAAATCTAATTTACACCGTACGTATTACCTACAAGAAAACCACATATACGTATCTCGGGTTTTTGGTTTAGTTTGGTATTTCAATAATTTAGGTTTTTCTGTTGCATAGCAAGCCACACCGGATTGTGTGACTCCATTTCAGTTAGGTTCAGTTCAGTCGCTTTATCTATGAAAACCAAACCAAACCTAATCGGACCATTTCAGTGTTAAATGATATACTAAAATACATTGATTTATTGTCGGTTTTATTATTTACTTATTAACAATTAATGATTTATTTGAGAATAAATATGAGCAATGTTGTACATGTTATTTATCTGTACATGCATCTTTATTTTATATATAAATAATTTGGTGTGTAGAGTACGACTTACACACGAAATATCAAATAACTGATTGTTACATAATATATTTTATCGTTAACAACTTTACACTAAAAAAAATGTCCAAATCGCTACGGGATTAATGACGGTAAATTTTGTTACGAACTTTTTATCTATGGTTTTTGTGACGAGTATGTGACCATTTAGTCAATTTGTGATAGATTTATGATATGTTTTTAAATTAGTGAACATTATTTTGTAGTGTTAAAGTTTAGTCATCTTTTGACTATCACTAAAATGAACATTATTTTGTAGTGTTAGATGGATTAGACAACTATCGGTATAGTTGTAGTACAAACTTTTAGTAGGTCTATCTTTACTACAGGGAATAGTTGTTTTTCGACTCTTTGAGTTAGTATAGTTAGAGTATATTGAACATGACAAATTGATATTATTTTATATTACTGGCCGGAATAAAATAACTTTATCTAAGGATTTATTATAATTACTTGTACTATAAATCCTTATATTATTTTCGATATATATATTTATAATATATGCTACTTTAATTTGCAATTGGTGAGATTTGTTGTGGTTAATAAACTCGTACGTTGGACAGTAATATTATTTATATGGTGTGTCTATAATCGACGGAGTTCACTCTTTTTAATAAGGATTGATGATATTGTCTTAAGAAACTTATAAGTTTTGTTTGTGTTAAATCTTACCACAGAAAATAAGTTAAGTGGTAGAGTCAAGTAAATAATATGTCGAGTAAATTAATTCTCAGTAATTTATTTTCTCAGTGATATCTGTAATTTTAACGTGAGAAGATATTTAAGTATTTAAGAATATGTTCTCAAATATTATTTTAGGTAGAATATCTTAAGATCGATAAATTATTATTGGATAATATTATATTAATCTTTATTAATAAAATTATATAATATTTATTAATAAAGTATTAATCTAAATAGGGTTAGAGTTCTAGTTGAGGTAGAAAGTTATTCCGTCTGCACTAGCTAGCAAGTCATTTAAAGTAATATTGTGAAATCCATTTAATTTAAATAATTAACCTATATGTTATATCCCTTTCCCTTGTTGGTGAAATATGTTTAGTGATTATATATATCATAAGCTGCTGTGTAGATATTGGAAACAATAATTATGGTTGCAATTTATTGCAAGTTTCTAGCAAACCTAACAGATTGGTGAGGGCGAGATTTATCTTTTTGGGAGATTGTACAAGTTGCAAGTAATTGCAGTAGAATATATTAGAATTGATTAATAGTAATCATATATTGTTGATATTAGACCTTCTATATAGACCCTCCATTAGAAAGAATTTGGGTTCAATTTCTAAGATATTGGTTAAAGATATTTTATTTATTTTAGTGACTATTTGGTTATTAGATAAAATAAACAGTTTATCAGATATGGTATATAAGTTAATGGTCTTAACATACCATGCAAGAGAAATATACCTTTAAAGTTGAACTATACATTACTTTGGAGCTTATACTTAGGTTATTTCAATCTAGAAGGGATTTCAATGGTAGTTTAAAATGGTCCATTTATATTATTGAAAGTGGGGGCACTACCAGTTTTTGAATCATGTTTAGATGGTAAAATGACCAAGTGGTTTTCACAACCAAATGTTATATGAGCTAAACAAGTGTAAGGATTATTTCATTATGATTCATGTAATCCTATAAGATCCATGATATATGAGTTTTTGAATAGACAGACGGTCACATTTATTTGTGATTATTCAAAGTAAATGAACATTTATTTGATGCGTCATATGAAGTGCTTTTAAGTATTCAATGCATTTAAGACGAACAAAGATAAGTATCTTGGAAATGTATATCGACACTTCAATTTGATCGAGGTGGCGAGTAACTCTTTGGATACCTAGTGAAGTATTTATTAGAATGAATTATATCCCAGTTGACCTAACTTAGTATATAATCATAAAACTGTGTAGTAAAAGGAAGGTAAAAGACTCTTATAGGAATGGTTAGGTTGATAGTAAATTACTAAGGTAATTTTATTCATTTTTGGGGTACGTAGTAGAAACATAAGCATACATAGTTCACTCGATTCCATCTTACTACCTATTACTTGCATAGAACTTTAGATTTGGTGCAACCCTAGTCTTCGAAAGTTCTGTTATATGGAAGTTCAACACACGTGTTAAAGGGAAAAGTAATGAAGTTGGAATCAAATATTGA
Organism: Primula vulgaris; assembly: GCA_963920805.1. NCBI lineage: Eukaryota > Viridiplantae > Streptophyta > Magnoliopsida > Ericales > Primulaceae > Primula > Primula vulgaris. Next base: position 14,215,953 of record OY987215.1, on the reverse strand, counting down.
TGTTTGTTTCTTGTCGGTTATTTCAATTAGACGAAAGGTGGTTTCTTATTTTTCCTAAAAATTAGAAGTCATTGTTGGCATACATGACTTATTCTTGGAAAATGATTAGATCTTAACCGCAAACCAAAAACAAGGTTAGTTTGATAAAAGTTAATAGAAGGTAGGAAGACATTTTTATTATATACCTATAGTTCAAAATAAAACGTCACATGATGGACTCACATATACGCTTTCTCAGTGGGAGAAATTGAGTGATTCATGCAGAGGATTTTGGCGTATAATACAAGTTTAAAAGTTCTTAATGCTGAGTACTTATAGGGAGGTTCATCATAGTGGGAGGGTATTGAAACGACCCAGGCGTTTTTTATACATAGGATAATATTACGAGATGATCCTTGATAAGTTGGAAACTGAACCCAGTAGCTACAATGAATCTTGATGAGATAAAGATGTAAGACATTGAAAAATAACTTTGAAATCTGATCAAGACAGTTTTAATTAATAGAAGCCTTGAGTAGTACTTTTATAGTACAACCAGATGTTCTTCAAGCAAAGGGCCAATATCACGGGTTGTGCAACCTTAATAAGTCTTCAGACTTGAGTAGGCATCTAGGTCTTCAACTATCCGTTTTGATCGAGCTATAAAGTCTGTTGTATAGACGCTTCCATATGCGTTGGCAATTGAAAGTCTCATGTATGTTATGAAATTTGTTCGATATTATATTTATTTTTCCTTTGACATGTTAGTAGATATAAATCTAGCTCATGTCGAGATTGTTTAAGTATGGTAAAATATTTATTGAAGTATATTCAATGATTAAGGATTAAATGTAGTTTTACCAAGAAGTTTGTTTTAATCATTTTTTATTAGTAGACTTGGATTTTCAGTCAAGTAGCAATTCTAAAAAATCAACATAAATAGATTTAAAAGTGAACATGATTAAATCCTAAATTTCTAGTAGACCCTTTGTTAAGATTTTTTCGATAAAGGTCTTAGCTAAGTAGAGGGCATGAGAGTTTTGATGTAGTGCATCATGACTTTAAGTATAAGTGGGAGATTGTTAAAATGGTATACTAAAATACATGATTTATTGTCAGTTTTAGTATTTACTTATTAACAATGAATGATTTATTTGAAAATAAATGTGAGCAACGTTGTACATGTTATTTATCTATACATGCAGAGTTATTTTGTATACTAAGTGATTCGGTATGTAGAATACGGCTTACACACGGAAGATCAAATCACTGTTTCTTACAGAATATATTTTATTGTTTACAACTTTAGATGGAATAGGCAATCATCGGTATAGTTGTAGCACAAAGTTTTAGCATGTCTGTCTTGACTAAAGAGAACGGTTGAGTTCCGACTCTTTGAGTTAGTATACTTAGAATATATTGAATAGGACAAAGTGGTATTATTTTATGGTAAAGGCCGGAATAAAATAACTTTAACTAATAATTTATTATGATTACTTATACTCTAAATTCCTATATTATGTTCGATACACATATTTATAATATATACTGCTTTAATTTGCAATGGGTGAGATTTGTTGTGGTCAATAAACCCATACGTTGGATAGTAACATTATTTATATGGTGTGCGTCTATAAACGACGGAATTCATGTCCTTTTAATAAGGATTGATGACATCCCCTCAATAAGTTTATATGTTTTGTTTGTGTCAAATTTTGCGAGTGAATTTTATATCCGAAGCAACATATAAGTTAAGTGGTAAGATCGAGTAAATAATATACCAAGTAAATTATTTGTCAGTAATTTATTTACTCGGTAGATATCTGTAATCTTAACGTACAAAGATATTTAATTATTTAATAATTTGCTCTCAAATTTTATTGTGAGAATGAATTAGAAGCAATTATATTTTCTAGTGAAAATTAATATAATTTACTGATAAAATATTCTAAAATCGGCAAAGTATTAATCAAATAATATTATATTAATTTTTATTAATAATATTATATTATATTTATTAATTAAGTAGTAATATAAGTAGATTTTGAGTTCTAGTTGAGGTAAAAGTTTATTCGGTGTGCACTATATCCCTGTTTTAGCCTACATATACTGCTTCTATGTTATGGAAAAAGACACACTTCTCATGACTCATATATTAGAGTTAGGATTTTTTAACAGTTTGAACGTTCATATCTCTAAAAAGAAAGAAGTATTATAGGAATACGACAGAAGATGAAGTATGATTCAGCACTGTCCATAAGGTATTTCTGTATCGTTTTTGTTAAATTTATATACACTATAATCATGATTCAATACTAGTTTTCCACTGTAAAATCAAACGTGTTTTCAACCTTCGGTTATCATGGTTTTTGGTCCAGCCACATGACTTACAATGTACAAAGTAGTGGAAAAAGCAGTTATCCAGATTCGAGAACACTGATTCGGTTAAAATGTATACTTATAGTAGGTATGTTGGTGTAAATATTTAATCTTTGAATAATCTCATAATAATTTGTATTGATCGTTTTCCAAAGGCATTAAAAACGTTGCTGAGCTGTTATTACGAATATTACCACACTATGATTGTATGTGGCCATAACCACGACACTCTCTACACTGGATTCCTCTTAGTTTATAAATTCTGAATTGTTTGTCTATAGGTTTCCATCTATCATCAGTTTTCTTAGACTCAAAGTTCTTAACTGAAATTATTCGTTCTTGTAAGGTTTTTATGCATGAGCATCATTTGACTTCTTCTAATAGAATTTCATAAAAAACTTTTTGGCAAAAATGGAAAATTTCTCATATTCATCATTGCTTTAAGTTACAACTTGTTTTTCCTTTTTAGTGTGAAACGCTACTCGTGTCAACTTCATTAGAATTTTCAATAACAGTTACTTTCATGTCAAATCTAGGTGGGATAGACGCTGGAGTTTTCTTATCAAGGTTCGACTCAGACAATTTTTTAACCAGTGCAACAACTTCACTTGACAATTCATAGATTCTATCATTAAACTCTTTTATTATATCATTTTCTTCTATTTTAAGATTCTCAAACTTAGTAGTTACTTGTATTTAGAAGATTTTACCTTTTTGCTTCCTTCAAAAGTTATAGCTAAAGTTTTCCAAGCTTTATTACTTTTAAAAAATTGATAAATCAAGGAAAAAGTTTTTAAAGTTACGTCATTAAAGATTGTAATGATTTCTTTAAGTTTGCACAAGCCTTATTCTTCAGGTCAGATGGCTATTTTCATTGTGGAACATGAGTTTCTTTTCCCTTATCATCAGTTGCAACTGATGCGTCTCATCTATCTTGAACAGTGCTCCATGCTTCTTTGTCCAAGATCCTCCTTTTCTCATAAGATCCATATTCTTAGAGTAGAAGATACACACCAAGTAAGGTCTCGTCTGAATCTTTGATACCAATTGAAATAACTAAATGCGTAAATAATTTAAGATGTAGTTACGCTTTCAGTTGCAACTATAACGGTGTTTATCAGATCTCAATTGCAACTGTACAAGTGTTTATCATATCTCACTTGAAACTAAGTTTAGTTATATGAATCAATACAAAATAACAAATGACTTTAAAGAGGTTTAACGCAAGACATTTGTTAACGGAGTTCGACCTATATCATATGTGTACTCTCCGCTCACCCTAATTAATGGTATTAGAAAGACTTGCAAAGTAAAACTTAAAACTTATAAAAACAAATGACTCCCTCATTGTTTACGCTTATTTTATTATTATTGCTACCTCTCACTACCTAATATAAATCTAATCACATCGTGTCCTTGATAATTTCTGAATGGTGTTTACTAGTATTACCAATGATAAGTTGAATACCTATCCTGCTTAATAGAAAGACATGTGTTTATATATCATGATCATAACTCAAAATTTAAATTCAGTTAACAAATTTTACTAGTTTAAATAATTATTCCAATCAATCTTGTAATCTCTATTTTCACTGCCATAACTTTCTGACTTGTATCTTCTCTTCATACGATCCTATATTATTTAAGTCAAACCATTTTTAAAATAATCAAGTCATATCTCATCATAATGACAAAATCAAGTTAATAGGATCCACTGGATTATGTTGCTATGGGTTTCATTTGCATTCACCAGTTGCAAATGAAAGTAAAATTGATCTACTCCTCTTATAAGATAAGTAGTGTTATATATATATATATTAGCTATATTAATATAGAGGGTATTTTAGTCTTTATACACACATGTATATAAACTTTGTTTTCTATTGTAAGACCTAAATCACTTTATAATAATACACATACTTATCTCTTCTCTACTTTGGTGATTCTCATGACTTTCATTATAGAATCCTTCAATTCTAACATGGTATCGGAGAATGGATTGGTAGCGTAAAAAAACTTTCGAGGATCCAAGTATTTTGTAGACACTTTTAGTGAGATCGTTTCCGTCCTATTTGTTATGCACTTATTTTTCGATTTTTGATTCCAGTATCTTTTGGATTATTTGGCTTCCACTTTTACTTTGGGTCGTCCGGTTATATTATTAGCTGTTTGGGTGTTTTTGGTTATTGATAAGTTGTTGTGTTTTTTTGGTTATTGATTAGCTATTGGGTTCCGTTTAGCTAATGGTGGTTGTTTCTGCTTGAATTAGCTGCTTGTTATTGTTTATGTTTTTCTAAATATGGGTGAAAATTCTTTTCAATCGATTAGTGTTCGTTTAGATAGAAAAAATTATTCGTATTGGAGTTATGTGGGTGAAAATTCTCTTCAATCGAAAATTTTTCTGAAAGGACTGAAGATGTGGGGATACGTTTCGGGTTTGGTTAAGGCTCCTAAGGAAGAAGAAGCTAAATATGCTGATATGTTTGAAGTTTGGGATACTAATAATTCGAAAATAATTATGTGGATCAATAATTCTGAAGAGAGCAGAATTGGCTTGCAACAAGCCAAGTATGATACGGCTAAAGAAGTTTGGGACTATTTGGGAAAATTGTTTGTAAGGTCTAATTTCGTTGTCAAATACTAATTGGACGCTGATATCCAAGCTCTTAAGTAAAAGGATAAGAGTGGTGATGAATTTTATTCTAAGATGGTCAGTCTTTAGGATCAGTTAGCTATGACTGAATATGTTGAATTACGAGCATGTGCATCTTATATATACCGTAGAGAAGAACAAGATTTGGTTCAATTACTAATTCATTCAGAGTATGAGAGTATTCGGGGTTCCATTTTGCATCGCAATCCACTACCATCTATGGAGTCTGCATTTTCTAAGTTACAAGCTGAAGAAAGTCACCTTAACAATTTGAATGAAAAGAGTGTGCACACATCTAGTGCGTCAGTTTTGGTTGCGTCTTCACATCCATTGAATAGTCCATACTTCACGGCCAACAGTGATGAATGTCGTTATTCTCACGAAAAAGGGCACTTTGCAGATTGATGTCCTAAGTTGGGCCGAGGTCTTTCACATGGTGGAAGACCTATACAATAGTCACAACCATGGCGACAAGATGTTAAGCCTCGACCATAATATAATAATGGGAAACATAAATGGCGTCTGGGGTCTGCCTCGAAATAGTTACCACTCTCCTGCGGTTGCTTTAGTACCTTCTTCTAATCACTCGGTTGAGGATTCTTCGACGGTTTCCAATATAAAGACTTTTGCGGAGTAATTCCAAAGATTTCTTGCCACTCATCTACACGGTCCCTCACATCCATATGACATGTCCACCGCATCCGCCTTAGGTCTGTTATCATCACATTCGTTAAGTAGTACTTCATGGTTTTTTGACTTTGGAGAATCCCATCATATGACTCCTGATCGATCTTGTTGAACCAATCTTCAATTATACTTAATTGAATAATGTTTTGATGATAACAAATAAGAAATTATATAGACAATAAGTATCGTTGTACTAATAATTTTATCTAGTATATGTCAGATCATCATAGGTAATTACCAACACTACAAATAAAAGAGTATAATCAACAAATGGAATACAATTGTCAAAGAAGAACAACCATGGACTAATAAGTTAATTTGGAAAATTAACTACACTTGTACGAAATTGTCTAATCTCTTAACAGATAATTCCAACCAATTATATTGTATTCTAACGGGTTAGGTACAATGTTATGGAAAATCCATATGCGTTTTTTGGAGTCTTGGAAAAGTGTTCAAATGATTTTGAAATGTGTATTGGATTGTTGCAACATATTCTACAACATTCAAAATTGATTTGGGAGCCTTTAGAATGAGCAAATATGCATTTATGAAGGAGATACACATTCTTGAAAATACCAACTCAACCAGGTTTTCTGATAAAAACCAACGGGTTGGATTATAAACTAAGGGGTTGGATTGTGTATATATGGAAAATCAAGATGCTACTTTTAAAGACTCGAAAATATATTCAAAAGACTTCCAATTTCAAGTCTAATCGATTGGGGAATTAATAGGAGTATTATGGTGAATGTCATTCACAATTAAAGTCATTAACACGTGAGATATTCGAGATTCGAGATTCAAAAAGGCTGACCGTTAGACCAATTTTGAAGAAACCAGTCGGTTGGATTATAAACCAATCGGTTGGATTATGCTGAAATTTAAATTTCAAATTGAAAGCCCTAGCAACGGTCCTCTACACCCCCACACTATAAACAGACCCCCTAACCTCAGAATAAACACACGACATTGCCACAAACTCAAATACAAAGGTCTTGGTACCTCATTTCAATCGACATGGAAGCCTTGCCAGTTTATATACTCACCAGCAATGCTGATGTTGGCCCAAAGGAGAAACCTAGAAGGGCGGGGGGTGTGAATAGGTTTATCAAAAAATTATTGTTTTTACGGAGAGGCCCACACTAGTTTGTTTTATAAAAACACTAATATAGTTGATCGATATATATTTATATATATTCAAATAGATTGAAACTATCTATCAACATAGAGATCAAATCTACAAAGAAGAGATCTAAACGTTTGCTTCGGTTTGTGACCTCTTTTGCACAAGGCAAGTCCCAATATATATGCGAATAAATAAACAGAATAAGCACAATATATTATGGTAATATGTAGATCTACAACTATAAAATAAATTGCTACAAAGTAAATAACACACTAAAATTTATACAGGTTTGCCTCAAACGAGACTACGTCCGGTCCCCAAGTCACATCACAAGTCACAACGGACCTTGAGATTTATTAATCTTCATTCAAGGGCAGCATACCCTACAACTTCTCTTCCTTTAGTACAGAGATACCCTTACAACTTTTACTTAAAGGGCAAAGCAACCCTTATGCTAAACACGAAGCTCTTAGCAAGGCATACAAGTGTAGATTTACAAGAATTGAAAATCTCACAACTCGTTGATTGAAACAAAAATGTTGTGGATCAAACAAGAGATTTAAAACACTCAAAATCTCTGGAAAATAAGTATATTTAGGTGTGGAGAGCTTGGATCAATTGTTGAAGGCATTACGAATGTAATTTTGGCTTCGAACTATTGGAATAAAGTGAGAAATAAAATATGTAAGTTTGGTCTTGATTTCTCTGGAGTGGTGTACTGAAATATGAAGGGGGGACTCCTATATATAGTGTAGGAGTGAATATGGCCGTTATTCTTTGAAATTCAAAATTTCAGAGAATTCTAATCAGTTGGACTGCCATCTAATCGGTTGGATTCTGCAGATTTGGTCTAACGGCTAGGTGATTTGAAAATTGAGTATCTCGCGTCTTGATGGCTCAAATATTGCATAATATTCACTGTAATCCTCTTCTGATCACAAGGAATATACTTCATCCTTTTGGAACCATTTTAGAAATTCTAATCGGCTAGATATTGGTCATCAAAAATCATTGCTGACCTTACCATATATACATAATCTAATCGGTTGGAATTCAATCCAATCGATTGGATTAGTCTGTATATTGGATTTTTGCTTTTGTACTAATTGGTCCTTTCTTTTCCCTTGTATTTCAACTGTAATATCGTACTCTTTTATTCTGAAATACACTTAGTGTAAAGGTTAGTACGACTAATGAACTTTCATTAAGTTAAATTATATATGCTTTGTTATTCATCAAAACTTTTGTTAATTAGGAATTAGTAATTAAACTATCGTTAATTATGAAAAGGTTCAACATCCGATCATCCAACCAAGCCTCACAACTCTCATAAATCAGTACCTAAATCATGTATTATTGTGAGAAGAGAGTTTTCAGTTTGTGAGATTCATTTGTAAACATTTTTGTTGTTTAAGAGTGTGTGATATCCAACATGTTTAAGCTATCGATCACATCGATAGATTGGTTTTAAACAAGGTTGTTTTTTTATCCTGTTGATTGTACAAATTGTGTACAACATCAAGGTATAAAACTTGTTTGGATCATAGATATAAAGTCTCACTTTGACGCTAAAGTTTTCAATTGTTTTGTCCGTCATGGAAAAGTAATAGTTGTGGGTAGCTTTGCCTTTTAAGGAAAAGCGGGATCGTGGGTAGCTCTGCCCCTAAGAAAGAGCGGTGTAAAGGGTTACTCTTCCCTAAAGGTGGAAATTTTATAAAGGATATGATGCGCTCAAGGAAGCTTTGGTGAATATAAAAAGCTCAAGATCCGATTGGACTTGGTAAGTGGACGTAGTCTCACAACGAGGCGAAGCAGGCTAAATCAGCCGTGTCGGGTAACTTCTATCTTTACTTTATTTAATCCCACTTTTATATTCGTGCAATTGTACATCATTTATTATATTATCTTGTTACATAGAATATATTGCGATTATTTTTACATACTGTGTTATCGTAGAGTTGTTGTATATTATTTGACTTAGAGCTAACTCACATCAAAAGTAAACAAACACGATCATTCTCTCAGTGAGGCGATCTGTTTGTTGTTAGTTGGATAGTCCGAAGATATTTTTATCTAAAATTAGTGTGTATCTAAAGTCAAGGATTGTTGATAACGTAGCTGAGTAATAACTGTTCTAATTGTGACTGTGTTAATTTATTGTATAAGTTATTACTTAATATATTTGTATACATTATATATTTCACTTAATGAAATTTATTTAATATAGTTTTTATTAAATAAAACCAACCCTAACCGCTGTTTGTTAAACTGAAGAAAAGTTTAAAAAACTGTCAAATCTATTCAACCCCCCCCCCCCAGGTTTGCCATCAGGTCCAACAAATGGTATCAGAGCAGATATTGCTCAATTTAGTAAGAAACCTAACAGTTTAGAGTTAAAGATCCAAATTGCAAACCCTAGTGAACGTACCCATATAGGAAGACACTATACATCTAAACCACCCTTATTCGATGGAACCTATTTTGCACAATGGATTATAATTTTTAGAATGTATATGTGTGCAAAAAACTATCATGAATGGAAAGTCTTAATTGGGATAGATAGGTCAGTTTCAACTAAGGTAGATCAAAACCGAAGAAATAAAGAAGAGTTTATTCTTAACTGTAAAGTTATGTACTCACTCTACGATGCCTTAGATCGAAACGCCTTTAACCAAAAATCCTATTGTACAATCACCAATGAAGTTTTGGAGAAACTAATCGACATATACGACAAACCCAAACTAATAGGTGAATCCATATCCAAAACCTCACAAGCTAATCAACAACAACCTTCGAAAAAAAATGACCAACCTGAGAGAGATATTCAAGTTTTCAATGAAACTGTAACTTTGTTAAAAAAGGATCACACTATAGAAGGAATTATCAAAAAGGTTATTAAAAGTCTTGAAGGATATTGGAAGGAAGAAACTTCCGAAATCTGTAGCCTAATAGACTTAGCCCTATTAAGATGGGATGACTTGGCTAAAGTTTTTAGTAAGTGTGTTGGTAAAGAAAGAGGACTAGGAGAATCCATCGACAAATCTTACTCACCCTTAACTAATATCCCAAAGGAAAAGTATTACTTAAAAGTTATCTTAAGCTATGCTGATAGATGAATGAGCATAAAAGGAATGATGTATGGAGGTTGGAGGAAACGAGTAGAATGGAAAATGAAACTTAAAAAGTTTGAATCCTGTAATCCACAAAACCATAAACTCGGCAACTAAATAAAATCTCTCATGGCCTTTAAAGACAACCCCTCCGACAACAAAGAAGAAGACAATGACAAAGAGCTAACATTCAATGAACTTAGAAAGGAGTTCATGAACTTATTTGAAAGCCATCAAACTCTAGAGAAGGAGAACAAGAAGAACAAAAATATTATCGATTTTCAAAAGGAAAGTTTAAGTTTAGGTCTAGAGGAACTTAACTTTCATAAGAAAGGACACATTGATTTTCTCGAAAAGAACCAAGAACTTAGTAGAGAGAATGGAGAATTGTTTGACGAAATTGATGAGTTAAATATTAAGATTCGAGAGTTGACTTATAAGAATGAAAATCAATCGAAAGAAGTCACTAGTCTAAAGAAACCATCAATTGTCAAAATCAAACAAGTCAACAAGAACGATACCTTAAAAAGGAATCAGGTTGACAAGAGAAGAGTAGAATATAATCATTGTAGAAGTCTTTCAAAGACAACAATGAATTATAGAAGTTGAAGATAATTTAAATGCATACACTATAGTCGACAAGGACATTCATCTTACTATTGTCCATTTTGATTCAAGTTAGATCGAAATGATCACATTTGGGTACCAAAAAAATTGAATTATGGTCGAAACTAAAAACCCAATGGAAAGGGAACAACGACAAGCGATCAAGACACGTAGTGAAGAAAGCTCAAATGAGTACTACAACGAAAATTCAGGATGAAGTCTAAAACCCCAAACCTCCCTAGCCTATTTTTGATATTATCTTTATTTTAAATATTTTTATTATCTATTGCTATTTTAATACTATTTTCTATAATGCTTATTTTAAAAGATTGATATTTTCTTAATGGCAATTTCGATTATCTTAAAGTACTAGTTTAATACTTTTGAGTGCTTTTACTTTAATAATCGTATTAACTTCTTCATAATATGCCTATAATTTCGATGTGATAAATGACTTTACTTGATTAATAATATTATTTTTGTTACATGATGAATGATTTCCATGTCTCATTTGCTATGTCTTAAATTTATTAATAGTCGTCATTTACTAAAAGACTAAGTCTACTATTTGCATGATTTATTTGATCCAAAATGATATATGATTGTTATTATTTTTATAATTGTGTCAATATTCTTATTGATACATCATTCTGCTACATGAGTAATCGATAATTTAATGAATGATTTCATCATGCCTTGTACACCAATTAACATATCATGCTACATGAATGTCTTGAATGACTTTATATACGAATCATGTTAGTTTATCGTTATCACATTTGCTAATAAATGCTTAATAATTATCCTTTACATAGATAAAGGTGTTATGCTTAACTTCATAAATTGAATGATCATTTTTGTCTGTAACAATGTACGTGATTAACTGCTATGTGATGTATGCGAGTAAAATAAAGTGCCATGAATGATTGTGATTGATTGTTATATAATTATATTTTGGGAAACTCATCATAAATCATCAGAGTCATTAAGGGCACAAAAGAGAAAATCCGAAGGACAATGAGTAACTCAATCAAAGCATACAACAAGTTCAAAGGACTTTGAACAATAACAAAGAGCTACATTCATCGAAAACCGAGCTTATTAGAAGTCCATACACACTTCGATAACCAATTACTCTACCCTATGATTAAGCTAAATATACATATCTTTACCCAAATCCTAAAACAAATGAAGTGCTTGAACAACTACCCTACACTCGAGTATGCCTTAGCAATCCATAAGCTTTTGAAATTCGAGGAGATTAATGAGCCTACGACATACGATAAAGATGCATATAAGAGGTTAGATCCCTATCTTATAGAACCTTCATAAAATATGTCTTTAGCCATAAGCTCATTTCCCTCATCCTGCATACCATAAAACCTCTTAATTGAAAGGAGATAAATCCACAAAGCAAAGAGAAATAATGGTCGATATGTCAACACTCAATGAGTTGGATGCAAGGAAGCGATGCAATAGAGTAACAACGAGAAGTGTTTATGAAGATGGAGATGACAAGTGATGATGATAACCCCTACTAATTATATAACTATATTATTATATGTTTTATATTACTATGCTTTATTAAATACTCTCCATGCCATAATGATTGATAATCTCATATTGATTGCTGTATATCATATTACAGGAAAGAAATTTATATGCTTAACATGATTGCTTATACATTAATCATTAAAATGCATGCACTTATGATTGTTATATGCTTTGTGAAATAACTAATGACTTAATACTCTAAGATGCATTGACGCGTGTTTCAATTACAACTGAACTTTATAGATTTCAGTTCTCAGTTGTAACTGAAACTGGATCTAGAATAAGTTTGACAAACACACAATCAAACGTACTGAATAAGAGATGAACACAACACGTTTAATAACGGAGTTCGATCTAGTCTACTCTCTGGAGCTCTTACTCAGTTTAGAATATTGAGAAAACTTACAAAGCGTATTTGAGTCTTACAAATCAGTAGCTCTCTAACTATTTAAGCCTATACAGCTATTGCTATTACTCCTCTCAACTATTTAGTATAGGCTCATGCGGCAGTTTATCTCTCTTAGCAAATAGCTCTGTATTCTCTAAAAAAATAAACTCTTTTGTTCTGAATACATAATCAAACTCTACGGCCTATTATGCACTTATATATTGTGCTTTACAAAAGATGGTAACACAATATACTTAAGAATAAACTTTCCAAGTTTATTCATTGTGATTGATCTCTCAATCTTTTCTTCAAATGTTGACTAAGGTAGATGAATGTTTGCTGCGCAATTATTCATATAATATCTTCTGAGATTGCATATATTCGAATATTTTCTCATCATAATATGCTTGATCAACAAGCTGCAAATCTATAGAAATCTTGACCTATCTGTCAATATCTTTCAGTTGTACAAGTCAGTTAAAACTGAAAGTGTAACTAATAAAAGAACCATTAGTAACAAGATGAATATATGACTGAGTAAATGACTAAGTGTTGTTTATCAAAATAGTGACAACCAAAGAAATTATTAGGTGATATAAAATAGGTCATAATAATCTCCCCCTTTGTCACTGTTTTAACAAAAAAACACTTGGTTTGTTTTTAGTTCACCCTTACTTTCAAAAAGAAAAACTCCCCCTAAGTTTTAGAACACAAATTTTCAGTAACAAGTGAACTCTCACTGTTTTAGACCTGCAGTTTCATTAGAGAGAATAAAGCTATAATGCGAAAACACAAAACTTATATCAATTCCAAAATATTACAGCCCAAGAGATATAGGTTCAAATTATTACAGTTCAAAAACAAATATTTAAAAATAGTAAAGATACTCTGAAAACATAGAACATAGAACATAGAGAGCTAAAAAAACATATTCTCCCCCTTTTTGCCAGAATAAGTGGCAAGAAAAAAACATATCATTCATCCTCATCAGCTGATATGAACTCTTCATCAGCATCATCAATAATGGTATCTGCAAGCAAAGAGACATCTCCAGTTTTAGCTCCCAAGGAGACCACAGTACTGACAGATTCAACAACCAACTTTGCTTCATGTTCAGCATTATGCACAACTTCCAACTTAGCATCCTGTTCAGAATTATTCACAGCTTCCAACTCGTATATTCTTTTCCCATAGTCCGCAACTTAGCCTCCATAGCAACATTCTCTTCCATATATAAACCTGGGGGAATTGTCTCAATTATAACGGAATCATTTTGCACAGACACCTTACCAACTGTGGACTCATCCACTTTCTCGATCACATGCACATCAACAGACATAGGAAAATCAACTTTCTCTCTTTCTGTGGACCTAGACTCAGCTTCTTCATCACTTTCAGCAGTATAAACATCGATTTCATTTTCTAATATCTGTAGGGAATGATCTATCCGCATAGATGCAGGGGCTTTCTTGCTTTTTTTGGATTTACCCTTTTTGGGTTTTGAAGAACCAACTACTGGTTTAGTTGTTTTCTTAGAGGGATTAGGAGTTGGTTTGGGGGAGCTAGGAGTTTGGCATGCTAGAGTCACCACTACCAGTTAGCTTGCTTCTCAGACTTGTTTCCTCCTTTACCAGTTTCAACATTTACTTTTCTAGAGCTGCTCTTTCAATTCTTATGTCACCTAGCCTTTGATAGATAAGATCCTTTGCCAAATCAGAGGGACCAGAGGATAGGTTGATAGATATATCATTGATATGACTTTCAGAGATGAGCTTAGAGGAAAGATTTAAAGGATGTTTAAGCTGATCAGGTCTCTCACTAGAGTGGATACTGGTTGCTTTTGATATTTGATCAAACAAAATACTGAAAATAAGGGAAGGATAGGGTAACATTTTGGATTTGGTTCCTAGCTGAGCATGTTCCCATATAGACTGAAAGACATGAACCCCAAAGTTCAATCCTACACCTTGACCTATCTTATAGAGAAAGAGATAGATCTCCTTATTTAGCACATATTGCTGCTTTTTAGGTACCCAGTTCCACAGACAAATTTTATGCAAGATTGCATAAGTAAGAGTCAGATCAGCAGCTTTAATTCCAGCATTATCCCAAACTTCCACAACACCATTCAGAGTAGAAGCAACAGTATCCAACTTAGAATCATCAATATCCTTAGTTATAAATGAGTCCTGAACACCCAAGAACGTATTGATTCGAGATGGACTAAAATCCAAAGTAAAACCTCGAATGTAGGCCCTACCAAAACTAGGAGAAGATGGTGTAAACACCTCCTCAGACAGATTAGCAAAGAATTCTCTCACAAATTCACTGTAGTATTCTCTAGAATAATTCAGAGTAACACTTAATCCAGCATCTTCAATTAAATTTAGGATATGGTCTTTCATGTCTAAAACTTTCACAAATTCAACTTTCCTTTCAGAAAAAACACTCTTAGATTTTAAACCATCATATTTAGCAACACAATCAGAGTTCAAAGATTTTTCTAGCCTATCAACACTAGGTCCAGAATAGCATAATTGATCATCATCAATAGAGAATCTAGTTGTCCTTTCCTTTTTAACAGACTTTTTAGCCATGGTCTTAACTCTCTTGGATTTGGATTCAGAAGGTAAAAGATTATTATCAGACCTAGTTTTCCTTTTACTCAGATTGACATATTCAATAATAGGTTCATCTCTAGACCTAGTACGCATAGAGACAGAGGATAACTTACCCATAGGAGTACTTGTAGAAGGTGTCTGACCAATTATTATAGGAAAGTCTCCCTCAATTTGTTCAGTCGCAGCAGAAACAACAGGAATTGTGTTTTGGGTTGTAACTGAATGTGGTTTTGCTGTGCTGCTTTTATGTAAGAAAACTTGAGTAAGATGTATATATGAGTTACCAGATGAAGTAGGCGAATTAGGGGAGACATGATAACGATAAATTCTAGGGCTACAAGTAAAGAGAGAGAGAGATCAAATAATTGGTGTGTATAATGGGAGATTTGTAAAAGATATTGATGTGTATTTTGGAAATAAAGAGATACCAAAAAAAACGCATGCGGAAAATATTTGTATCAACCTTATTGGTTTCAAGTGGTAAAAAAAAATAGCAATTCAACTAATCAATAAGAAAACGAGTAGAAAGCACTGTATATGTATATATAGTGGAAAATGAAGATGCGGCAATCCTAATTTAATTTTAAAAGTAAGTTATAAAGAGAAATGAAGGTGATGAAAAAAAGCCAAGTAGAAAGCACTGTATATATAGTGGAAAGGGATAAAGGGTGATTACATCACATGTCCAGCTTATTTGAATTCTATATTAATGTTAAAAAGGCAAACGTGAAATATTATTGAAAGTGTGACATCACATAAAAGGAATAAAAGGGTTAAGAAAAACAAGTTTAAGTGCTAACCTCAGACAATGAAGATGCGACAACCCTAATTTTAATAGCAAGATATAAAAGAAATAAAGGTGATGAAAGATGATAGAAAAACAGTGGAAAAGGAATTAGAGTGATAACATTACATGTTTTTCTTTTGTTCAGTCACATGTCCAAGTTACTTGAATTATATTTTAACTAGTAATTGTAGCCCACGCGTTGCGTGTGTGACACGTACTTGCATAAATATGATCCGGCATAAATAAATTAAACATTTTCAAAAATAATGGAATAAATATCATAAAAATATAATGTTTTATTGTTATACTAATATAAAAATACATGTATGATGATTTGTTTGGGAGATAAATTGATATGTGTGGAAAAAGAGAATATTTATTTATTTATTTAAATTGCATTAAGTTATTCGAGTAATTAGTAAATTAGAATATGACCAGTTTTGGAAAGAAATGAGTAAAATTGGACAGTCTTAAACTTTATTGGGTTCCCTTATATTAGATGTTAAAATAAGAAAGTGAAACAATTACTCCATCCCAAAATAATAAGTGTCAACTTTCATTTTCTTTGGTAAATTTTTTCTTTTTCTTTTTTGAAATGTCTTTATTTTTTGTAATTACATCATATGAATTTGTAATTACAATCTTATATTTTAAGTAAGGAATGGGCTTTGTTTAAAAATATTGTTTTTTTGATACTTTATGTTGAATTTAAGTAAATTTATTCAAATCATTAAATATCAGAAAGCGAAACGCAGGCGGGAAACAAGAAATTGAAACATCCTAAATGTTTAAAAAGAAAAGATTTATATGTAAGTAATGAGAAGCGAGGCGAGTAATTTCTATTGTAATACATTCTCATATTCGGTAACTCCAAATATTTATGTTATAATTTCTGAATGATTTTAAAGTAAAATCTTGAACTTTTGACTTAATCATCTGTCAAATTGCTATTTCTCTCGTTCCCATTATATTCTTATAGTCCCATGTATCTCTCCCGTTTCCGTTTACTGTCTCCGTTACCGGCTCATTGTGAAATCTTAAAAATTTTAACATTAATTTCATTGTAAAAGAAATATTTTGACCAACTATAAATAAAATCAAATATACATTTTTGTCGGTTATGCCGAGTCATTAACCCTAACAGAAATTGAATTTAGGGGTTTTTATCGTCTCCCTTTCATATATTCTTCACTGAAACATTATTTAAAAAGAGAGAAAATTATATGGATATCACCAAAACTGTCTCAATTCACTACAAGAAAAATTTATGATAGCAACAGTTTAATTTTTGAAAACTGTTAGTAAACTGAGTGTCGTTAAATTTTAGCAACAATTTAACAACAAAAATTGTTGCTAAATTTAGCGACACTTAGTTTACCATTATTTTAGCAACAGACGCTCTGATGATAAGCTGATATTTTTTTGTAGAATTATTTCCATCTCTTAAAGTATCTAACAAATATTCCTTTCTTATATGTTCCTGAAAAAGTGTAAAAATTTGGTCGGGACGACCAAATCTAAAAATGATCGAATAAATTGGAAACGACTAATGCCATCCATAGTTTTTTTTTTTAATAATGTAACCAAACCCAGAACAATAACAGCGAAATACAAAATCTTTACAAATCCTCTATAAATAGCCGAAACATTCAAAATTTTCCAAACAATGTATCTCTCTATACTAGGAAACAAGGGCTTAATGGTCAGCATGGGAAATAGCTTGCCGTCCAACAACATTTCTCAAAACATCCATGGCTTGTGATCATACACTACAAGAAATTATTGATATAGCAAAAAAAAAAAAAAGGAGGCAAATTATGTTCCTAATTAGCAACAGAAACAAGCAAAATAGCAACATAAATTATGGAAAAATATTTAGCAACAAAATTACCAACTATTTACCAACTTAAAATTAGCAACACAATAATTTGTTGCTAAGAAAGTTGCCAAAATTTTAAGATAAAATCAGCAACATAGTTACCATCAATTTAGCAACACGATCTCCCCATAAAGTTAGCAACATAAAAATATGTTGCTAAATCATACATTTGTGTTTAATTGCAAATAGCAATGGAATTGTATCAAAATTTGGCAAAAGTAAGTTTGCTTCTATTTAGTTTTCATTAAAAAAGATCTTGTTATATCATTTGTAATTTGATTATAATCAATTATCGATAATTTATTTAGTTTAACTTAGACTATAGTTGATTTGTTGAAGGTAGCATATTTTATTAAGTTTCATAAACTTTGGTTACAATTGATTACATGATGTGTATTTTTATTGTGTCTTTAATTGCATAATTAGGGGTAATTGAAACTAAAATTTAAAGATATTTAAACCTAAAGTTCTAGTATTTACAATTTTCCTTTACAATAGATAAAACACTAACAACGTAGGTTTTTAATCTAATATTTCATTCAAACAAATCTACGATCTATTATAATTTAGGGTAGTTGAAACTAAAGAGTTAGTATTTTTAGTTTCTATAGATCAAGTTATATACAGTTAATTTGGTTTATAGGTACAAACTTCACATGTTAAAATACCGACCTCACAAAATAACAATTAGACTAACATTATATACAAATGGATTTATTCAGTTTTGTCTATATTGAAAGCAATACTCGCTATGGCCAATGATTGTAATATCTTAGTTATTTTGAAATTTAAATTATTTTGTACCATGATAAGAGTAGTGTTTTTTTTTTTAGAATTAAGAGTAGTTTATGATATGCAATAGATTCTTTTTAATTAATGTATGTATTCACAGCCTTGCGATTTTTATTTATTACCTTTTTTTTTTGTCCTTAGGCATTTCCCCCCTTTATTTTTATCAAAATTTGAATACAATTACTGAAAATATTGACCACCGCTCAAACCAAACCATGGATCTATTCCGCATAAAGTGTTTCTATACAGAAGACCTTCTATCTCTCTACCCTCTCAAATTATGATCGTAGGTCTCTCTATCTCTATCTATATCTCTCTCCCCTTTATTATTTTCATGATTTATGATGGTTTTAAGTTAATGGGTTTGTCAGGTGTTCGATTATATTCATCATTTACGAAGTGTTGAACGATACTCTTCAAATCGATTATTTTAATGATAACAAAATTTGTAAAACATAATAAAAGATCGTTTTGCGTACTAATCTTTTATCTAGCATATTAAAGGCTCAAAATGATAGATTACGTAAATACGAAGCCAACCGTTCAAGCGGAACCTCAATCGGATTTGAAACGGACTAATTACGGGCTTTCGAAGTATGTCGAGAAAACCGAAACTTTACCAGAACAAAAAACGACTGATCATGAGGCTAAACGATCGATCATTTATGAACTTATTTTTTCCAGTGAGCACAACACAAAAATGACCGATCGCTAGGCTTAAAACGACCGATTGTTTTAAGTAGGAATTCTTCCAGTGAGCACAGATAAAAAACGACCGATCGCTTTTCAGAAACGACCGATCGTTTCTGTAGAATTTCAAATTCCAGCTTTTCAGCTTATCCTGAAAATTGGGCGAACTGCTGCAAACTAGTAGCTAATCTACTCAACAACTGCCAACGGTCATGAATTAATTGATGGACCTTTTTCACTCTACAAAAAGCCCCAAATCCTTTGTTGAAGAGCACCTAACAATTCACACAACTTTAAGCTTTCAAATTAAAAAGATCATACAAGCTTATACTACAAAATTGTCTCACTTGTATCTATAAAATATTCTCGAGCATATTACTATTGTAATCTTATAAACATCGAGATATTATTTGTTAGTGAGTGATCCATTCAAATTCAATCTTGTAAAAGAGTGTTTTATAAACTCATTTGTGAGCGAGTGATCGGGTAGAAGCTTTTCAAGCAAGTGTAGCTTAAAAGTTCTAGGCTTTTCATTCGGGATACTCATAAAGTGAGGGGGAGCTTAATCGGTTGATTAAGCTCGTTAGGTTGTAACCTTGGAACGAGATTTTAGTGAAACACTCGGTAGTGAAAATACCGAGGAGAGGACGTAGGCGCGTTTTGCCAAACCTCTATAAATCTTGCGTTATTTCTTTTCCCTTAACTTTTACTTTTCGCATTTATTTATCGCTCATATTTATTGCTTGCGTAGATTAAATTAGCAATTATTTGTTAACGAAAGTGTTTAAGTTATAAAATCCACTAATTAGCTTAGTTAATAACCCATAGTTTTTATTCCGCGAAAAACGTACGAAAACCTTATTCACCCCCCCCTCTAAGGTTTAGACACCTACGGACCAACAATTGGTATCAGAGCTTAGCTATTCTATTTACAAAAATCTAACGATTTTATAGTTTAAAGATCAACTATGTCTTCGTATGCCGACTCTAAATCCATAACTAGGCCCCTGTTCTTTGACGGTACAAACTATCCCTATTGGAGAGATCTCATGAAAAATTTCCTTTGTGATTTCTAAATAGACCAATGGATTAGCATTAGTAAAGGTTATAAAACGCCTAGTAGAAATGGCTTAGATAAACTTGTAGAGGAACTAGACACCGATGAACGCCTCGCCTTTTCTCTAAATTGTTGGGCTATGACATCTATCA
Source organism: Primula vulgaris (assembly GCA_963920805.1). NCBI lineage: Eukaryota > Viridiplantae > Streptophyta > Magnoliopsida > Ericales > Primulaceae > Primula > Primula vulgaris. The sequence continues at coordinate 14,195,490 of OY987215.1, read as the reverse complement.
CTTGTGCGCTCTCGCCTAGTGAATATGATAAGATTTCCGGTTGTGACACCGCTAAGCAAATGTGGGATAAGCTAGCTATTATGCACGAAGGAACTAGTCAAGTTAAGGACTCTAAAATTAGCATGCTTATTCATGATTATGAATTCTTTAAAGTTGATGATGACGAGTCTATTGCTTCTATGTACACTCGTTTTACCAAAATTACTAACGATCTTAGAAGATTGGAAAAAGTGTATTCTAGCAAGGAGATGGTGACGAAGATCCTAAGAAGTCTACCGAGGAAATGGGAATCAAAAGTGACGGCTATACAAGAAGCCAAGGACATGAACACTCTCTCTCTCGACAACCTCATTGGATCCTCAAGCACTCATGAACTCGACATGACGACTCAAAAGCAAGAGGATGACTCTAAAAAGAAGAAAGGCATCGCCTTCAAATGCACAACAAATAATGATAGCGACAACGATTCCTCTAGTGAGGATGATGAAATGGCACTCTTCGCCAAACGCTACAACAAGTTCCTAAGTTGGAAAAAGAAGGGCGGACAACGATTTCGGAAAAAGGAGTATAAGGGAGAGCCTTCCGACAAATCAAACAAGAAGGATGAAATCATTTGCTACAAATGTCACAAACCCGGTCATATGCAAAACGAATGTCCCTTGAAGAAAAAGGACAAGTTCGGAAAGAAAAGGGAAAACAAAAAGGCATTGATGGCCGCATGGGGGAGTGATGATGATAGCTTCGATAGCGACAATGAAGAAGTCGCAAATATATGTCTCATGGCTAGAGACGACGATACCGAGGATGTAAGCTATCACTCCTCTAACTCTTCTATTTCTAGTGATGATGATTTTAATATAAATGATGTGTTAGCCTCGTTAGAAAAAGCTAGAAGTAAAAACAAATCCTTTAGAAAAATGCTAATTACTCTACAAGATGAACTTGAAAATTTAGCTATAAAAAATGTCTCACTCACATCTAAAAATGCCGAACTTACCATAGAAAATGATAAGTTAGTTAATGACCTTAGTTCATGTAAAATTAAGGCGGATAGCGCCGAACTTACTCTCGCTAAATTCACTAAGGGAAGTAAAATGCTAAGTACTATATTAGCTTCTCAACAAGGCGCATATGATAAAACCGGTGTAGGGTACAACCCACTCTTAACGGCAAAGCATAAAAATCTATTCACCAAACAGGTGGCGAAAAATGAAAGTAGACAACCAGATTACTCTCGTAAGAACAACACGTATAAAAATAACTTAGTTTATAATCGTTTTGTTAAACCAACCATGCATGTTAAATGTATTACTTGCAACCATAGTGATCACTATGAAGATTATGTTTACTGCCCTTATAGATATAAAATAAATAGAAATGACTTGGTTTGGATTCCTAAGGGTCGAGACACTAACCCTCAAGGACCCAAAAGTGGATTAGGGTACCAATGATCATTTTGTCTTGTAGGTATGCTTGAGGTTAAAAGTTAACGAGGACAAGTGGTTCTTGGATAGTGGATGCTCAAGACATATGACGGGAGACAAAACAAAATTCACTACTCTTGCACCTAAAGACGGAGGTTTTGTGACTTTCGGGGATAATAGCAAGGGTAAAATCATCGATATTGGTAGCATCTCTAAATCTTCTAATGTTGTTATTGATAATGTTTTGCTTGTTGATGGTCTTAAACATAACTTGCTTAGTATAAGTCAACTTTGTGATTTGGGTCACAAAGTCATTTTTGAAAAATCGCATTGCATCATTCATTGTATTTCGGATAATAAAACTATTCTCATGGGTCAAAGACAAAATAATATCTATATGATTGATTTGAATAGTTCGGTGGATAATGAAGTTAAGTGTCTTGTTACTATCAACGACAATGGTTGGTTGTGGCATAGACGACTTGGTCATGCAAGTCTTGATTTACTTGCTAAACTTTCTAGTAAAGACTTGGTAATAGGTTTACCAAAAGCTCCTTATATAAAGGACAAACTTTGTCACGCTTGCCAATTAGGCAAACAAACAAAGATTTCTTTTAAGTCTAAAAATATTATATCTACTACTCGTTGTTTGGAGCTCATTCATATGGACTTAGTTGGCCCCTCCCGGACACTTAGTCTTGGCGGGCGTGCATATGCTTTCGTCATGGTTGACGATTTTAGTCGCTTTACTTGGGTGTTGTTTTTAACTCATAAGCATGAAGCATTTAGAGAATTCTCTATTATTTGCAAAAATCTCCAAACACGAAAGGGTTATATGATCAAAGGTATCCGAACCGATCATGGTAAGGAATTTGAAAATACTCCATTTCAAACTTATTGTGATGAAAATGGTATTGATCATAATTTTTCGGCCCCTCGTACGCCCCAACAAAATGGGGTAGTAGAGAGGAAGAATAGAACCCTAGAGGAAATGGCACGGACCATGCTTTGTGAAAATAATTTGCCAAAGTATTTTTGGGCCGAAGCCGTAAATTCCGCTTGTTGTATTTTAAATAGAGCCTTAATTAGGCCCATATTGAAAAAGACACCTTACGAATTATGGAATGAGCGAAAGCCCAATATTTCTCATTTACGTGCATTTGGTTGTAAATGCTATGTTCATAATAATGGTAAGGATAATCTAGGAAAATTCGATGCTGAGTCCGATGAAGGAATTTTCATCGGATATGCTATATCGAGTAAAGCTTATAGAATTTTTAATAAAAGTACTTTATTGGTGGAAGAATCGGTACATGTTTCGTTTGATGAGAATTTACCGACATTTGATAAGCCTTTAATTGTTCATAATATTAATGATGATATTTTTCATAAAGCATCTTCTTCTAATCATGTTGTATCTAGCTTAGAGTCTACGCCTAGTATAGAGGTTGAACCCATTGTTGAAGAAGTCACTATAGAGAGACTTCAAACGGACTTAGAATCTAGCGTACACATTCATGAGGATTTGCCTCAAGAATGGAGGTTTGCCAATGACCATCCGCAAGATTTAATTTTGGGTAACCCGGGAGAAAGAGTGCATGCACGTTCTTCTTTAAGAAATCTAGTTAATCATTTTGCATTCTTGTCTCAACTAGAGCCCAAGAACATTCATGAAGCGGAACTCGATGAGAGTTGGGTATTAGCTATGCATGACGAATTAAATCAATTCGAGCGTAGTAACGTATGGACTTTAGTACCTAGACCGCGTGAGAAAACCATTATAGGTACGAAATGGATATTTCGTAATAAGATGGATGAATCCGGGGTAGTCATTAGAAATAAGGCTAGACTAGTAGCTCAAGGGTATAACCAAGAAGAAGGCATCGATTTCGATGAAACTTATGCACCCGTAGCTAGACTAGAATCCATTAGAATGTTGCTTGCTTATGCTTCTTTTAAACGTTTTAAATTGTTTCAAATGGATGTTAAAAGTGCATTTTTAAACGGTTTTATAAATGAGGAAGTTTATGTAAAACAACCACCCGATTTTGAAAATCACGAGTTTCCCGATCATGTTTACAAACTTCGAAAAGCACTTTATGGTTTAAAACAAGCACCCCGGGCTTGGTATGAAAGACTTAGTAAATTTTTGATTAAAAAGGGTTTTTCTCGTGGTACTTTGGATACTACACTTTTTATTAAAAAAGATGGTAAAGACATGCTTTTAATTCAAATATATGTTGATGACATCATTTTCGGTGCTACTAATGCTCGCATGTGCGAGGAGTTTTCTAAGTGTATGCAAGGTGAATTCGAGATGAGCATGATGGGTGAACTTACCTACTTCCTTGGATTGCAAATCAAACAAACAAAGGACGGAATTTTCGTCAATCAAGCCAAATACACAAGGGACTTGCTCAAAAGGTTCAACATGAGCGATGCAAAGCCGCTAGGAACTCCAATGAGTCCGGCAACAAAACTAGACAAGGATGAATCGGGTAAAAGCGTGGACCAAAAGCTCTATAGAGGTATGATTGGATCCCTCTTATATTTAACCGCAAGTAGACCCGATATCATGTTTAGTGTTTGCTTGTGTGCTAGGTATCAATCTTGCCCTAAGGAATCGCATGTTATAGCCGTTAAGCGCATATTTAGATATCTTGTAGGTACATGCAATTTAGGATTGTTTTATCCACATGATACTACTTTTGATTTACTTGGCTATTCCGACGCCGACTTTTCCGGTTGTCGTTTAGATAGAAAAAGTACTAGTGGCACTTGCCATTTTTTAGGAAACGCCTTAGTTTCTTGGCATAGCAAGAAACAAAACTCGGTTGCGCTCTCTACGGCGGAGGTGGAATACGTCGCCGCGGGTAGTTGTTGCGCACAAATCCTTTGGATGCGTCAACAACTAAACGACTTTGAATTGTCTTTTGATAGTGTGCCTATTTTATGTGATAATACTAGTGCTATAAATCTTTCAAAAAATCCGATCCAACACTCTCGTACCAAACATATAAATTTACGACATCATTTTTTAAGGGATCATGTTAAAAAGGGGGATATTATACTTGAATATATAAGTACCGATAGGCAACTAGCCGATATTTTTACAAAACCCCTTAACGAGGAACAATTTTGTTTTATTCGACGAGAGTTAGGCATGTTTAATGTGTGAAATATACATATATATATTTTTGATTAATTTTATATATATTTTAGTATTGTTATATATTTTTCTTGCCAAATCAGTGTCGTAAAGTGCAAAAATTCCTGTTCTGTAACCCATTTACAATGGATCGATCGTCTGTAAAAACGACCGATCGTTTTTCTACAGACGACCGATCGTTCCTAAAAACGACCGATCGTTTTTTAGGTCTGCTCACTGGAACATTTTCGTTCCAAAACGACCGATCGAAACATAAAAACGACCGATCGTTTTTCTATGTTTTCAGTTTTTAATACCCTCAAAACCCTAATTTCAATTCATATTCCAAAACAACTCTCTCTCTCATATATAAAAATTCGCCCTCTCCTTCTCCAAATCACCCAAAAATCCGAAATCAATCCAATATGGTTCGTACTAAGAGAACCTCCCTCGTTGATGAACATGAGGACGAGATCGTGCCTCCGTCCCCTCGCCGCCCGGCTATTCCTCGCGCTAAGCGCACCGACTCCTCCACCGCTACCCGCTCGGGCCCCGGTGCCTCTTCCGGCTCTCTTCCTCCTCTCTATCCACCAACAATGGCTCAAAGAGGTATATTGTCTAACTTTACCATAGACATGCCTCTATTCCTAGAACGTTTTCCAATTCTAATGGAATCTCTCCGTTTTCACAAACTCGATACTATTCTTACTCTAAAAGAGCCGTTTTACAAAGAAAACGTTTATGAATTCTATCATAACCTAGTTCTTGATAGCGATCATGATGACGCACTCCGCTTGCGTTCATCATTTAATGGCCAACCGTTCGTTTACGGTATAGACCTTTTACGACATCTCTTACGCCTAGATAACGACGGTGTCCATGAGTCAAGTGATGACCTTTGTGAGACTCTCGAGATCGATAACTTCAAGGATCTCAAAAACGAAATCTTTCATCCCGTCCATCAAAATTGCTCCAACAAGGCTCATGGCCTTCTTTTCAAATATAAACTTGCTTACCATATCCTATCTCATATAGTCCTCCCTCATACCTCCAACTTCACGGATGTTACCAATGAGTACATCTTTCTTCTCAGGTGCATCCATCGCCGAGTCAAACTTGACTTCGCGACACTCATCTTCTTTAAGATGGATTCGCTCAAAACGAAGTCTAAGAATGGGCTACCTTACGGTGCCTTGATTTCGGCCATCTTAAAGGACCTAAATCTCGTTCCCGGTGGAACCTTGTTCAAAAACAAGGACAAACATATTTGGGACACTTCCTATCTTTCCCAAATGTCCATTAAATTCCATAGTACCGACAAGTCCATAACTTGGTCCGGTAAACGGGTGTCCGGCCCCGACTATGCTCCTCTTACCCCCGAAGAGGAAGTGTATGTCGGCCCTAAGCCCACACCGCGAGCTTCTCATGAGGACGTAGCTATCTCCTCCGATTCCATCCCCCCCACCGATATCCCTACCTCCTCTCGTCCATCTCGAGTTCGGGCCAGAGGAAAAGCCCAAGTCGGATCCTCCAACCCTCCCCCGCGCACCGACGAATTCTACAACGCTCTCTATATAAACCCATATCGAAATGCTCAAATGACCCGTCGTATGTTTCCATTCATGAACCCGGGTCAAGAAGAACTCGAAGAACTTGATCGAATGAGCGCCGAGCAAAGGGCCGAGTTCAATGGCTTCTTTCTCAACCTTGCCGGGCCAAACAACAACGACGACGACGACGAGGATGATGCGACCTCCCACCGTGACTAGGCGGATATTGGTTTTATATTTTTTTTGATGATGTCAAAGGGGGAGAAATATACCTCTCTTTTGTTTTTACGTTGTATTTCTTTTCCGTGTTTTTGATGTTATTGCATTTGGTGCGCATAAATTGCTAGTTGATTGGGTTATTTGTATTCTTTTTTATTTGTGGCGATTGACCGTTTTTAGGCAAAACTTTGGCCAATTTTTCGCTTGCATTTTGATCTTTCGTTATCCCTAATCGTTTAGCTTTGTTTTAACGTCGCTTTAAATCGGATGTTATGACATTTACTTGCTTTTCCTCTAAAACTTTTATCCAAGTAAAACGTCATCTACATGTTTAAATCGGTTATACTTGTTTAAGCAAAAAGAGCTTATAGTATTTTATAGTCAATATTTTGTCATCATCAAAAAGGGAGAGATTGTTGAACGATGTTCTTCAAATCGATTATTTTAATGATAACAAAATTTGTAAAACATAATAAAAGCTCGTTTTGTGTACTAATCTTTTATCTAGCATGTTAAAGGCTCAAAATGATAGATTACGTAAATACGAAGCCAACGGTTCAAGCGGAACCTCAATCGGATTTGAAACGGACTAATTACGGGCTTTCGAAGTATGTCGAGAAAACCAAAACTTTGCCAGAACAAAAAACGACTGATCATGAGGCTAAACGATCGATCATTTATGAACTTATTTCTTCCAGTGAGCACAACACAAAAACGACCGATCGTTAGGCTTAAAACGACCGATCGTTTTAAGTAGGAATTCTTCCAGTGAGCACAGATAAAAAACGACCGATCGTTTTTCAGAAACGACCGATCGTTTCTGTAGAATTTCAAATTCCAGCTTTTCAGCTTATCCTGAAAATTGGGCGAACTGCTGCAAACTAGTAGCTAATCTACTCAACAACTGCCAACGGTCATGAATTAATTAATGGACCTTTTTCACTCTACAAAAAGTCCCAAATCCTTTGTTGAAGAGCACCTAACAATTCACACAACTTTAAGCTTTCAAATTAAAAAGATCATACAAGCTTATACTACAAAATTGTCTCACTTGTATCTATAAAATATTCTCGAGCATATTACTATTGTAATCTTATAAACATCGAGATATTATTTGTTAGTGAGTGATCCATTCAAATTCAATCTTGTAAAAGAGTGTTTTATAAACTCATTTGTGAGCGAGTGATCGGGTAGAAGCTTTTCAAGCAAGTGTAGCTTAAAAGTTCTAGGCTTTTCATTCGGGATACTCATAAAGTGAGGGGGAGCTTAATCGGTTGATTAAGCTCGTTAGGTTGTAACCTTGGAACGAGATTTTAGTGAAACACTCGGTAGTGAAAATACCGAGGAGAGGACGTAGGCGCGTTTTGCCGAACCTCTATAAATCTTGCGTTATTTCTTTTCCCTTAACTTTTACTTTTCGCATTTATTTATCGCTCATATTTATTGCTTGCGTAGATTAAATTAGCAATTATTTGTTAACGAAAGTGTTTAAGTTATAAAATCCACTAATTAGCTTAGTTAATAACCCATAGTTTTTATTCCGCGAAAAACGTACGAAAACCTTATTCACCACCCCCTCTAAGGTTTAGACACTTACGGACCAACACGAAGATTTCAGCTTTTCTCCAATTGAAGTTACGTGCTTTTCCACCTTTTTCCCAATTTCAAAGGAATGTGTGTTGTATAAATGTTCTAGACTAACCCCCTAAATTCGATTTTTTAGTGATTACAGGCTTGTTTGGTTAAAACTTTTTCGCAAATAAGCTGAGATTTTTTTAAGTTTGAGTCGTTGTTTGATTGTAGCTTCTTAGATCGGGTTTTATGCACTATTTGGCTAGTTTGGACACTCTGTTTGGTTAGTTAGTTAAAATTTTGAGCTTTCTTGTTTTTGCCCTTAAAAATATAGACGATTTAAGCATTTAAGCTGGATGCCCAATTTTTTCTCAGTGAGTTTTTGTTTCCTTGAATGTTAAAGAAAATAAGGTAGATTTGTTACAGTCCGGACTAAATGAGTAAAAGCTTCTAACTTTTTTAGTTAGTCAGGCAATTGAGTTCAACTTTTTAAACAAATGGATTAAACCTAAAAGCTACAACCAAACTAGGCCCTATGCCAAATATTTCAGGCTAAATTTTCAGATTGCTGTCATCTTTTTGTAAATGAGATTTAATTGTATCCTACTCCTTTTTGTATATTAATAGCAACTGCTTTCAATATTTTCCTAGTTTGATATTAGTCCAAATTACTTTGAACATTTGTAGGGTATCTCTCATTCTGCGTCTTTGGCGTTCATGTTCTTATTTTACTTTTAAGGTACGCAGTTAAAACCCTTAATCGAATACTGTAATTCAATTTTGATTTATGGATAAATTGAATATTTGAAAGTGGTTCCATTATCCATATAGGTCAAGAGCTAAAAACATTGTTGAAATCAATTCCTAATGTTATCTGTTTGGAAACTTTGGTTGTGCTTATGATTTTCTTTTGTGTGAAAACTAATGAATTGTTACTGTATCTTGACATTTTTTTCACGTTAGTTGTACTCTACATCAAAGTTACAAAGTTAAAGTCATGAACTGACTCTACTGTATCTTCACATTTTTTCACGTTAGTTGTACTCTACATCAAAGTTGCAAAATTAAAGTCATGAACTGACTCGTTCTCTTTGTGTTATCTTTATTCTAGGTCGATCTTTTGGTCGCCTGGCCAATAGTGATAGTTTGGGTGGTTGTATGTCCGATTTGCAAAAAATTGTTTGAGCTCGTGCATAGCAGGACTCTACAAGTCTTTTGTCGGTGCAAAAGTCGACTTCCATATATGTAAGAACAACAATTTCATATAACTTGATTAGTTCAATGTTCTCTTGTCACATTGTTTTGGTTATTAGTAGAAACTTAGTGGACTGTCGAACTGATTTATTGCTCCATCAAGTTGGTCCATTTAGCTACTCAAATGTGGAAACCATTGTGTTATATTATCATTTTTTTTCTTGTGACAAATTAAGTATTATGTTATATCATAACATTTTAGCAGGTATAACTATTTTCCATAATGAATTTATATGATTGAAGAAAAAGAACATTAAGAGCTTGTTTGCTTGATGTCGTTGCAATTTAGGTGTTATGACATGAAATGGTTTCCTTATGTTGTTTATATATTTGGAAGTTGTAGGTTGACCTTGCAAAGAATTAAGTGTCTAAATATTACAATCACAGAATTTATTCTTCATCCAGAAACTTCAAAGCATGCTGCACTAGTTCACAGCACCACAACATGTTTCTCTAGCAACTTGCAAGACTCTATGGCGTGAGCTATGATTGATTCAGGTGCAAAACAATGAAAACATCTTACGAGCTTCAGCTTGCAAAGACGTTGCCATTTCAAATACCCGGCAAAGGTGTAGAAATTCGGAGATCGTTGTAATGGACTAGGAATTAGAATAATAGTAGGTATTTTGAGTTACATCCCAAATTTTGTGTATCTCTGGTCAAGAGTTTTGGATTGTATTAGTTACTCTTGTAATATTAGAATCTACACTGATGTATTGTGGTTATTTGTGAGTTGTTATGTAAAATTATATTTTTTAAGACAATTATTTCTGAATTATTCTGTGTGTTTTTATAATCTTTTGAATATTGAATAAAAAAATATAATTATTGATTCCATTATTTATAATATATATTTAATTAAATATAACTTAGCAACAGAACTTCAAGTCATTATATTGAAATGAGTGTATTATATTTCTAACAATTAGCAACAATTGTTTTACAACAAAAGAATGTAGCAACATATTAGTAACAATATAGCAACACATCATAAACTTTTATATAAAGAAATTTTAAAAAATAGCAACACAATACTGATCAAGTCGCTACAAGTAGTTATATTATAAAATAATATAGTTGAAAAATTGTAACAGATTTGCAACAATATTTATGTGTTACAGACGTGTTGCAAAATGTGTTGTGTTATACATACAGGTAGCAACATAATAAGCTTGTTACAATTATGTTGCTGACTGATATTAGTAACAACAGTTGTGTTACTAAAAATCAGCCACAAGCCAAACAGTATCATAGTAGTTTATGTTGCTAATCTGTTGCCGATCAATATTTTTGCTTGTGATTTTGAAAAACAATTTTTCCTTAATACATGATTGGTACATCTAATCCACCACATCAACGAGTAAAATTTTTGGGTCAGATATTTGGGTGGCTATAGCAACACTACTAGTTAAATAACACATAATTAAGGGAAACAGTCTAGTTAGAATAGTGTATTGTATTTAATAAGTTATAATTAAAAAAAATTACTTTAAACACGGTTTAATAAAAAGTCATATTAATGATCATTATTGAAAAAAAACTTTAATATAAGGCCTATTTTTCAAATTTAATTTGGGCCTACAAAATGCTGGAGACGGCACTGCATAGGCGGATCCATATGAGTAGGGCTGGGTTCGGTTCGGTTTTTAGCAAAACCAAAACTTAAACCGAGCATATTTTTCAGTTTCGGTATTTTTATTTCGGTTATTTTCTGTTTTTCGGTTATTTTTCGGTCTTTTCGGTCTTTTTCGGGTTTTTTTTGGTGTTTTTCGGTTTCGGTGTTTTTCGGTCCTTTTCGGTTCAGTTATCGGTCCGGTTCGATTTTTTCGGTTTTTCGCCCAGCCCTACATATTAGGGTCAGTGGCATGCCCCCCCTGGATTTCTAAGAACAGGTATTAATTTTGTATTTATTTGTGCAGTATAAGTAACATAGGTTAGTTGGTTACCCCTATTCCTTATATTCATTTATCTTAGCCCATCTTAATTCGATTCATGTTGGCAGCATTGTAATGTTATATTTTTTATCCTTTTCCATTTAAAGTATAAATATGTTATTTGCATAATTGAATAAAAAATTTGGCTTAGGTTCTTTCATTTTTGTTAATATAATTGACCTAAGATTTCATACTTTAAATTATAAAACATGAAAATTTAACACAAAAAACTATCTTTTTTGTTTTTGTTTCAAGGCATTTAAAAAAAATTCTTATTTTCCAAATTAAAGTGGTGGGTCGTAAATTAAATTGTTTTTTTTTGTTTTCTTCCATTAGTATGTGTTTAATAAATTATTAGTTCTCGTTAACCAATTCATTGTTGAGTAATCGGTAATGAGATATTTTTTTAAAATCTTTAGAGAAAAACTAGTGAGTAATCGGTAATGAGTAATCGGTAATCGGTAATCGGTAATCGGTAATGTAGTGTAAACTGCATTATCGCATATCGATAGTTTAAGCTACATTTGTATTGTATATAACTCTATAGTCACCCTTCCTTAGTTAACTGGTTTTCTAGTATGAGTTCTACCTATGGGGTTGTTACAGATACTATTAAAATTGTTACTAATTTACCATATATATTTAGAAGATTACAATGATACTGGTATTTTCTAACGTATTACTTGAAAAACGACTTACTTCTTGACAGAGGGTGGTCTCTCTCACACTAAAAACGTATAAAATGAAATCTATGTTTTGATAGTGATACGAAACATGTTTATATAAGGCTACGTTAGATACCTGTTAGGCTGAATAAATTAGACATTATCCTAATCAGAATCGAACTTGAACTCATCAATTTGAGATCTTTCTTATCTGATTAAATTAGAGTTCATTACACTAAAAAACTCTAATTGAAATCTCTCTTATCTATTCCAAATCTTCTAGAAAATAATTCGTGACATGTCTTTTTGTCTAAAACATTTCCACGTTAAAATTAAACAGATACCCATTTTACATTTAGAAAAGACAAAAATCCCTTATATTCGAACTAAATGAAGATAAATTGCCATTGTTTTACAGAGAGGTTGAAGATTGGGAATGGTCTGGAGAGAGAAGTCAAGCGAGCAGCGAAGACACGTGGGAGGCTTTAAGAGATTTCATTTTTTACTTTATTGGTCCCTATTGTTTTTTGTCTGGTTTCAATTCAGCTTGTGGCATTTTATTTGTAACACATTTATACTTTCTTTTATGGGGGTTTTCCTCTACTTTTTATTTTTCGACTAATTAATAAAATAAAGAGTGGGTTTTCCCCAAAATAAAATAAAATAGTAAGCATATTGTATTCTTTAATAAATAGCACTTAACTTAATTAATGTATCAGATTAATAAATTCACTTGTAGGATTTGATACAAAAATATTTATAAACTTTTAAGTGGGTATCATCAATCCCAATACTGGGACGTGGATTCATTCATTATAATTGAAACGTCACCGTGCATCTCACTGAGTTTATAACTCGTAAAGAATCACACTCTTTATGAATCAAAACGATAATCATTTATCTTACATATATGTTCAATTAATAAAATCAGGATTAAGACTTTAAACAAATTCTATGACCACAATGCGTTAATTATTTTATCTAGTCAGTACAAAAATAATTGTCTTGTTGCGGTTCTATTCAATACACTCAAAGTACACTAGCTTATAAAGTTGGAATACTTCATTCCATATAGTCAAGATAGATCTACTAAAATTATACACTATAACTCTACCGATGGTCTGTACAATTCCATCTAAATTTGTAAAAAATTTACTTATATTATACAAGAACTGATAGTCAAATATTCTGTATGTAAGTCGTACTCTACACACTAGACTATATATCTACAAAATATAATATTAGACATTTATATGTGCATTAATAATTAAAACAAATAACAAATTGCTAATATAAAATCTCATAAAAATGTAACGTCTTTTAAGGAAAATACTAAAATAAAAACATGTATTTTAAACGTATTTCGTAACAGATATAGCGGGAAAAATTAGAACCGGTCAGGTTTAAGATTTCAATACTACCTTTTTTTTTATCTTCACATGCAAGTAGTACATTATGAAATTTTTACACAAAACCTAATATTTTCAGATGTAAGATTTGTACGAGCTTGATTAATTGATCTAACTATTTGTCATGTATTTTGTTCTAAATAGATTTCCATTGCTAACTTAAGAGTAAAGTTATACTGTAATATATAGTAATAAAGTTTCTATTATATATATAGTTATCCAACAACATGATTTTTGTTGTGTGACATATTAACTCACATATATATGTATATAGATATAGGGAGAGAATATAGAGAGAGAGACAACAAGACGAGATGTTTATTCATTAATATGAGTATACAGAGAGATACATCAAGAGACCCATGACCCTCTTTATATAATAGAGAGTGGGGTTACATATACTAGGAAAGTCCAAGATAGGCCCAATAGAGTAAGGCCCAAGATGGTCAACAATAGCCTACAACACTCGCCCTTTGGACGTCTTGATTTCTTCGTCTTCATGCTGTCAATGTGAGTCGAGTTCATTCGCAGTGCTAAACACATAAAAACCTTAGGGCCGGAAAACCCAGTGTGGGACAAAACCGGTACTTAGGAAAAACTGTGTAGCCGAATGATATAGGCCGAAATTCCATGTAATTAACTAACCACAAAACGGTGTGCCTCATCAAAACCTTGGCAGAGCAAACCTAATGGGAAAATCTCTGATCGAAGGAAAAAGAGTGCAAAGTGGTAGTAGTAGGGGATCAACCACAAAATAGGTGCTTCATCAAAAGCTTGCTAGAGTAAACCCAGTGGGAAAAACATCTAATCAAAGGACAAAAGAGTACACAGTGGTAAGAAGTATACAACATGATACTCCCCCTAATTTTGACAATCTTAAGTAAGATATGATGGAAATGTGTCTCGCTAAAAATCTTGCCAAGAAAAACCCAGTGGGAAAAAACCTTGGTCTAAGGACAAAAAGAGTATACGAGCATGCGACTGGATGCTCACTCTCACTTGCACACGACAGGGTGCGAGGATTTCGACTAAATAGTAATTAGTGCAATAAGCATTCACTTGAATGCTCTTCCTCACTTACACACGACTGGGTGCAAAGATTTCATATTTCAAGAAAGAGTACGAGTATTCGACTGGATGCTTCATTTACTTGCACATGACTAGATGCAAGAAAATCTAACGTGGAATAGAATGAGCATTCAACTGGATGCTCTTAAACTTCATATGTGAATATTTATTTCGGCGAGAAATACTAAATAGCATAATCTAGTCATGTCTCTCTTGATCGATAACAACAAGTTGTCCTCAAATAAGATAAGTGTTTTATATGAATCATGAGATAGAGCATATGTAATTCAAATATGGCTAATACTAGCTTGAAGCCATATACACTCTCTAATCGTCTCATAGAGCACAAGTAGATTAGAGTGATTCGTTTGGAGTCATTACAAGACCTCCAAGATATCGTCTTATTCCTAATGGTAAAGACATACCATGTTAGGAATATCCCTTATGCGGGTCTAATAAGAAAGCGGTATCGGTATAACCGAAAAAGGGTTGCGTTAATTCGAGTACCGAACGGGGTAGGTACACTCGATGACGCAAAATGGGATAAGACAAGCTCTCATCCACATTTACCTTAAGGTAATGGAAAAATATCTTTTATGCCATTTCGATGACGGCGTGTTAGCGTGATGCTGTGTCGAGTTATACCATTCACAGCAGACAAAATGTTTGTCCTAGCATATTAGACCAAGTACAATGATGCGCTTATTGTACTTAGATATAAACATCAGTTCAATATCTCTTCATCGTATCATCAGGGACGGACCGGGTCTATATCCATGTCTAGTGATCGAACGATAATGGGAGAATCTGATGACTTAGCATCATAACACCTTCTGGTTGTAGTCTGAATCATGAACTTAGATTCAATCTTTACAGGATTCGATCATCAGGCCGAGTCACTACCGTGTCTTTCCAAGATCCTTCATCTCGAAGGCAAATCCAAAAGTGGATCGCATAATAAAACACGCAAGGTCATAATACTTGTTCAAGTATCCCAAGCTGATCAAGTACTCACTTAGGCGGGTATACCACATCCGCTCGGATTATATTAATCCATATAGTGAACGTCTCAGTCAATTAAGATCGCGTTCCGTGGTCAGGGACTGCTTGATTTAAGCACATAAAGTCACACAGAGATCTTCATCTATATCTCTTTGTCTAAATACACATAGAGATAAAACCGTGACCATAATCGCATGCTGCATAATCAGTTTTTCAGAAACTACTACACTGCTAAAGTAGGGGACCGTTATAACATCTATTACAAGGAAATAAACCATCTCGTAATCAATTTCAAGGTGAGAGAGAAGCCTTGCGCTACTAGGTGAGCATTGTACAATCTCATTATTCTCTTCACTCTTCCTTACGAATAACCAAATAAACGAACTCGTTTAACATTAGTGGTGTTGGAGCTACAGGTTTGAACACACTTTCGCTAAGGAGTCTACTTGGATTGCAAGTTTCCATTAGGCCAGTCTATTCTACGTTGACTTCAGGCAACGGTACGTGGTTCCCTGTCATAATTTGCTCATATTATCAGTCGTCACCGAATATATGAACAAGTAATCAATGACAGTCTCGTTTCGCTTCAATATCATCTAAGATATCATGATCGACAGATATTTCGAGATTCTTAGGATGAGGAGAAAATCACACATCTCCTTGATCTTTTATAATCTCATACGACAAACGAGTTTCAGTTCACCACCTCTGGGGCTGAACGAATTAGTAACCGGTCAACTTTCTCATAACTTGGAAAGGACGACAGACTGACGGCCGACGGCAGCGTCCTTTGCTTGGCGGGTTCAGCCAAAGCAACGTGTTACGACTGGAATACGGCGTCCGACAGGAATGTCTATCCTTGCAAGCATTTTCCAGCAGGTATAAATAATCTCGTGACATCTCATAAAGTCATTAAATGAGTTTGGCATTTTGTTAGACTTGAGGGAGTCTATGCACTTACTTATCACTAAGTGCAGTTTTGGGGATCAAGGTAAGACTGAGTGGGTTATGCCACGTTACTTCACGTCGTTCCTTATCAATGGTAACGTACAAATCTCCCCTAACGATAGAGAGAATAGTCTTAGCAATGTCACTTTCGCATATCATACGGTAAAGAGACCGCTTGCCAATGTTACTCTATCAATTAATAGACAGGGGATTCATAATCGTCTTATGTCCCCAATTTTTAGAGGTCCATATTTTGAATGCTTTAGCGGCTCAATCAAAAAATTAAGCACTCAAGCACACGTTCATATGAGGCGTCTGGCTCATAACTAGTAACCAACTGGTACGCATTTAGTGTTTTGAGTGACTATGGGCCTCAGACGGACCAATGATGCAATATGCAATGTATTGTGACCCCACACAAAAATATATATCTACGCATCACCAAATAACGCGTGCAATCATTTGCAACCGCTTAAAAATTCTGTGAGTCCATTTTGGGTCGGAACATAATCAACATTATGTTCAATTTTAATTCCGAAAGTCAAGTAATACAAATCAAAATGTCGATTCTTACTCTTCGACATTATCAAGTCGACTAGACTTTTCAGGATAATCCGGATCACGAGCCATCAACTTAATGATAAGGCTAAGAGTTTGGAAAGTACTGCATTTATGTGGACAACAGTAAAATATGACCATATTGTCGATGCATCAACCATAACCATTTATATTTATGGTCCATCTTATGGTTGGATAAGTCCACAATAACTCCTTCAATTCTTTACAAGAATTCTACTAGTCTTTACACATACTAGTCTTTCAAAGTGATCATTAGTGGCATGAATTTCGGATTAATCAAGAAATATATTCTCAGAGAGAATCCAAATGCGATGCGATTATAAATCAAGCATCTTCTTTTGATCCGGGAATATCTCATCTGATCAATACCACAATATCAAAATGCACTTATCAATCGACGACATGCGAATGATAGTACAAACAATCATGTCTTAGCATCTAAATCATTTATCAATCGACGACAGGCGAAATGATAAGGCAACTTTAAATGCTTTAAAGAATGTGGTAGCAACCACTTGAAAGACATTTCAACTTCTCTAAAATACGCTTTTGGTCGTATTGAATGGAGGCTATGTAAAGAAATTTTAATTCTTTTATGAGCTATTACCAGATAACACTGGTTTTCTCGAATATTTTATAACTCAGCAAGGTACGGCAGGACCTACATGAGTATAAGGCCTCATATTTGACAAATCAATTTGGTTTTACCAAAGATTTCGATTTGGAACACAGGTCCAAAATCGTTGTCACTGAGTACTCTTTTAGGCAAGTAGTTGGTGAAATTATGTGGTACAATGTTACCTACTATTTCCAAAAAAAAACCAACTACACCACAAGTATTGCCTAAAATTTCATAATTTAAAGTTTGGTCACATTTGTCAAAGGAATTTGCTCAAAACACTTTAAATTATTTCGAGAAATTTCGTAAACAGGCAAACCATAATCCAAAAGTATGGTCCAAATGGAAAAATAATAATGCAAGTGGAAAACATAATCCAGATGAGCAAAAAAATGGCTCAATGATTTATCAAAATCAATAAACAAATGTACCAAACTCATTTGAGCCACAAAATCGGGGGTCTCAAAAGTTTCCTTTCAGATAGATTTAACCACATTAGCATCGGATTTTCCACCTTTATAATAGTTTGGAACTATTTAAGGGGTAACCGTGCATGATCTTTGTTTTTATAGCATAGAGTTGTCTCCTTGAGCATCATCTCTTGCTTTGGGACAACGGACCATATTGTTCCTTTCAAGAACTATTTTCGAGCCACAAGTCTTAGATATTGGCGATTGTCTAAAATCTCGCTTGGCTAGGCGATTCGTCAGGATCGCGATAGTTTGAGACAAATAACATTTGTCCCGGTTCTTGATTCAAGGAAAAAAAATGTCCACGAAGAGCATTAGTATCAGGCAAACAATTCGCCATTGACCCAATAGGATTAAAACTACTCATCGGGGCAATTTTCTCATCCGCAAACAGATGGGCGATTAAGGAAAGGAACATAGTGAATATAAATTCACAATACTACTTATGGAATACGCTTTCCAAGCTAGTATTTTGGTGAAGGATCGCTCCAATATATCAATTTCAGACATTTGTTCACCATAGACGTCATCACGTCTCAAATGTGGCGGCGGAATAAAATTAACGCCTTAGCATTCATTTCGAGAGTAACAACAAACTCGTGTTTTACTCATCAAAGATGGCATCAAAAAAAAAATTGGGCATCACATTTTCACACATCAAGTTGACTAAGATGTGGTGAAAGATTAAAATAAATGTTTAAACAGTCATTTCGCAAGTATGTTTTACGATTTTTCTCATCATAGATGGCCTCCAAAATGTGTTGTGAGTTATGGATTATTTATCATATAAAACGACTGATTTATATGTTTATGGTTTGCACAAGCATAATTTTTTTTTCGAAACAATAGGTTCGAAAATATTAGTTTTGCTTCTCATGTGAGTCGGTTCTCATTGATCGAACGACGGGTCGATAATGAAACACCAATTCGGCGAAACATACATCACTATAAAAACACATTTGGGGAAATTATTATTTAATCAACCCCTTTCGGTAGCTTTACTTGAAAACGACCATGAAAGACGGTGAGGGTGGAGGGCATGAATGCCACTTAAAACCCAACCTCATTAGGATATCGACTTCCGCCTATATCTTTCCTAGACATCGTATCCAAATAGGTAAGCTCAGTTGGGGAAGGTTCATAATTTTTCCAACTTAAATGTGAACATATTAGCTCACATATATATGTATATAGATATAGGAAGAGAATATAGAGAGAGACAACAAGACGAGATGTTTATTCATTAATATGAGTGTACAGAGAGATACATCAAGAGACCACTGACCCTCTTTATATAATAGATGGTAGGATTACATATGCTAGGAAAGCCCAAGATAGGCCCAATAGAGTAAGGCCCAAGATGACCAATAATATCCCACAACAATTTTTTCATAGTTGGTCAGGATATTTATTCAAATGATTTGTTCTTTGAAATACTAGGATTTTACAATGAGCCTATAGGAGACTAAATGAAAATAAGGGTAGCGCATTAGAGATTAGTTAATTTAAAAGTATTTACTTGGTTATTTTCCGATTAGAGATTTAAGCATATATTTTTTATTCATCAAGCAAAAATAAGTATATAAATCATCAAAAGTACAAAAGCAATGTAAATAAAAATAAAAATCAAACCAATTTAAAGATTTTGGATTTTTGGATTTTTTTTAGCTTTGTTAGGCTAAAAAACGGCTTTTTAAAACATAATCTGATTATCGAAACACCTGCATATTTTTAAAATCAAAATTCCAAAAATCAACTGACGAAGTTTGTTGTCACGACCCTATATAGTGACTATGACGTAATTGGGAATCGACTTAACGAAGGAAAGTGATTTCCGTTACAGGTTACAAAGATAATTCTCGGTTACTACTTTTTTGCTTTTTTGATTATTTTTTTAAGCATTAATTATGAGCAACTACAAAATCAAATCGGAAATTCCAATACCGATTGGGGAAGAAGTACTGATTGATGAATGGACGGGCTCTAATTGTTCAAGATGACGAGTATTGCTACCCTTTTGTATATTGTATAATGAGGATATAACAAGTGTTTACCATATCACATGTTCTTATCAGAATTACATCAATGTATAAACAGATTCACAAAGCCACATTATTCAATTAAAATATTTCAATACCAAAAGATAACCCAGTTAAAAAACACCAACTTAATGAACATGACCCCCTGTTTTTTTTGTCTGAAAAATAATTTTAACAAATATCTTATCAAAAGTTAACCAAGACAGATTGTTAAACACTTCACTAACTCTCTGGCTCAAATTGTCAAACATGTACAAACTTCTTACACAAACAACTTTCCTCTAATAACAAAATTATCTTCTGAAATCGGATCATTTTTTATCTTTTTTCATAGCCTTGTCAAATTTCCTTGTCGAATTTTGCACCTTTGCTAAATTTCCCCGCACTTGCTCCAAGAAGTTTAACGTTGCGGGATCATCTTCAATGAATCTGATAAGTTCTCAACCTCTTGATTTTTCAGGAAAGCAACCAGCAGATCAATACCAAATAGAAACAATTCACAAATAGAGAACACCCTGTTGGAATTATAGGTATATATGTAATATACCCGAACCGTTTTTGTCTGGATTTGAGGACCGGTTTAAACATGTTAAATACCATGAAATGGAACGTGGGTTATACCTAATTAAAGTATGTTAAATGATCTTCAAAACGGTACGTCACACGTCCAAAACCGATAACGGGAGTGAAAGATATTAGCCGCCACTTGTAACTCACTTTTACAAAAAGGCTTTGGAAACTTTATCCACATTGGTGGGTCTTGTGAGAATTGAGTGTTCATATACATCCACCATGGTTTTAATGGTTGGGGCTTAGGGCTACAAACTTTTCGCGCGTGATTGGGGTGAGTCTTGCTCGAGTCCCGTCTCGAGTTTGACCTTTGACCTTCACGACGATGGTCGGTGATGCCGACCGGAAACCGAGCCCTTGTCCCGAGACCCATGATAGGACGCACGTGGCGTGGCGAGGCGCGGTACAGTGTGGTGTATACATAAGTGCGTGTTCCCAACACACCTAATCTTTTTACTCAATTAATCCGTGTTCCTGAAACACTATATATTTTGTCCTAACGGTCATAATTCATCAGTTTCACCTGTTTGCAAATAGGTCCATGTAGTTTGAATCTGTCCAGATTCACTCCCCTGATACAACAGTTGCGTTTGTTCGCAAACATGTCCCTATACTTTGAATCTGTCCAGATTCACTCCCCTGATTCTGAACAGTCGCGTCTGTTCAGATTGACACCACTTTGTTTTCTATAATTAAATCATTCCCCTATGTTTTTATTCACTCCATTTCCAAGTCCAATATTCTATATATCAGATTATCCCTCTCTCTTTATATTATGCATTTAGTTTTCTTAGGAAAAATTAAGGAAAAATTCTCTTGCTATTTTCTGGTTTGTCAGCAGGAGCATGTGCTTCCACTTTTCTACTTCAGTTTTATCGTTTTATCTTGGGAAGTCACCGTCCATTTCCTAAAAGCCAATGGTAGGGGATGAATAGATCTTAAGGAGAGAGTTTTTAAAAAATCGACTCGACAAGGACATATACAAAATTGGTCATCGGAAATTCTCACGACAATCAAGGTACACATTTATAAGAACACACTCTTGATACTAAATTATGTTCATTTAAACTATACTATAACTTATTTTAATAACAAGATACTTAGGATAAACACATGCGTAATAGTTTTATAAGCGTTAATATTATAGTTCGGACTTATTAATACTTATCATGCTTTTAATGTCTATTATATTTTGTGTTACATTCTCTAAATTTCATTTCGGTTGCTTGACTGGTTTAACTCCAAACAAGACAAGAACTACAACACACCCTAGATCAATCCCAAAACATAATAAATTGGCAGAAAAAAACATATTTAGCAAAAAGAATACACTTAATGAGTCCCACGGTTCCCATTTACAGACGTCAATCTCTCTAATAACACTAACATCTTCGTTGTTACCGTTGATCTTTGAGCAGACGAAGTGATTTATCAGCTCCTCGTTCTTTGGCTTGAAGTTGTACCCGCCGGCAAAAACTTCAACGGAAACACCGCCATCACCGCGAGAGAGAAGGATAGAGGAATCTGTATATATAATAAAAATACTAGCTATAAGTATCAAAAGGAGAAATTAGTATATATATAAGCACTACATGTATACATGCTCACAATTTTTAGTAGCTATGAACAAATATAAGAGTGAACTTTAAGGTGGGTTAAAAAAAGTTTTAGGAATCTTGATAAGAAAGCATCCCGAAGTTCATATTTTCAATTAGGTCAATGATCAATAACCCACTTTTTTAATACTTATTATCCATAATGACACTTTTAAAAATAGAGTTTCCAAATAGCCCACTTTTTAGAAAATATATAAACCTAAAAATCATTTAATATATAAAACACTCACTTTATCTCTCTAAAATCAAAAATCATGAAAAATATATCAAAAATTCAAAATATTTAACAAAAAGAAATCAGAATATTAATAAAAACTATTGTAGAAGCTTCTAGAAAACTCTAAAATATTCTAATGGATGTCTTGGACCCTATTTAATGGCCTTTTAGTTAGGTTAAGTTTGGCCTTTTCTAGGTCTTTTAACTCTACCCTCTATCTATATAAAGAGGGTTATAAGTCTTGTATTCATACACTGATTAATATAATATTGTTCCCCCTCGTTCTCTACTTCTCTCTCACTAAATACGTAGCTAATAGTTGTATTGCAACACGTTATCAGCACTGCTCTCGGATATCAAAGTATGGCTAGGGTTCTAAGTATACAATATAAACCTGAAGGTTTATCATGATTTTTTTAATATTTTGCTATATCGACCTCCACCAACATACTGTGCGTAACGTATCGTTTTTTTTTTCAAAAACTTAATTGATTCCGTTACATTGTAACAGTTGCATGATAAATAAAAATATATATTCATATCATGTGTGATGCCAATAGTATACACGTATTAGAATTAATTGTAATTGCATGAATGTCTGGTTGTAATTGCATGTATTGTTCGGAAATAAATCTCTTAAAGTATATGTTATGCTCATATTATCTATATAGCATGTTAATATTGCTAGATAATTAAATGCTATGTTCATATTTCTAATGCTTGATATTAGGAGTATGCCATACTGCAGGTTGATAACTGTCCTACATAATCACCATAAACTCGTAGGACTGACACTGTTATTGTATTAAAACTAATATATGCAGACTGTTTAAACATGTGTAAATCGAAAATCATATAATTGTAAAATATGTATTAATCTGTCGGATTAAATCTGTAACAAACTGAAACATATAGTACTGATTTGTAATTTCCTAAAACTACTG
This sequence comes from Primula vulgaris, assembly GCA_963920805.1. Lineage (NCBI taxonomy): Eukaryota > Viridiplantae > Streptophyta > Magnoliopsida > Ericales > Primulaceae > Primula > Primula vulgaris. Next base: position 14,172,243 of record OY987215.1, on the reverse strand, counting down.
ACTGAAAATATTAATTTACAAAGGACCAAACTAAAACTTGTCTGAAATTATGGACTGAATATGTAATAAAGTTGTAAATAGATATATAGTTTACTGAAATTACATAGATGGTCCCTGTATAGAAAAAGTATGCATGTGTTATAAAAGTTAATATTCAGTCAATATACACCCACATGCATATAAATTATATTTATTAAAAGGCAAGTGAATAAAAATTGCATGTTAATTGAATAAATTCATATGTTTCCATGTAAATTTAAACCATTTGCATGTTAAAAATTATCATATATAGAATTAATTGGTAATTAAGAATATATTGTTTGCTTGCATGTTAAAACTAACATGTATAGACTTAATCATATGGCAATGAATTGTTGATAATTATTTGATATCTTGTTAGTATAATCAGCATATCTTATTTGATATTACCATAGATAAAAATCACACATATGGCAGTTAATTATTGGATTAGATCTAATTTATTTGATTTGATATGTTAGAATCTTTATGATTTGATTAATAATCTTGAATTGATTTGTTTATAACACCAAATCTACTACATTATTAGATAAGTTCTGAAAATATATTTACTGTTTGTTTATATATATGTGATTAATCTAGATAGATATTGTCCATGTTGTTAAAATTACTGTCATGTATAAATTACGAAATGTCGTATATTTTCACATTTAAGTTGGAAAAATTATGAATATTCCCCAAATAGGCTCACCTATTTGGATATGATGTTTAGGAAAGATATAGGCGGATGGTTGCTATCCTAATGAGGTTGGTGTATAAGTGGCATTCGTGCCCACCACACTCACCCTCTTTCCTGGTCGTGTTCAAGTAGAGCTACCGAAAGGGGTTAAGTAAATAATAATTTCCCCGAATGTGTCTATATAGATATATATTCACCGAATTGGTGTCTCAGTATCGACATGTCGTTCAATCAATGAGAACCTCTTCACTTAAAAGCCAAACTTGTTTTTCGAACCTGTCGTTTAGAAATAAAGTTTGTTCTTATACAAATCATAAACATATAAACCCGTTATTTTATATAATGACTAATCCAGTCTCTTTTCTTCCGTTGTAGAAAATGTCAATCAAGCTTGATTTTCCAATTTTGTATTATGGTTTGTTTTATGGATAATGTTTTGAATATTTCTCACTTAATTTAAAGTTATTTCATTGAGAAATTCATTTATTCGTGTGACCGACTTTAAATTATTTTACTTTTACGCATGTATTATGGGGCAGTTGATTGTCTGGTTGATAGTGGCACTACACACATTATCTTAAAAGATAAATGTTTTTTTTATCAACTTTACGCTTAAAGTAACCTCAGTGAAAACAATTTCGGGCCCATCGACCCCTGTTGAAGGATTTGATAAAGCTAAATTCACGTTGTCAAATGGTACTCCTATTGAAGTATCTGCGGCCTTATATTCTCTGAGGTATAATCGTACCTTGTTGAGCTTTAAGGATATCCGAGAAAACAAGTTTCATCTTAAAACTGCTCATGAAAATGGTATTGAATAACTTCACATTACCTCCACTCAATACGACCAAAAGCGTATTCTAGAGAAGTTGAGATGTCTTTCAAGTGGTTTGTATGTTACTACAATCCAAAACTTTGAAAGCAATCTAATCATTCGGCGGGCGTCGATTGATGAGCACTTTTATGCTATGACATGACCGGCTGGGACACCCAGGTCAAAATACGATGCTTCGAACGATGAACGCATCTCATGGGCATCCTCCTACAGGAAAGAATTTCGTGATTAATCAGAAAAGCCTATGCCAAGCATGCTCGATTGGAAAGACAAATCTCAAACCAATTCGTGTGAAACCTACGAAATTGGTTTTCCAATTCCTTGAAAGAATTCAAGGAGATATTTGTGGACCCGTCTAACCAACATGCGGAGCATTTAAATATTTCATAGTTTTGGTTGATGCATCGACAAGATGGTCACACATAGCTTTGTTGTCCAGAAGAAATGCAGCATTTTCAAAACTCCTAGCCCAGATCATTAAACTTCCGGAATTAATCTTGAACACCCAGTTGCGTATGTTCATATCCAAAACAGCCTCGTAGAGACTTTCATTAAGCGGTTGCAAATGATTGCGAGAAATTTGGTTATGCGCACCAAACTTTCCATTTCTGCGTGGGGCTATGCTATTTTGCATGCTGCTGTGTTGGTCCGTCTGAGGCATATGGCCACCCAACCACTATCCGTGTATCAGTTGGTAACTATATATGAGCCCGACATCTCACATTTACACGTGTTTGGGAGCTTAGTCAATGTTCCAATTGAACCGCCTAAGCATTCATTTACATGGGGCATATATGTCGGTCATGAATCCCCGTCCATAATTTGTTATTTAGAGCCCTTGACAGATGATCTCTTTATCACTAGACATGCGGATTGTGACTTTGATGAGACACTTTTCCCGTCGTTAGGGGGAGAAATGCATGTTAACGTTGATGAGGAACGACGTGAATTAACGTGGCATGTACCCACTATGTCTCATCTGGATTCCCCAACTGCACATAGTGATAAGGAAATACAGAGAATTATAGGTCCTCAAAATGTTGCAAATCAAATGCTAGATGCATTTAATGACCTAACAAATGTTACGATATCACATATACATGCTACAAATGTGCCTGCAAGGATAGACGTCCCTGTGAGATGTCGTGTTCTGGTTGAACACGTTGCTCTGGTTGTACCCACCGTGCACATGACACTGTCGTCGGCCGTCCAGTCTGCCTCCCTTCCAAAGAAAAGAGGAAGACCGGCCAGTTTCAAGGATGTTCTGCCTCGAAAGAGGAGAAATCATGTCGCATCCGTTTTGCCACACAAGATCATTAAGGATCACGGTGATGTATTAGAGGAACGTGTTCTAGATGAAACACTAGTTCCTAATCATCCTGATAACCTCGAAATATCTGTCGATTATACTAGTTTAGATGATATTTTGAAGCGAAATGAGGCTACCATCGATGATGTGTTCATATACGTAGTGGCTACTAACATTATGGCCAATGATGACATGGAACCTTGTACCATTGCTTAGTGTCAGCAAAGAACGGACTGGCCTCAATGGAAACAAGCAATCCAGATTGAATTGGATTTCTTAACGAAAGAAAGGGTGTTTGGACCTGTCGCTCCAATACCGCCCAATGTTAGACCAATTGGTCATAAATGGGTTTTCGTAAGGAAGAGTGATGAGAATAATGAGATCGTTAGATACAAACCTTGCCTTGAAGGGCAAGGTTTCTCTCAACGCCTAATTACGATGAGAGGTATTCTCCCGTAACAGACGTTATAATGTTCCGCTAGTTAATCAGTTTAGTAGTTTCCGAAAAACTGAATATGCAGGACATGGATGTGATCACAGCGTATCTCTATGAGGACTTGGACACAAAGATTTACATGAGAGTCCCTGATGGACTTAGTTGCCTGAATCAAGTAGTTCTCGGCCACGGAACACGTTCTCGATTAGACTGAGAAGATCACTATATGGATTGAAACAATCCAGACGGATGTGGTATAACCGTCTAAGTGAATACTTGATCGGCTTGGGATATGTTAATAATGAACTATGCCCATGCGTGTTCATAAAGAAATCCACTTCAGGATACGCGATTATTGTAGTCTATGTAGATGATATGAATCTCATAGGAACCTCGAAAGAGTTGTTCAAAACTGCTGAAATCCTAAATAAGAAATTCAAGATGAAAGATCTTGGGAAGACATGGTATTGGCTCAGCCTGCAGATCGATCACCGTATAGATGGAATTTTAGTCCATCAAGAAAACTACACCCAAAAGGTGTTGAAGCGCTTTAGTCATAGTGACGCTAAGCCATCCTCTACTCCCATGGTCGTCCGCTCTCTAGACATTAATAAGGACCCCTTCCATCCAAATAAGGACGATGAAGAGAGATTAATCTCTGAGTGTTCATATCTGGGTGCAAGAGGCGCACTATTGTACTTGGCCCAATGTACTAGACCGGATATCTCGTTTGATGTGAATTATCTAGCTCGATACAGCACCGCACCAACACGCCGCCACTGAACTGGCATAAAAGACATTTTCCATTACCTTAGAGGTACTACGGACATGGGCTTATTCTATCCCTTTGCATCGAGTAGATCTAGCTCCATTGATCCTCGAAATAACGCAACCCTTGTAGGCTATGCCGATGCTGGTTTTTTATCAGACACACACAAGGGACGTTCCCAATTTGGTTATGTCTTTACAATTGGGAACATGGTAATATCATGGAGGTCTCGTAAAGAAACTCTACTGTCTACTTCGACTAACCACTCTGAGCTACTCGTGCTCTATGAGGCGACTAAAGAGTGTGTCTGACTTCGAGCAGTTATTGGCCATATTCGAAGCACCTGTGATCTAGTTTACGATCATGATGAACCAATTGTCATTTATGAGGACAACACCATTGTGATTGATCAAACGAAGCATGGTTACATCAAAGGTGATGCCACTAAGCATATCTCGCCAAAGTTGTTCTTTACACATAACGATAAACGCTTCAAGAGATTGAAGTGAAGCATATTGGTTCAGAGAATAACTACGTTGACTTGTTCACCAAGTCACTGCCAAAGCATTCTTTTCAGAAGCACGTACGGGTGATTGGCCTACGTAGCCTATCTGAGCTACCTTAGAGTGACATTTTATGTCGGAGTCGAAATCCTCGCACCCTGTCATCTGCAAATGAGGGGAAGCATCCTGTTGTATGCTTGTGTACTCTTTTTTGTCCTTAGTCCAAGGTTTTTTCCCATTGGGTTTTCCTTGTTAAGGTTTTTAACGAGACACGTTCCCTGTTATACCTCACTAAGGATTGTCGAAATCAGGGGGAGTATACTGTCGTATATTTCTTACCACTATGTACTCTTTTGTCCTTCGACGAGAGATTTTCCCATTGGGTTTGCTCTGGAAAGTTTTTGATGACGCACACTGTTTTGTGTTTAGTTACTTACATAGTATTTCGGCATATATCATTCGGCTACACAATTTGTCATAGATACCGGTTTTTTCCCACACTGGTTTTTCCAACCGTAAGGTTTTTATGTGTTTAGCACTGCGAATGAACTCGACTCAGATCGACTGCGTGAAGACGAAGACCTCAAGACGTCCAAGGGGGAGTGTTGTAGAAAATTCTAGAAAAGTCTAGAATATTCTAATGGATGTCTTGAATCCTACTTAATGGGCTTTTAGTTGGGCTTAACTTGAGTCTAAGTTGGGCCTTTTCTATGTCTTGTTACCCTACCATCTATCTATATAAAGAGGGTTAGAGATCTTATATTTATACACGTTCATTCATACATTGATTAATACAATATTGTTCTCCCTCCCTCTCTACTTCTCTCTCACTAAATACGTATCTAATAGTTGTATTACAACAAAAACAAAATACTAAATTATATAAAATAAAATAAAAAATTCATAAAAAAAAGTTGAAAAAATTCATAAAAATATAAAAAATTCAAAAGTGCATACACGTCGATAAAAGTGTATAAACAACGCATAATATTAAATTTGAAAAATATATATAAATTCAAAAATATATATTAAAAAAATAAAACTCAATGAAATTCAATAAAATAAAATAAAAATACAAAAAATTATACGGGTTGATAAATGTGCATAAAAAGTGCATACATGTGCATAAAAGATGTATACAAGTGCATAAAATGTGCATATAAAATGCATACGGGTGCATAAAATGTGCATAAAAATACATACGGGTGCATAAAAGAGGCTGAAAAAGTGCATACTGATGCATAAAAGGTGCATATGGGTAAGTAAAGTGTAACGACCCGGCCCCACGGACCGAACCGCCACGCCCGTATCAACAATATTGTCCGCTTTGGCACAACTTCCCAGGGGGGTAACCCATCCTGGTACTACTCCAAGCTAAGCACGCTTAACTGTGGAGTTCCATCCTCGCTATTGTGCCGCACGGCTTTAAAAGATCTTGTTGATAGAAAATGGATTTTTAAGCTCATATACCACACGAGTACTCTCATATCTGGGCAATGTGTGACTGACGCACAACACTGCACCATAGAATTTCCTTCTTGGAAATCTGGGTCGTCACAATCACCCTCCCTTTAGGCACGATGTCCTCGTCGTCCTTCAGGGGTCCACAAACACGTGCTAGTCCCCACATTTCCGGCTAGATAGAGGCTCTGATACCAACTGTAACGACCCGACCCCACGGACCGAACCGCCACGCCCGTATCAACAATATTGTCCGCTTTGGCACAACTTCCCAGGGGGGTCACCCATCCTGGTACTACTCCAAGCTAAGCACGCTTAACTGTGGAGTTCCGTCCTCGCTATTGTGTCGCACGGCTTTAAAAGGTCTTGTTGATAGAAAATGGATCTTTAAACTCATATACCACACGAGTACTCTCATATCTGGGCAATGTGTGACTGACGCACAACACTGCACCACAGAATTTCCTTCCTGGAAATCTGGGTCGTCACATAAAGAGTGCATAAAATGTACATATGGGTCAAAAAAAGTGAATAAAACTGCAAAAAAATGCATACGAATTCATAAAAGTGCATAAAATATGCATAAATTGTGCATGTAGGTCGAAAAGGTTGCATAAAAAGTGTACACGGGTGCATAAAAGCTACATAAAAAGTGGATACGAGTATATAAAAGTGCATAAATTGTGCATACAGGTTAAAATTTTGCATAAAAAGTGAATAAAAAAGCAAAAAAAGTGTGTGCATAAAATGTACATAAAAAGTACTTACAGGTGCTTAAAATGTGCATAAGAAGTGCATACAACTAGGTAAATAGTGCATAAAATGTATATACAGGTCAAAAAAAGTGCATGAAAAGTGCATACGAGTGAATAAAAGTGCATAAATCTCACAAGAAGTGGATAAATTTCACAAAAAGTGTATAATTTTTATAGAAAGTGCATAAATATCACAAAATGCATAAATTCACAAAAAGTGCATTTATTTTGATAAAATTGCATAAATCTCACAAGAAGGGCTTAAATTTTAAAAAAAAAAGTGCATAAATTTTCCTAAAAATGCATAACTTATAGTAAATGTGCATAAATTTCATAAAAAGTGCATAAATCTCACAAGAGGTGCATAAATTTCACAAAAATTGCATAATTTTCACTAAAAATATATAATTTTAACAAAAAAATGCATAAATTTCATAAAAAGTGCATAAATCTCACAAGAAATGCATAAATTTCACAAAAGTGCATACTTTAACTAAAAGTGCATAAATTTCATAAAAAGTGCATAAATTTCATAAAAAGTGCATAAATCTCACAAGAACTGTATAAATTTCACAAAAAGTGCATAAAAAGTGCATAATTTTTCCTAGAAATGCATAATTTTCACTAAAAAAACATATGGTTTACTTAGTATAGATAATTTTTACTAAAAATGCACACGGTTCACTATAAATGCATAATTTTCACTAAAATTACGATTCACCAAAATTAAATACGATTCACTAAAATTAAATAAATACAATTCACTAAAATACATAATAAGGTAATTAATTCGATTCAACATAACACTGATTCAAGAGATCCTCACTATCCTTTTTTTCAACATATCATAAACTACTATTAATTTTGAATTTAATACTCGAAACTATGTTATCACTATTAAAGGAAAAAAGCCCAACAATAAGTTTTCACTACCAACTTGCAACCTATAATAAGTTTGAATAGATATGCAAATATATGTATATCAACTCAACACAACCCACACGTCATCCCAGGACTAGCGATGTACAATTCCCAACTCATATTTTTTTCCCGACAAACATACATGTAGATACATATAGAGAGAGATTATGGGAACAGATCCGCATCTCCACCACTTTACACCCTTCCGACGTCGCCTTCTCCGTCTTAACTTCCACTCGCCGCCTCCGTCATGGACCTGCTCCAGCAACGACGCTTGTCGGAGGTTTCTCATAGAAGAGGGATTTGGATCACGGTTAACCCGTCGTCGGTGCAGCGGCCGAGGGGGAGTGACGGATACATCCAAAGAGAGAGATGGTCATAAGTAGAGAGAGGAATACGGAGGTAGAGACAAAGCAGAGCGATAGTCTCTGTGTAAAAAAAGAAATCGAGTGCAGAATGGTAGATGGATTCACGTTAGAGAGAGAGTTAAAAAATAATTAATGAGGTTTTTATAGGTTTCAATTACTATTATGTAAAGATGCAAAATATCTGTAACCGATCTTCAAGATAAATAGTGGCAGATTGATTGGTCATTTAACGTAGGCATTTTCGGGAAAAAAAACTCTCTATATGAAGCATATGCAATTGATCAGTTAAGAAGTTCAAACTAGCCCTTTAAAAAAATTAGAGAAATTACTATCAGGTAATCAAATCAATTGCAAAGCATCCTTCAAATATCCCATTATAATTAATAAACACAAGTGAGATTGTAAAAGAGTGAATATCATATACAAAGAGTATATAGATTTAAATGACTGAGAAAACTAAAAGAAGTCACTTGATCATTGGAAGTTTACGGAAATTTATACCAAAAGATCAAACCAAACCAATAAGCACAACAAGAGGATCCACAACTTAAACTATTAAACAATACTATCAAGTTAATTGCCTCCCAATTATGATAGAGAAGATCAACTTTTTTTATTTTTCAGATCCATTGAGGTCTGCCACATACTTTTCTTTAATAGAATTTTGTGAATTAAGCTACTAAAAATTGTGAGCATGTAGTGCTAATATATATACCAGCATTTTGCAATATACTGCATATCACATCCATTTTCTAGGTTCTTCGTTCCAAGTAACTACATACAGAGTAATGCAACACAAACAGAAGAAACACTGATGTGTCAGTTTTAATAATCAAATATAAGAGATTTTAATAATGACAGACTACAGAATCAAATCGAAAATGCTGACACCAATTAGGGAAAAAGTACTGATTGATGAATGAATGGGCTAAAATTATTTAAGATGATAAAATTCTCTATATCAAGCATATACAATTAATTTACTTTGGGAATTCGGACTTGCCTAGTAAGAAAACTAGAAAATTAATGATCACGTAATCAAATCAAATCAAATCGTAAAGCAACCTCATACCCATGATAACAAGCACGCAAGAAAAATGAAAGACGTATAAATCAATAAAGTGAATATTATATCAAAAGAGTATTTATGTAAATGTATGAGGAAAACAAAGACATCCCTTCATTGGAAGTTTGTAAAAAAGTATACCAAAGTAGCAAGCGCAGTTTCAATAACATGTGCATGCATTACTAAAAATTTAAGGGAATGATTTAAAGAAAAAAAACTGACAACTCTGTCTGTAATTACTTTCTTGACCAAAAAGAAATGTAGCGTAGAGGTCCCTTTCAAAACTCAGGTATGATAAATCACTTATTCGCTTATCAAAAAAAGCATCTTGTTGATCATCGGTTTCATCTTCTTTATCTTTGTCTTCTACCTATTCAGCACCAACAACCTTCATCTTTATAGATGAAACAATCACTGACATCAAATCAAAATATATTTCAGATAACGAACAAAGACAATACATCCTATATAAACAACCAATGTGTGTTTATAAATTAGGAGAAAGCAAACATGCCTTTTCCTGAAGAAAAGTAACCTCTTTCAAGCTAGAGTTACGCTACTCAAACAAATTAAAATTTAGGGAGGGGGTTCAAGCGATGGTAGTGGATAAGAAATGAGTGCGGCCTTGAAGCTTGCTCCCGCGCTTCTGTCCTCGGAAGCTCACACAAGATTTCCTATACCTATCACCATGTGTACAAGTAGAAAGAGATGCAGTGTAACAACAAAAAGTATAAAGATAAAGAATGACAAATTATGCAGCTCTATGAACACCCAATTTGTTTATGCTTACACCAACGACAATCACATCTAACCCCAGATTTAAGTCAACCCGTAAATAAATATTATGTTTATTTTAGTATTGGCAAAATTATGATCTTTTAATAGTATTTATTCATAATATTATAAAAAGTCAATTTTTCCTAGGCGCTTCGGACAACGGTTTCTCACCCAATAGTATGTTAAGCTTTTTGTCAAATATGGCAATAGTAGAAGTATAAAAACAAATCCACTCGGTATTAGTTTTGTAGGAATCAATGGAATCGTTTTCACCCAATTATCAAAGTAAATACCATTATATATTACAGCAAACTGTCCAATTGTTCAAAGCTAACCTATTCCTCAATATGATCCTCAAATTAGCGTAGAAGAAAATGATTACTCGAACTAGGATAAGAAGATAAACATTTGTCCTTTACACATTACATTAACATTTCACATACTTTAGAGAGAGTGAGAATAGTTATACTTTGGGAAAGAAAAGTTACATTTATCTGGTAAATCACTTATCCGTTTTAAGAAATATGCCTCTAGCTGATTTTCCACTTCATGTCTGTACCTTCTGCTTCTTCCACACCAGTAACCTTTTTTTTTATAGTGGTAACTGTCACTCAATTTAAAAAAAAATATCTTTTTAGTCAACTAGTAACTTCAGTATAAAAAGCTTATACAAACCTAAAGGATGTTTTCCTAAAACTTGGGTAGGAAAAAGGTTCTTTCCTGTACAAAGCTACCCTCTTAGAAGATAGCAGGGCTGCTAGACAAATCATTTTTGTTTTAGGTAGGCAGCAAAAAGATGAGAAGGAATAAGAGATGAGTGCCATGCAAAAAAGAAAGCAAAAACATATTCTTGATAATGCAGGATAAAAAAAGATAGTATTTTCAATAATGGCAAGCAAAGATATAAATGAGTAATTTATCACTACATGAAAAAGCAAACAATTCTAGATATGTAACAAGACAGATAATTGTCAGTATCTATTTTTATTACGGGGTTACGAGGAAAAAATTACGTTAATTAGGGTATCAATCGTAATTCCCCCCCCTGGGTATTTGTAAAGCCCCTTAAATTGTACTCATTAGTAGTATTTGATATATATTATTAAAAGTAGAATAAAAAAGTTGTAAACATGCAAGTGCCCCCATGATAGCAATAAGAATAAAATCCAATCAGAAACCTATAAACATAAGCACCCTAATAAAAATATCCGGTTACAAGAACCTACAACCTTGAATTGGGGGGAAATAAGTTAGCAAAAACACTTTCAAAACCTTATTTTAAGAGCAAATTAAGCTAAAAAAACAGCACCTTGAATCAGGGATAGATATTCCTACACTTTGAATCTAACATTAGATTAGAGAAATTTTTCTACATTATGATCTAAATCAAGATCAGCCTGTAAACCCAAAAACGTCAGTTTGTCTTTACTCTCATTTGGCAAAAGATTTCTGTAAAAAAAACTTATCTAAATTTCTTTTAACCAAAACCCTTTAAATGGTATATTTTTTTGATACTTTAATTATATCCAGAAACATGTACAAAATGGTTAAAATTGAATCTAGCTAGCATTTAATTAACTCGAGAGATTTAACCTAGACTAATAATCTAAAACAAGAATTCATCATTTTTGTTTCTGTTTTAAAGTTCACTTTTTTTTTTCGGTGGTAAGTGTCCCTCATGTCGAACAAAACATCTTTTAAGACACCGAGTAAATACAATATAGAAATCTTATACAAACCTGAAACCTAACGGGTGTTTCTCTAAACAGGTTATTTCCTGTATAAAATTACCCTCCTAGAAAATAGCGGGATCATTAGACAAATCATTTTCAATTTATTAGGTGGGCAGTAAAAACATAACAAGGAATAAGAGATGAGTGCTGAGTGCAGCGGAAAAAAAAAACTAAAACAAATTCTTGAAAATTCAAGGCAGTAAAGACGGCATTTTCAAATAATAGCATATGTAATAATATGGATTTACCGAAAAATGATCAACTTATGGCAAGAAAAAGCAAGCAGTTTACGATAAAACATTTTAAAAACTTTAACAACCACAAAACAAAGTGATTGTGCATGTTGAGAACATTAAGCAAAGATTTAAAATGAGTATTTCATCACTACACGAAAAAGCAAACAAGTCTAGATGTTTAACAAGGTTGATCATTATCGATGTGATTTTGCACCTTTGGTATCAAATACTGAGCACCTGCATTACCATCTTTTAGAAGAAAACACTTGCTGTGCGATTTGCTGATGACTTTTCTTTGCTCTCTTCTTACGTTTTTTTGTAAAACATGTTGTATCAACACATACAGGTTGCTCATAAACTGCAGGCACAAACTTTATCTGAGGAGTGATAAGTTATCTGAGTTGTGATAAGACCAGTTGGTGTAGGTAATCTTGGTCTTTTGAACTCATAAAAAGGCTGGTTAGGTACTCGAGTTTTCGATACCTGCATTGAGTGATTCTCGATAACCCCTCCAGTTTTTATGATTTCCTTCCCCTTATCCAAAGCTGAACCCATGGGCGCAATTGCATACAAGTCCTTTTTTTGTTGATAAAGTTGGTGCTGATCCTGGATGCTTGTGTTTTGGAAATTAAAATCTACCAGATCATGCATCAACTTTATTTGCTGCCTCCAGGAAAAGCCTATTCCTAAACATAAATTTCTTTTTTGAGTAAGTTATCCGGTAAAGTTAACTTGACAACAAAATTAAGAACGTAATGGGTAAGCATCAAAGCGATTTTAAATTTTTTCTGTTTCTTAGTGACCATTTAGATAAAAGAACTTACAAAACCGTCCATGCTATCCAGTTTTCCTTGGAACATGACTCTTCCTTTAGGATTACTTTTCTATGTGTTTTAGGGATTGTTGTTTGCCAATTTTTTTTTTCTAGATTTGAAGGCCTTCTATATTAATCTAATTTATGTATTTTCTGATCAAGTGCATGATCAGTACCATCTCGATCAATCGCGGTTAATGAAAACAAATAATTAGTGTTTCTTTGTTGCTGACAAAAGGGGAAACTTTCTTTAGATTTGAGCAATTTAAAAACCACATGTGGAGAAGGTTTTAATGACAACTTAGGCTAAACCTATTATACGAAAAAGGAATATTGAGAAATAATATCAAATAAGCAATCTTCTTGGTGCTTGTCAAGGGATGGTACTGGTATCATATATAGACTATATCATATATTCAGTTGCAAGCTCAACTGAGAAGAAGCAGTCCGTCGATGTAATAACTCAATACGGAAGGGTTTGGGTTCTCACCTCCGCATAGAAGCACTGAGCGTCTATCAAACTGATATGAACAACTCAATGTAAGTTATTATTATACTTATGAGTAAAATGGGAAATTTGTTATGGAGAAGAGTAGAGTCTTACATGGACATGGCTTTTGCAAAACTTGCTGCTCCATTGCAAGTCTTTCCTAGCAAAGACATGACAGTTATCAACAAGTCCATAGGCAGATTCATGATCGTTGTCGCCATCTGTTTATGTCTACGATTCATGAGAAAATATCTGCAATTGTAAGTAGAAGTAGAATGGTCAGTAGTTATCCAAAACAGTCTGAACTTAAATGAGGCTAATGCATAAGGAAAAGAGGGTGTGAAGTCCAAAGCAATAACTCTGCTTATTCGGTCGCAGCTTTTAATTTTTACGCTCATTTTCTTTATCTTAAAAGATTATAGGATATGTGGCTTATCATCTCTAAAGCTATGTTTTTTTCCAGCCTGAAAAAGCTAGAGATCTTTCCCCAGAAAAAAAGGTATATTGATTGGTCATTTAACGTAGGCATAGTTCAGGAAAAACTCTCTATTTCACGCATATGCTATTGATAAACTAAGGAGTTCAGACTGGCCCTTTAAGTAATCAAATCAATTGCAAAGCATCCTTCAATCCCATAACAATAAGCACAGGTTAAGCAATGAGAAAGAGAGTAAAAAGGAATAAAGTGAATATCATATATAAAGAGTATATAGATGTAAATGACTGAGGAAACTAAAAGAAGGCAATTGATTAATTGAAGTTAACGGAAAATTATACCAAAATATTGATAGTTTCATACCAAAGTAACCAAGCGAATAAGCACAACCAGATTATCCATTAAAGGACTTGATCTATATGACGATACTATCAAGTGAACTGCCTCCCATTTATGATAGAATCTACACAAGATCAGTTTTTCTATTGTTCCAATTCCATTAAGTTCTACCACAGATTTCTCTTCAATAGAATTTTAAGCATAGAATCTACTATCTACTTACAATTACATACCAGAATTTCGCAATATCTAACACATCCATTTGTTGAAATTATAAGTTGTTTGGTTTTATTTTATTTGGTCCATTAGTTTATTTTTTTTGGGCTAATAAGTTTTTTTTGGGGCTTCTATGTAATTAGAATAAGCTAGCCCAATTTCTAGATTATTCTACAAGTTCTAAAAGTATCTAGAATAGTCCTTGAGTAGAATATTATAAAGAATATGCTTAGAAAATTCTAGAGACGATTTTGGACCGTCAGATTGTTTTGATCTCCACCGTTGTTTGTGGTGGAGAAATAGTATAAATAGGTGGTACTTCCACCATTTGTATGACCACCAAAAAAAGAAGAAAAAATATATATAAAAAGTTTTTCCCCTTTTATATTTCGGTTCGTGTGTTTTCGTTTTTAGCCTTCCCGATCCCTTTAAATACTTCCCAATAGTGGTATCAGAGCCTGTCGGTCCCAAAATGGCCGGAGGTATGACCCCCTTCATCCCCATACTTAAGAAGGATTTTTACGATAATTGGAACATACGAATGAAAGTGTTCCTCGGTTCCCAAGACGTATGGGAAATCGTAGAGAGCGGGTATGACGAACCTGGAGTAGGCGCCACCCAAACTCAAGCCCAAAGGGAGGCGTTGAAGGAATTGAAGAAGAAGGATCGGAAGGCTCTCACCATCATCCATCAAGCTTTGGATGAAGTGATGTTTCAAAAGGTGGCGTGTGCAACCACGAGTAAACAAGCGTGGGATATCTTGGAAAACTCTTTTAAAGGAGTTGACAAGGTGAAAAAGGTTCGACTACAAACCTTACGTGGTGATTTTGAGGCGTTACGTATGAAAGCCTCTGAATCGGTTGATGACTATTTTTCTCGAGTTCAAACGGTCGTCAATCAAATGAAAAGATACGGAGAAGATTTAGATGACACTCGTGTTGTCGAAAAAATTCTACGGTCTTTAGATTCTAAGTGGGATTATATTGTTGTGGCCATCGAGGAATCTAAAGACGTAGAATCTATGACCGTGGATCAACTTTTGGGCTCGCTCCAAGCCCATGAAGACAAACTCAACAAAAGAGTTGTCAAAGAAGAGCCGCTCGAACAAGCTCTCCAAACGAAGTTTAGCATGAACGAGAAAAGTTTTGGCAACCCGAAAAGCCAACGAGGAAGAGGCCGAGGTCAAAGTTATGGCCGAGGTGGTTACAACTATTTCGAAAAGGAAGAAAGGAGACAAAACTCTTACCCGACGAGAGGCCGTGGAAGAGGGGGAAATTTTAATCAAAGTGGGAAACCGAGGTATGATAAATCTCAAATAAAATGTTATAATTGTCAAAAATTTGGTCATTACGCTTCAGAGTGTAGATCCGGTTCTAATAAAGTTGAGGAAAGGTCCAATTTTGCTAAAGAAAATGATGAACGGTCTACACTTTTATTTGCGCATAAAGGAAATGAAAATGGAGAAAATAAAACGTGGTATTTAGACACGGGGGCTAGCAACCATATGTGCGGAAATAAAAATATATTTACCGAGCTTGATGAAACGGTAAATGGGGATATTTATTTTGGTGATGAATCTAAAATTCCGGTAAAAGGAAAAGGGAAAGTTTTAATCCAATTGAAAAATGGAGAAAATGATTTTATCTCAAATGTTTATTATGTGCCAAATATGAAATCTAATATTTTGAGTTTGGGACAACTTTTGGAAAAAGGCTATGATATCCATATGAAGAATCTTAGTCTTTTATTGCGAGATAAAAATGGAAATTTGGTTGCAAAAGTCCCGATGTCGAAAAATAGAATGTTTTCATTGAATATAAATAATGGTGGGGCTAAATGTTTGAAAGCATGTTTTAAAGAAAAAACGTGGCTTTGGCATTTGAGATTTGGCCATCTTAATTTTGGGGGATTAAAGTTGTTGAGTAATAAAAATATGGTGAAAGATCTACCCCATATCGATCATGTTGATGAACTATGTGAAGGATGCTTGTTTGGAAAACAACCGAGAAAAAGTTTTCCGAAAGAAGCAAGTACAAGAGCTAAAAAGCCGTTAGAACTTGTACATACAGATATTTGCGGCCCTATTAAGCCAAGTTCTCTCGGAAAAAGTAATTATTTTGCCCTTTTTATTGATGATTTTAGTCGAAAGACTTGGGCTTATTTTTTGAAACAAAAATCCGATGTTTTTGATGCTTTCAAAAAATTTAAAGCTCTTGTTGAAAATGAAAGCGGCCAAAAAATAAAGGCTATGAGATCGGATCGAGGGGGAGAATTTACCTCGAATGATTTTGAAAAATATTGTGAATAAAATGGAATCTTTCGTACTTTGACGGTTCCTTATACCCCACAACAAAACGGGGTTGTTGAAAGAAAAAATCGATCTCTTTTAAATATGGCCCGTAGCATGCTTAAAAGTAAAAATGTTCCAAAAGAGTTTTGGGCCGAAGCGGTTGATAGTGCGGTTTATCTATCGAACCGTTCCCCGTCTCGAAGTGTTTGGGGTAAAACCCCCGAAGAAGCATGGAGCGAAAGAAAGCCGGTTATATCTCATTTGAGAGTTTTTGGGAGCATTGCGTATGCTCATGTCCCGGACCAAAAAAGGTCCAAACTAGATGATAAAAGCGAAAAGTTTATTTTCATCGGTTACGATTCGAAGGCGAAAGGCTATAAGCTATATAATCCGGACAATGGGAAATTTGTCGTGAGCCGAGATGTTGAATTCGATGAAGAGGGAACATGGGAATGGTACAAAACGGATGAAGACTATGATTTTTTCCCTTATTATAGCGATGAAGATGATGAGCAAGTTGAAAGAGAAGAAGAGCCAAATACTCCACCTTCATCACCCCAATCACAAGGCCAAGTATCCCCGATTGATGAAAATTTGAGCGAAAGACCACCGCGTTACCGGACCTTACAAGAGTTATACGAGGTAACCGAACCTATTGATAATATTACTCTTTTTTGTCTATTTGCGGGTTGTGAACCTATAGGTCTTGGAGAAGCAATGCAAAATAAAAATTGGAGGAATGCCATGGATGAAGAAATGAACTCGATAATAAAAAATGATACATGGGAATTGGCGGATTTACCGAAAGGCCACAAAGCTATTGGCGCTAAGTGGGTTTATAAGGAGAAAAAGAATGCAAGAGGAGAAACCGAAAAATATAAAGCAAGGTTGGTCGCAAAAGGATACAACCAAAAGGCCGGCATCGATTATGACGAGGTATTCGCTCCCGTAGCCCGTCTTGAAACTATAAGATTTTTAATTTCTTTAGCCGCTCAAAATAAATGGAAAATAAATCAAATGGATGTGAAATCGGCATTTTTAAATGGCAACTTAGAAGAAGAAGTTTATTTGCAACAACCACCGGGTTATGAAATTAAAGGGCATGAAAATAAAGTTTTAAAATTGAAAAAAGCGCTTTACGGTTTAAAACAAGCCCCCCGAGCTTGGAATACTAGGATTGATAAATATTTCCAAGAAAATGATTTTATAAAGTGTCCCCATGAGCATTCTGTTTATGTGAAAATGGATAAAAATGGTGATGTGTTGATTGTTTGCCTTTATGTTGATGATTTGATTTTTACGGGAAACAATCCAAAATTATTTGAGCATTTTAAAAGGGTAATGAGTTGGGAATTTGAAATGACGGATATTGGGCTTATGTCGTATTACCTTGGAATTGAAGTGAAACAAAACGAAAAGGGAATTTTTATTTCGCAAGAAGGTTATGCAAAAAATATTCTTAAAAGGTTTAAAATGGAAGGGTGTAAGCCGATAAATACGCCGGTGGATTGCGCTACAAAGTTGTCGAAATACTTTGAAGACGAAAGTGTGGACCCAACATTTTTCAAAAGTTTAGTTGGAAGCTTACGATACTTAACTATTACGAGACCGGATATTTTGTATGGAGTTGGTCTTATAAGCCGCTATATGGAAGCTCCAACTTTGATGCATTGGAAGGCCGCGAAACGAATCCTCCGTTATATAAAAGGTACGGTTGATTTTGGGTTGAATTATTCGTTTTCTAATAATTTTGAGTTGATTGGCTATAGTGATAGCGATTGGGGAGGCGATATAGACGATCGAAAAAGTACTAGTGGATTTGTTTTTTATATGGGGGATACGGCTTTTACTTGGAGTTCGAAAAAACAACCCATCGTGACACTTTCTACTTGTGAAGCCGAGTATGTTGCCGCTAATTCGTGTATTTGCCATGCAATTTGGTTACGAAATTTATTGAAGGAATTGGGGATGCCACAAAATGAAGCGACAAAAGTATTTGTTGATAATAAGTCCGCGATAGCCCTCGCTAAGAATCCCGTGTTCCATGACCGAAGTAAGCACATCGATACGCGCTATCATTTTATTCGTGAATGTATTGAAAGAAATGATGTTGAAGTGAAGTATACGAAGTCCCAAGATCAAGTTGCGGATATTTTTACAAAGGCGCTCAAGTACGAAGACTTTCGAAGATTGAGAAATTTGCTCGGACTTACCAAACAAGCTTAAGGGGGAGTGTTGAAATTATAAGTTGTTTGGTTTTATTTTATTTGGTCCATTAGTTTATTTTTTTTGGGCTAATAAGTTTTTTTTGGGGCTTCTATGTAATTAGAATAAGCTAGCCCAATTTCTAGATTATTCTACAAGTTCTAAAAATATCTAGAATAGTCCTTGAGTAGAATATTATAAAGAATATGCTTAGAAAATTCTACAGACGATTTTGGACCGTCAGATTGTTTTGATCTCCACCGTTGTTTGTGGTGGAGAAATAGTATAAATAGGTGGTACTTCCATCATTTGTATGACCATCAAAAAAAGAAGAAAAAATATATATAAAAAGTTTTTCCCCTTTTATATTTCGGTTCGTGTGTTTTCGTTTTTAAGCCTTCCCGATCCCTTTAAATACTTCCCAATACCATTTGCTAGGTTATTTCTGTTCCAAGTAACTACATACCGAGTAATGCAACACAAACATAAAAAAATTTGATGTATCAGTTTTAATAATATAAATATAAGGGATTTCAATAATGACAGACTACAGAATCAAATCGAAAATGCCGACACCGATTAGGGAAGAAGTACTGATTAATGAATGAATGGGCGACAGTTATTCAAGATAATAATTATTGGTACCCTTCTGTATAATAAAGATATACTATTAGTGTTTACAATTTCTATGTTCTAATTAGAATTACATCACCCGTGGAAATTAGGAAAAAAACTTTCTCATAGACCATCCCATCCGTGGACAAGACCTGGACGTAGGGGTGGGCAAAAAATCCGCAAACCCGCCCCGTAACCCAATCCGTGCGGATTGGGGCGGATTGGGGCGGGTTGGGTGTCAAAAAAAGTTAAATCCGCCCCGCCCCAATCCGTAAAAAAATTCGTGGGTTGGGTTAGGGTTGGGGTTTCCAAACCGCGGGTTAATCCACTCCAACCCGTTTCAATCCGCATATATATATATATATATATATATATAAATTTTCTCAAGATCTTTTTTAATAAGAGCTTCTATATTATAATAGTATTGATTTAAGAAAAATTATATATATAGACAAAAAATCTTTGCATTGTCCAAACTTAAGGTTAATGATTCGATTGATATATTGTCTTATAAATTCAATGTATTATCTCGTATTTATAAAAAGAAGGAATTTTTAATCTGGGTCTAGCTAGTATGAGTGGTTAATTTATTTTTAAAAAATTTATTTGTAATTGAAGTATAGCCAAATACGAAGTTATATAAAGTTATTACGAAATCTGTATCTATTGAACTTGTGGATTCAATTAGCTATTGAACTTTATTTTGATTATGTTGATGAAGAATAATTTGTTTTGTTTTGTTTTGTTTTAGCTTTATTACTTGTTCCGAACATTCTAAACGTATTTTTGTTGACTTTTAGTTTATATTTCTATTTGAAAGATTTATTTTTTTAAAAATATTTAGGTAAATTATGCGAAATAATGAAAAATTAATGACTAAAATGAAAATTCAAGAAACAACCCGCACCCAATCCGCCCCGCTTGATAATGGGTTGAGTTGGGTTGGGTTGGGGTTTTAATTATAATGGGTTGGGTTGGATTGGGATTTGAATTTCACTAATCCGCCCCAATCCGTCCCGCTATTTATTTTACGGGGCGGGTTAGGATTGCGACCAATCCGCCCCAATCCGCCCCGTGCCCACCCCTACCTGGACGTAGTAGACCAATCTAATCTTAAATTTCCGCATATTGTTAACACAGACCCACACAAAGCCAACCTCTTTAATTAAAATCTGTCAGACCAAAAGATTTCCTACTAAGAAGGCCAACTTAATAAACACAAACCCAAAATCGAAACGAAACAATTCACAGAAAGAGAACAGTCTTGATTAAGCACAAAACATAATAAACTAGGGAAAAGAAAAACAACATTTAGCAACAAAAAAATTCCTGCTAAATCCCAGGGATCCCATTTGCAGACACCAATCTCACTTTGTTAGTTTCTTTTGCTGCTAAACCATAAAAAAAACCGACGTATTCTCACTTTGTTAGTTTTTTGATTAAAAAAGACTGGGTTCTTGGAATGCTAGATTTTATCTTTTCAAAAGCGAGCATTTGGGTCAAAAAGATTAAAAATTTCAAAAAGAGAGAAGCTAGAATTTGAAGTTTTTATAGTTATTTCACATAAAAATTAACAAAAGTTGAAAATTTCCAATTAGATCATCTTTTTATTTACAAGACACTTATTATAATTTAAAATATATGAAAAATAACTTTAGCTGGGTAAAATATGTTTTGGGAATCTTGAAAATGAACCTTCTAAAAATTCATAGTTTCAATTATCATACAAAGATACATAACTAGAGGAGGTGTAAGGCTTTCAAGTATTATCAAACTAAGGGGGCTGAAGCTTTTATTATGTTCAGCTTTGGTAAGTGATATCAGACAAACAATAATAGATACGCAGATAGATTGAAGAAAAGCTCTTAAATAAACTAATTGGTATCTGAAACGGCAACGGGTTCGAATGGATCTGGAAAGTTCTGAGTTATTTGTTTGCTAATCATAACTATACATCATATTTAGCCAATTGTGGTAAAAGATCAAGCTGGTATTATTCTTAGATACTCAAATTTGAAGTCTTTACTTTTTCTTGCTTAATAAAAAGCAGTTTAGGAGATTTTCAGGTTTTCGTGAATATATTCACCAACGGTTTCGAATGGATCAAGAAGATTCAGTTTCAGTTATTTGTTTGCTAATCGTAACTAGATATCATATTTAGTCTATTCTGGTAAAAGCTCAAGCTGGGATTGTTCTTAAATACTCAAATCTCAAGTCTTACTTTTTCTTGCTTAAGAAAAAGCAGTTTTAAGGGATTTTCCAGTTTTCATGAATAGTTTTGGCTATAATTTTAAGATAAAACAGAGAAAAAGGAGAGAGGAAATATTAACTAATAAATAGGGTTTTAATGGTTAAGGTAGAAGATTAACATTTGTCTTCTACACATTCATTAACATTTCACGTATTTTGGAGCCATATTTGGGAAAAGCTTCATTACTTTTATCTGGTAAATCACTTATCCGCGCTTGAAGAAATATGCCACTAGCTTCTTTATATCTTCATCCTCGTTTTTATCTTCTGCCTCGTCGGTTTTGGGGATATCCAGTAGAACACCACAATAGAGCAGATCTTCTGCAACATGCCAACATTTTCCTTGAGTTCTAAATACTGTCATGATCTATAATTCTAAATAGAAAAATAGCATTAAAAGACTCACCATATTTTTTCTTTCGCTATTTTGTCAAGTTTTGATTTTGGAAGCATTGCATCAGAGGAAAGCCACTGAACCTGACCATATAATCGCCTATGAGAAAGTTCAAAACAGAATAACCAGATAGAGTTGCTTTAACTTAATGAGAAAGCAAATAGGATAGCAAACTTATATTTCTCAACCTACATGTTACCAACACGAATATTCCGGGATGAACTGTTTTTCCATGTGCACTTTGTTTGGCCAGTTATTGAAGAACCTGGATTAAAAAAATAAAAAAATACTCACTGAACATGGACAAATCCCAAGATTTGTATGTTTTGAAAAAACACTTCTTTGATTACTTTCTTTGATTTTCTAAAAAAAAAAAAATCATAAGTAAAAAAATCTTCACTAAAAAAATCAACAAGTGGTGGATAAGTTAATATTACTCTACTTACATTTCAGACGCTGAAATCTCCTTGTAAACCTGCATTCAGAAGAAAACAAAAGTTATGACCATCAGCATGACTAACGAAGCAAAACAGGACCCAAAATATAAAATAGTACTTTATGCTTGTATGTCTCAATATCATATGTCGGATGAATACATAAATTTGGAATATAATATTCATAATTGACAATTAGGCGAACTTAACTAGACATAAAGTTAATTTTATGACACTTTAAATAGTTGAATCTATGTCATAGAAACAGTTAACTCGGGAGATGTGTTGTCTGGAAACTGACTAGAATCTTCAATGAACATAGAATCTTCTAAATACTGTCATGATCTATAATTCTAAATATAAAAATAGCATGGCTCACCATATTTTCTTTCGCTATTTTGTCAAGTTTTGATTTTGGAAGCATTGCATCAGCGGAAAGTCACTCAACTTGACCATAGAATCGCCTATAAGAAAAGTTCAAAACAGAATAACCAATAGTTAACCAGGTAGAGTTGCTTTAACTTAATGAGCAAACAAATAGGATAGCAAACTTATATTTCTCAACCTACATGTTATCAACATGAATCTTCGGTATGAGCTGTTCCATGTGCACTCTGTTTGGCCAGTTATTGAAGAACCTGGAAACAAACAAAAAACTGACTGAACATGGAAAGATACCAAGATTTGTATGTTTTAAAACAACACTTCTTTTGATTACTTTCTTTGATTTTCTAAATAAAGAAAAATCACAACTTAATAAATCTTCAGTGAAAAAATCAATAAGTGGTGGATAATTTTACTCTACTTACATTTCAGATGCTGAAATCTCCTTGTAAACCAGCATTCAGAAGAAAACAAATGTTACGACCATCAGCATGAATAACGAAGCAAATCAGGACCCAAAATATAAAATATCTTTTATGCTTGAATCTATGTTAAATTTATGACACTTTAAATATTTGAATCTATGTTAAAGAAACAATTAACTCGGGAGATGTGTTGTCTGGGAACTGACTAGAATCTTCAATGAACATAAAATAAAGTTGAGAAATATACCACAGCTAGTCTGCTGATAACCAATGATTCTCCTTCCTCTACTGTCATTATATCCCCCTGAAGCAAAAACAAAAATACAGTTAATACTTAAAACAGAACATTAAGTGTTTGACTGACTCAGTCAACAACTTTCTTTAAAATGAAAATATTTGAAACAGTGAAGTAATCGACATGCATATTGAGTATAGTCAGGATGCCAGACCTTCCACGCGTCCTGATACGCCATCTGCACCTCCGGCTGACTCGCCCTTCCAACCACACCCTTCTTCTGCTGCTGTAACATATTCATCGAACCACTACCAATATTACCCCAATTATTAATAACATTACTATTTCTAATTATGTGACTATTATTAGGGTTCATATTATTAGTTGGGTTGATATTCATAGTTTGTGACAAATCAAATTGCAAAGCATCCTTTAATGATAATAAGCCCAGGCTAAGGAATAAGAAAGAGAGTAAAAAGGACTAATGTGAATATCATACATAAAGAGTATATGACCCAGGAGACTAAAAGACGGCACTTGATTATTGGAAGTTTACGGAAAATTATACCAAAAAATCATACCAAACTAATAAGCACATCCGGAGGATCCACTAAAGGAGGTAATCTATATGCTGATACTATCAAGTAAATTGACGCCCATTTATAATTGAATCAACAATAGAATTTTTACATCAGCTTTTCTATTTTCTAATTCCGTAAAATTCTACCACAGACTTCTCTTTAATAGAATTTTAAGCTTGGAAGCTACTATCTGCTTACAATTACATACCAGCATTTTAATTTGCAATATCACTCAAACACATCCATTTGCTAGTATTTCTGTTCCAAGTAACTACATACAGAGTAATGCAACACAGACATAAGAAAAAAAGTTGTATCAGTTTTAATATCAAATATTACTAATTAGGGATTTTAATAATGACAGACTGTAGAATCAAATCGAAAATGCTGACACCGTTTAGGGAAAAAGTACTGATTTGTGAATGAATGGACTACAGTTATTCAAGATAATAATTTTTGGCATCCTTCTGAATAATAAAGATATACCATTAGTGTTTACCAAGTTGAGACTACAGAAATCTGCTAGTCGAGATTGTACTTACCAAGTTGAGACTGCTGACCAGAAGGGTTAAGAGATTGTTGCCCTTGCAAATTACCCGACCAGTCTGGGTTAGCTACATTTGATATTTCAACTGATTGTTCCCCACTCACTGCTGGTCGAATATTCCTGTTAATACAAATATCTACAGAAGTTAGCAATAGATATAAGAGCGAACCCTACCTAGGTGGATAACATATGTTTTGGGAATCTTGAAAATAAATCTCTTATAAGTTCATAATTTTAATTGTCATGCAAAGACACAGAATGACGATAAATACTGCTAAGAATACCAAGTCATGTAATGTAGTCATGGTTCTTGAAAAAATTCTCTATATCAAGCATATACAATTAATTAACATGGGAGTTCGGAATTGCCTAGTAAGAAAATTAAAAAAAATAATGATTACCTAATCAAATCAAATCGTAAAGCATCCTCATTCCCATGAGAACAAGCACACGTGAAGAAAAATGAAGAGAGTTAAAAGCAATAAAGTGAATATCATGCTTTAACTAGTATTTATGTAAATTAATGGGGAAACCAAAGAGAAGCCTTGATCGGAAGTTTACAAAACACTTCACCAAAATGCAGCGCAATTTGAACAACATGTGCATGCATTACTAAAAAGTTTAAGGGTTTAAATGAAAGAAAAAAAAACTGACAACTCTGTTTGGTAGTTACTCTCTCGACTAAAAAGAAATGTGATGTAAAGGCCCTTTTCTTATGTGTGATAACTGATAAGAACAGGAAATAGGGTTTTATTAGATAGTATGGGAAGATTAACAACTGCTCTATAAGAAATTAAATTGAGGAAAGAGAAAGTACCGTTTCATCTGGTAAATCACTTATTCGCTTATCAAAAATGAGCATCTTCCTGATCATCGGCTTTATCTTCTTCATCTTCGTCTTCAGCACCAACAACCTTCATCTTTATAGTTAAAACTGTCACTGACATCAAATCAAACATCTTTCAGATATCACGTAAAGACACAGACTACATAAACAGCCAACATGTGCGTTTATAATTGGCTGTTTTCCTGAAGAAAAGTAAACTCTTAAAGCTAGAGGTACAGTGACTCAAACAAATTAAAATTTAGGTAGGGGGTTAAAGAAATGGCAATGGATAAGAAATAAGTGCAGTATGGAACCTAAAACCAAAGACATACGCTCGGAGAAACAAATAATAATAATAATAATGAGGTTTTTAGTAGCATAGTTGCACACTATCTTAGACACTTACACGCTTTGGCTTCGAAGCTTGCTTCCATGCTTCTGTCCTCAGAAGCTTGCAAAAGCTTCCTATCACCACGTATAAAAGTAGAAAGAGATGCAGGGTAACAACTAGAAGTATAAAGATAAAGAATGTAAAATTATGTAGCTGAGTAGCTCTATGAACACCCAATTTGTTTATGCTTACACATCTAACCCAGCCTTGAGACAACCCATAAAAGTATTATGTTTTTGTATTTAACTTTTTAAATATTGGAATTTTTTTAATATCTTTAATAGTATTTATTACATAAAATTATATTAAAAAAATGATTTCTTCTAGGCGCTCCAGACACTGCTTCCTCATTCCTACCACAACTCATTTCCCTCCTTTGCTCCGACTTCTGTACCCGTTCATGCTTTGTGCAACTATGGGTAGTAATAGTATTGAACTTAAAAATTGACGGCGATAAAATATAGTAAGTAACTTAGATTCTGTTTTATACTTCAAACAACTATTTTCTAGTATTTAATCAAAAGAATTACCATTACAATGAGAAAGTAAGGTTGCAAGTCAATGTTTGTAATTATTACTAAATTCCATATTCATAATTTGTTCCAATGCAAATTAATTTAATAATCAAATACAACAGAATGGATTCCATCACTCCAAAATAAGAAATATTTAATATGACAGCAAGGGTAACCTTTTTAGCATTATAGAGCTAACATCCGTACAATGATATAGCAGGCAAACTTTACAACCGTACTCGATCTTAACCAAAATTGAATATAAACAGTATTATTAAAAGATTATGTAATGTAATGTAATTTAATGAATATACTTGACCAACATTGGATAAACCTAAAAGTGGACAAAATTAATTGGACCTATTCCGACTCCAAATCATTCTTTCCAGACTTGCTAACTGGTAAAAACATTTAAACCCTTCGATAAACAATAACAAACTATTCAACGATTAGAAATATAGTAATAGGAAGTGATGAACATATTAAGCAAAGTCTAAGCTTCAAACGTAATAATACCAGGTCACTTCTAGGATTGAACCTTAAAACTCTATAAAAGTCTAATTGAGTAGTTACAGTGATATATAAACAAGTTTAGATAATTAATTCACATGGTTGTAACATTTCCCAGTTGTATCAACTCAAGCGCTGAAAATTAGCCAATATATGATTCAACACCTTAAATTTAATATTTAGCTAGAAAAACTTAACCAAGGCTGATGATTTTAATCCAGAATTCAACAATTTGATTGACCAAAAAAGATCAAAGCATATTTAGCCAAAAAGATCAAAGCTTGATTACTAAAAAATCAAAGCTTGATTACTAAAAAAAGATCAAAGCTTGTTTATTGAAAAAAGATCAAAGCTTGTTTATTGAAAAAAGATCAAAGCTTGTTTATTGAAAAAAGATCAAAGCTTAATTACTATAAAGCATTAAAGCTTGCAAACCAAAAATGATTACTAAAAAAAATCAAAACCTGTTTACTAAATCAATAATTTGATAAACCAGTTTGGCTGTGATATTTTCCAAACAGATCGAAACTATAAATTAAAATTGAAAATAATAAAAAGGGTAAAAACCTAGAGATTGATGCATCAAAGATTCACCCTTTTTCTTTTTTCCAAATAAAGATCTGCTTGATTGTTTATATATTTATTCATTAAAAAATTAATTCGAAAAATATTTGGTTAATCTAAATAAAAGATTTTAATCAACCTAATTTGGTTTCAAATGGGAAAAAAGAAGAGCAATTCAACTAATTAATAAGAAAACAAATAAACTAAAAAGTCACTAAGTAATAATAAAAAAATGAATAAAAGGGTATAAAAAAAACCAAGTTTTGAGTGCTAACCTCAGAGAATGAAGATGCGGCAACCCTAATTTAATTTTAATAGTAAGATATAAAATACTGTAAATGAGAGTGAGAAAGATGAAAGAAAACGAGTGGAAAGCACTGTATATATATATTGGAATATTGTATTATTATTCAATGTTACCTTTTTTTTTCTTTTGTGTCCAAGTTACTTAAATTCTATTTTATTATTAAATGTTAAAAAAAAACCAAACATGGAATATTATTGAAAGTGGGAAACACTTGTATTTTATAATTTATTTGTTATTACCAATTTACCAATATGACAAGGTTTTCATGGCTACCATTTTTAGTTTTTTGTAATCTTCATGGCTAGGCAGCTAGCTACCATTTATTTACTTCGGTTTTGGTGTAACAAACCTGTATTTGATAAAGATTTCCGACTCCCTCGTGACCGACATAAAGAGCTATACTTGGAGTAGTTCATGATTTTATGATGGGGTGGAGGTTGTTCTCACAAGCTGAAGTTGGCAATGGATGAAAGCCACCAAACTTTCGTCAACTTAAGATCAATGTTGAGGCATCGGTCCATGTACATTTAGGGATTGCAAAAGTCGCTCGAGTCGCAAGGGTGGCATAGGTCGGTCATCTGTAGTAACAGCTGAGTGATGGGCTATATTTTATAGGACCGAGTTTGTATGAAAAAAGCGATGGACGTATGTTATTGTGGAGTCCGACTGATAAGAGGTCTGCGAGGTGGTCGAAAAACCAACCAGCATGGTCGGTCCTATGAAAAATTCGCTTTTTTGGAACTAAAAAATAAGTGCAAAACAAAGGATAAGATAATAAACAACTGAATGTTAATAGATGTGATATGATAGTTCAGTTGATTATGCTTGTTAGTTAAATTTATTAAGGTCATGAGTTTGTGCAGAGTGTTAGACTTATCGAATTCACTGTGAGCGTACTTAATATATAAAACACGCTGAAATTTATATATAATAATACATAAAAGGATGCATGTACATAATATTTTCCATAAATTTAAAACTTTCGACGCCTTTTAACCGATCGACACCTAAGGTGATGGGTTGATGTGGATGTGGTCAGGGTCGGCCCTATACTTATCCTGATTACAATCTTATACGCAAGATAAATCATTTCAAAAATCGTCAATGGCAATGTCATGTTTGTTGAGTTCGAGGGAAAATAATCTATGTGATGATCAACTTGTTCAAATGGATATCGGGACCCATCTAAGAGTGCGATCTATCGAGAATCCACCAACAGTATTAATGCCTAAAGAGTTCTAAGCGAGGGTGTGGATCGTGTAGTTTGACATTTGCCACCTTTGTACCAAAATTAAAATAAAAATTATTTATTATTTGATGTTGACATTTATCCATGGTTATTAGTAGGGAAACGAAAGCAGAAAATGGAAAATCAGGGTCGTTTCTAGAGTTTTGGGGCTATAGGTCACCATAAATTTGGGGATCTTTTTCGTTGTAAACTAGAAAATTTATTTTAGTTAAATATTTCGATGTACACTCGCAATGCACTTAACCGGACAATAAAATCAATTAAATTTGTCCAAAATTCTCCGTAATAAATGGAAACAAGTCATATTACCAAGTATAAGATAGTATTTTTATAAATAAATGACTAAAAATTCTTTAAAAAACATGATTTTTTTCTTTTACATTTAATATGAGACCAAAAAATACCTTATTTGAATATTTTTTTGGGTTGATGATATCTTATTTGAAACTAAGTGTAATAAAATATGTGATTATACAAATAAATCAAAATTCATATAACAAGAATAAAATATATTTTTCTTAAAAACGATCACATATGTTTATTTTTTTTAAAGAAAACATGTATTTTGTGATGCATGTAATATGTGGTGTCAAGCCCCGACTTTCAGAAAACCCGAGACCTGAATTTGAAAAGTAAAAAAAACACACTGGAAGAAAATACATTTTTGCAAAACATTTCTTCGACATATATTACACCAAAAATTATATTACATTAGTACGTTTTCCACACAATTACATCTAATATACATCATTTACAAAGTACCACACCAAACTAAATAGGCTATGAGTGTCTATGCTACACGTGCAACCCAAAATCTAGCCCGCTCACAGCCTCGCTCAACAATCCAACCTGTCATGGAACTCTGTACATCTGAACCTCCGCCTAAAATAATAAAATATGCAGATAAGAAAACGAATAAAAAGAGTGAGTCAACTATTCATTGTATATATACGTGAACAAACTAAAAAGAATAATAATGCAATGCATATATATTTGATCTTTCATATCCGTATTTCGTCTTTTTATTTCTGCTCTGCTAAACTCCTCTAACTCAACTACTTACACCAAGTGGCGTGACTCGATAAACGACTCAAATTTGTATAAATTCAGATTCACAAATAAAGTGCTGGATCACTTCTCAGATTCACGTATGGAGTCAATTACTCATGAAACCATACGTCGTTTATTGTCGTATTTTCCGTGAGCACCAAGCCCGCCGGAACCCATGTGGCACGTGAATCCTAAACCAATAAAAAAGACTCAAGACAATACAACGCCGCTCCTTAATAGACTCATGACAACACAACACCGCTCCTCAATTATTCAACCTTATGATTCTACTTGGTTCGTGAGTGATATGGTAAAACACTTGTAAATTTATAAAATACAGTACATCTACTGAAATCGCAACAAATATCATAACATTTGCATTAGCTACCATCCTGTAACAAATGTTACAACTAGTGAAATCGCAACAACAGATCATATACATCATTTGCATCGTATACATCATTTGCATCATCTACCATATACTCTGATAATTTACTATCAAATGAACTGAAATATTTGTTTCCCAAATGTCCTGAGCTTTGATCAAGAAGTTCGAAAAGCTACTTGTTGATTCAAGTTGCTATATAACACAACAAATAGCTAAATTACTACAGTAAAACATATTAAAGCAGCTCTAAGCAAGAAACCAACTCATTCCTAAAATTAATACAGAACACTCTTCTCTTCAGTACCGAAAATGGTACCTCAACGAAGCCAACAAGCTAAATTCTCCTATAAACCACATCTACTATATAAGTAATAAAAGTATAAGCTACACACACAAAATAAGCAGGAAACCAATTCTCGCCTAATATCACCAACCAACTCTCTTTTTCAAGTACCGAAACGGTACCTCAAAAAGCTTGTTAAAGACCGGTATGTAACTAAAACCACAAGAAATATTGCTGCTACAACCAATAAAAAGCAAACACAAACAAATAGAAGTAAGGAAATATATTCCTACATTTCTCATTACTTTGGGTCTCTCATTTTCTCTTTTTATTGGCACTACTATAGTGGGATTTCAAAAAAATGATCTTCATTTTTTAGGCTTCTTATTACCCGCAGGAGTCCCACTGCCGTTAGCACCTTTTTTAGTACTCATTGAGCTAATCCCTCATTGTTTTCGCGCATTAAGATCAGGAATACGTGTATTGCTAATATGATGGCCGATCATAGTTTAGTAAAAAAATTAAGTGGGTTTGCTTGGACTATGCCATGTATGAATGATCTTTTATATTTCATAGGAGATCTTGGTCCTTTATTTATATTTCTTGCATTAACCGGTCTGGAATCACATCGAGTAAATTTCAGCCTTTTTGTAATCTCCAGGCTACAAGTATTAATTGTACTATAAAAAAAAAAGAGATACTCCCCTTTAAGTACCAAAATGGTATCTTTATGTAGCCCAACACCGGATGCAAATACAGCAGCTGAGTAAAGGTTAATTTATGCCTTAAAATTGAGAGCAATGCAAGGAATCATCTAAAAAAGTAACCAAATACAGATTTTACTATAGGTACAAGACAGATTTTTGCAAGCTAATTTTAACCTAGCAGAAAGAAGAGTTAATCGATAAACCATACCTCAATCAGCTACGCGTTGGCTAAACCCGTTTGAAAAACGGATCACCCAGCTAAAAGTTATTGAAGATTAAAGGAATAGGAATATGAAGAGCCTTTTCTTTTATTTTCAAACCCTCTCTCCCCTCTCTGTTTATTTGAACAAGTTTATCTATATGCCTTTTTCTTTTTTATACATATATGTTTCATATATATCATTTTTAGGAAGAGCTAAGCTGACAAAAATAATGGACCCCACTTGTGACTTAGTTTTGAAGACATGTTTGTAACTTTATAAATTACTACAAATACTACTATTTTTAATTGACATACAAACATTTCTATATTTGTATTTTGAATATATACATATATATATATATAAACTTAGGTTATTGCATGCGGGCTCAAATAATACTTTAATTAAAACTATGAGGTTGTTCAATTGTAATAACATGTGTTTATAAAAAAAAAAATTTAGCAAGATTCGAAACTGGGTTGGGCCCCCACAATTACCAAGATTTCAGCCACCAACCATTCGTACAAATAAACTTTATATAAATATCCTTAATTTTTAAATATATATTCTATATTTTAACAGAATTGGGGGCCTAAAATTAGTCGTTTTTTTGGGAGCTCTAGGCTCATGCCTCTTGGGCCTACCCTTAAATCCGGCCTTGTGGAAAATGAAAGCGCACTGAAACATGAAAATGAAGAAAATTTCAAGATTTGCATACGAAATAATGAGAAGACGAAGCCATAAACTAGTTTTTGAAAAGGAAACGAGTTTATGTTTTTAACTTTTACCAATCTTGAAATGCTTTTGTTTCTTTTCTCAAGTCAAAATGTAAAGGTCTTATTATTCATTCTATTTGACAAGTTGAGATTACATATTTCTTATTGGATACTGGAAAATGGTTCATACATAAACAGTAAGTCAACCACAAACTATAATTTATTTATTTTAGGAAAAAACCTATTAAATTCCATTGTAAGTGATAAATATAATAAG
Organism: Primula vulgaris; assembly: GCA_963920805.1. NCBI lineage: Eukaryota > Viridiplantae > Streptophyta > Magnoliopsida > Ericales > Primulaceae > Primula > Primula vulgaris. Next base: position 14,139,718 of record OY987215.1, on the reverse strand, counting down.
TTAGGAATTCAACTGGAAAAAATAACAAGATTTTATAAGAACAAGTTAATGTTAGTTTTATAAAATTAATGGTTTCAAATTAGCTACCTAGACCCATTTTGACCCCAATTAATGCTTAAATCTAGAATAGCAGCACCTCTAGTACTAAATTTGATATTTGTAAACGTATTGGTTGACAGTTTTTGAGAAATATGGATAGACAGAGTTTGGAGACTTATCTCAGAGAATTGTGTTACTGTCATGGTGAATGGAGCTACTTCTGGGTTCTTCTCCCCAACAAATGGTTTGAGGCAAGGAGACCCTCTGTCTTCAAGCCTTTTTATTATATGTTCTGAGTCCTGTCCAGAAATTTGAACATTTTAGTTCACAATAAAAGATGGAAAGGTTTTAAAGCTCCAATTGGAAGCCCTATTATAACACATTTAGCTTTTGCAGATGATTGCATTATTTTTACAACTGCTAATACAAGTTCAGTTAAATGTGTGAAAAGTGTACTGGATATGTATAACAAGGACTCTGGCCAAGAAATTAGTTATGACAAGAGTTTTGCATATATTTCCAAAGGTGTGAGCCAAATTCAAAAGGATACAGTGAGCAAACTATTAGGTATTAGGTGTAAAAAACCACCTTTTACTGATTTGGGTTGTAATATCCATTCTGGAAGAAAGAAATGCATCATATTTCATGATTTGATTCTAAAGATCAGGAAGAAGTTATCTGGGTGGAAAGTTCAGTACTTAAGGGGGGTAAATTGATTCTTATTAAGCATGTGCTTAGTTCAATACCTATATATACATTAGCAGCTATGTTTCCCCCTTTACAGGTTATTAAGGAAATAGAAAAAATACTGGCTAATTTTCTGTGGGGGGAAAAAGATGGAAAGAACAAACACCATTGGGTAAAATGGGAGAAAATTTGCAGAACTGAGGAAGAAGGTGGATTGGGTATAAGAAGTATTAAAGAAACTGCTGATACATTTTCTATGAAGTTGTGGTGGAAATTTAGAACCTCTAAATCATTGTGGGCTACTTTCATGAAAGCTAAATACTGCAAAAATGTTCATCCTATGGAGGCTAAAGTGAGAAAAGGGAATAATACATGGAGGAGAATGCAATCAATTATGGGAAAAGCAGAAGAAAATATGCAATGGCTAGTAGGAGAGGTGAATGTTTCTGTTAATTTGGACAATTGGTTGGGTACAGGAAGTATTAATGATGACAGTATCCCAAATGGCTTACAATTAAAAGAGTTGATGCAAAATGGCATTTGGGATAGTCAAAAAATTACAGAGGTAATTCCAAATCATCTTATACATCTGTTTAAAGAGGATTTCAAAGCTAACAAATATGGAATAGATGAACTAGTATGGAATAAGGAGACCTTGGGAAATTTTTCTTATAAGTCAGCTTGGGAAATTACAAGAACAAAAAATGAATCTAGTTGGTTTAACAAGTATAAATGGGATAAAGATTTACCTAAGAAAATCACGTGTTTTGTTTGGAAGCTCTTCAACAAATCTCTGCCTCTTGATTCTGCAGTAAGAAAATTTGGTATTCAATTAGCATCAAAGTGTGAATGTTGTGGTGTAAAAGAAGAAACCAGTGAACATCTATTTAGTTCAGGGAAAATAGCAAAAGAAGTGTGGTCCTATTTTGATGGTTTAATGGGAATTATTAATACTAATATTAGTCTTAAAGGAAGGTTTCTAAAGTTGTGGACAGCTTCAAGAAGTGAAAAAAATGTAATTAATTCCTTTTTGCAAAAGGTCTTACCTTCTACTATTGTTTGAGAAATTTGGAAAGCAAGGTGTAATTACAAGTACAACAACAGGGAGATGAAAACTTCTGATATTTGCTCACAAGTGACTAATTTTCTGTATTTAGTTTCCACTAATAATAAAAAATTCCCAAAAAAGTGGAAATTGAATGATCCTTGTATTAAAGAAAAGGCTGGTCACAAGAAGGTCTCTATAGTGAAATGGTTAAATCCTCCACTTGGGTATATGAAAATAAACACTGATGGGTGTTATAAATCTTCATCAAATTCTAGTGGAGTGGGTGGTTTAGTAAGAGACTCTACAGGTAATTTTATATATGGTTTTCAAGCTAAGGTAACAAGTAAATCAGCTATTGAATCAGAAGCACAAGCTATTCTATTTTTCCAACAATTATCAACTATGAAATCATTTATTTTGGAAACTGATTCGCTTCAACTGGTTAATATAATTACTCTAAAGACAGCATCTCCATGGCAAATAAGATCTATAATAGATGAAATTAAAGATAAATTAAAGGTCAAAGATTACCAGATAAGGCATCTTGTGAGGGAGACAAATAGCGCAGCAGATCATCTAGCTAATTGTGGCAGTCATGAAGGCTTCAAGGAATTTTTTAAGAAAGAGGATTTATCTAAACAGCTGAGGAATATAATCGAGTGGGAAATCAAAGGTCTCCCTAATTTGAGGTTTTAATGGGCGAAAATGGTACAATATAGTTTGAGGAAGATGAAGAAATTTTTCTCTTTTGGTAGGTAAGCAGGAGAGCATCTCTCTCTAAAGTGACGAGAATGGAAGGGTTTTTGGGGATCTTCCTACACGTGTTACTGTGGATAGTGTTATTACACAGTCCAGTGATTTTTTCTGGTCCAAAGATGTCGTTTATTGTCGATACAGTCCATTTATTTGTAAAATTTATCTGATTTTAGAGTTAAGCTTATTATTTGTAATTTAGTGCCACATTTGTGGTGCGATTTTGTTATTATTATCATTAATCAATAAAATGTGGGCTTCTACCCACAACTTATATAAAAAAAAAAACAAATCTGCAAAATTATCATTTCCTACTGGTCTGATTAGCATGAAAGGAAATCATGTACAACACTAGTTAATTAATTCTGATACATAAGCCCCTAAAAAGAGAAAATCACTTGCAATTCATAGATGTTCCTTCATCAAACTTTGCACTGTCCAAACAAAATTTCCTCAGGAACAAAATGAGTACCTCTGTGAGACTTTGGTTATTCGTCTTCATGATGATTGTTTGAGCAAAGCTAGTTGGAGCAATGAATCTTGTAGAGGATCTGCAAGCTTGTTCTTCTTACCCTTCAATGAAGGCCTGAGAGCAAATACTTCGTCTGCAGATTCCGAAGAAATGTTAGCAATCATGCAAATTTCTCCATCAGAAACACCATGCTTTTTTGGAGGTTCAAGAACTTGTTGTACATCTTACGGACTTCTGTAATTCTCAGCACTTTTGGCATACTTCAATCCCAAACAAATGATGGAGGAATTTTAATTGATGGATCTTCTGCAGCTTCACAGTCCATTAGGCATTTCGTATTTTTTGGAAGAACTTGATCAACTCTCAGCTCGAGAGATGATTTCGACACTATGAGCTTTTCACCATTTGCAGCCTTGGCTCCTTTTTCCCCCTTTACCATTGGAAGGTATCACCCTTCCCATTTGGCATGCCAAATTTGGCATCGGGTATATCCACCATCATTACCATTCAACGAAGCTTTCATAGAAGATTTACCGTTTTGTACCATTTTTAGATTTGCTGAAGAGAAAGAAAGGGAGATGTTTATTGATTAAAAAATTAAGTCCACACCTTATATATATATATATATAGAGAGAGAACCATTGTAGTATATGTTGAAAAAAGAGTGACTTGTGTGTTATTAATTTGTGTGGAGTTATTATTTATCATTTATATTTTATAAGTTGTAGAGATCGGGTTCATGACATTAAAACTATGTAACCTATATAATGTTTCATTTCCTACATTTACGTTCATTTTAGTATAAATAAGTGATATTTTTACTTTGTAAGACACACCAAAATATAATAAAAAGTCATTTCCCTTTTCTTTTATTTTCTTTACTTTTTTTTATTACTACACTTTCGGCCACCCTCCTTTTTTCCTAACAGTGGTATCAGAGGCAACGGTCCCAAAATGGCCAGTGGAATGACCCTTTTATCCCCATGCTTAAAAAATATTTCTACGATAATTGGAGTATAAGAATGAAAGTGCTCCTCGGTTCCCAAAATATGTGATAAATCTTAGAGACCGGGTATAATTAACTCGGAGAAGACGATAACTTAACCAAAGCTCAAATGGAGGATTTAAAGAAGAAAGATCGAAAGGATCTTAACTTCATCCAACAAATTTTGGATGAAACTATGTTCGAAAAGGTGGCGTGTGCAACCACGAGCAAAGAAGTTTGGGATATATTGGAGAATTCATTTAAAGGAGTTGACAAGGTAAACAATATTCGACTTCAAATCTTACGTGGTGATTTTGAGGCTCTATGCATGAAAGTCTCCGAATCGGTTGACGAATATTTTTTCAAGTTTAAAAGATCGTCAATCAAATGAAAAGATGTGGAGAAAATTTAGACGACACCCACGGTCTTTAGATTGCAAATGTGATCATATTGTCATGACTATCGAGAAATCTAAAGGCATAAAATCTATAACGATGGATCAACTCTTGGACTCGCTCCAAGCTTATGAAGAAAAACTCAACAAAAGAGTTGTCAAACAAGAGCCGCTTGAACATTTTCAAACGAATTTCAGCATGAACGAGAAAAGTCTTGGCAATCCGAAAAGTCAACAAGTAAGAGGACGAGGTCAAAATATGGCCGTGGTTGTTACAACTATTTCAAAAAAGAAGACAGGAGACAAAACTCTTAACCGACAAGAGGTCGTGGAAGAGGAGGAATTTATATTGGAAAACCGAGGTATGATAAGTCCCAAATTAAATGTTATAATTTCCAAAAATTTGGACATTACGCTTCCGAGTGTAGATTGGATAATAATAAAATCGAGGAAATGACTAATTTTGCTAGAGAAAATAAAGAGCGTCCTACACTTTTATTTGCGCTTAATGGAAATAAAAATGGAGAAAATATTACTTGATATTTAGATACGGGAGCTAGCAACCATATGTGTTGTAATAAAAATATGTTTACCGAAATTGATGAAATGGCAAATGAAAATATTTATTTTGGTGATGAATCTAAAATTCCGATGAAAGCGAAGGGAAAAGTTTTAATCCAATTGAAAAATGGAGAAAATGATTTTATCTCGAATGTTTATTATGTGCCAAATATGAAATATAATATTTTGAGTTTGGGATAACTTTTGAAAAATGGCTATGATATTCATTCAAAAATTCTTAATATTTTATTAAGTGATAAAAATGGGGATTTGGTTGCAAAAGTCCCGATGTCGAAAAATAGAATGTTTTCTTTGGATATTCAAAATGGTGAGGCTAAATGTTTGAAAGCGTGTTTTAAAGAAAAATCGTGGCTTTGGCATTTGAGATTTGCTCACCTTAATTTTGATGGATTGAAATTGCTGAGTAGTAAAAATATGGTGAACGGTTTACCTCATATTTATCATGTTTATGAAATTTGTGAGGCATGTTTGTTTGGAAAAAAAACGAGGAAAAGTTTTCCGAAACAAGTAACTACAAGAGCTAAAAAAACCATTGAAACTTGTTCATATGGATATTTGTGGTCATATTAAACAAAATTCTCTCGTAAAAAGCAATTATTTTGCTCTTTTTATTGATGGTTTTAATCGAAAGGCTTGTGCTTATTTTTTGAAAAAAAATTCCGATATTTTTGATCCTTTAAAAAAATTTAAAGTTCGTGTTGAAAATGAAAGTGGCCACAAAATAAATTCTAGAAGATCGGATCGAGTGGGAGAATTTTTCTCAAATGATTTTGAAAAATATTGCGAAGAAATGGAATTGTTCATCTTCTGACGGTTCCTTACACATCACAACAAAACGGGGTTTTTGAAAGAAAAAATCGACCTCTTTTAAATATGGCTCGTAGCATGCTTAAAAGTAAAAAATATTCCAAAAGAGTTTTGGGCCGATGCCGTAGATAGTGCGGTTTATTTATCGAACTATTCTCCATCCCAAAGTGTTTGGGGTAAAACTCCAGAGTAAACATGGAGTGAAAGAAAACCGTTATTTCTCACTTGCGAGTTTTTGGAAGTATTGCGTATGTTCATGTTCCAGATCAAAAAAGGTCCAAACTAGACAAAAAAAGCGAAAAGTTTCTATTTATCGGTTACGACCTGAGGGTGAAAGGCTATAAATTATATAATCCGAAAAATGAAAACATTGTTATTAGTCGAGATGTTGAGTTCGATGGAGAGGGAACATGGGATTGGGATAAAAAGGAATACGACTATGATTTTTCCCTTATTATGGCAATGGAAAAGAAGAGCAAATCGAAATGGAAGAAGACTTCGCTACTCCACCTCCATCACCTCAATCACAAGGCCAACCACAATCCCCAATTGATAAAAGTTCTAGCGAAAGAACGCCGAGTTTCCGCATTATACAAGAGTTATATGAGATAACAGAAAATGTTGATAATGATACTCTATTTTGTCTTTTTGCAGGTTGTGAACCGATAGGTTATGGAGAGGCGATGGAAAATAAAAATTGAAGAAAAGCTATGGATAGGGAAATAGACTTGATAATAAAAAAAATGATATGTGAGAGTTTACGGATTTACCGAGGGCACAAAACTATTGGTTCTAAATAGATTTATAAAGAGAAAAAGAATGCAAAAGGAGAAATCAAAAAATATAAAGGAAGGTTCGTCGCAAAAGGATACCACAAAGAGCCGACATCGATTTTGATGAGGTATTTGCTCCCGTAGCTCGTCTAGAAACAATTAGATTTTTAATTTCTTTGGCCGCCCAAAATAATTTAAAAATAAACCAAATGTATGTGAAATCAGCGTTTTTAAATGGAAATTTAGAAGAAAAGGTTTATTTGCAACAACCACCGGTTTATGAGATTAAGGGGTTTGAAAATAAAGTTTTAAAATTAGAAAAAGCAATTTATGGTTTGAAACAAGCCCCGAGAGCTTGAAATACTAGAATTGATAAGTATTTCCAAGAAAATAATTTCATAAGGTGTCCCATGAGCATTCTTTGCATGTGAAAATTATTTACGAAAAATAATCCGAAGTTATTTGAGGATTTTTAAAGGGTAATGAGTTGTGAATTTGAAATGACGGATATTGGTCTTTTGTTGTATTATCTTGGAATTGAGGTGAAACAAAATGAAAATGAAATTTTTATTTCGCAAGAAGTGTATGCAAAAAATAAACTTAAAATGTTTAAAATGGATGGGTGTAAGCCGATAAATACTCCGGTAGATTGTGCTACAAAATTGTCAAAATATTTTGAATATGAAAGTGTGGATCTGACATTTTTTAAGAGTATTGTTGAAATCTTACGATATTTAACTATTACTCGGCCGGATATTTTATATGGATTTGGTCTTATTAGCCGTTATTTGGAAGCTACAACTTTGTCGCATTGGAAGGCCGCAAAACGAATCATCCATTATATAAAAGATACGGTTGATTTTGTAATAAATTACTCATTTTCTAATTATTTTGAGTTGACTGCCTATAGTGATAGTGATTGGGAAGGCGATATTGATTATCATAAAAGTACAAGTGGCTTTGTTTTTTATATGTGAGATATAGTTTTTACTTGGAGTTCGAAAAAGCAACCGATTGTGACACTATCTACATGTGAAGCCGAATATGTTCGCGCTAATTCTTGTATTTGTCATGCGATTTGGTTACAAAATTTGTTGAAGGAATTGGGGATGCCACAAGAGGAAGCGATGAAAGTGTTTGTTGATAATAAGTCCACGATTTCCCTTGCCAAAAATCAGGTGTTTCATGATCGAAGTAAGCATATCGACACGCGTTATCATTTTATTCGCGATTGTATTGAAAATAAGGATGTTGAAGTAAAGTACACGAAGTCAAAAGATCAAGTAGAAAATATTTTTACGAAGGCTCTCAAGAACGAAAATTTTCGAAGATTGTGAATTATGCTCGGAGTTACCAAACAAGATTAGATTAAGTGGGAGTGTTGAAAAAAAAGTAAGTTTTGTGATAATAACTTGTGTGGTACTATTATTTAGCATTTACATTTTATAAGTTTTAGAGATCATGACTTCATGGCATTAAAACTATGTAACATATATGATGTTTCATTTCCTACATTTATGTTGAGTTTAGTATAAATAAGTGATATTTTTACCTTTGTAAGACACGCCAAAATATAATAAAAAGTCCTTTCCATTTTCTTGTATTTTCTTTATTATTTTTTGTTACTAGCCCTTTCAGCCACCATCCTTTTTTCCTAAAAGAATAATGTTGGTGTGTGTGGGTGGGTGTGTTGGGAGAGGGGGGGGGGGGGGATGATGATGGAGGTTTGGGTGTTTGACACTTCAAAAGATTGAATCTATGTCATAGAAACAGTTAACTCTGGAGATCCCATCATGGCATCAACTACTAATTAATCATGTTGTCAGGAAAAAAAAGAACAAAATACATTTTTAGGTTTAGAAACTAAGCAAAACTAATATCAGAAATTTATCGTGGTCATCTTCCTATTATAAAACTTGTAACTCATTCAAATTTAAGCAAAACTAATATCAAAAACTTATCGCGGCTTGAATCAACTCTACCTGTTGTAATATTATTGGTAAGGGGATCATGTTGGTTGGTACTCCACTCCTGAACCAAATGTTTCTCCCTGTGGCAAAAAAAAAAAAAATACAGTTAAAACGGAATAGTAAGTGATTGATGGCTTAGTCACCAACTTTCTTTAAAGTAGAAACTTTTGAGATAGTGAAGTAATCGATTTGCTAAACATTAACTCAAGAGGTGAGGTAGTTGCATTTTGTGTATAATTTTACGTTCAAAAAGGGTTAATGTTAAGTTTTCCATGTATATAGTATTCATAGTTTGTGACAAGTAAATCAAATCAAATTGCAAAACATCCTTTAATGACAATAAGGCCAAGCTAAGGAATAAGAAAGAGAGTAAAAAGGAATAAAATGAATATCATATATAAAGAGTATATGACCAAGGAAACTAAAAGACGGCACTTGATACAATCATACCAAACCAATAAGCACATCCGGAGGATCCACTAAAGGAGTTAATCTATATGATGATACAATCAAGTAAATTGCCTCCCATTTATAATCGAATCTACCATAGATCAGCTTTTCTATTTTCCAATTCCATTAAGTTCTACCAGACTTCTATTCTTCGATTAGTAAGTTATTTAATGTAGTCATGGTTCTTGAAAAAAATTCTCTATATCAAGCATATTCAACTAATTTAACTTGGGAGTTCGGACTTGCTTAGTTAAAAAAACTAAAAAAATAATGATTACGTAATCAAATCAAAACGTGAAGCATTCTCATCCCCATGAGAACAAGCACAAGTTAAGAAAATTGATTAAATGAAGAGAGTTAAAAGCAATAGAGTGAATATCATCCATAGCAAGTATTTAAGTAAATGAATGGGAAAACCGAAGACGACCCTTGATCGGAAGTTTACAAAACATTTTACCAAAATGCAAAAGCAATTTTAAGAACACGTGCATGTAGTACTAAAAAGTTTAAGGGATTAACTGAAAGGAAAAAAAACTGATCACAACTGTTTAAGAAATTAATTTGAGGAAAGAGAAAGTACCGTTTAATCTGATAAGTCACTTATTCGCTCAACAAAAATGAGCATCTTCCTGATCATCAACTTCATCTTCATCTTCAGCACCAACAACCTTCATCTTTTTAGTTAAAACTGTCAACCAAACATATTTCAGATAACACGAAAAGACTCAGACTACATAAAAACTCAATATGTGTGCTAATAAAATACTAGGAGTAGGCAAACATGTCTTTTCATGAAGAAAAGTAAACTCTTTAAAGCTAGAGGTACAGTTACTCAAACAAATCAAAATTTAGGTAGGGGGTCAAAGAAATGGGAATGGATAAGAAATGAGTGCGGTATGGAACCAAAAACCAAAGACATACGCTTAAAGAAACAAAAAAAGTAATAATTAATTAATCATGAGGTTTTTATTAGCATAGTTGCACACTAACTTAGAGACTTATACATGCTTCGGCCTCGAACCTTGCTTCCGCACTTCTGTCCTCGGAAGCTTCCAAAAGCTTCCTATCACCATGTATAAAAGTAGAAAGAGAGGCAGGGTAACAACTAGAAGTATAAAGATAAAGAATGTTAAATTATGTAGCTCTATGAACACCCAATTTGTTTATGCTTACACCAACCACAATCACACTAACTCAGTCTTGAGACAACCCATAAAAAAGTATTATGTTTTTGTATTTTACTTTTAAAGTATTGGAAAAAATATTACTATCTTTAATAATATTTATTACATAAAATTATATTAAAAATACGATCTCTCCTAGGCGCTCCAGCTTCCTTATCCCTCCTTTGCTCCGGCTTCTGTACCGCTCCCGCTTCATGCAATGTAGTAGTATTTAACTTTATAATTGACGGCGATAAAATATACTATTAAGTAACTAATATACTTCTAACGACTATTTTATAGTATTTAATCAAAATAATAATTATTACAATTAGAAAGTAAGGTTGCAAGTCAATGTTTGTAATTATTACTAAATTCCATATTAGTATTTTGTTCCAATGCAAATTTATTTAATAATCAAATACAATAGAAGGGATTCCATCACTCCAAAACAAGAAATATTTAAATCATGATGGCAAGGGTAACCTTTTTAGCATTATAGAGCTAACATCCGTACAATGATATAGCAGGCGAACTTTACAACCGTACTCGATCTCAACCAAAATTGAATATAAACAGTATTATTAAAAGATTATGTAATGTAATGTAATGAATATACTTGACCAACATTGGGTAAACCTAAAAGTGGACAAAATTAATTGGACCTATTCCGACTCCAAATCATTCTTTCCAGACTTCCTAACTGGTAAAAACATTTAAACCCTTCGATAAACAATAACAAACTATTCAACGATTAGATATATATAGTAATAGGAAGTGATGGACATATTAAGCAAAGTCTAAGTTTCAAACGTAATAATACCAGGTCACTTCTAGGATTGAACCTTAAAACTCTATAAAAGTCTAATTGAGTAGTTACAGTGATATATAAACAAGTTTAGATAATTAATTCACATGGTTGTAACATTTCCCAGTTGTATCAACTCAAGCGCTGAAAATTAGCCAATATATATGATTCAACACCTTAAATTTAATATTTAGCTAGAGAAACTTAACCAAGGCTGATGATTTTAATCCAGAATTCAACAATTTGATTGACCAAAAAAGATCAAAGCATATTTAGCCAAAAAGATCAAAGCTTGATTACTAAAAAAAGATCAAAGCTTGTTTATTGAAAAAAGATCAAAGCTTAATTACTATAAAGCATTAAAGCTTGCTAACCAAAAATGATTACTAAAAAAAATCAAAACCTGTTTATTAAATCAATAATTTGATAAACCAGTTTGGCTTTGATATTTTCCAAACAGATCGAAACTATAAATTAAAATTGAAAATAATAAAAAGGGTAAAAACCTAGAGATTGATGCATCAAAGATTCACCCTTTTTCTTTTTTCCAAATAAAGATCTGCTTGTTTGTTTATATATTTATTCATTAAAAAATTAATTCGAAAAATATTTGGTTAATCCAAATAAAAGATTTTAATCAACCTAATTTGGTTTCAAATGGGAAAAAAGAAGAGCAATTCAACTAATTAATAAGAAAACAAATAAACTAAAAAGTCACTAATTAATAATAAAAAAATGAATAAAAGAGTATAAAAAAAACCATGTTTTGAGTGCTAACTTCAGAGAATGAAGATACGGAAACCCTAATTTAATTTTAATAGTAAGATATAAAATACTGTAAATGAGAGTGAGAAAGATGAAAGAAAACGAGTGGAAAGCACTGTATATATATATTGGAATATTAGGTCACTTCTAGGATTGAACCTTAGAACTCTATAAAACTATAACCGAGTAGCTAGATTGAAATATAAACAAGTGTAGATAATTAATTCACATGGTTGTACCATTTCCCTATTGTATCAATTCAAACGTAGAAAAAGGCCAACGTATATGATTCAACACCTCAAATTTAATATTTAGCTAGAGAAACTTAATCCTGATGATTTTAATCCATAATTCAACAATTTGATTGACAAAAAACAATCAAAGCTTCATTACCAAAATAAGATCAAAGCTTGTTACCGAGAAAGGATCAAAACCTCGTTTACCCAAAAAGAACAAACCAGACATCCACAAATATCAAACCTTGTTAACCAAAAAAAATCAAAGCTTAATTACTAAAAATAAATAAAACCTTGGGCTTGTTCACCCAAAACAGATCAAAACTATATATATACTCCAACCTCGTTTGAAGATCACCTGTTTTTTTTTTTTTTTTTGCAAATAAAGATCTGCTTGTATATTTATTTATTCAGTAAAATTTCAAATTTTTTTTATTTGATAAGCCAATTCGAAAATTATTTAGTTATTAATCCAAAAATATTTTTATCAACCTTCTTGGTTTCAAGTGGAAAAAAAAAACAGCAATTCAACTAATCAATAAGAAAACATATAAACTAAAAAGAAAGATAAAAAAGGAATAAAAGGGTAAAAAAAAAATCACATTTTGAGTCCTAACCTCAGAAAATGAAGATGCGGCAATCCTAATTTAATTTTAAAAGTAAGTTATAAAAAAAAAATGAAGGTGATGAAAAAAAAAACGAATAGAAAGCACTGTATATATAGTGGAAAAAGATAAAGGCCGATGACATCACATGTATAATTTATTTGAATTCTATATTAATGTTAAAAAGGCAAACATGGAATATTATTGAAAGTGTGACATCACATAAAAGGAATAAAAGCGTTAATAAAAACAAGTTTAAGTCCTAACCTCAGACAATAAAGACGCGGCAACCCTAATTTTAAAAGTAAGATATAAAATAAATAAAGGTGATGAAAGATGATAGAAAAACAGTGGAAAAGGAATTAGGGTGACCACATTACATGTTTTTCTTTTGTTCACTCACATGTACAAGTTATTTGAATTATATTTTAACTAGTAACTGTAACTCACGAGTTGCGTGTGTGACACGTAGTTGAATAAATATGATTTAACACAAATAAATGTAACATTTTTAAAAAGTTTGCAAAAGTAATGGAATAAATATCATAAAAATATAATGTTTTATTGTTATAGTAATATAAAAATAATGTATGATGATTTGTTTGTGAGATGAATTGATATGTGTGGAAAAAAAGAATATTTATTTACTTATTTATTTATTTAAATTACATTAAGTTATTTGAGTAATTAGTAAATTAGAATATGAACTTTTTTTTAAAATGATTAAAATTGGACAGACTCAATTTTTCTTAGGTTCTCTTATATTACCTTATATTAGATGTTAAAATAATAAAATGAAACAATTACTCCATCCCAAAAACGTGTCAACTTTCATTTTGTTTTGTAAATTTTTATCATAGTACCTAACAAGAACTTTAAGAACATAAAAGAAAACATTTAAGTAACAGTCTACAACACTGACTAAATTCTAAAAGTTTAATATTTTATAAGCAAATGTGACCCCAAGGCCTTATTTGCCACATTTTAATTACTTCTTGAAAGGTGAAATTCATTCAATTTACTAGCTTAAAAGCTAAGTTTTATACTACTTATTTATCTCAAAAAACAAACTTTCAATCTTAACCTTGACAAACCAAGCTCTTTTCACCTTAAAAAAACCCACCTTTCTGTTAAACACTTGCAATCAAATCCAAAAAAAAACCCTTCTAAATTCAGTACTCCATTATTCAAGATTTTTCCTTTTCCCAATTACATACAAGTTTACTATTGACCCCTTAATCTTTTCAATATCTAACACGTCCATTTAATACAACACAGTATATACAACACGAAAAGAAGGCCGTAATATATCGTTTATTCAAGTGCAAAGAATTTTATTTATGACCAAATACAAAATCAAATAGGAAATGTCAAACATAATCAATTGGTTATATATTTATCGTGAACCTGTTTGGGATGTTAAAAATGAACCTTTTTGAACTTTATAGTTTTAACTGTAATGTAAAGATAGATGATGGCAGTAACCAATCGTGAAACTAAAAATTGATCAAATTGTCCAGTCATGTAACGTAGAAATGGTTCTGGCATAAAATTCTATATCATAATATCATATATACTGCAATTCATGAAGTTTGGAGTTGGGTTTATTGTTAATAAAAAACTAATTTGTATGTTTTTAATAAACACTTCTTTGATGACTTTCTTTGATTTCCGACTCCCTCGTTACCGACAAAAAAAGCTATACTTGGAGTAGTTCATGATTTTATGATGGGGTGGACATTGTTCTCACAAACTGAAGTTGGCAATGGATGAAAGCCACCAAATTTTGGTCAACTTAAGATCAATGTTGACGAATCGGTCCATGTTCATTTTGGGATTGCAAAAGTCGCTCGAGTCGCAAGGGTGGCATAGGTCGGTCATCTGTAGTAACAGATGAGTGATGGGCTATATTTTATAGGATTGAGTTTGTATGGAAAAATCGTGAAAAACCAACTAGCAGGGCCAGTCCTGTGATTTAGGCACCTAAACCCAATTAGTCTATAAATAACAAAAGCGCTTTTTTGTAACTAAAAAATAAGTGCAAAACAAAGTATAAGATGATAAACAACTGAATGTTAACAGATGTGTTATGATAGTTCAGTTGGTTATGCTTCTTAGTTAGATTTAGTAAGTCCATGAGTTCGTTCAGAGTGTTAGATTTATCCACTACACTGTGAGCGTATTTAATAAATAAAACACGCTGAAATTTATATATAATACATAAAATGTTGCATGCATAAAATATTTTCTATATATTTAAAACTTGCAGCGTCTTTTAACTGATCGGGATCTAAGCTCATGGGATGTGGTCAGGGTCGGCTCTGTACTCATCCTGATTACAATCTTATTTGCAAGATAAATTATTCCAAAGATAGTCAATGGTAATGTCATGTTTGTTGAGTTACGAGGGAAAAAAATCTATGTGCTGATCAACTCGTTCAAATGGATATCGGGACCCATCTAGGAGTGCGATCTATTGAGAATCCACCAACAGTATTAAATGCCCTAAAGAGTCCTAAGCGAGGGAGTTTGACATTAGCCACCCTTATACCAAAAAATAAAATAAAAATTATTTATTATTTGATGTTGACATTTATCCATGGTTACTAGTAGGAAAACGAAAGCAGAAAATGGAAAATGAAAGCGCACTAAAACATGAAAATGAAGAAATTTTCAAGATTTGCGCATGAAATAAAGAGAAGGGGAAGCCATAAACTAGTTTTTGAAAGGGAAACGAGTTTATGTTTTTAACATTTACCAATCTTGAAATGCTTTTGTTTCTTTACTCAAGTCAAAATGTAAAGGTCTTATTATTCATTCTATATGGCAAGTTGAGATTACATATTTCTTATATTGGATATTAGGAAATGGTTCATAGATAAACATTAAGTCAACCTCAAACTATAATTTATTTAATTTAGGAAAAAAATATTAAATTCCATTGTAAGTGATAAATATAACAGGTTAGGAATTCAATTAGAAAATATAACAAGATTATAAGAACAATTTAATGTTAGTTTTATAAAATTAATGGTTTCAAATTAGCTACCTAGACCCATTTTAACCCAAATTCAGAGCCGAAGCTAGACTTTCGCAGGCCTTGGGCCTTCACGGAAACGAGGCCGGCCTCTTCTATGTATTTATATTTATATTTAATTTAATTTAATAATAAAATTAGATAAAAGAAATACAAAAATGTTATTATCAAGGATTGAACACACATTCTACAAAAATGATAGCAAAATATAACTAACTTTCAACAAATTACCATATTGAACAGACACTTACATGTGTAAAAACAATAATTTATATATTTATATAAAATTAATTAAAAATATTTTTTCCAAAAACGGAGACCTATAAATTTGGTATTTTTCGGAGGGCATGGGCCTGGACCTTGTGGCCCACCCATAAAACCAGACCTGCCCCAATTAATGCTTAAATCTTGAATAACAACACTCGTCTTGTACTAAATTTGATATTTGTAAACATATTGATTCTTCACTCAAATTTAGAGAAGGAATAACTTCCAAAGAAATTCCAAGAAGGCAATTGCCCCCAGAGGCATAAATTAGTGTTGTATTTTTTATGTAATTCCATCATATATTTAGAACATTTATTGCTATTGTTATTGCAAGTTACATATATTAAGTATAGAGTCATTGAAAATGTAAAATGCATTGAATGACCATAATTAATCTTGGAATGAACTAATATTATGACTTAATTTTAGAATATAAAGAAACATAACCAATCTAATATATATATATATATATATATATATATATATATATATATATATTAGTAATACTAGATGTAATAATTTTTTATTATTTTTAATTAATATTTAAATTTGGTGTAGGCTCAGTTAAGGTTTATATTTTTATTTGGGTTTTAATTATGTTGGGTTTTTATTGGATTGAATATTTATATTTTGCTTTGTCAAATTATAGATTGTATTTTAAGTAACTAAAAAAAATAAACAAAAAAATTATAAGAAAATATTAAATATTTAGGCGATCTTTGTTATTTGAAAAAGAATATTAATTGACTGAATTAATTAGTGGCCAAGCTTGTGACATCATTAATTAAATTCTTGGGTGAAATATTGTTGTTATTATCATTGTAAACTTTTTGTTCCGTGTTTCTCTATGATCAAGAAATGATAGAATATATATAACTATATAACATTGATCAAGCACTTTCATTAAATACTTAACATGTGTCATGAGGCATATGTTAGCAAAACCCTTTGAAGAAATACCATTTTTTAAACATTATGAATGAATTTGTAACGAGTTTTTTTCTCTTACATTTTTTAGTGATACAAATCAAACGGTAAAACGAATAATACAGGTGCGCAACTTGTTAGACCCGTTGACCTTGTCACGCCCCAAATTCCATAAACACGGATATCGAGGCATGACCTTTTTAAACGAAAGGAAAACAACCTGTTGGTACAAAATTTAAATTTTAAAAGAAAACATTTGCGAGCTAAAGGAACAATTAAATGAATAAAATAAACTGTTTACCAAACGCGGCTACAAGACATGATTTATAAAAGCTAAAAATAACAAACGAATGAATTTGCCTGTAGGCTAGAACCTCAAAAACAATCTAAGTAAAAAGAAAGCAAAAGCCCGAACTCATGTGATGCCTTGCTAAAGCTCTTAACCATACTCCTCAACCTAAGTTGTACCTGAAATACAAAATTGTAACGGTGAGTCCCACGCACATAAATAGACGGGACGGCACCACAAATACCGTCACTCTATCCCATAAATGCAAGAACCCACAAACAACAACTACGATAATCAACATATAAAAAGAAATATAATAACATCCTACAACGAGATAAATTAAATAACTTCAACACAAATCAATAGCATACATGGACCTCTCACGCCACCTACCCCAGTCCGTAAGATAGGTCATTCCCTATCCTTTCGGCCGTCATATGCCCCCGGAATTAGGGAGAGACATAGACCATAGCTAAGATAAAAATAGATTTATAGTGCGCACTTGGACCTCTCACGTCACTCGTCCCAGTCCGTAAGACGAGTCATTCCCTATCCCTTCGGCCGTCTTCTGTCCCCGGAATTAGGGAGAGACAGAGACCATTGATAACAATAAAATAAATATAGTGCACACTGGGACCTCTCACGCCACTCGCTCCAGTCCGTAAGATGAGTCATTCCCTATCCCCTCGGCCGTCTTCTGTCCCCGGAATTAGGGAGAGACAGAAACTATTGCCACTACAGCTAAAACACAAGGCCTCGGCCAATAAATAATAAACCAATCAATTATCACATTCTCATATGTCACTCTAACGCAATTCAACATAACCCATAATCATAGGTGCTAGATTCACAACTAGCCAAACAAGTCTAACAACATATATCTCATTCAGACATTTAAACAAACACCTTGTATGCATAAACTACAATTCATCTATATTCAACATAATTTTACCCAATTTCATCAACAACTATATAATCGCATAACCAACTCATAAAACATGCAATATCATCCATAATCTCATCAATTCGCTATTATTATATCTAAGGTCTCAACCTCTACAATTCAAACAATGGAATTAAAAGTATAACAAATAAACCCCAAATTAACAATTTAAGAACATAATTAATAATAAAGGCAAAACCCCCAATTTATAATAAACACAAAACCAAAACCTAAGATACACCCTCGTCTAGTCGCAATGGATAACCCCCGTTACCTTAGCGCGTAGAGGAGATGCTTCCGGTAAGAACCCGCTAACGTGGTCTCTACTTCTTCTTCCTAAGCTTTGTAATCTCCCTTTCTCTCTTTTCTCTCTTCTATTTCGCTGGTTTTTAGGTTTAAAGAATGAAAAGTGGGCTGACTTGAGGTTTAGAAAAACTGTTTTTAGAAAGTTTGCGGAAACGAACTATTTGGTCCCCAAAGTTCTAAAAGCTAACTTTTAATCAAAATTATTAATATACTACTCAATAATAACAAATCTTTACAAACAAATCTATTGGGTCCTTTTTATTAGTAAAAATAGTAACAGGTTTTTAAAGTAAAGCTTTTTGGAAGATTTTCGGTTTTTGGCTAAAAATTAGTCGAGTGACCGGTTTTTGGTAAAATTTTGCATAAAACGTTTTTGGATAAATTAAATCATATATAAAATTACTCATAAAAATACGGGATGTTACAGACCTAACCAACTAAGAGTCAACTATTTGATTGGTTCTTGAACCAAATACCGTCACATCACGGTCTCAACATTTTTTTTTTACATACAATAGAGTAAAAGTACTTGATTTATATTCCTCATCCCATTTTAATGTATACTCCCTCCGTTATGAGAATAGCAAAAATTAAGTGAACATAATGATTGTATTGTTTTTTATTTAAATTAATTTTTTTGTCCTTATTTATTGTTTCACATTCTTTTATGTTATCTTGGAAAAATGTTAAAAGCGTAATGTAACAAAAAAAGTTGGTTTCTGTTTAATAAAAGTGTCACAATAAATTGGACGGAGGAAGTACAATCTAGGCATATATTTGGTATCAAAAAAACCATGTTTTCCTCGATCTTATTCAGTATAACAAAAATGAAAACATTACAATTTATTATATCGTTATTTAAAATAAAATCGCACTTCTACAAATCACCACTGCCAGTAAAAGTTGAAACAAGTTTCAATAGATCAAGGATATCGCATAAGCGCACACGGCGTACGAATACCCCTTTGACTCAGATTTGCCAAACTTGAATATCACATCCTTGGTACAAAAACATTACATATAAACAAAGTCAAGTTCTCATGCCTAAAATAAGATATATTAGTATTATTATATGAGCCGAGCAATGAAAATCCACTTGCAAAGTATAAACCAACATCATGAGAGTACAATAATACTAGCAAAAATCAATTTACAAAACATAAATCAAGCACCATTAGCATGCCCTACAAGCAAAAAAAAACATGTATAACTAACAAAAACTTAACAAGTATATAAATATACAATATAAAGAAAGTATAAAACAGGGAAATAATATGATTGTCATCATCCAAAATATAGAAATTATTCTCAACCCAATATTTATAAGAAAAAACACACATCATTATTGATTGTCGAAAACAATTGCATTAATACTATGGTTTCGATCATCTAACATGAAAACTATCATACATCAAATGATTTCGAAAGATAATCACGTCATCAATTTATATTAGCACTTCTAACAACATTGACTCGTATCTGGCTCATTCGCATTATTGAATTAGCTACCAAGACCCATTTTGACCCCAATTAATGCTTAAATCTTGAATATCAGCACTCGTCTCGTACTAAATTTGATATTTGTAAACATATTGATTTTTCACTCAAATTTAGAGAAGGAATAACTTTCAAATAAATTCCAAGAAGGCAATTGCCCCGGAGGCATAAGCTAAGGGTTGTATTTCATATGTAATTTTATCATATATTTAGAACATTTATTATAATTGTTATTGCAAATTACAAATATTAATTATAGATTCATTGAAAATATAAAGTGCATTATGACCATAATTAATCTTGGAATGAACTAATATTATGACTTAATTTTAGATTATAAAGAAACATAACCAATATAATATATACATATATATATATATATATATATATATATATATATATATTAGTAATACTTGATGTAATAATTTTTTTTATTTTTAATTAATATTTAAATTTAGGTTAGGCTCAATTAGAGTTTATATTTTTATTTGAGTTTTTATTATGTTGAGTTTTTATTGGATTTGATATTTATATTTTGATTTATCAAATTGTAGATTGTATTTTAAGTAATAAAAAAAGAAACAAAGAAAAAATTATAAGAAAATATTACATATTTAGGTGATCTTTATTATTTGAAAAAGAAGTATTAATCGACCGAATTAATTAGTGGTCAAGCTTGTGATATCATTAATTAAATTTTTGGGTGAAATATTGTTGTTGTTATAATTGTAAACTTTGTATTCCGTGTTTCTCTATAATTAAGAAGTGATAGAATATATATAACTATATAACATTGATCAACCACATTCATTAATATGTGCCTCGAGGCATACGTTAGCAAAATCCTTCAAAGAAATACCAAATTTTAAACATTATGAATGAATTTGTAACGATTTTTTTTTATACATTTTTTGACTGATATAAATCAAATGGTAAGACAAATAATACAGGTGACGCAACTTGTTATACCCATTGACCTAACCAACTTAGAGTCAACTATTTGATTGGTTCTTGAACCAAATACCGTCACATCAAAGTCTCAACATTTTTTTTTACATAGAATAGAGTAAAAGTACTTGATTGATATGCCTCATTCCATTTTAATGTATACTTCCTCCGTCTCATTTTATTGGGGCTTTATGAGGAATAACAAAAATTAAGAGAACCAAATACCGTCACATCAAAGTCTTATTTATTGTATCAAATTCTCCTATGTTATGTTGGAAAAATGGTCAAAGCGTAATGTAACAAAAAAAGTTGGTTTCTATTTAAGAAAAGTGCCACAATAAATTAGGACGGATGGAGTACAATCTAACCATATGTTTGGTATGAAAAAAACTGGGTCTTATTCAGTATAACAAAAATAAAAACATTACAATTTATTATATCGTTATTTAAAATAAAATCGCACTTATACAAATCACAACTGCCACTAAAAGTTGAAACAAGTTTCAATAGATCAAGGATATCGCATAAGAAAACACGGCGTACGAATACCCCTTTGACTCAGATTTGCCAAACTTGAATATCATATCATTGGTACAAAAACATTACATATAAGCAAAGTCAAGTTCTAATGCCTAAAAGAAGATATATTAGTATTATTATATGAACCGAGCAATGAAAATCCACTTGCAAAATATAAAACAACATCATGAACATATAATAATACTAGCAAAAATCAATTTACAAATCATAAATCAAGCACCATTAGCATGTCGTACATGTAACATCCCGTATTTTTATAAGTGATTTTATTTATGATTTGATTTATCCAAAAACGTTTTATACAACTTTCACCAAAAACCGGTCACCCGACTAATTTTTATCCAAAAACCGAAACTCTTCCGAAAAACTTTATTTTAAAAATCTGTTACTAATTTTATAAATAAAAAGGACCCAATAGATTTGTTTCTAAATATTTGTTATTTTAAAGTAGTAAAATAATATTTTTGGATCATGAGTTAAGTTTTAAAACTTTGTGGATCAAATAGTTCGCTTCCACAAACTCTCTCAAAACAGTTTGAACATCTTCAATTCAGCTCACTTTCAAAGCAGAAAAACTAAAAACAAGAGAGAAAAGAGAGATTCCAAAGCTTAGGAATAGGAAGAAGAAACCACGTTAACGGATTCTTACTGGAAGCATCTCCTCTACGCACTAAGATAACGGGGGTTATCCATTGCGACTAGACGAGGGTGTATGTTAGGGTTATGTCTTGTGTTTATTTTATATTGGTTTTGCCTTTTTTCTCAATTATGTTCTTAAATTGTTAATTGAGTTTTATTTGTTGCACTTTTAATTCCATTATTTGAATTGTAGAAGTTGAGAATCTAGACATGTTAATTTGGAATTAATGAGATTATGGATGGGTTTGCGTGTTTTATGAGTTGATTATGTGATATTATAGTTGTTGATAAAATTGGGTAAATTTATGTTGAATAAAGATGAATTGTAGTTTATGCATACAAGGTGTTTGTTAAAATGCCTGAATGAGATTTATGTTGTTGGACTTGTTTGGCTAGTTGTGAATCTAGCACCTATGTTTATGGGTTTTGTTGAATTACGTTAAAGTGACGTATGAGAATGTGATAATTGAATGGTTTAATATGATTGGCCGAGGCCTTGTGATTTATTTATTTGTTAGCAATGGTCTATGTCTCTTCCTATACCGGGGACATAAGACGGCCGAGGGGTATAGGGAATGACTCGTCTTACGGACGGGGCAAGTGGCGTGAAGAGGTCCTAGTGTGCACTTTTAGTATTTATTTGTTAGCAATGGTCTATGTCTCTTTCTATACCAGGGACATAAGACGGCCGAGGGGTATAGGGAATGACTCATCGTACGGACTGAGACGAGTGGCGTGAAGAGGTCCAAGTGCGCACTTTAAATCTATATTTTGTTAGCAATGGTCTATGTCTCTTCCTATAGCGGGGACATAAGACGGCCGAGGGGTATAGGGAATGACCTACCTTACGGAATGAGGTAGGTGGCATGAGAGGTCCATGTTTGCTATAGATGTGTGTTGAAGTTATTTAATTTATTTCGTTGTACGATGTTATTTTATTTCTTTTTATACGTTGTTATTGTAGTTGTTGTTGTGAGTTCTTGCATTTATGGGATTGAGCGACGGTATCTTATGGTACCATCCCGTCTATGTATGTGCGTGTGACTCACCGTTACAGTTTTGTTTTTTAGGTACGACTTAGGTTGGCACATTCGAATAGGAGCATTAGCAATGTATCGCATGGGCTCAGGGTTTCTTTCAGTTGCTTTCTTTTTACTTAGATTACATTTTTGAGGTTGTAGCCTACGGGCAAATTACATTCGTTTGTTATCCTTTTATAAATCTTTTCAAACCTTCTTGTCTTGTAGCCGCGTTTGGCAAACATTTTTATTTAGTTGTTTAATTGTTCCTTTAGCTCGCAAGTCTCTTTCTTTTAAAACTATAATTTTGTACCAGCAGGTTCTTTTTCCTTTTGTTTAAAAAGGTCACGCCTTGTGTCCGTGTCTTACGAATTTTGGGGCGTGACAGTACAAGCAAAAGAAAACATGTATAACTAACAAAAACTTAACAAATAATCAAATATAAATTATACACAACATAAAACAGGGAAATAATATGATTGTCATCATCCAAAATATAGAAATTATTCTGAACCAAATATTTATAAGAAAAAACACACGTCATTATTGATTGTCGAAAACATTCGCACTAATACTATGGTTTCAATCATCTAACATGAAAACTATCATACATCAAATGATTTTGAAAGATAATCACGTCATCAATTTATATTAGAACTTCTAACAACACTGACTCGTATCATGTCTCTTTACTTGTCCATATTTGGATTTAAATATGTTGAACGGGGGTAGTAGCTTCATTTGCACATCTTTTAATTACAAAACTCTCATCATTTTCTATTAAGGAAAACTCTTCGCCTTAATCTTCGTAAATATTTGCTAGAAAAGCCAAATAAAATGATGGAAGAACTGCAATGAAACAACTCTTATCATAGTACCTAACAAGAACACAAAGAACACAAAGAAAACATTTAAGTAACAGTCTACAACACTGACTAAATTCTAAAAGTTTAGCATTGTATAATTTAAGCAAATGTCACTGCAAGGCCTTATTTGCCACATTTTAATTACTTCTTGAAAGGTGGAATTCATTCAATTTACTAGCTTAAAAGTTAAGTTTTATACTACTTATTTATCTAAGAAAACAAACTTTCAATCTTAACGTTGATAAATCAAGCTTTTTTCACCTTAAAAAACCCACCTTTCTGTTAGACACTTACAATAAAATCCAAAAAAAACCCCTTCTAAATTCAGTACTCCATTATTCGGGATTTTTCCTTTTCCCAATTACATGCATGTTTACTAGTGACTTCTTAATCTTTTCAATATATAACACGACTATTTAATACAACACAAAAAGAAGGCCGTTATGTATCGTTTATTCAAGTGCAAAGGATTTTATTTATGATAAAATACAAAATCAAATAGGAAATGTCAAACAGAATCAATTGGTCATATATTTATCGTGAACATGTTTGGGATGTTAAAAATGAACCTTTTTGAACCCTATAGTTTTAACTGTAATGCAAAGATACTGCAATTCATAAAGTTTGGAGTTGGGTTTATTGTTTAATAAAAAAGTAATTTGTATGTTTTGAATACACACTTCTTTGATGACTTTATTTGATTTGCTAAATACACACTGTAAAGAAAAATCATCTTAATATATCAGATGCTGAAATCTTCTTGTAAACCTTCATTACGAAGAAAACAAAAATTAGGGGATGAATAACGAAGCAAATCAGGACCTATAATATAAAATAGTTCTTTATGCTTGCATGTCTCAGTATCATATGTAGGATGAATACACAGGTTGGTATATAATATTCAGAGTTGACAATTTGGTGAACTA
The DNA here is from genome assembly GCA_963920805.1 of Primula vulgaris. Classification (NCBI taxonomy): domain Eukaryota; kingdom Viridiplantae; phylum Streptophyta; class Magnoliopsida; order Ericales; family Primulaceae; genus Primula; species Primula vulgaris. The sequence goes on along the minus strand of OY987215.1, from coordinate 14,114,977 downwards.
AACTAGACAAAAAGCTAATTTTATGACACTTTAAATAATTGAATCTTCAATGAACATAAAGTTGAGAAATATACCACCAGTCTGCTGATAGCCAATGATTCTTCTTCCTCTACTATCATAATACCCCCCTGTAACAAAAACAAAACTACGGTTAAAAGAGAACATTAAGTGTTTTGACTGACTTAGTCAACAATTTTATTTGAAATGGAATATTTGAAACAGTATAGTAATCGGCATGCTAAACATTAGATTATCTTGTCGCTCAAGAGGTCAGGTAGTTGCATTTAGAGTATAGTCAGGATGACAGACCTTCCACAAGTCCTGATAAGCCATCTACACCTCCGGCTGACTCTCCATTCCAACCGTACCCCTCGTCTGCTGCTGTAACATCTGCTGTTACTATTACTAATAATATTACTATTATTAGGGTTCATATTATTACTAGAGGTTATATTCATTGTTTCTGACAAATCAAATTGCAAAGCATCCTTTAATGATAATAAGCGCAAGATAAGGAATAAGAAAGAGCGTAAAAGGAAATAACGTGAATATCATATATAAAGATTATATGAACGAGGAAACTAAAAGACTGCACTTGATTTTTGGGAGTTAACGGAAAACTAGACCAAAAGATCATACCAAACCAATAGATATAGAGTAAATATCAATCTAACACATCCTGGTTATTTCTGTTCCAAGTAAATACATATAGAGTAATGCAACACAAATATAGGAAAAAATGATTTATCAGGTTTAATATCTAATATTTGGGATTTTAATAATGCCAGACTACATAATCAAATCGAAAATGCTGACACCGATTAGGGAAGAAGTACTGAATAGTGAATGAATTGATGGGCTACAGTTATTAAAGATAATAACAATTGGTACCCTTCTAATAAGGATATACCATTAACGTTTACCAAGTTGAGACTACATAAATCTGCTTGTCGAGATTGTACTTACCAAGTTGAGACTGCTGCCCATAAGGTTTAAGATATTTTATTTTTATTTTTTTTGGTCGTCAATCCTCTAAGATAAGATGTGATTTATTACAGGAGGTCTATATTGAGTATCAATTGAGTTTTTTGCTTTGAAAGGAGAGATATTCGTTTGAACTTGCCCACTAAAATCCATATTATTCCCATCAGAAGGTTTTAGAGAACCAATGAGTTGATCTCAATCTTGATTGTTTCCACCAAATTGCTGCAGTGGCAGACCAAAACTATCAGAATTTTGGTTAAAATTCTGTCCAGGTACGGAAGTATCTTCTATAGCATTTGTACTATTTACAGAGAAAAAACCAAGCGTGTCGAAATAATTTATTCTGCATTATTATACAGCTGAGAAGTTTCTGGAAGTACTGAATGTGCTAATATTGATGTAGGCTACTGGAGACCCAAAGAATCAAAACTCGCAGAGATTTCATAGTGTTTTCGATAATCAAGATCCGTTTTATTAATTTCGTTCGCAGCCTCTGATCCAACAAACTCCATGGCTCCATGCCCATGCCATCACCATCCGAGAAGCACCCCATTTTTTACTTCGATTGTGCATATCATCCTTAATTCTCTCATCATGCCATGCGGACCCACCCTCATCTTTGACATCCAAATCATGGTCTCTTCTCTTTGTTATATCACCAAATTCACGGCCCTGTCTATCATTACGTTGCTCAAACTCACGATTATTGTGAGTTGGAGCATTATCATGAGAGAAGTGGCAGTTACTTCTACTGCAATTCCCTCTGAGAAAAATTTGCAAGGAGCAACGGGTGGAGGTTGTCTCTCTCTCTCATGATTGTTATCACCACCACCGGCATCGTGGTGGGAGTATCTGCACGAGGATCCCATACGGCACCTTCCCATTAGGAAATTGTTACAAACATTTGTCTTAAAGTTTCTCATGAGCTCCTCTCTGTCTAATTCATAGCGGGAGCCCATGCGTTCCCTTCATGTTCCTTGTCTCTCTAGCTGGTCTCTCTCTGATCGTGCCCCGTTGATAGGGTGAAGGAACCTACATTGACTCCCTCTCATGCAACTGCCAGCTATAAAGTTTCTACACACCTGAGGGGGAGGGTCTGAGAATCCTCTTCTTCTCTCACAAAAAGTATGTTGATCTTGTCTATTATAATCATTGGGTGCGGTCCTACTCCTGCCATAGACCACCACTCTCTACCTCCCTCTGCTTAAACTCATGTTTCTGTTGTTCCTGTCTCTGCTTGGGCTCCTGCTTCTACCCCTACTACCCTTATCTATGCTCCTGCTCCGGCTTCGGCTCCTGCATGGAGGGTCCCAGATTCCTTCAGGGGAGAGGATACAGTGTATCTTTTCACCACATCACTAGACCTTTTATGTGAAATATCATACAAATCTTTTTCCGAATCTCTTTAACCACCACTTGGCAACGGTTCCCTATGTGTCCTCTCATGAAATTATTTTGACCTCAATGTATAATCAGTTTCATCATCAGAAAATTTTCAATCATATCTAGGATAGCTTTTTCTCCCTTGTCAAGCACTTTGTTCACTGGTTTGAGATGTAATGTGATTTTCTTCTTTGTTGTCCCACATAGATCTAGGGTTAAGAGATTGTTGCCCTTTCAAATTACCCGACAAGCCTGCGTTAGCTACATTCGATATCTCTGAGGAATTAGATCCACTCTCACCCCCTTCCCCACTTGCTGCTGGTTGATACTCCTGTTTATACAAATATCGATCTATAGCAGTTAGAAATAGATAAAAGAGCGAACCCTACCTAGGTGGATAACATATGTTTTGGGAATCTTGAAAATGAATCTCTTATAAGTTCATAATTTCAATTGTCATGCAAAGACACATAATGACGATAAGTTGATAGCCAATCTTAAAAAACTAATACTGCTAAGATTACTATGTAATTTAGTGTAGTCATGGTTCTTGAAAAAGTTCTCTATATCAAGCATATGCAATTACTTTAACTTGGGAGTTCGGACTTGCCTAGTAAGAAAACTAAAAAAATGGGAAAAATGACAATTTAGTACATATTTAGAAACTTATTTATAAAAAATCCGATTGTTTTGAACTTATGACTCTTTTACAAAAAATTACATATTTTGTAAAATTATTTACAAATAGGTACATATGTCATTAAAAAATCTTTAAAAATTAAAAACTAAAAATTTCAAAAATATATTTTTTATACAAAAAATATGTGTTATCCTGTCCGATCATGTTTAATCTTGTCTAATCTTGTGTATCTAATCCTGTTTAATCATGTCAAATCATGTCTAATACTGTTTGATACTATGTACAATTTTTTTGATTTTTTTAAATATTTTTTTTTAGTTTTTACGATTTTTTATTTTTTTTTATTTTTTATATGATATATGTACATTTTTGTAAATAATTATATATATCTAATTGTAAATAAGTACACATATGTGGATTTTTTGTAATTAATTTGATTGATATGTATATAATTGTAAGTCTACTAAAAAAATAATGATTACGTAATAAAGTGAATATCATGCATAACGAGTATTTAGCTAAATTAATGAGGAAACCAAAGAGAACCCTTTATTGGAAATTTACAAAACATTTTACCAAAATGCAAGAGCAACTTGAAAACACGTGCATGCATTACTAAAAAGTTTAAGGGATTAACTGAAAGGAAAAAAACGAAGTAATTACTCTCTAGACTTAAAAGATGTATGATAAAAAGGTCATTTTCTTAGGTGTTATAACTGATAAGAACAGGAAATAGGGTTTTATTAGATAGTATGGAAAGATTAATAACAACTATATAAGAGCATCCACAATAGTTGTGTTAATTTTTTGTTGTTAACTAGTGACACATCATCATTTAAAAAACTATTAAATGACACATATGCATATTAAGTTAAACAACCACATTAGTTTTAACTTTAACAATATTATCTATTTTAATTAAAAATTAAATATTCAAAATACAGTAGTTATCTGGGTTTTTTTTCCAGCAACCATACATTACCGCCAAATTTCAGCACCAAATTTGAGAAAAGATAGAATTTTAGAAATAGGGAAATAATATATTTATTTTCAACATATTTTTATAAATAAAGGGCTGTGTAACAAATCATGGGTTGAATGATTCTGTGAATATTGCTATACTGGTTTAAATATATTGTTGATGTACACGTTAGTATTTGTATTTCTTTCAACATTTTGTTGTTTTTTGTAATTGATATGTTATCAAACGATTTGGTGATATATTTTCAGATTGAAATTGAAAACGGATTTCTTTAATTGTAGTCTAGAGATAGAAAAGTAGAGTATGTTAGAGATAGAAAAGATATGCGTGAGAAATATGAGGGTGGGTCAGTTTTTTTTGCCATGTCATCAAATAATAACACTTAAAAAGATTGTTATCTTTAACAATCTTTTTAAGTGTTATAAAGTTAACACACATTTTAACACATCTAATGGAGAGACAAAATTGTATTGTTAGCTAACATTTTTAGTTAACACACACTTTAACACACCTATTGTAGATGCTCTAAGAAATTAAATCCAGGATAGAGAAAGTACCATTTATCTCATAAATCACTTATTTGCTTATAAAAAATGAGCATTTACGTGATCATTGGCTTCATCTTCGTCTTCAACACCAATAACTTTCATCTTTATATTTAAAACTGTCACTGACATCAAATCAAAAAAGTTTCAGATAACACGTAAAGACTAGGACTACATAAACAGCTAACTTGTGTGTTTATAAGATAGGAGTAAGCAAATAGGTCTGTTAGGACCAGATTTCTGGTCTAAATATTGTTTATTGTCTATTGGTTTTTTACTAAATAAATCCTAACTGTTGTTAAGAACTAAGACAGTATTGACAGGTTTCAAGCAATGTTGTAACCTCAGTTACAACCTACTAAGATAGTAGTATTAGGTTTCAAGTACCAGTTACAACCTCAGTTACAACCTACTAAGTTAGTAGTATTAGGTTTCAAGTACCAGTTGCAACCTCAGTTACAACCTGTGTTGACAGGTTTCAAGTAAGTTGCAACCTCAGTTGCAACCACTAGTTCCAACCTGCTGTTAAGCAGAATTCTGTCTTGTTCTATATATCTGCATAACTATTCTTTAATAATAATTATGTGTTTTAAAGTATGCAGGATATATTCTCATATGATCTTAACATGGTTAATATGCGTATATTGAGAATATCAAAGTGTTAAGGAAAGATGTTTTCTAAAAAATATAAAGAGATTAGTTTATAAGGTTATGTTTCCTTTTAATATATATATCTCTATTCTTATGCTTGTCCTTATCACTTGTTTCAATCTTTTGATCCTTATAATATTCAGTAAAGATATGTTTAAAGATTGATTGATATGTGGAGTTAAATGTTTCATATGTTTATGAAAAGATATTATCTTTAAGAGATCATATCTTTATATGTTTCCTTTCAAAGGAAAAGATTAACTCCTACTTTCAAGTGTGTTACTAAACAGGTATTAATCAAAGATGATTAGAGTCAATCCATGCTGAAGAATCTCGTGATACTTGGAGAGATTGAAGCTAATCAACCAAGTCAAAAGCAATCAAAAGATATTGAAGATAGAAGATTGTTTTTACTTGTTTATATACTTAGTAACTTAAGCTTGTAAAATGTGTGTGTTCTAAATTATAAAGAACTTATTTTCTAGAGAGAATACACGTGAGCTTTAAAAAGAAAACAATGGTGGGATGCCATTGATTTATAAGTGATAGTTATAGAGTAGGAGCAATATAGTGATAGGCAGAAAAACCTAGAGGGAGTCTAAGTTTTTCATTAAGACTTGAGTCATATATTGTAAGCTTTTTATAATATCATAATCTGGGTAAGTGCCCCGGAGACGTAGCCTAGTTAGGTGAACTCCGTTGTTAAATGTGCGTGTGAATTATTTTCAAGTACATTTAATTTTAAAACAGTTCTGTCCATTAATACACTTGGTTCCAACTGCAGTTCCAACCTCACTTGGAACCTTATACACTTGGTTCCAACTGCAGTTCCAACCCCACTTGGAACCTTAATGCAAAACTGCATCTAGAACAGCGGATAGGAATTTCAATTGGTATCAGAGCTTTACACTAGACCTTACTTAGTGTGGATCCTGTGTTCTAGTAAAAATGGACTTAATGAGGGAAGGAAACGCTTTCAACAAACCTCCATTGCTTGAAGGAGGAGTAAACTATGGAGTATGGAAGATCAGAATGAGGTCGTTCATCAAACAGCAGAATGAACATGCATGGAAAACTGTGATGTATGGATGGGAGGCTCCAACTAGCATTGATAGTGAAGGAGAACTGGTTTTTATACCTGAAGACAGATGGTCTGCTGATGAAGACAGAAAATCAAGTGCCAACTCAACAGCCATAAACTTGATTTTTGCTGGTGTAACTCTCAGTGTATTCAGGTATATCTCTCACTGTGAAACTGCCAAAGAGGCATGGGATATTTTGCAAGTTACTTTTGAAGGAACTACCAAAGTAAAAGCTTTCAAACTTCAGCAGTTAACTACTCAATTTGAAAACCTTAGAATGGAGGAAGATGAAAACATTGAACAATTTAATGGTAGAATCTGCCACATTGCTCATCAAGCTGGAACCTTAGGTGAAAAATACAGTGATGCTAAACTTGTTAAGAAAACTCTTAGATCACTTCCAGAAAGGTTTGAAATAAAAGTTACTGCTATTGAAGAATCAACAGACTTAGATAATCTTAAACTTGAAGAACTTATAGGAAATCTAAGCACTCATGAGCTGAAATTTTTTAAACCAAAAAGACCAGAAAAGGGAATAGCATTTCAGGCTAAGAAATTTGAACCTAATGTCTGTGATAAAATAAGTGATGAAGAACAGCTAGCTTTCTTTGCTAAAAAGGTTTTCAAAAAGTTTTACAAGAGAAAAGAGGATGATACTGGTTCTTCTAAAAACTTTCAGAAAAGGGATAACCAATTTAAGACAGAATCCAGGTTCAATAATAACTCTACTGGTAAGTGGAATTCTAAAGAGAAGGATAACAAAGATTATAAGCCTAAAGAGATTCAGTGTAGAGAATGTAGAGGCTTTGGTCATATTCAGGCTGAGTGTGCTAATACTTTAAAAAGGAACAAAAATGCCTATATATCCACTCATAGTGATAGTGATTCTGAGAGCAACAGTGATGAAGAGGATGAGTCTAATTTTGTTAACTTTATGGGAATAATCACTGAAAAAGAACCTACTTATGAAAGTGACTGTGAACATGTTTCAACCATAGTTACAACCACTCTTAAAACCTACAGCAGTGATGAGGAAGAACCTTCTGATGAAGACATTTCCCAGCAATATCTTGTTCTTTATGAAAAGTATAAATGTCTGAGTAAACAAACCTTGATCATAAGCAAACTTAATGTTAATCTAAAAGATGAGGTTAAAAGTCTTACTGAGAAGATGAACTTACAACTGGCTGAACTTACTGAAACTAAAAAGAAAATAAAACTGATGAATGTTTCTGCTTCAGAAAAATTAGATGACATGCTGTCATATTCTAGAGGTTCTAAAGATATCAGTGGTCTAGGTTACTATGGTGGTAAAAGTACAGGAAAAACTACCTTTATTGAAGCTGTTGCTAGAGCTAAAGCTCATAATTTTGACAATAAGGTTAGAAGTTCAGTTGCAACCAGATTTGCAACTAGGAACAAAACTCAAGTTTTTGTAGAGAAGGTTAGAAGCTCAGTTATAACCAAAGTTGCAACCATGAATAAACTGAATAGCTTTAGGTATAAAAATAACTTTAGGATGAAGCTGTGTAATTTCTGCAAGAAAACTGGTCATTCTGAAATCCAGTGTTATTTAAAAAGAAACAGGAAGTATATTTCTCAGAAAACTTGGTTGGCTTCTATTAATAAAAATCTGAACTGGGTCTGGAAAGTTAAAGAAAAAGCTACCTTAATTGCTAACAACAAAGCTGTCATTAACTCCTTGAATGCTGTTACCTCTAATGATTGGTATTTTGATAGTGGTTGCTCTAAGCACATGACAGGTACTGCAAGTCTCTTAAAAAATGTCACCATTCTCACTGGAAACACTGTTGTGTTTGGAGGTGGAGATACAGGTAAAATTGTTGGTAAAGGTACCTTAAACAAACCAGGAATGCCTGTTATTGAGGATGTTTTTCTTGTAGATGGTCTAAAAGCTAACCTTATAAGTATCAGTCAACTTTGTGATAACAAAATGATTGTTAAATTTGACAAAGAAAGGTGTCTAATTACTAATCTTAACAATGATTTAATCATGACTGGAGTTAGATCAACCAACAGCTGCTATGTGTTTGAAAAAGCTGAAAAAGAATTGCCTCAAAGTAGGTGTAATCAAGCCATTACTAATAATGTGGATATTTGGCATAAAAGGCTTGGGCATGTGAATTACAAAACTCTTGATAAGCTTGTTAAAAATGAATTGATAAGAGGAATTCCTAAACTAAGTGCTAAAACTCAAAGTGTCTGTGGTGACTGTGCTATAGGTAAACAAACCAAAAGTATTCACAAAAGTATAAGTCAAATCTACACTAAGAGAGTCCTAGAACTTCTTCATATTGACTTGATGGGGCCTATGCAAACTGCTAGTATAGGTGGTAAGAAGTACATTCTGGTAGTTGTTGATGACTTTTCTAGATACTCTTGGGTAGTGTTCTTAAAAGATAAGACTGAAACTTTTGAACTGTTCAAAACTTTGTGCTTAAAGCTTCAACTTGAAAAAGGTTCAACCAGTGGTAATATTGCTAGAGTTAGAAGTGATCATGGAACAGAATTTGAGAACAGTAAGTTTAGAGAATTCTGCAACTCCTTAGGTATTAGTCATGAGTTCTCTGCTCCTAAGACTCCACAGCAAAATGGCATAGTTGAAAGAAAAAATAGAACCATTCAGGAAATGGCTAGAGTCATGCTTAACTCTAAGAAACTTGCCAACAGATTTTGGGCTGAAGCTGTTAATACTGCCTGTCATATAGTTAATAGAGTTTATATTACTAAAGTCACTTCCATGACAGCTTATGAAATATGGAAAGGTAGAAAACCCAATGTTAAGTATTTTCAAGTTTTTGGGTGTGTCTGTTACATTCTCAGAGATAGAGAGCATCTTGGTAAATTTGACTCTAAAAGTGATAAAGGGATCTTTCTTGGTTATGCTCAAAATAGTAGAGCATTCAGAGTCTTCAATCAAAGAACCAACTGTGTTATGGAATCTTATAATGTGTTATTTGATGACCTAAAAACTGTTGATGAGATTACAGGTGATAATGAACAGCTTGAGATTGCAGAAAAAGACAAAGAAGAAACTCAACAAACTAGGAGTCCCATAGTGGTTGCAACTGAAGTTACAACTGAGGTTGGAACTGAAGTTGAAACTCAGAATTCAACAGAATCAGAAGAAGATGGATCTGCTATGCCAACAACAAGCAAGCCACGCTATGTAAGGACTCAGAAAAATCACTCTCTTGACAATGTCATAGGAGAAGTTGCTTCAGGTATGAAAACCAGAGGTAAAAGAAATAATGTTGTTCACTTTGCTTGTTATATCTCTCAGTTAGAACCTAAGAATATAAAAGAAGCTTTAGAAGATAGTGAATGGATTATAGCTATGCAAGATGAGTTGCATCAATTTGAGAGAAATGATGTATGGACTTTAGTACCCAGACCTTCTAATAAAAATGTTATAGGGACTAAATGGATTTTTAGAAATAAAAGTGATGAGGATGGAGTGATTATCAGGAATAAAGCTAGGTTGGTAGCTCAGGGTTATACACAAATTGAGGGAATTGACTTTGATGAAACATTTGCTCCTGTAGCTAGAATTGAATCCATTAGAATGCTATTATCTCTTGCATGTCTGTATGATTTTAAACTGTTTCAACTTGACATAAAGAGTGCTTTTCTGAATGGTGTGATAAATGAAGAGGTTTATGTCTGTCAACCTAAGGGATTTGAAGATCCTATCTTTCCTGAACATGTTTATTTGCTGAAAAAGGCCTTGTATGGTCTTAAGCAAGCTCCTAGAGCTTGGTATGATAGATTAACCAAGTTTTTGCTTGAAAAAGGTTTTAACAGAGGGGGAGTTGATAAAACTCTGTTTACCAAGAAAACTACAAAGGATATTATCATTGCTCAAATCTATGTTGATGACATTGTTTTTGGCTCTACTTCTAATAAGAGAATAGAAGAATTCATTTCAGATATGAAGAATGAATTTGAAATGAGTGGTGGAGGTGAATTAACTTACTTTCTAGGATTGCAAGTTAAACAGAATGAGAAAGGCATTTTCTTATGCCAAAGTAAGTATGCAGACAATCTTGTTAAGAAGTTTGGTCTGAATGAGAGTAAAGAGAAGAGAACCCCTATGAGTACCACTCTTAAACTATCAAAAAATGATAAGGGAAAAAGTGTTTGTCCAAGTCTGTATAGATCCATGATTGGAAGTTTGCTGTATTTAACTGCTAGTAGACCAGACCTTGCTTAAGTGTAGGAGTTTGTGCCAGATATCAGGCAAATCCTTTAGAACCTCATCTTCTAGCTGTCAAAAGAATTCTAAGGTATGTAAAAGGAACACTTCACCTAGGCCTATGGTATTCTAAAGATACAAACCATTTTCTAAGTGGCTACTGTGATGCAAATTGGGCAGGAAACATAGATGATAGAAAGAGTACTTCTGGTGGTTGTTTTTATTTTGGAAACAACCTTGTTTCTTGGTTCAGTAAAAAGCAAAATTGCATATCTTTATCTACTGCTGAGGCAGAATATGTTGCAGCTGGAAGTGGATGCACTCAACTTATTTGGATGAAACAGATGTTAACTGATTATAATGTCAAACAAGAAATAATAACTTTGTTTTGTGATAACAAAAGTGCTATAGATTTAGCTAAAAATCCAGTTCAACATTCCAGAACCAAACACATTGATCTAAGGCATCATTTTATTAGAGAACTAGTTGAAGAAAAGAGCTTAATTTTAGAACATGTTTCAACTGAAAGACAATTAGCAGATATTTTCACAAAGCCCCTTGATACAAACAAGTTTGAATCATTAAGAAGTGACATAGGGGTATGTCATTATCAATCTAATTGAATACTTTTGCTAAATATGTCTGTGTTGAGTACCTTTAATAATTTTTATTTCTAAGGTTAAAGTCTTATTTTGAGCTATGATGTTTTTGTTTTGAAAAAGCCGCTTTTTGGTGTCTCAAAAACAGATGTGAGGTAACTTGTCCTTAAAAACCTCTCTGGTAATAGAGTTGCAAGCACAAAGTGCAAATTTTTTTTGCTGGTTGCAAGTTCAGTTGCAACCTCAGTTGCAACCTCATACTCTCAATAACTGGTTAGAAGTTCAGTTACAACTCCAGTTGAAACCTCGTGTTAAAAATACTGGTTGCAAGCTCAGTTGCAACATCAGTTGGAACCTCAGTCTATTCTATAACTGCCAAGACAAAGTCTTGTTATTTTTGACATCCCTTATACTCTTTCCTTGCTGAGGTCATCAAACTAGTTTTTGTGTAGAAATAAAAACGGATTTGCTCAATTTAAGCTCCTAAAATTTAATCTTTATTAGAGTTATTCTTTGATAAACATATTTTCTTGAGTAAATTGCTAGGTTTCTTTTGTTCTCTTAAAAGTTAGATATCTGTTTAAGTGTTCTTTATCTTGAATCAAGTCAAATTTCCTTAATAAGCTTCAACTTTTGAATTTTCAAATTTTGGATGAATCTGTTTTGAAAAAGAAATGTTTATCTGTTTAATTGGCTGAATTTATCTTAATGCCAACTGTTTCTTTCGTGATCATAGTATGATTTATTTTTCAAAATTCTGTTGATAAAATACTTCCTATTTTTAAGCCAAAATCTGTTTCTTAATTGATTTGCATGTATCTATTGCCAATTGCAAAAAGATATGGTCTTTATTGCTATTTATACAAACATCTTTTTACTATCCAAAATCAATTACTTTTTACAGAATAACTCTCTCTCTCTCTCCTCTGTAAAACCCTAGGCCTGCTGTAGAAACCCACTGCAAGGTTCTAAGTAAGGTTCTAACCCCAGTTGCAACCATGTCATCAAACCCTTCTAAAAACCCCAACCTGAACATTGATGATGATTGCACTCTAAGAGATTTCATGAATAAATCTCCAACAAGTCCAGGATCAAAAGCTAAGGTAAGTGAGACTTCCTCATCTCAGAAAAAGCGCACTAAGAAAAGAGCTAGGAAAACTGTAGAGGATCATCCAACTCCAACTGTTTTCTCTTATAAGTCTAAGTTTCATGAGACTGATCCTAGGTTCTGGAGTAGGACCACGTATAGAAGGTTTAGGTCTTTTACTGGTAGGGAGATTCACAGTGAAAGAAGACTTAATCTGGTTAGCTATCCACATATTCAAGTACATATTGAGAAACTGCTGTCAGCTGTTGGCCTAGATAGAACTATTTCTTATCCTAATTCTTATTACCCTGCTGTAATTAAAGAATTCTATGCCAATCTTAGTAATACTGTGTTTGTTGAGGGTGATCCTGCCTATGGCAGAGTGTTTTTAAGGGGTGTGACTCTGGATTTCACCCCTAAGTTGATCAATGATTATCTGTGTTGTCCTAGTCCTACTGAAGTTGATAATGTTGAACCAGACTTAGAAATACTAGCTTTAATTCTAACTGGCAAGAACAATAGGTTTGATGGTCACTCCATTAAAACCTCCTCCCTCACCTTGAGTGCATCTGTGCTGCACAAAATAGCTAGGTTCAATTGGAATCCCACTAAGCAGCCATCCAAAGTCAATAAGGAAATGGCCATATTTCTCTATAGGATCATGTCCTCTTTGCCAATTGATTTTGGTACTCATGTTTTTAATTTGATTAAAGAATTCAGTGCTGATACCTCATCCTCAATTTTGCTCCCCTTTCCTTGTCTAATCACTGGGGTGATTATGGCTCAAGTCCTACCTATGACTGGATCCAAGCCTATTAGCACACCCACAGAACCAATCTCAGATTGTCCCTCTGCTATTTATATCTCTGCAAAACTGCTCAAAGAAGGGCATGTCAATGACATATCTGGAGAAAAGGGCAAAGAAAAAGAAGAAGAGACATCTACTGCTCCCTCAGACAAGAAGAAAGGAGTAAAGTGGTACTTACTCCAGAAGCTGGCTTATAATCAAGAAAGGAGAGCTGAATTGGATGCTGCTGATTATCAAATCAATAAGTTGCTGGTGGATATTATTGAGAATGAGGATGATGGTGATAGTGATGATTGTTTCTCTATAAGCAGTGAAGAAAAAGATGAGGAGGTGGTTAGAGACCATCCTCTCAGAGAGAGAGCTCCACATTCTGATATACCTCGTGACTGATTACAATGGTTGCTGACAAATAGGGGGAGTGAAGTTTATGTTGAAGTTTATGTTTTTTTTTGTATTTCAATTTCAAGACTCAATGCTGCTGGTTTTAATTACTTTTTTAATTGTTGTACTAAGACATTGTTGTGCCATGTTTTTGGCCTTTAAATTTCTGCAATTTCCATTTTGATGTCTTTTAAATTGAATTTATGAATGAATAAATTCTGTGCTTATGAAGTGCCTGCAATTCTAACATACAGGGGGAGCTTAAACAGATGACTCTTTAGTATTGTTAATATACTATTTAAAGACTGTGCTGATATTGAATTTGCAGGTGGTTGGGATGATTTATAAACTTAATTGATTTGTCAAAACCAATGACAAAGGGGGAGATTGTTAGGACCAGATTTCTGGTCTAAATATTGTTTATTGTCTATTGGTTTTTTACTAAATAAATCCTAACTGTTGTTAAGAACTAAGACAGTATTGACAGGTTTCAAGCAATGTTGTAACCTCAGTTACAACCTACTAAGATAGTAGTATTAGGTTTCAAGTACCAGTTACAACCTCAGTTACAACCTACTAAGTTAGTAGTATTAGGTTTCAAGTACCAGTTGCAACCTCAGTTACAACCTGTGTTGACAGGTTTCAAGTAAGTTGCAACCTCAGTTGCAACCACTAGTTCCAACCTGCTGTTAAGCAGAATTCTGTCTTGTTCTATATATCTGCATAACTATTCTTTAATAATAATTATGTGTTTTAAAGTATGCAGGATATATTCTCATATGATCTTAACATGGTTAATATGCGTATATTGAGAATATCAAAGTGTTAAGGAAAGATGTTTTCTAAAAAATATAAAGAGATTAGTTTATAAGGTTATGTTTCCTTTTAATATATATATCTCTATTCTTATGCTTGTCCTTATCACTTGTTTCAATCTTTTGATCCTTATAATATTCAGTAAAGATATGTTTAAAGATTGATTGATATGTGGAGTTAAATGTTTCATATGTTTATGAAAAGATATTATCTTTAAGAGATCATATCTTTATATGTTTCCTTTCAAAGGAAAAGATTAACTCCTACTTTCAAGTGTGTTACTAAACAGGTATTAATCAAAGATGATTAGAGTCAATCCATGCTGAAGAATCTCGTGATACTTGGAGAGATTGAAGCTAATCAACCAAGTCAAAAGCAATCAAAAGATATTGAAGATAGAAGATTGTTTTTACTTGTTTATATACTTAGTAACTTAAGCTTGTAAAATGTGTGTGTTCTAAATTATAAAGAACTTATTTTCTAGAGAGAATACACGTGAGCTTTAAAAAGAAAACAATGGTGGGATGCCATTGATTTATAAGTGATAGTTATAGAGTAGGAGCAATATAGTGATAGGCAGAAAAACCTAGAGGGAGTCTAAGTTTTTCATTAAGACTTGAGTCATATATTGTAAGCTTTTTATAATATCATAATCTGGGTAAGTGCCCCGGAGACGTAGCCTAGTTAGGTGAACTCCGTTGTTAAATGTGCGTGTGAATTATTTTCAAGTACATTTAATTTTAAAACAGTTCTGTCCATTAATACACTTGGTTCCAACTGCAGTTCCAACCTCACTTGGAACCTTATACACTTGGTTCCAACTGCAGTTCCAACCCCACTTGGAACCTTAATGCAAAACTGCATCTAGAACAGCGGATAGGAATTTCAAGGTCTTTTCCTGAGTAAAGTAAACTCTTTAAATAAGATTAATTATTACTAAATTTCATCTTCATAATTTTTTTCAATGCAAATTAAAATTAATAATCGAATACAACAGAAGGGATTCCATCACTCCAAAATAAGAAATATTTAATAAGACGGCAAGGGTAACATTTTTAGTATTATATAACCTTATTAGTATCATAGTTGCTCATTACATGATATTTTCAACATAGTTAATCATACATACATCGGTAACCATGGTATCCGAACTCAACCAAAATTGAATAGGAACGGTACCATTAAAACATCATGCAATTTTATGTAATGACTATACTTGACCAACATTGGGAAAAAAAACGATTTGGATATATTCAGACTCCAAATCATTATCTCCATACTTGTTAACGAGTAAAAACATTCAAACCCTTTGATAAAAAATATCTAATTATTCAACGATTAAAAATATAGTACAAGGAATTGATGAACATATTAAGCAAAGTCTATGTTTAGACGTAGTAATATTAGGTTATTTCTAGGATCGAACCTTAGAACCCAATAAAAGTCTGACTGAGTAGCTACATTTAAATATAATTAAATCACATGGTTATGACATTTCCTCGTTGTATCAACTCAAACGCTGAAAAATAGCCGATATATATATGATTCAATACCTTAAATTTATTATTTAGCCAGAGCCGATGATTTTGATTGACAAAAAATGATCAAAGCTTGATTATAAGTTCAAAGCTTGTTTACCAAAAAGATCAAACCTTGATTACTAAAAAAAGATCAAAGCTTGATTACTAAAAAAAGATCAAAGCTTAAATACTAAAAAAAAAGATCAAAGCTTGATTACCGAAAAAACAAAGTTTTCTTACCAAAAAAAATCAAAGCTTGTTTACCTAAAAGATCAAATCTAATTTACCAAAAAAGATCAATTAAAGCTTGATTACCTAAAAAAATAAAGATTAATTACTAGAAAAGATTAAAGCTTAATTACCTAAAAGAAAGGATCAAACCTTGACAACACTAATCAGATCAAAACTATATATTAAAATTAAAATAATAAAAGGGTGAAAATCTAGTTTGAGTTCTAACCCAGTTCTCCTTTGTGTTTTGTAAATAAATATCTGCTTGCTTGTTTATTTATTTGTTCATTAAAATTTCAATTAGAAAAATATATGGTTAATTCAAAGAAAATATTTTCATCAACCTTATGGGATGGAGCAGCTTCAGCAGCTGAAATTGGGAATGGAGGAGCTGAACAAAAATGTGATGGAGCAATCAGAAGCTTCACACTATGGAATCCTCAAATATCCAGCACCCCTAGTCGTATGGCACATCTTTCTATGCCGCTGGCCCAAGCACATCAGGGCTGAAAAGAAGCTTGGACTGGAACAAAAGTTTCATGGAAAAATGTATTTGGAAATTTACAGATATTGTTAACTTTAAATCCTTGTGGAAAAAAAAAATTACCCAGATATTTGGCTACCGGGGAAGGATGAAAACACTCAGATTGAATTCATGAAAAATTGGATGTCAAGTCATTGGACTGATTCTGTAAAACTAAACAAGCCGCTGATACTCGGAGAATTCGGTAAATCAAGCAGAGACCCAGGGTACAGTGAAAGTGTCAGGGATACATACATGAGTATCGTCTACGATGTCGTATATAACAGCGCCGTAAAAGGTGGATTTGGAGGTAGCTTGGTTTGGCAAATTTTTCCTCAAGATTTGGAATCGTATGGAGACGGGTATGACATTGTTTTGTCTAAAAGTTCATCAAATGCTAAGTGGTTCCTAGATGGTGAAGGAGGAGAGTCGCCTTTTCATGTTATACAAGGACTAAATGAGGAAGTGGATCAGTTGAAGGAGATCATTAACAAGATGGGGAAAAAAAACTTAAAGATGAGGATTTGTCATTTATGTAGATAGTTCTGCAGATTCTTTTAGTTTGAAAGGAGTTGCTTATCACTCCTTTATTAATTTTTGCAGCTGCTAATAACTAGTTTGGGTGCATAATCTAGCTTTTTGTGTGTATTAGGCTAGAACAAGCAGTAGTAGTATGACCATTTAAAAAAAAAACAGTAGTAGTATGAAGCTGTGTATAGATGATGGATCATGTTTGATGTAAACTGGGTTGGGTCCCAAATTTTACAATGCAATTTGGCTTGTTTGTAAAAAAAAAAAAGTATATGATCGATCATCAAGTTTTTTTCCCAAAAAAAAAAAAAAAATGGGAAAAAAGAAGAGCAATTTAAATAATCTATAAAAGAAAACATATATACTGAAAGGTCATTAAGTAAAAAAACAAGGAATAAAAGGGTAAAAAAGAACAAAGTTTTGAGTCCTAACCTTAGAGAAAGAAGATGTGGTAACCCTAATTTTAATAGTAAGATGTCAAAGAAAACGAAGGTGACGAAAAAAAATGAGTAAAAAGTACCTTTATATCTATCTATCTATCTATCTATCTATATATATATATATAGTGGGAAAAGGATACATGTCCAACTTAATTGAATTCTATTTTAATGTTTAAAAAAGCATACATCGAATATTACTGAAAATGATATCACATGTCCACGTTGACCGATTTCTTTATTCTTTGGTGTTGACATTTAGCTGTTATGGTTATTAGGGCTTGGATCTTGTGAATGGACTGTTGGTCTAGCAGTGCATCAATGTTACTGAGATTAATCGTTAAATAAGAATCTACTCTTCTTGCTCGATCCATTGTTATTGAGATGATTGTTGTTTTGTTGTTGCCCTCGGACATTGATGGAGGATTTTGATTAATATACTCGTTTACTTTAAAAAAATAAATAGATCTTGTTGTGTGACATATTAGCTAGATATATAGATATGGAGATACAAGTATAGAGAGATAAATGAGTCGTCTTTTATTCATTGATAAGTGTAGGGAAGTTACATCAAGAGACCCCCTAACCTTCTTTATATAATAGAAGGTAGGGTTACATATGCTAGGAAAGCCCAATAGAGGCCCAATAGAGTAAGGCCCAAGATGGACAATAATATCCTACAACACTCCCCCTTTGGACGTCTTGAATTATTCGTCTTCATGCAGTCGATCTGAGTCGAGTTCATTCGCAGTGCTAAACACATAAAAACCTTAGGGACGGAAAACCCAATGTGGGACAAAACCGGTACCTAGGAGAAACTGTGTAGCCGAATGATATAGGCCGAAATATCATGTAAGTAACTAACCACAAAACAGTGTGCCTCATCAAAACCTTGACAGAGCAAACCCAATGGGAAAATCTCTGATCGAAGGAAAAAGAGTGCAACAGTGGTAGTAGTAGGGGATCAACCACAAAACAGGTGCCTCATCAAAACCTTGCTAGAGTAAACCCAGTGGGAAAAACCTCTAGTCGAAGGACAAAAGAGTACATAGTGGTAAGAAGTATACAACAGGATACTCCCCCTAATTTCGGCAATCTTAAGTGAGGTATGATGAGAACGTGTCTCGCTAAAAACCTTGCCAAGGAAAACCCAGTGGGAAAAAACCTTGGTCTAAGGACAAAAAGAGTACACGAGCATGCGACTGGATGCTCCCCCTCACTTGCACACGACAGGGTGCGAGAATTTCGACTAAGTAGTAATTAGTACAATAAGCATTCACCTGGATGCTCCCCCTCACTTGCACATGACTGGGTGCAAATATTTCATATTCCAAGAAAGAGTACGAGCATTCGGGTGGATGCCTCATTTACTTACATACGACTGGATGCAAGAAAATCTAACATGGAATAGAACGAGCATTCAACTGGATGCTCTTAAACTTCATTTGTGAAGATTAATTTCGGCGAGAAATGCTAAATAGCATAATGTAGTCATGTCTCTCTTGATCAATAACAACAAGTTGTCTTCTATGACAAGTGTTTTATCTGGATCGTGAGACAGAACATATGTAATTCAAATATGACTAATACTAGCTCGAAGCCATATACACTCTCTAGTCGTCTCATAGAGCACGAATAGACCAGAGTGATTCACTTGGAGTCATTCCAAGACCTCCAAGATGTCGCCTTATTCCTAATGGTAAAGACATACCATGTTAGGAATATCCCTTATGCGGGTCTGATAAGTAACCGGCATCGGTATAACCGAAAAAGGGTTGCGTTAATTCGAGTACCGAAGGGGGTAGGTACACTCGATGACGCAAATGGGATAAACTAGCCCACTTCCAAAATTACCATAAGGTAAGGGAATGTGTCTTTAGTGCCATTTCGATGGCAGCGTGTTAGCGCGATGTTGTGTCGAGCTATACCATTCACAACAGACGAGATGTTCGTCCTAGCACATTAGACCAAGTACAATGATGCGCTTATTGTACTTAGATATGAACATTATGGTTCAATATCTTTTCATCGTCTCATCAGGGACGGACTGGGTCTATATCAATGTCTAGTGATCGAACGATCATGGGAGAATCTGACGACTTAGCGTCATGATGACTAAAACGTCATAACACCTTCTGGGTGTAGTCTGAATCATGGACTTAGATTCAATCTTTACGGGACTCAATCATCAGGTTGAGTCACTACCGTGTCTTCCCAAGATCCTTCATCTCGAAGGCAAATCCAAAAATGGATCGCGTAATAAAACACGCAAGGGCATAATACTTGTTCAAGTATCCCAAGCTAATCAAGTACTCACTTAGGCGGTATACCACATCCGCTCGGATTATATTAATCCATATAGTGAACGTCTCAGTCAATTGAGATCGTGTTCCGTGGTCAGAAACTACTTGATTTAAGCACATGAAGTCACACAGGGACCTTCATCTATATCTCTTTGTCTAAATCCCCATAGAGATAAAACTGTGACCACATTCATGGCTGCATACTCAGTTTTTCGGAAACTACTAAACTGGTAAAGTAGGGGACTGTTATAATGTCCATTACGAGGAAATCAACCATTTCGTAATCAATTCCAAGGTGTGAGAGAAGTCTTGCGCTACTAGGCGAGCATTCTACAATCTCATTATTCTCATCACTCTTCCTTACGAATAACCAAATAAACGAACTCGTTTAACATTGGTGGTGTTGGAGCTACAGGTCCGAACACACTTTCGCTAAGGAGTCTACTTGGATTGCAAGTTTCCATTAGTACAGTCTATTCTACGTTGACTTCAGGCAACGGTACATGGTTCCCTGTCATAATTTGTTCATATTATCAGTCGTCACCGAATATATGAACAAGTAATCAATGACAGTCTCGTTTCGCTTCAATATCGTCTAAGATATCATGATCGACAGATATTTCGAGATTCTTAGGATGAGGAGGAAATCACACATCTCCTTGATCCTTTATAATCTCGTGCGACAAACGAGTTTCAGTTCACCACCTCTGGGGCTGAACGAATTAAGAACCGGTCAACTTCCTCATATCTTAGGAAGGACGACAGACTGACGGCCGAAGGCAGCGTCCTTTGCTTGGTGGGTTCGGCCAAAGCAACGTGTTACGATAGGAACACGGCGTCCGACAGGGACGTCTATCCTTGCAAGCATTTTGCAGCTGGTATAAATGATCTCGTGACATCTCATAAAGTCATTAAATGCGTCTGGCATTTAGTTAGACTTGAGGGAGTCTATGCACTTACTTATCACTAAGTACAGTTTTGGGGATCAAGCTAAGACTGAGTGGGTTATGCCACGTTACTTCACGTCGTTCCTTATCAACGGTAACGTGCAAATCTCCCCCTAACGACGGGGAGAACAGTCTTAGCGATGTCACTTTCGCATATCATGCGGTAAAGAGATCGCTTGCCAAGGTTACTCTATCAAATGATAGGCAGGAGATTCATAATCGACTTATGTCCCCTTCAGAGGTCCATATTTTGAACGCTATAGCGGCTTAATCAAAATATTAATTAAGCACTCCAAACATGCGTTAATATGAGACTTCTGGCTCATAACCAGTAACCAGCTGGTACGCATATGGTGTTTGAGTGTCTATGGGCCTCATAACGGACCAATGCAGCAAAATAGCATAACCCCACATGGAAATATAAATCTTGGTGCGCAAGACCAAGAAATGCGTGCAATCATTTGCAGTCGCATCATCAAACTTTCCGTGAGTCCATTTGGGTCTGAACATAATCAACATGATGTTCAATTTCAATTTCCAAACTCAAGTAATTCAAATCGAAATTTCAATTATTACTCTTCGGAATTATCAAGTCGACTAGACTTTTCAGGATAATCCGGATCATGAGCCATCAACTTAATGATAGGGCTAAAAATTTGGAAAGTGCTGCATTTATGTGGACAACATTAAAATGTGACCAAATTGTCGATGCATCAACCATAACCATTTATATTTATGGTCCGTCTTATGGTTGGATAAGTCCACAATAACTCCTTCAATTCTTTACAAGAATTCTACGAGTTCATTTCGTGATCTTTACACATACTAGTCTTTCAAAGTGAGCATTAATGGCATGAATTTCGGATTAATCGCGAAATATATTCTCATAGAGAATCCAAATGCGATGCGATTATAAATCAAGCATCGTCTTTTGACCCGGGAATATCTCATCCAGTCAATGCCACAATATCAAAATGCTCTAATCAATCGACGACAGGCGAATGAGAGTATAGACAATCATGTCTTAGCATCTAAATCATTTATCATTCGACGACAGGCGAAATGATAAGGTAACTTTAAATGCTTTAAAGAATGTGGTAGCAACCACTTGAAAGACATTTCAACTCCTCTAAAATACGCTTTTGGTCGTATTGAATGGAGGCTATGTAAAGAAATTTCAATTCTTTCATGAGCTATTACCAGATAACACTAGTTTTCTCGAATATTTTATAACTCAACAAGGTACGGCAGGACCTACATGAGTATAAGACCTCATATTTGACAAATCAATTTGGTTTTACCAAAGATTTCGATTTTGGAACGACAGGTCCATAATCATTGTCACAAAGGACTCTTTTAGGCAAGTAGTTGGTGAAATTATGTGGTACACTGTTACCCACTATTTCCAAAAACAACAACTATCCCATAAGTATTGCCTAAAATTTCATAATTTAAAGTTTGGTCACATTTGTCAAAGGAATTTGCTCAAAACACTTTAAATTATTTCGAGAAATTTCGTAAACAGGCAAACCATAATCCAAAAGTATGTCCAAATGGAAAAATCATATTCCAAATGGAAAAACATAATCCAGATGAGCGAAAAATGGCTCAATGATTTATCAAAATCAATAAAGAAAGGTATCAAACTCATTTGAGCCACAAAACTGGGGGTCTCAAGAGTTTCCTTTCAGTTAGCTTTAACCACATTAGCATCGGTTTTTGCACCTTTGTAATAGTTTTGAACTATTTAAGGAGTAACCGTGCATGACCTTTGTCTTTATAGCATAGAGTTGCCTCATTGAGCATTATCTCTTGCTTTGTGACAACGGGCCATATTGTTCCTTTCAATTACTGTCTTGGAGCCACAGGTTTTCGATTTTAACGATTGTCTAAAATCTTGCTTGGCTAGGCGATTCATTGGGATCGCGACAGTTCGAGACAAATAACACTTGTCTCGGTTCTCGATTCGTGGAAAAAAATGTACACGAAGAGCATTAATATCAGGCAAACAATTCGCCATTGATCCAATAGGATTAAAACTACTCACCGGGGTAATTTTCTTATCCAATAACAGATGGGCGATAAAGGAACATGGTGAATATAAATTCACGATACTGCTTATGGAATACAATTTCCAAGCTAGTATTTTGGTGAAGGATTGCTCCAATATGTCAATTTCAGACATTTGTTCACCATAGACTCATCACGTCTCAAATGTGGCGGCGGAATAAAATCAACGCCTTAGCATTCATCCTGAGTGTAACAACAAACTCGTGTTTACTCATCAAAGATGGCATCCAAAAAAAATTGGCATCACATTTTCACACATCAGGGTGACTAACATGTGGTGACGGAATAACATCAACGTCTAAACAGTCATTTCGCAAGTATGTTTTGCGAATTTTCTCATCATAGATGGCATCCAACATGTGTTGGGAGTTCTGAATTATTTTTCATATAAAACGACTGGTTTATATGTTTATGGTTTGCACAAGCACAAACTTTGTTTCGAAACGACAGGTTCGAAAATAGTTTTGCTTTTAATGTGAATTGGTTCTCATTGGTCGAACGACGGGTCGATACTGAGATACCAATTCGGCGAAACATACATCACTATATAAACACACTCGGGGAAATTATTATTTAGTCAACCCCTTTCGGTAGCTCTAATTGAACACGACCAGGAAAGACGGTGAGGGTGGAGGGCACGAATGCCACTTAAAACCCGACCTCATTAGGATATCGACTTCCGCCTATATCTTTCCTAGACATCGTATCCAAATAGGTGAGCCTAGTTGGGGAAGGTTCATAATTTTTCCAACTTAAATGTGAAAATATATGATTTCGCAAATTAACATATTTTACACATGGCAGTAAATAAATATTACATGGCAGTGATCAATTATCGAGATTGTATATGTTTCATGATTAAATAACATGGCATTACATATTAGAACAATCTAAATTTACCAATTTACACTAAGCAAGATATTACTCAATATTTTATATTCTGTTGCTATATGTAAATTTAATTCATGTTAACTCATATATTCCATTGCCATAAGTACATATTGTTTTCTTAGAAATTACAATATACAAGACAGTAAATATATTTAACATGGAAGTCAAATCTTAATATACAATACATACCAGTAGAAAATTTATACGAACATGGATTTATTTACACTTAACAATGAAGTTCAATAAATTATTCTTTTACGAATACACTGCCTATTCCGTTAATAAATTTTCTATACATGCAGAGAACTGCCTATTGATTTGCCTATTCAATAAATTAATTTTCCTTTACTCACCAGAGAACTGCCTATTGAGGTTGGTCAATTATATTCTCCTATACATGCAGTATACCGAAAACAGTTAATTAATTTATTTTATGTACCGTATGCCTGATATTTTGGAGAAGGTCGAAACGAACCCAATAAAAAAACCCGGATAAACCTCAGGGTTTATAGATACCCAATATCTGTGCGTTTAGCCAAAATCTCCAAGCAAATACTTCAATCTCCATGAGCATCATGCTGATAACGTGTTGTGTGACATATTAGCTAGATATATAGATATGGAGATACAAGTATAGAGAGATAAAGGAGTCGTCTTTTATTCATTGATAAGTGTAGGGAAGTTACATCAAGAGACCCCCTAACCTTCTTTATATAATAGAAGGTAGGGTTACATATGCTAGGAAAGCCCAATAGAGGCCCAATAGAGTAAGGCCCAAGATGGACAATAATATCCTACAACAGATCTAATCTTCTTCTTTTAAAATTCTCAAATGTTACCTCCAGTCTTTTTCTTTCTGATGTGCCTTTTAACCATTGTTTTAAAAAGCACGATTCGCGGTGAAAAATATTGATTCAAATCTCGATAAAAGTTCAATTCGAACCTTAAAAAGGGTTAAAAAGCTCGGTTTTTCGCTTTTTAGACCGCTAAAAACTTACGATTTTTACGCTTTTAACATATCTCTCAAAAAACGCTTTAGCCAATATTTCGTTTTTTAAAACACTGCTTTTAACTCTCTCTAAAATTCTCCTCACATACACTGATCAAAGTTTCGTTTACTTTCCAATGGGTTTTCTTTAATAGCTTGTGAAGATTAAGAGAAGAATATTGCAAATAACCAACCAACAATGGCACAACATTCGGAAATAGAGCAAGCATTCATACATAATTTTTAGATGCAAATCTTTTTATATGTCCACAATCTATTAATGTATATATATAAACAGGTTCGGAGGCATAGACATATAAAATCATATTTATTTGTAACAAAATAAATATTTAACTTAAAAAAAGGTCATAAAACTGACTGATTTTTTTGAAGAGCTGGGGTGTAACATCCTCGATTTTATTTTTATTTTCTAGGAGTGTATATTTATATATGTGTCCGTTTTAAAGGTAATAGAAAAGTTAGTGGTATAGTATTCATGTTTTACGATTTATAACAAGAAAAACGTTTGATATTAATAATGTTAGTGTATAGTCGTCGGTTATAAATAGTTTTTGGTAATACATCGTTGGTGAACATATTTGTGTACATATACATCATCACTTCTCATTTAAATAGCAGCCACACTAGTTTTCAAATGTTTTTGCAGCCACACTAGTTTTCAAATGTTTTTGCAGCCAAACACAATAATCATAGATAAAGGGTAATAAAAATATTGGTACCATATGTGATTATTCAGGGGTAATTGTTGTCCGAAAGCGCCTTGTTGTATATTATGCAAGTATGTGCAAATTGTGCAGTTTGTGTTTGTTTATTGGGTTTCAGAAGTCAGAATGGCCTCGTTAAGAATCGATTTTGAGATTATATGTATCATGTCATGTTATTAGAATTTCTTTTTCCGCTACAGTTGGGGTAACATGTTTTTTCTCGTTTAGAAATTATTTTACGGTGCTACATGTATGTTGAATTACTATGCCATAGCATAAACATTCATTTTTCCGCTACAGTTGGGTAGCCTGGTTTTTCCGCTACAGCGGGGTAGTGTAGTTCCTCGTATAGAGATGTATTTCGGTACTTCATGTAAGTGGATGGGTCCTACATGATTTACGGACTACGTGTAGGTGGATGGGTCCTACACGACTTTCCGGGACTGCGTGTAGATGGATGGGTCATACATGACTTTCCAGCACCGCGTGTAGGTAGATGGGTCCTACATGATTTTACGGACTGCGTGTAGTTGGATGGGTCCTACACGACTTTCCGGTATCGTGTGTAGGTGGATGGGTCCTACATGTTTTTACGGACTGCGTGTAGGTGGACGGGTGCTACACGATTTTCCGGTATCACGTGTAGGTGGATGGATCCTACATGTTTTTACGGACTACATGTACGTGGATGGGTCGTACACGAATTTCCGGTACCGCGTATAGGCGGATGGGTCCTATACGAACCTTGAGCTCAAGGCATATGCACTTTTGCATTATAATTATTGACATTTATGAGCACGCGTAGTTGATTTATAGATTGTTATATGTTTAACGTGTGTTTTCGCAGGAAATATGGTTAACGTGTGTTTTCAGTGTATTGATTTATTTGTTTATAATTTCGTTAAGTTTAGCTCCGCTGAGCATTTCGTGAAATAGTCAACCCGTTGGTTTTATTCATTTACTGGAATATTCATTTTCAGGAAATGTCGTGGGCGGAGAAAACCCAGAAACAGCCGGAACGGAACGGGGACATTAGGGTGATATTATTCTTCTTCGTTGAAAAACTAATCGGTAAATGAAAGCATATTGAAACGTAAAAATGAAGAAATTTTCAAGATTTATACATAATAAGGTGGAGGTGGTCAACGTGGTTTTTGAAAAAAAGACACGAGTTTATCGTTTTACCAATCGGTAAATACTTTTGTTTCTTTACTCGAGTCAAAATGTAAGGGTGTTATTCATTCAATGTGGCAAGTTGAGATTACATAATTAGAAAATGTTTCATACATGTACGAGTAATACTATTGTAAATCGGATCTATTAAAAATATATGTGGGACAACCATTAAAACTCAACACATATGTGAGAACGCAAAAATAACTATACTAAATTTTATTTAAAATTTAAACTAAATTATTGCATTAGTTGTCAGACACTTAAAAAGTGTATAGCAGATTCATACAAGTGTTTCTCTACATATACAGTAAGTCCACCGCAAAGTGTAGTTACTAATATATAATGTATTTATTTTAAGAAAAAACCAATTAAATTCCATTGTAAGTGATTAATTTAATTGGTTTATAATTCAAGTAGAAAAGATAACAAGATTACAAGAACAAGTTACTATTATTATTTTTATAAAATTAATGGTTTCAAACTAGCTACCCAACATGCCCATGCAATTTATAATTATGATAAATACAACTTTTTGACACTAATTAATTCTTAAATGTTGAATTGCAACACTCGACTAGTACTAAACTTCTTAATTCTATGCGTATTGATTCTTCACTCAAATCTCGAAAAGGAATAATAACTCCCAAAAAAATTCGAACAAATACCAATTTTTAAACATTAATAATAAATTTATGACGAGTTTTTTTAATACATTTTTTACTGATATAAATCAAGCTGCAAGATGAATAATATAGCTGGCGCAAGTTGTTAGACCCGTTGGCCTAACCAACCAAGCAGGGGCAGAGCATAATAAACATCGTGAGCATATAATAATATTAACAAAAATCAATAAACAAAACAAAAATCAAGCATCATTAGTGTGACGATCCATATTTCCAGGAAGGAAATTTTGTGGTGCGGTGTTGTGCGTCAGTCCCACATCGCTCAGATATGAGAGTACTCGTGTGGTATATGAGCTTAAAGATCCATTTTCTATCAACAAGGCCTTTTAAAGCCGTGCGGCACAATAACGAGGACGGAACTCCATTGTTAAGCATGCTTAGCTTGGAGTAGTACCAGGATGGGTGACCCCCCTAGGAAGTTGTGCCACAGCGGACAATATTGTTGATACGGGCGTGATGGTTCAGTCCGTGGGGCCGGGTCATTACAGATGCTATCAGAGCCTCTATCTAGACGAAAATGTGGGGACTAGCACGTGTGTGTAGACCCCTGAAGGACGACGTGCCCGACGAGGACGTCGTGCCTAAAGGGGGGTGATTGTGACGACCCAGATTTCCAGGAAGGAAATTCTGTGGTGCGGTGTTGTGCGTCAGTCCCACATTGCCTAGATATGAGAGTACTCGTGTGAAATATGAGGTTAAAAATCCATTTCCTATCAACAAGGCCTTTTAAAGCCGTACGGCACAATAGCGAGGACGGAACTCCACAGTTGAGTGTGCTTAGCTTGGAGTAGTACCAGGATGGGTGACCCCCCTGAAAAGTTGTGCCAAAACGAACAATATTATTGATACGGGCGTGGCGGTTCGGTCCGTGGGGCCGGGTCGTTACAATTAGCATGTCCAACAAGCAAAAAAAAACATATATAATTAACAAAAACTTAACAAGTAATCAAATATACATTATACACAAAATATAAAACAGGGAAATAACATGGTTGTCATCATCCAAATATAGATTTTATTTTATTTTTTGAAAAACAAGCGTATTATAAACGTATTATAAACCAAATGAGCAAAACAAGGGTCCAACTTGACAGCACAAGGTGCTGACTAAGTTAAAAAAAAAAGGAATTTATAGAATTTATAATAACAAGGGTCCAAATATAGAATTTATTCTCAACCAAATATTTATAAGAAAAGAAAAATGAAAATTATCCTACATC
The DNA here is from genome assembly GCA_963920805.1 of Primula vulgaris. Classification (NCBI taxonomy): domain Eukaryota; kingdom Viridiplantae; phylum Streptophyta; class Magnoliopsida; order Ericales; family Primulaceae; genus Primula; species Primula vulgaris. The sequence continues at coordinate 14,086,558 of OY987215.1, read as the reverse complement.
AAATGATTTCGAAAGATATATAAAGACATCATCAATTTCAATTAGCACTTCTAACAACAGTGACTCGTATCATGTCTCTTTGCTTCACCATATCCCGATTTACATGCGTTGAACGGGTAGTAGCTTCATTTTTACGTCTTTTTAACACAACTCTCATTATTTTCTACCTCTGCAAACTCTTCGCCTTTATCTTGTTTCGTAAATCTTTGCAAGAAAATCAAAATAAACTAACAGAGAACTGCAATGAAACAACTGTTATGATAGTTTGAAACAAAAGAAAAACATTAGGTAACAGTCTACAACAATGACTAAATTCTAAAAGTTTAACATTGTAGTTTACACAAATGTCACACCAAGGTCTTGTTTGTCACAGTTTAATTACTTCTTGAAAGGTGGAATTCATTCAACTTACTGGCTTAAAAAGCTAAGTTTTATACTACTTATTTATCTCAGAAAACAAACTTTCAATCTTAACCTTGATAAATCAAACTCTTTTCACAATAAAAAACCCACCTTCTATTAAACACTTACAACCAAATCCAAACACAAAAGATTCTAAATTCAATACTCCATTATTCAAGAATTTTCCTTTTTCCACTTACATAAATAGACTCCATAATCTTTTCAATATCTAACACGTCCATTTGATACAACACAGTAAATACAACACAAAATGAATGTTTTGATATACGTTTATTCAAGTGCAAAGGATTTTATTTATGACCAAATATAAAATTAAATAGGAAATGCCAACATAATCAATTGGTCATATATATCTATCGTGAGCATGTTTAGGAATGTAAAACATGAACCTTTTTGAACTTTATAGTTTTAACTGTAATGCAAAGATACATGATGGCAGTAACCAATCGTGAAACTAAAAATTGATCAAATCGTCCAGTCATGTAACGTAGAAATGGTTCTGGCATAAAATTCTATATCATAATATCATATATACTGCAATTCATGAAGTTTGGAGTTCGGTTTATTGTTTAATAAAAAACTAATTTTTGGATAAGTAATCAAAGATGTTTGTAACCATCCTGATCGCCATAATAATAAGCACAAGGAAAGAAAGAAGAAAAAGAGTAAAAAGGAATACGGTGACATATATTAGTAAGATACACATGAATTTGAATGTTTACATAAAATAAACCAAAGAGGTAATAGCTTTCGAAGGTTGAAAAGAGCCGGCATGCACCCTTGGAAGAATTAAGGAAAAAATAAAAACAGAAACACCAAATTTTAACAACTCTTTCACGTATGATAATAATAAAAAATAGGGTTTTAATGGTTAGGATAAGAAGACTAACATTTGCCTTTTACACATTCATTAACATTTCACGTATTTTGGAGCGGTACTTGGGGATCGATTCATTACCTTTATCTGGTAAATCACTTATCCACTTTAAGAAATATGCCTCTAGCTTCGTGAGATCTTTATCCTCATTGTTTTTATCTTCTGCCTTGTCGTTTTTTGGGGATATCCAGTAGAACACCAGAATATAGCAGATCTTCTGCAACATGCCAACATGTTCCTTGACTTCTTAATACTGTCATGATCTATAATTCTAAATAGAAAAATAGCATTAGAAGACTCACCATATTTTCTTTCGCTTTTTGTCAAGTTTCGATTTTGGAAGCATTGCATCAGCGAAAAGCCATTGAACCTGACCATAGAATAGCCTATGAGAAAGTTCAAAACAAAATAACCAACAGTTAACCTGATAGAGTTGCTTTAACTTTAATGAGCAAGCAAATAAGATAGCAAATTATATTTCTCAACCTACATGTTTTTAACATGAATCTTCGGTATGAACTGTTCCATGTGCACTTTGTTTGGCCAGTTATTGAAGAACCTGGATACAAAAAAGAAAAGAAATACTTACTGAACATGGACAAATCCCAAGATTTGTATGTTTTGAAAAAACACTTCTTTGATTACTTTCTTTGATTTTCTAAGTAAAGAAAAATGATAAATTAATATATCTTCACTAAAAAATCAATAAGTGGTGGATAATATTACTCTACTTTCAGATGCTGAAATCTTCTTGTAAACCTGCATTCTGAAAAAAAAACTAAAGTTACAACCATCGGCATAACTAAGGAAGCAAAACATGACCAAAAATTAAAAATAGTAGTTCTTTATGCTTGTATGTCTCAATATCATATGTGGGATGAATACATATATAGGTTGGTATATAATATTCGTAGGTGACAATTTGGTGAACAATTTGGTGACAATATGTGGGATTAATTCTCAGGGGTTATAATTATATATTCTAGTCTTAAAAACGCAACGATCATAAAGCAAATAAAATTCTTAAATCACTAACCAAATCTGCAATATTATCATTTCCTACTGGTCTGATTTAACATGAAAGGAAGTCATGTACAACACTAGTTAATTAATTCTCATGAGTACAAAATGAGTACCTCTGTGAGACTTCGGTTATTCGTCTTCATGATGATTGTTTAGCAAAGCTAGTTGGAGCAATGAATCTTGGAGAGGATCTGCAAGCTTGTTCTTCTTACCCTTTAATGAAGGCATGAGAGCAAATACTTCGTCTACAGATTACGAAGAAATGTTAGCAATCATGCACATTTCTCCATCAGAAACACCATGCTTTTTTGGAGGTTCAAGAACTTGTCGTACAGCTTGTGGACTTCTGTAATGCTCAACACTTGGCATACTTCAATCCCGAACAAATGATGGAGGAATTTTAATTGATGGATCTTCAGCAGCTTCACAGTCCATTAGGCATTTCGTATTTTTTGGAAGAATTTGATCAACTCTCAGCTCGAGAGATGATTTCGACACTATGAGCTTTCCACCATTTGCAGCCTTGGCTCCTTTTCCTCCTTTACTATTGGAAGGTATCACCCTTCCCAATTGGCATGTCAAATTTGACATCGGGTGTATCTTCTGAATCAAGTTGGACTTTGTGGCCTCTCCTTGACTTATCTGATCCATAATCATTACCATTCAACGAATCTTTAATGGAAGCTTTACCGTTTTGTACCATTTTTAGATTTGCTGAAGAGAAAGAAAGGGAGATGTTTATTGATTACAAAATAAGCTCACACCCTTCTTCTTCTTTTTTTTAGAGAGAGAACCCTTGTAGTATATGTTGAAAAAAAAGAGTAACTTGTATGCTATTAATTTGTGTGGTAATATTATTTATCATTTACATTTTATAAGTTTTAGACATCATGGGTTCATGGCACTTAAAGTATGTAATCTATATAATGTTTCATTTACTACATTTATGTTAATTTTATTATAAATAAGTGATAATTTTACCTTTGTAAGACACAATAAAATATAATAAAAAGTCTTTTTCCATTTCTTGTGTTTTCTTTACTATTTTTTGTTACTTCCATTTCGGTCACCATCCTTTTTTCCTAACAGCAGTATCAGATCCAACGGTACCAAAATGACCGGTGGAATGACCCCCTTTATACACATGCTTAAGAAATATTTCTACGATAATTGGAGTATAAGAATGAAAGCGCTCCTTAGTTTCCAAAATGTGTGGAAAATGGTAGAGACCGGGTATAATGAACCCGGAGAAAGAGGACAACTTAACCGAAGCTCAAATGGAGGATTCAAAGAAGAAGTATCAAAAGGCTCTTAACATCACCCATCAAGCTGTGGATGAAACTATGTTTGAAAAGGTGGTGTGTGCAACCACGAGCAAAGAAACTTGGGATATTTTGGATAATTCGTTTAAACGAGTTGACAAGGTAAAAAAGATTTGATTTCTAAGCTTACATGATGATTTTGAGGCTCTATGTATTAAATTTTCCGAATCGGTTGACGACTATTTTTTACGAGTTCAAAAGGACGTCAATCACATGAAAAGATGCGGAGAAAATTTAGATGACACCCATGTTGTCGAAAAAATTATATGGTATTTAGATTCCAAATGGGATTATATTGTCATGGCTATCGAGTAATCTAAAGCCGTAGAATCTATAATGGTGGATCAACTCTTGGGCTCGCTCCAAGCTTATGAAGAAAAACTCAACAAAAGAGTTGTCAAATAAGAGCCGCTGGAACAAGCTCTTCAAACGAAGTTTAGCGAACGAGAAAAGTCTTGGCAATCCAAAAATCCAACGAGTAAGTGGATGAGGTCAAAATTATGGACATGCTGGTTACAACTCTTTTAAAAAAGAAGAGAGGAGACAACTTTTGGAAAAAGGTCTATGATATTCATTCGAATGTTTATTATGTCCCAAATATGAAATATAATATTTTGAGTTTGGGACAACTTTTGGAAAAAGGGCTATGATATTCATTCGAAAAATCTTAATATTTATTAAATGATAAAAATGGGAATTTTGTTGCAAAAGTCCCTATGTTGAAAAATAGAATGTTTTCTTTGGATATTCAAAATGGTCGAGCTAAATTTTTGAAAGCGTATTTTAAAAACAAATCGTGGCTTTGATATTTGAGATTTGGTCACATTAATTTTGGTGGATTGAAATTGTTTAGTAGTAAAAATATAGTAAAAGGTTTAAATCATATTGATTATATTGATGAACTTTGTGAGACATGTTTGTTTGGAAAACAACTGAGGAAAAGTTTTCCGAAACAAGCGACTACAAGAGCTAAAAAACTGTTGGACATTGTTTATACGGATATTTTTGGTTCTATTAAACCAAATTCTCTTGGAAAAAGTAAATATTTTTCTCTTTTTATTGATGATTTTAGTCGAAAGGCTTGGGCTTATTTTTTGAAATAAAAATCCAATGTTTTTGATTCTTTCAAAAAATTAAAGCTCGTGTTGAGAATGAAAGTGGCCACAAAATAAATTTGATGAGATGAGATCGATGGGGAGAATTTCTCTCAAATAATTTTGAAAAATATTGCAAAGAAAATAGAATTGTTCGTCCTTTGACGGTTCCTTATACCCTACAAGAAAACGGGGTTGTTGAAAGAAAAAAATCGATATCTTTTAAATATGGCTCGTGGAATGCTTAAAAGTAAAAATGTTCCAAAAGAGTTTTGGGCCGAGGCCGTGGATAATGCGGTTTATTTATCGAACCATTCTCCATCCCGAAGTGTTTGGGTTATAACTCCCGAGGAAGAATGGAGCGAAACAAAACCGGTTGTTTCTCACTTGCGAGTTTTTGGGAGTATTGCGTATGCTCATGTTCCGGATCAAAAAAGGTCCAAATTAGATGAAAAAAGCAAAAAGTTTCTATTTATCTGTTACGACTCGAGTGCGAAAGGCTATAAATTATATAATATAGAAAATGGAAAATTTGTTATTAGTCGAGATGTTGAGTTCGATGAAGAGGGAACATGGGATTGGGACAAAAAGAAATACGACTAGGATTTTTTCCATTATTATGACGATGAAGAAGAAGAGCAAATCGAAATGAAAGAAAAGCTCACTACTGCAACTCCATAACCTCAATCACAAGGCCAATCACAATCCCCAATTGATGAAAGTTCTAGCGAAAAAATGCCGCGTTTCTGCACTATACAAGAGTTATTTGAGCTAATAGAAAATGTTGATAATGTTACTCTATTTTATCTTTTTGCGGGTTGTGAACCGATAGATTATGGAGAGGCGATGGAAAATAAAAATTGAAGAAAATATATGATTGAGGAAATGGGCTCGATAATAAAAATGATAAGTGGGAGTTGGCGGATTTACCGAAAGGGCACAAACATATTGGTGCTAAATGGGTTTATGAAGAGAAAAAGAATGGAAAAGGAGAAATCGAAAAACATAAAGGAAGGTTGGTCACAAACGGATACAACAAAGGCCCGACATCGATTTTGATGAGTTATTTGTTCTTGTAGCTCGTCTAGAAACTATTAGATTTTTAATTTCTTTGGCCACCCAAAATAATTGGAAAATAAACCAAATGAATGTGAAATCGGCGTTTTTAAATGGAAATTTAGAAGAAGAAATTTATTTGCAACAACCACCGGTTTCTGAGATTAAGGGGTTTGAAATTAAAGTTTTAAAATTGAAAAAAGCGCTTTATGGTTTGAAACAATCTCCGAGAGCTTGTAATACTAGAATTGATAAGTATTTTCAAAAAAATAATTTTATAAGGTGTCCCCATAAGTATTCTCTTTATGGGAAAATGGATAAAAATGGTGATGTGCTGATTGTTTGCCTATGTGTTGATGATTTGATTTTTATGGAAAATAATCCAAAGTTATTTAAGGATTTTAAAAGGGTAATGAGTCATGAATTTGAAATGATGGATATTGGTCTTATGTCGAATTATCTTGGAAGAGAGGTGAAACAGAATGAAAAGGTAATTTTTATTTCGCAAGAAGGGTATGCAAAAAATATCTTTAAAATGTTTAAAATGGATGAGCGTAAGCCGATAAATAATCCGGTAGATTGTGCTACAAAATTGTTAAAATATTTTGAAGATGAAAGTGTGGATCCAACACTTTTTAAGATACAGAGTTGGTCTTATTAGCCGCTATATGTAAGCTCCAATTTTGTCGCATTGGAAGGTCACAAAACGAATCATCTGTTATATTAAAAAGATACGATTGATTTTGGATTATATTACTTGGTTTTTAATAATTCTGAGTTGATTGGTTATAATGATAGAGATTGATGAGGCAATATTAATGATCGTAAAAGTACAAATTGTCACACTAATTACATGTGAAGCCGAATATGTTACGAAATTTTTTGAAGTAATTGAGGATCCTACAAAATGAATCGACGGAAGTGTTTGTTGATAATAAGTCCGCGATTGCCCTTGCCAAAAATCCGGTGTTTCATTAACGAAGTAAGCATATCGACAGGCGTTATCATTTTATTCGTGAGTGTATTGAAAATAAGGATGTTGAAGTAAAATATGCGAAGTCACAAGATCAAGTGGCGGATATTTTTATGAAGGCCTTCAACTACGAAGATTTTCGAAGATTGAGGATTATACTCGGAGTTACCAAATAAGATTAAGTGGGAGTGTTGAAAAAAGAGTAATTTTTGTGGTATTAATTTGTATAGTATTATTATTTATCATTTACATTTTATAAGTTTTAGAGATCATGAGTTCATTGCGTTAAAACTATGTAATCTATACGATGTTTCATTTTCTACATTTATGTTGAGTTTAATATAAATAATTGATATTTTTACCTTTGTAATACACACCAAAATTTAATAAAAAGTATTTTCCTTTTTATTATGTTTTATTTACTATTTTTAGTTACTATCCTTTTGGCCACCATCCTTTTTTTCCTAACGGTATAATGGTGGGGTGGTGGTGGGGTGTGTGTGTGTTTTTTTTTGACAATTTGATGAACATATCTTGACAAAAACAATTTTATGACACTTCAAAAGATTGAATCATGGTTAACTCGGGAGATCTCATCTTGGCATCAACTACTAATTAATCATGGTTTCAGGAAAAAATGAAAAAACAACATTTTTAGGTTTAGAAACTAAGCAAAACTAATATCAGAAATTTATCGTGCTCATCTTCCTGTTATAAAACTTGTAACCCATTCAAATTTAAGCAAAACTAATATCAGAAATTTATCGTGGCTTGAATCAACTCTACCTGTTGTAATATTATTGGCAAGGGGATCATGCAGGTTGGTACTCTACTCTGAACCAAATGTTTCTCCCTGTGGCAAAAAAAAAATACAGTTAAAACGGAACAGTAACTGATTGATGGCTTAGTCAACAACTTTTTTAAAGAAGAAACTTTTGAGATAGTGAAGTAATCGATTTGCTAAACATTAACTCAAGAGCTCAGGTAGTTGCATTTTGTGTATAATTTTACGTTCAAAAAGGGTTAATGTTCAGTTTTCCATGTATAAAGTATTCATAGTTTGTGACAATTAAATCAAATCAAATCAAATTGCAAAACATCCTTTAATGACAATAAGCCCAAGATAAGGAATAAGAAAGAGAGTAAAAAGGAATAAAATGAATATCATATATAAAGAGTATATGATCGAGAAAACTAAAAGACGACACTTGATACAATCATATCAAACCAATAAGCACATCTGGAGGATCCACTAAAGGAGTTTAATCTATATGATGATACAATCAAGTAAATTGCCTCCCATTTATAATCGAATCTACAATAGATCAGCTTTTCAATTTTCGAATTCCGTAAAGTTCTACCAGACTTCTATACTCCAATTAGTAAGTTATTTAAAAGTAGTCATGGTTCTTGAAAAAATTCTCTATATCAAGCATATGCAACTAATTTAACTTGGGAATTCGGACTTGCCTAGTTAAGAAAACTAAAAAAATAATGATTACATAATCAAATCAAAACGTAAAGCATCCTCATCCCCATGATAACAAGCACATGTTAAGAAAAATGATTAAATGAAGAGAGTTAAAAGCAATAGAGTGAATATGATCCATAGCAAGTATTTAAGTAAATGAATAGGGAAACCAAAGACGACCCTTGATCGGAAGTTTACAAAACATTTTACTAAAATGCAAACGCAATTTTAAGAACACGTACATGCAGTACTACAAAGTTTAACAGATTAACTGAAAGGAAAAAAAACTGATCACAAATCTGTAAAAAATTAATTTGAGGAAAGAGAAAGTACTGTTTAATCTGGTAAGTCACTTATTCGCTCAACAAAAATGAGCATCTTCCTGATCATCGGCTTCATCTTCTTCATCTTCATCTTCAGCACCAACGACCTTCATCTTTTTAGTTAAAACTGTCACTGACATCAAACCAAACATCTTTCAGATAACACCAAAAGGCTCAAACTACATAAAAATCCAACATGTGTGCTAATAAAATACTAGGAGTAGGCAAACATGTGTTTTCTTGAAGAAAAAAAACTCTTTAAAGCTAGAGGTACAGTTACTCAAACAAATCAAAATTTAGGTAGGAGGTTAAAGAAATGACAATGGATAAGAAATGAGTGTGGTATGGAACCTAAAACCAAAGACATACGCTTGAAGAAACAAAAAAAGTAATCACTAATTAATCATGAGGTTGTTATTAGCATAGTTGCACTCTATCTTAGAGACTTATACACGCTTCGGCCTCGAACCTAGCTTCCGCACTTCTGTCCTCGGAAGCTTACGAAAGCTTCCTATCACCACGTATTAAACTAGAAAGAGATGCAGGGTAACAACTAGAAGTATAAAGATAAAGAATGTTAAATTATGTAACTCTATGAACATTCAATTTGTTTATGCTTACACCAACCACAATCACACTAACTCAGTCCTGAGACAACCCATAAAAAGTATTATGTCTTTGTATTTTACTTTTAAAGTATTGGAAAATATATTACTAAAAAAATCAAAACCTTGTTAACCAAAAAAAATCAAAGTTTAATTACTAAAAAAAATAAAACCTTGGCCTTCTTCACCCAAAACAGATCAAAACTATATACTCCAACTTCGTTTGAAGATCACCTTTTTTTTTTTTTTGCAAATCAAGATCTGCTTGTTTATTTATTTATTCAGTAAATTTTCAATTTTTTTTTATTTGATAAGCCAATTCGAAAACTATTTAGTTATTAATCCAAAGAAAATATTTGTATCAACCTTATTGGTTTCAAGTGAAAAAAAAAACAGCAATTCAAGTAATCAATAAGAAAACATATAAACTAAAAAGAAAGAGAAAAAAAGGAATAAAAGGGTAAAAAAATTTGAGTCCTAACCTCAGAAAATGAAGATGCGGCAATCCTAATTTAATTTTAAAAATAAGTTATAAAAAAATAAAGGTGAAGAAAAAAAAACGAGTAGAAAGCACTGTATATATAGTGGAAAAGGATAAAGGGTGATGACATCACATGTGCAGGTTATTTGAATTCTATATTAATGTTAAAAATGCAAACGTGAAATATTATCGAAAGTGTGATATTACATAAAAGGAATAAAAGGGTTAAGAAAAACAAGTTTAAGTTCTAACCTCAGACAATGAAGATGCGGCAACCCTAATTTTAATAGTAAGCTATAGAAGAAATAAACGTGATGAAAGATGATAGAAAAACAGTGGAAAATGAATTAGGGTGATGACATTACATGTTTTTCTTTTGTTCAGTCACATATCCAAGTTATTTGAATTATATTTTAACTAGTAACTGTAGTCCACGCGTTGCGTGTGTGACACGTAGTTGCATAAATATGATCCGACACGTAGTTGCAAAAGTAATGGAATAAATATCGTAAAAATATAATGTTTTATTGTTATAGTAATATAAAAATACATGTATAATGATTTGTTTGGGAAATGAATTGATATGTATGCAAAAAGAGAATATTAGTAAATTAGATTATGAGCATTTTTGGAAAAAATAGGTAAAATTGGGCAGTATCAAGCTTTATTGGGTTCTCTTGTATTCCCTTATATTATATGTTGAAATAAGAAAGTGAAACAATTACTATCCCAAAATAAGAAGTGTCAACTTTCATTTTCTTTTGGTAAATTTTTTCTTTTTCTTTTTTGAAATATCTTTATTTTTTGGGTTTAGGGTAAGCGAGAAGAGTAATTTCTTTTGTAATGCATTCTCATATTTGGTAACTCCAAGTATTTATGTTATCATTTCTGAATGATTTTAAAGTAAAATCTTGAACTTTTGACTTGATCGTCTATCAAATTGCCATTTCTCTCGTTCCCATTATATTCATGTAGTCCCATGCATCTCTTCCGTTTTCGTTTACTATCTCTGTTAGCATCTCATTGCGAAATCTTAAAAAATTTAACATTAATTTCACTGTAAAAGAAATATTTTGACCAACTATAAATAAAATAAAATATACATTTTTGTCTCGGTTATGCCGAGTCATTGATTTTAGGGTTTTTATCGCCTCCCTTTCATATATTCATCACTCAAACATTATTTAAAAAAGGAGTAAATTATATGGACATCATCAAAACTGTCTCAATTCACTACAAGAAAAAATTATGATAGAAATAGTTTATTTTTTAAAAACTGTTAGTAAACCGAGTGTTGTTAAATTTTAGCAACAATTTTTAGTAACAATTTTTAAAAAATTATTGCTAAACTGTTGCTAAATTGAGCGACACTCAATTTACCATTAGTTTAGCGACAGACGCTCTTATGGTAAACTAACATTTTTTTGTAGTGATTATTTCCATCTATTAAAGTATCTCACAAATATTCCTTTCTTATATGTTCCTTAAAAAGTGTAAAACTTGGTCGGGACGACCAAATCTAACAGTGATCGAATAAATTGGAAACGACTAATGCCATCCATATGTTTTTTTTTTTAATAATGTAACCAAACCCAGAACAATAACAGCGAAATACAAAATCTTTACAAATCCTCTATAAATAGCCGAAACATTCAAAATTTTCCAAACAATGTATCTCTCTATACTAGGAAACAAGGGCTTAATGGTCAGCATGGGAATTAGCTTGCTGTCCAACAACATTTCTCAAAACATCCATCGCTTGTGATCATAGGCGGATCCATATATGAGGGCCAGTGGGGGCACATGCCCCCCCCCCCCCCCCCCTCTATTTCTAAAAACAAGTACTAATTTTGTATTTATTTGTGCAGCATAAGTAACATAGCTTTGTTGATTACATGTATGCCTTAAATTCATTTATCTTAGCCCACCTTGGTTCGATTCTTATGACAGCATTGTAATGCAATTTTTTTTATCCTTTTCCATTTAAAGTATACATATGTTATTTGCATAATTGAATAAAAAAATTGCCTTAGGTTCTTTCATTTTTGTTAATATAATTGACCTAAGATTTCATACTTTAAATTATAAAACATGAAAATTTAACACCAAAAACTATCTTTTTTGTTTTTGTTTCAAGGCATTTAAAAAAAATTCTTATTTTCCAAATTAAAGTGGTGGGTTGTAAATTTTGTTTTTTTTTGTTTTCTTCCATTAGTATGAGTTTAATAAAGTATTAGTTCTCGTTAACCAATTCATTGTTGAGTAATCGGTGATGCGATATTTTCTTAAAATCTTTAGAGCCAAATTATTTATTTCAAGAATTATTAAAAGAAACTTTATGTGCATATATATGTTTTTTGTTAGGAGAAGAAAAGTTCAATCGCATATCATATAGTAAAAAAAATTAATTAATTATATATTCATAAACTATTAAAATAAACTTACGGTTTCTATTCTAATCGTGCCCTTCTCAACCATAATCCTGCATCTGCCCCTGCTTGTGATTAAAGCAATTGCAGAACTTGGTTTCGTCCATCTCGAGTAACATGCCTGTGATATTAGCGGCTAACAGGATTATTAAGCATTGGTTGGATTTATTCGGGAAATTTTCTATTAAGTAATTTATATGAATCATTAATCTTTCTTTCATGAAGTTTCTCGATTATTCATATTGTTCTGTATTTGAAAAAAGGAAAAATGATTTAAGTATAATAACTGCCCCAAGTGTTCTTTTTACACAGGGTTTTTCTATTTCAGGTCTCCTGCTCAAGCTGGTCAAGTGGATACAGATTTTCTCCGAGCATAGCTCTTTGTTCCTCACTGGGTGTCTCACGCCCCAAATTCCATAAACACGGATATCGAGGCATGACCTTTTTAAAACAAAAGGAAAAGTGAAACCTGTTGGTACAAATTTGAATTTTTAAAAGAAATAAATTGCGAGCTAAAGGAACACTTGATAATAAATAAAAATGTTGCCAAACACGGCTACAAGGCAAGTTTTATAAAAGCTAAGAACATAACAAACGAATGAATTTGTCCGTAGGCTACAACCTCGAAAATGGTTTAACAAAAAGAAATGCAATAGGAAGAATCCCCGAGCCCATGCGATGTCTTGCTAAAGCTCCTAACCAAAAGCCTCAACCTATAATGTACCTGAACAACAAAATTGTAACGGTGAGTCCCACGCACATAACTAGACGGGACGGCACCACAAATATCGTCACTCCATCCCATAAATGCAAGAGCTCACAAATTCTACAACTACGATAATCGACGTATAAAAGAAATATAATAACATTCTACAACTAGATAAATTAAATAACGTCAACACAAATTTATAGCAAACATGGACCTCTCATGCCACCTACCCCAGTCCGTAAGGTAGATCATTCCCTATCCCCTCGACCGTCTTCTGTCCCTGGAATTAGAAAGAGATAGAGACCATTGTTAACATATAAGTAGATTTAAAGTGCGCACTTGGACCTCTCATGCCACTCGTCCCAGTCCGTAAGACGAGTCATTCCCTATCCCCACGGCCGTCTTCTGTCCCCGGAATTAGGAAGAGACAGAGACCATTGCTAACAGAAAAATAAATAGAGTGCACACTAGGACCTCTCATGCCACTCGCCGCAGTCCGTAAGACGAGTCATTCCCTATCCCCACTGCCGTCTTCTGTCCCCGGAATTAGGAAGAGACAGAGACCATTGCTAATGTATCAATATTAAGGCCTCGGCCAATAATATTATACTATTCATATAACATAATCTCATACGTATAAATATTAAGGCCTCGGCCAATAATATTATACTATTCAAATAACACAATCTCATACGTCACTTAACGTAATACAACATAATCCAAAAGCATAGGTGCTAGATTCACAACTAACCAAACCAGTCTAATCAACATAAAAACTCATTCAGGCATTTTAACAAACACCTTGTATGCGCAATATAAAACTCATCTTTATTCAACAATAATTTACCCAATTCTATCAACAACTATATTAATACATAATCAACGCATATAACATGCAACCCTTCAATATTATCATTAATCCGAAATCAAAAGGCTAAATCCACAACTAATCCAAAATCAAATAAGTGACTTAAAAATATAACAACTACCCCCAATTAACAATTTAAGAACATAATTAATATAAAAGTCAAAACCCCCAATTTATACTAAACGTAAAACCTAATCCTAACATACACCCTCGTCTAGTCGCAATGGATAACCCCCGTTACCTTACAGCGTAGTGGAGATGCTTCCGGTAATAATCCGATAACGTGGTTTCTTCTTCTTCTTCCTAAGCTTTGGTTTCTCTCTTTTTCTCTCTATTTTAGGTCTTTTGCTTTGAAAAAGTGGGCTGAATTGAATAGATAAAAACTGTTTTGATAAAGTTTGTGGTAACGAACTATTTGGTCCCCAAACTTCTAAAAGCTAACTCTTAATCCAAAAATATAGTTTTACTACTCAAAAAAATACAAATCTTTAGAAACAAATCTATTGGGTCCTTTTTATTAGTAAAATTAGTAACAGGTTTTTAAAATAAAGTTTTTCGGAAGAGTTTCGGTTTTTGGCTAAAAATTAGTCGAGTGACCGGTTTTTGGTAAAATTTGAATAAAACGTTTTTGGATAAATTAATTCCTAATTAAAAACACTTATAAAAAATACGGGATGTTACAACTAACCCTTCTTAAAAGAATTTCGTCCCGAAATTTCCTCTCTAAACAACTATACCCAGAAATGATAAAATTACAATAAGACCATAAGAATTTAAACGCACAATTCGTGTCATAATTCAAGAAATATAATATATGCAGGGTTTACAACCCATAACAATTCCATAACTCAAATAAAATAAACTCCAGATAATGCACCATGTAAGAATAACCGCCTGTATACAATATCTAAGAGCAATAAAGACAACAATGTAAAACAAGCGACGGTAACATAAAAGAAAATAAAGTAAACTAAGCCAACATGCTTCTAACTCAACAACTCCATAAACTCTAGGCATCACAACAAAAATAAACTACAAACGCTAGGCATTACAACAACTCTAGGCGTTACAACCCTTCCCCGATAAAGAAATTTCGTCCCGAAATTAGAATGCATCTAAAGAAAAGTACCTAAAGAAAAGTCGAGATTAGGATACTTCCTCCTCATCTCATCCTCACGTTCCCATGTTGCCTCCTCGGCCCCGTGGTGTTTCCAAACCACCTTTACCAATCTAATCGTATTTCCTCGAAGTTCCTTCTCTTCCACATCGATAATCCTCATAGGTCCCACTTCGTAGGTCACATCCGCACTAACCTCAATGTCCTCAAAATCCACCACGTGTGAAGGGTCGTGATGATACTTTTTCAACATTGACACATGGAACACCGGGTGAACCCCCGCCAACTTTGGAGGCAAGTCCAACCGGTATGCAACTTCTCCAACTCAGTCCACGATCTCAAATGGTTCGATAAATCTAGGGCTCAACTTCCCTTTAGATCCAAACCTCATAATCCCCTTCCTTGGCGAAACTCGCAAAAATACCTGATCCCCCTTTTCGAACTCCAAAGGTCTCCTCCTCTTATCCGCATAACTCTTTTGCCTACTTCGGGCCGTCTCAAGCCTTTGTCGAATTACCTTAATCTTTTCTATAGTTTCTTGAACCAATTGCGGTCCTAACATTTCCGCTTCTCCCACCTCGGTCCAACACACCGGAGACCTACACGGACGTCCGTATAAAGCCTTGAAAGGTGCCATGCCAATACTAGCTTGAAAGCTATTATTATACGCAAACTCCACTAAGGGTAGATGGCTCTCCCAGCCTCCCTTGAAGTCATTCACGCATGCGTGCAACATATCCTCTAGCACTTGGATAGTCCGCTCCGATTGTCCATCCGTTTGGGGATGGAACGCCGTACTCATTGTCAACTTGGTCCCTAAGGCATTTTGCAATGCGCCCCAGAACCTCGACACAAACCTCGCATCTCGATCCGATACTATCGAAATTGGTACCCCATGAAGTCTAACAATTTCCTTGATATACTTCCGTCCCAAGATTTCCACCGAATTCGCCATCTTGATTACAATGAAGTGAGCGGATTTGGTCAAACGGTCGACCACAACCCACACAGCGTCATTCCCACCTACCGACTTAGGTAAGTTGGTCACAAAATCCATTGCTATCCTTTCCCACTTCCATTCCGCTACCGGTAAAGGTTGGAGCATACCCGCCGGCCTTTGGTGTTCCGCCTTCACTTGTTGGCAGGTTAGGCACCTGCTAACAAATGAAGCTACATCTCGTTTCATTCTGGGCTACCAAAATTGTCTTTTCGCATCATGATACATTTTTGTCCCGCCGGGATGAACGGCTAATCGGGAGTAGTGAAACTCCTTTAATACCTCGGTCCTCATGTTTTCTGTCACATAAGTCCTTCCCTTAAAACATAGTCCTCCATCGGTTCCTTTCGTCCAACTCTCTAATCCTTCGCTCGAACTTATTTGTTTCTCAAAGTTCTCCACTTTCTCATCCCCTT
The DNA here is from genome assembly GCA_963920805.1 of Primula vulgaris. Lineage (NCBI taxonomy): Eukaryota > Viridiplantae > Streptophyta > Magnoliopsida > Ericales > Primulaceae > Primula > Primula vulgaris. Next base: position 14,070,374 of record OY987215.1, on the reverse strand, counting down.
CTTGTGCTTCCAACACCCTACTCACAAGTTCCGGTTGTACCACTATTGTGTACAAAGTCCCCGCATTAACATGTCCCAACTCCAAGTCGAACTCGTTCACTTTTCCCATCATCCTCCATTCCTCGATCACCACATGCGCTAAGGTCGAATGGGACTTTCGACTCAAAGCATCCGCCACTACATTGGCCTTTCCCGGATGATAGTGCAAGTCGTAGTCGTACTGTTCCAAATATTCCATCCATCGTCGTTGTCGCATATTTAGATCACGTTGGGTAAAGATATGCCCTAAGCTCTTGTGATCCGAGAACACTTCGAACTTTTCCCCGAACAGATAATGCCTCCATATCTTCAACGCATGAACTATTGCCGCTAGCTCTAGGTCATGTGTCGGATAGTTCTTTTCGTGAATCTTTAGTTGTCGCGAAGCATACGCGATAACCTTTCCGTCTTGCATCAAGACGCAACCCAAACCTTCCTTCGAAGCATCGCAATACACTTGATAACCCTTCCCTTGCTCGGGAATAACTAGTATGGGAGAACTAGTCAACCGCTTCTTGAGCTCTAGGAAAGCTTTCTCGCAAGCCTCACTCCACACGAACTTCACCCCCTTCTTAATAAGGTAAGTCATTGGAGTTGCTAACTTCGAGAAATCCTTGACGAACCGTCGATAGTATCCCGCTAAACCCAAGAAACTTCGAATCTCAAACACATTTTTCGGTTATGCCCATTTCGAAACTGCCTCAATCTTCGTCTTGTCCACCTTTACCCCTTCTTCCGAGATCACATGTCCAAGAAATTTCACCTCATTTAGCCAAAACTCACATTTGCTAAATTTTTCGTAAAGTTGGTGCTCCCTCAACATGAGCAACACTAAACGGAGATGCTCCTCGTGTTCCTCTCTTGAACTCGAGTAAATCAAAATATCGTCGACGAAGACCACCACAAACTTGTCGAGATACTCCTTAAAGATTCGGTTCATTAACTCCATAAATGCCGCCGGCTCATTAGTTAACCCGAACGGCATGACCACAAACTCATAGTGACCATACCGGGTCCTAAAGGCCGTTTTCGAAATATCCCATCATTCACCCTCAATTGGTGATAGCCTGATCGCAAGTCGATTTTTGAGAAGAACGTCGCTCCTTTCAGTTGGTCAAATAGATCATCAATTCGAGGTAGTGGGTACTTATTCTTAATAGTCACCCTATTTAGCTTTCGATAGTCGATGCACATCCTCATAGATCCATCATTCTTTTGCACAAATAAGGCCGGTGCCGCCCACGGTGACGTACTCCACCTAATAAACCCCTTCTCTAGCAGTTCTTCTAACTGCTTACTTAGCTTTTTCAACTCTGCTGGTGCCAAACGGTACGGGGAAATGGCTATGGGTGCCGTTCCCGGTACCAAGTCGATAGAAAAATCTAATCATTTTTTCGGTGGTAACCCCGGTAGATCCTTCGGAAACACATCTCTAAAGTCGTCCACTACGCGTGGCCATATTTCCACTTCCTCGTCGTTCTCCACTATCGAGAGACTAGCCAAAAGACAAGACAGGTTGCCCACAACCCGCTTGGAATAATAAGGAATAGAAGAAATGGTAGCATCCCTTTCTCCACGAAAGAACACCTCATCTCCGGATGAAGTTGTAAGAAAAACTTTTCGTCGAACACAATCGATGAAAGAGTTGAAATGAACCAACCAGTCCATTCCAAGTATCACGTCGAATCCCGACATCTCTATAACAACTAAATCGAATATAAACACGTGGTCCGTGACCACCATCTCACAAGACCGACACACTCGGTCCAACACAACTCGACCCCCAACAGGAGTCTCTACAACGATAGGGTTCTCTAGAACCCCAACTTCTAACAACAAAGACTCAACTAGATGCCTAGCTATAAAAGAACATGAAGCCCCCGTATCGAAAAGAACATGTGCCCAAGATGAGCACACAAGAACCATACCTTGTACATTTGCCGGATCTCCTTGGTTTGGCAACTGTGGCAAGGCAAATAGATGTGCTTGAATTGGTGGGTTTCCTTGCGGTCCTCGATTTCTCCCATGATTCCCTCGGTTTCCCGGGCCCTGATAGCCTCCTCGGTAGTTCCCACGGTTTCCCCCTCCTTGGTGGTTACCTCGAAACCCTCCCCCTTGGTTCCCAGGTAATTGGTGTGGTGGTACGAATCCTGGTCCTCTTGGTGGTGGTGGTAGCAACCTAGGTTGGTTAAAGGATCGGTTGGTCTCGATTCTTCCTTGTCCCGAAGTACAAACTCTTGTCGTATGTCCAAACCGGTTGCAGGTCCTACATAGGACTCTAGGGCACTCATATTGTCGATGGTTCAGATCTCCACAAGTGAAACACGCTCTCTTCATTATGGTGTTTGTCGGTTGTGGATTAAAAACCCTCTCTCCTCCGCCCTGTTGTGGAAAATGTGAATTATTCGCCATATCCCAAGTCCGCTTCTTCTCTTCCCTCGGAGCATTTCCGGTTTTTGACTTCTCCGAGATTTGTTTGTTATGGAGGAGAGCTCCTTCCACAGCTTGGGCTGATTTTACCAATTCGTTATGGTTGACATGTCGAACCGATGCCAATTGTAACGAGATGGTCGGATTCAACCCCTTCATGAGTCTCCTACATCTTTCTCTGCCCCCTATAACAGATTCTGGGGCATACCTCGAGAGTGAGGTAAACTTCAGCTGGTATGCTTGAATGGTCATACCTCCTTGATACAGTTCCTCGAACCGCCTCCTCATTTCATCCTTATCAGAATCGGGAAGAAACTGTCGATTAAACAATTCAATGAACTCATTCCATTCGAAGTTGCTTGTGTCGTATGTATCCGGGATCCCCAACCACCACTTCCGTGCTTCACCCTTTAGGTGAAACTGTGCCATATTCATCCGTTGTTCCCCATTAACTATCCCCGCTGCCGATAGGTATTTCTCCATTTCGTCCACCCATCCCTCAGCTATGGATGGTTCACCTACCCCATCGAAGGTCGGAGCCCCCAATCGGGTGAAGTTAAGCAATCCATTGTTGCTTGAAATCCCAGCTTGTGCATTCTGCACCATCATTTGCACCACCTTCTGAAGGTCGGTCATCACTTGATTAGCATTAACCGTTTCTGGTTCAGGTGCAAAAGTCTCTTCTTCCACATTCACTCATATTCATTCTCAACCTCGGGTTACTCATGTGGTGGGGCATTAGTGTTACCTCTCCCCCCACGACCTCTGGCAGCCCTTCCTCCTCTAGTTCCTCCCCGCCCCCTTGGAGCTCTTCTTCCTCTTCCATTTGTCCTACCTCGGGTAGCCGCACCGCTTGACGGTGACGCGCCCCCGCGTGTAGCTGGTCCCCTACCACTAGTCCTCATGGTAATTGCCATTGCTACAACAGGTTAAACAGACACTTTAGTTGTCTTACTCGACACTACTATCCATACATGTATAATCATACATGATAAGAGCTCATTCTACATGTTAATCACTTTACCAAGCTTCCTAAGGTTCAATAATCGATTTTTTTCGAATTCTCAATTTCGATGATATAACGCTTTGACTTTTCCAAAAATAGAAACTGAAAATTCTGAAACACTATAAAGATAGAGTACTGAAAAACGAAGCCAACGGTTAAATCGGAACCAGAATCGGAGTTAAAACGAATGAGTTACGAGCGTTTGAAGTATAGTAGAAAAACCGCAAAATTACCAGAATTCGACCGGTCGTTTTGTCAAACGACCGATCGTTTTTTGGTCCAGTAGGGTCTGAAAAAATTCTGAAGAATTTCGACCGATCGTTTGGGCAATGACCGATCGTTTTTTGGTCCAGTAGGGTCTGAAAAAATTCTGAAGAATTTCGACCGATCGTTTGGGAAACGACCGATCGTTTTTTGGTCCAGTAGGGTCTGAAAAAATTCTGAAGAATTTCGACCGATCGTTTGGGCAACGACCGATCGTTTTTTGGTCTAGTAGGGTCTAAAAAAATTCTGAAGAATTTTGACCGATCGTTTGGGCAACGACCGATCGTTTTACTGTAGAAAATAATATTACAAAAACACAAAGTTTCTCAACACTTGTAAATTGCTTACAAGGCACATAACACACAACATTATTCTAATCCATGACATTTTTACGAACAACATCGATTCGCATAAAAAGTTCATTATCACACAAGTAAATAATTTAAAAACACACTACATAAACCATCATCTACACAATTCTCGCACTCTAATAGTTCGCTACTACTAGACATGCAAACTTATACCTCATACACATCATATAAATCTACACACGCATACAAACAACCCAAAAATTGCGAGGGAGTACGATACGTTATCCTAAAGCACCCGAGCGTCCTCGCATACTCTAGAGTTCCACATCGCTAAGGTATTCCTTCACACAAACAGACAAGAGGTTCACCCACTAGTTTGGCGAGCCGGGATCAACAAGCGTCCTCATTGTCCCCAACTTGCCTCACATGTGGACTTTCCTTTCATCAATAACTACTAAATTAAAGCTACATGTCTTAAGCTAAATGCAACCCCCCGTTTTAGAAAAAGTTTTATGAAAATGATACGATGGATCTTGGTTCAATGGTTACCCATCTTCCCGTCGTCTCAAAGTATACAAGAACCTAGTTAGCTCTGATACCAACTTGTCACACCCCAAATTCCATAAACACGGATATCGAGGCATGACCTTTTTAAAACAAAAGGAAAAGTGAAACCTGTTGGTACAAAATTTGAATTTTTAAAAGAAATAAATTGCGAGCTAAAGGAACACTTGATAATAAATAAAAATGTTGCCAAACACGGCTACAAGGCAAGTTTTATAAAAGCTAAGAAAATAACAAACGAATGAATTTGTCCGTAGGCTACAACCTCGAAAATGGTTTAACAAAAAGAAATGCAATAGGAAGAATCCCCGAGCCCATGCGATGCCTTGCTAAAGCTCCTAACCAAAAGCCTCAACCTATAATGTACCTGAACAACAAAATTGTAACGGTGAGTCCCACGTACATAACTAGACGGGACGGCACCACAAATACCGTCACTCCATCCCATAAATGCAAGAGCTCACAAATTCTACAACTACGATAATCGACGTATAAAAGAAATATAATAACATTCTACAACTAGATAAATTAAATAACGTCAACACAAATTTATAGCAAACATGGACCTCTCATGCCACCTACCCCAGTCCGTAAGGTAGGTCATTCCCTATCCCCTCGGCCGTCTTCTGTCCCCGGAATTAGGAAGAGACAAAGACCATTGCTAACATATAAGTAGATTTAAAGTGCGCACTTGGACCTCTTATGCCACTCGTCCCAGTCCGTAAGACGAGTCATTCCCTATCCCCACAGCCGTCTTCTGTCCCCGGAATTAGGAAGAGACAGAGACGATTGCTAACAGAAAAATAAATAGAGTGCACACTAGGACCTCTCATGCCACTCGCCGCAGTCCGTAAGACGAGTCATTCCCTATCCCCACTGCCGTCTTCTGTCCCCGGAATTAGGAAGAGACAGAGACCATTGCTAATGTATCAATATTAAGGTCTCGGCCAATAATATTATACTATTCATATAACATAATCTCATACGTATAAATATTAAGGCCTCGGCCAATAATATTATACTATTCAAATAACACAATCTCATACGTCACTTAACGTAATACAACATAATCCAAAAGCATAGGTGCTAGATTCACAACTAGCCAAACCAGTCTAATCAACATAAAAACTCATTCAGGCATTTTAACAAACACCTTGTATGCGCAATATAAAACTCATCTTTATTCAACAATAATTTACCCAATTCTATCAACAACTATATTAATACATAATCAACGCACATAACATGCAACCCTTTAATATTATCATTAATCCGAAATCAAAAGCCTAAATCCACAACTAATCCAAAATCAAATAAGTGAATTAAAAATATAACAACTAACCCCAATTAACAATTTAAGAACATAATTAATATAAAAGGCAAAACCCCCAATTTATACTAAACGTAAAACCTAATCCTAACATACACCCTCGTCTAGTCGCAATGGATAACCCCCGTTACCTTACAGCGTAGTGGGGATGCTTCCGGTAATAATCCGATAACGTGGTTTCTTCTTCTTCTTCCTAAGATTTGGTTTCTCTCTTTTTCTCTCTGTTTTAGGTCTTTTGCTTTGAAAAAGTGGGCTGAATTGAATAGATAAAAACTGTTTTGATAAAGTTTGTGGTAACGAACTATTTGGTCCCCAAAATTCTAAAAGCTAACTCTTAATCCAAAAATATAGTTTTACTACTCAAAAAAATAAAAATCTTTAGAAACAAATCTATTGGGTCCTTTTTATTAGTAAAATTAGTAACAGGTTTTTAAAATAAAGTTTTTCGGAAGAGTTTCGGTTTTTGGCTAAAAATTAGTCGAGTGACCGGTTTTTGGTAAAATTTGAATAAAACATTTTTGGATAAATTAATTCCTAATTAAAAACACTTATAAAAAATACGGGATGTTACAGGGTGCATTGACATGGGCTGTAGCAAAATATGGAACTAGCATGGGTCCAAGACAAGCATCTCTAGGATAAGGAACCGGCATCACCAATTTTTCCATTTAGATTTGCTATTGAAATTTTAAAAGCAGCGAAAAAATAGCCAGAAAGCTTATTAAAGATGTGTACGATACTATTAAAGCTATTACTAATTTACCATATGTATTTAGAAGATTACAATGATATTGGTCCTGTCTTTCTGAAAGGATATCGGGTCTTCTAATGTATGACTTGAAAAACGACTTGCTTTTTGAAAGAGGGTGGTCTTTCTCTCTCACTAAAAACATATAGAATGAAATGTGTTTTCATAGTGATACGAAACATGTTTATATAATGCTACGTTAGGTACCTGATAGGATGAATAAATTAGAGATTATCCTAAATTAGAATCGTACTTGAATTCATCAACTTGAGATCTTTCTTATCTGATGAATAAAAATCTCTAACTGAAATCTCTCTTATCTATTCCGAATCTTTTAGAAAATAATTCGTTACATGTCATTATGTATAAAACATTCTCACTTTAAAATTAAACTTATACCATTTTATATTTAGAGAAGACAAAAATCCCCTATATTCGAATTAAATGAAGATAAATCGCCATTATTTTATAAAGAGTTGAAGATGGGGAATGGTCTGGAGAGAGAGAAGTCAAGTGAGCAGCGAAGACACGTGGGAGGCTTTAAGAAATTTCATTTTTTACTTTATTGGTTTTTTTTGTCTGGGTTCAATTCAGTTTGTGGCTTTTGATTTGAAACGCATTTATATTTTCTTTTATGGAGCTTTTTCCCCGCTTTTTATTTTCGGCTAATTAATAAAATAAAGAGTGGGGTTTTCCCAAAATAAAATAAAATAATAAGCATATTGTATTTTTTAATAAATAGCACTTAACTTAATTAATGTATCGGATTAATAATATTCACATGTAGGGTTTGATACAAAAATATTTATAAGCTTTTACGGGGTATCATCAATCCCAATATTGAGACGTGGATTCATTCATTTACTAATAAACACAATAATTGAAACGTCACCGTCCAACTCACTGAGTTTATAACTCGTAAATAATCACACTCTTTTATTAATTAAAACGATAATCATTTCTCGTACATATATGTTCAATTAATAAAACGGGATTAAGAGTTTAAACAAATTGTATGACCTGCGTTAATTATTTTATCTAGTCAGTACAAAAATAATTGTCTTGTTGCGGTCCTATTCAATACACTCAAAGTATACTAGCGTATAAAGTTGGAATACTCCATTTCATGTAGTCAAGACAGAACTACTAAAATTATAAAATACAACTCTACCGATGGTCTGTCGAGTTCCATCTAAATTTTTAAACAATTTACTTATATTATATAAGAACCGATAGTATAATATTCCGTGTGTAAGTCGTACTCTACACACTATACTATCTATGAAATATAATATTAGACATTTATTTATATATTAATAATTAAAACAAATAACAGATTACTAATATAAAATCTCATAAAAATATAATAATATCTATTAAGGAAAATACTAAAATAAAAGCAACATGTCTTCTAAGAGTATTTCCTAAAGGATATAGCGGGAAAAATTAGAACCGGTCAGGTTTAAGATTTCAATACTACCTTTTTTTTTTTATCTTCACAGGCAAGTAGTACATTATGAATTTTTTACACAACCTAATATTTTCAGATGTAAGATTTGTACGAGCTTGATTAATTGATCTAACTATTTGTCATGTATTTTGTTCTAAATAGATTTCCGTTGCTAACTTAAGAGTAAAGTTATACTGTAATATATAGTAATAAGGTTTCTATTATATATATTATTATCCAACAACATATACTAATCACATAAATGATTTTTTCATAGTTGGTCAGGATATTTATTTTCAAATGATTTGTTGTTTGAAATACTAGGATTTTACAATGAGCCTATAGGAGACTAAATGAAAATAAGGGTAGTGTATTAGAGATTAGTTAATTTAAAAGTATTTACATGGTTATTTTCTGATTAGAGATTTAAGCATATATTTTTTATTCGTCATGCAAAAATAAGTATATGAATCAGCAAAAGTACAAAAGCACAAGTAAATAAAAATAGAAATTAAACCAATTTAGAGGATTTTTGGATTTTTTTAGCTTTGTTAGGCTAAAAAACTGCTTTTTAAAAAATAATTTGATTATCCAAACACCCGCATATTTTTAAAATCAAAATCAACTGACAAAATTTGTTGTGAGGACCTTATATAGTGACTATGACGTAATTGGGAATCGACTTAAAGAAGGTAAGTGATTTCCGTTACAGGAAACAAAGATAATTCTCGGTTACTACTTTTTTGCTTTTTTGATTATTTTTTTAAGCATTAATTATGAGCGACTACAAAATCAAATTGCAAATGCCAATACCGATTGGGGAAGAAGTACTGATTGATGAATGGATGGTCTCTAATTGTTCAGGATGACGAGTATTGCTATCCTTTTGTATAATGTATGATGAGGATATAACAAGTGTTTACCATATCACATGTATGTTCTTATCAGAATTGCATAACTGTATAAACAGACCCACAAAGCCACATTATTCAATTAAAATATTTCCATATCAAAAGATAGCCTAACTTAAAAGACACCAACTTAATGAACATGACCCTCTGTTTTTTTCCGAAAAATAATTTTAACAAATATCTTATCAAAAGTTAACCAAGACAGTTTGTTAAACACATCACTAACTTTCTGGCTCAATTTGTCAAACATTGTACAAACTTCTTACACAGACAACTTTCCTCTAATAACCAAATTATGTTTCTGAAATCGGATCATTTTTTATATCCTTGTCGAGTTTTGCACCCTTGCTAAATTTCCCCGCACTTGCTCCAAGAAGTTTAACGTTGCGGGATCATCTTGAATGAATTTGATAAGTTATGAACCTCTTGATTTTTCAGGAAAGCAACCAGCTAGCAGATCAATCCCAAATAGAAACAATTCACAACAAGAGAACACCCGATCAATCCCAAAACATAATAAATGGGCGGAAAAAAACATATTTAACAAAAAGAACACACTTAATGAGTCCCAGGTACACAGACAACTTTACTCTAATAACCAAATTATGTTTCTGAAATCGGATTATTATCTTTTTTTATATCCTTCTCGAGTTTTGCACCCTTGCTAAATTTCCATACACTTGCTCCACGAATTTTAACGTTGCGGGATCATCTTGAATGAATTTGATAAGTTCTTAAAATCTTGATTTTTCAGGAAAGCAACCAGCTAGCAGATCAATCCCAAATAGCAATTCACAACAAGAGAACACCCTAGATCAATTCCAAAACATAATAAATTGGCGGAAAAAAACATATTTACTAAAAAGAACACACTTAATGAGTCCCAGGGCTCCCATTTATAGAGGTCAATATCTCGAATAACACTAACGTCTTCGTTGTTACTGTTGATCTTTGAGCGGACGTAGTGATTTATCAGCTCCTTGTTCTTTGGCCTGAAGTTGTGTTGGAAAAAAAAAACCATGTTTAACATGGTAGTTTCCGAATGGCCACGAGAGCATCTTTGAGTCAAGATTCCAAGTGACAGCCTTTGTCTTTTGGCACCATACTCAAGACGGTTGAGTAGATGGTATGACAAGGTTCGTAACGGTACGTCGCATGACCTATTAGGAGAATGAGAGTGAATGGAAATTGGCGTCAAAGAATGGGGTTGAGAAAGAGGAAAACTCTTAATACTTGAAAATGGGTTTAATGAGGATAACTCATTAGGAATTGTCCCAGATTGGAAAATGAAGAGTCATTTTTACAATATATATACAAAGCTATCCCTTATGGATATTAAGTAGTGTGTCCACATACACATGTGTGTATTGTGTACCACACACGCGCTTGCTCGTCGGCGCGCTTGCTCGTCGGGAAAAGCGCGCCTGTTCGGGAAAAACGTGCCTGTTCGGGAAAAGATTCCAGCAAAGCTGTAAATGTTGCAATAAATATGAATTCATTGCAAAGTTAATACTGCAGTTTCAAATTTTGAAAACTGACAGTAGTAAAGTGACTTTAATGGCTGAGATACTAAGCCAACCTATAAATAGGCAGAGCCCCCATAGGTCAAAACAACATTCTGAAATCAAACACAACAGCATATATCATCTCTCCAAATCAGGATTACATTTTAGTCAGAGAGAGCCACCCACCAATAGCTCGACCTTGACTCGTCGCCAGTTTTCGACGAGTCATCCGAGACGTTGTACCTTGGGATCGAAGCGCCAAACAAAACCAGAAACCCCAAAGGTGGTTAGGCGAATATCGGTTAAGGGCATACTATTAAACAGTAACCTCGTCTATTTATTTTCTGTCCTTTTTTTTTTATTTCATTTCATTTCTGTAATTTAATTTCAGTATTTCAATTTCCTGTGCTCAGCTGTAACATTTAAATTCTGTTTTACCTTTCTGTAATTTATTTAAAGTACTGTTTCAATTCTGTAATTTAATTCTGTAATTTAATTCTGTAATTAGATTAGTTTCATTTCAGTTCTGTAATTTATTTACAGAAAAAGTCCAGCAGTTTAGTAATTATACTATTCTGTATGGCAGTTTCTTTTAATTAACAAACAGTCCAGCAGTTTAGTTTTATACTATTCTGTCTGACAGTTTCGTTTAATTACAAACTAGTCCAGCAGTTTAATAACTTATATTATTCTGTCTGGAATTTTTATTAATTGCTTTTACATTCTGTAAGTGTCGGAATTTGTAATAGAGTCACATTCCATTATAGAAATAAAATTGTTTATTTCTTTTTAGTCCTTGCACTTTTAATTATTGCTTTTACGTACATGAAAACCAACAAGTTGAACCCGCCGGCAAAGACTTCGACGGAAACAGCGCTATCACCGTGAGAGAGAAGGAGAGAGGAATCTATATATATAACAAAAATACTAGCTAGCTATAAGTATCAAAAGGAGGAATTAGTATATATATCAACACTACATGTCTACATTCTCATAATTTGCAGTAGTTATGAAGAAATATAAGAGTGAACTTTAAGGTGGGTAAAAAAAGTTTTAGGAATATTGATAAGGAACCATCCCGAAGTTCATATTTTCAATTAGGGCTAATGACGAGTAACCCACTTTTTTAGTATTTATTGTCCATAATGACACTTTTAAAAATAGAGTTTCCCAATAGGCCACTTTTTAGAAAATATATAAACCTAAAAATCATTTAATATATAAAACACTCATTTTCTCTCTTTAAAATCAAAAATCATGAAAAATATATCAAAACATAAAAATATTTAACAAAAAAAATCAGAAAATTAATAAAAACAAAAATATTAAATTCTATAAAATAAAAAATTCATTAAAAAAGTTGAAAAAATTCATAAAAACTTAAAAAAATTCAAAAGTGCATACACGTCAATAAAAGTACATAAAAATACATAATGTTAAATTTGAAAAAAATATATATATATATTCGAAAAAATATATTAAAAAAATAGAACTCAATGAAATTCAATAAAATTTTAAAAAATAGCAAATATTAAAAAGTGCATACGGGTTGATTAAAATGCATAATAAGTGCATACAAGTGCATAAAAAGTGCATAAAAGATACATACAAGTGTAGAAAAAAAATATAAATACAAAATGCATACGGGTACATAAAATGTGCATAAAAAGTGCATACGTGTGCATAAAAGTCGCTGGAAAAGTGTATATTGATGCATAAAATATGCATAAAAAATGCATACGACTAAATAAATAGTGCATAAAATCTACTTACGTTTCAAAAAAGTTGAATAACAGTGAATAAAAAATGCATACAAATCTATAAAAGTGCATAAATTTTGCATAAAGGTCAAAAAAGTTGCATAAAAAGTGCATACGAGTGCATTTAATTAGATTCATAAATTGTGCATACATGTCAAAACAATTGCATAAAAAGTGAATAAAAATGCATAAAACGTGCATAAAAAATTCATACAGCTAAGTAAACAGTGCATAAAATGTATATATGAGTTAGAAAAAGTGCATAAAAATGTATACGAGTGAATAAAAGTGCATAAATCTCACAAGAAGTGCATAAATTTCATGAAAGGTTCATAAAAAATGCATAATTTTCACTAAAAGTGCATTAATTTTAATAAAAAGTGCATAAATATCACAAGAAGTGCATAAATTCACAAAAAGTGCATTTATTTTGATAAAAAGTGCATAAATCTCACAAGAAGGGCCTAAATTTCACAAAAAGTGCATAATTTTTCCTAGAAATGCATATTCTCAGTAAAAGTGCATAAATTTCATAAAAATTGCATAAATCTCACAAGAAGTGCATAAATTTCATGAAAAATTGCATAATTTTCACTAAAAATGCATAATTTTAACAAAAAATGCATAAATTTCATATAATGTGCACAAATCTCTTCGTGCATAAATTTCACAAAAGTGCACAAGAAGTGCATATTTTTCACTAAAAGTGCATGCATTTTATAAAAAATACATAAATTTCACAAAAAGTGCATAATTTTTCCTTGAAATGCATAATTTTCACTAAAAAAACATACGGTTTACTTAATGTGCATAATTTTTACTAAAAATGCACACGGTTCACTATAAATGCATAATTTCACTAAAATTACGATTCATCAAAATTAAATACATATGATTCAATAAAATACATAAGAACGTAATTCGATTCAACATAACACTGATTCAAGAGATCCTCAATATCCATTTTTTCAACATATCAGAGAGTTATCACTACGAACATGTATGTTATCACTATCAAAGGGAAAACGCCCAACAATAAGTTATCACTACGAACTTGTAACATATAATAAGTTTGAATAGATCTGCAAATATATGTATATCAACTCAACACAACCCAACGTCATCCCAGGACCAGCGATGAACAATTCCCAAGTCATATTTTTTTCCCGACAATATTCTAAACTCCTATGATGACATACAAACATACATGTAGATACATATAGAGAGAGATTATGGGAACAGATCCACATCTCCACCACTTCCCACCCTTCCGACGTCGCCTTCTCCGTCTTAACTTCCACTCACCACCTCCGTCATGGACCTGCACCAGCAACGACGCTCACCGAAGGTTTCTCACAGAAGAGATATTTGGATCAAGGTTAACCCGTCGTCGGTGCAGCGGCAAAGGGGGAGTGACGGATAAATCCAAAGAGAGAGGAATACGGAGGTAGAGACAAAGTAGAGCGATAATCTCTACGTAAAAAAAGAAATAGAGATGCAAAATGGTAGATGGATTCGCATTAGAGAGAGAGTTAAAAAAGAATTAATGAGGTTTTTTATAGGTGTGAGTTAATGGGAAATGAAATGCTTGGATAATGTCCTTATGGACAATAAGTTTAAAAAGTTGTAGGTATTGAAACATTTTCGATTTTAATTACTATTATGTAAAGATTCAAAATATATGTAATCTGTCACGCCCCAAAATCCATAGACACGGATATCGAGGCATGACCTTTTTAAAACAAAAGAAAATAGAACCTGTTGGTACAAAATTGAAATTTTAAAAGAAAACATTTGCAAGCTAATGGAACAATTTAATGAATGAAATAAACTGTTTGCCAAACGCGGCTACACGACCAAAAGGTTTTAACAAAATTATATAAGAAGAACTAAACAAATGCAATTTGCCCGTAGGCTACAACCTCAAAACTGTTCTATAATAAAAAGAAAGCGAAAGCCCCGAACCCATGTGATGCATTCCAATGGCTCCTATCCAAACGCCTCAACCTATAATGTACCTGAAATACAAAACTGTAACGGTGAGTCCCACGCACATAACTAGACGAGACGGCACCACAAACACCGTCACTCCATCCCATAAATGCAAGAGCTCACAAATTCTACAACTACGATAATCGATGTATAAAATTAAATATAATGACATTATACAACTACGATAAATTAAATAAATTAAATACACATCAACAGCATACATGGACCTCTCACGCCACCTACCCCAGTCCGTAAGGTAGGTCATTCCCTATCCCTTCGGCCGTCTTCTGTCCCCGGAATTAGGGAGAGACAGAGACCATTGCAACATAAAAGTAGATTTATAGTGCGCACTTGGACCTCTCATGCCACTCGTCCTAGTCCGTAAGACGAGTCATTCCCTATCCCTTCGGCCGTCTTATGCCCCCGGAATTAGGGAGAGACATAGACCATTGCTAACATAAAAGTAAATATAGTGCACACTGGGACCTTTAACGCCACTCGCCCCGGTCCATAAGACGAGTCATTCCCTATCCCCTCGGCCGTCTTCTGTCCCCGGAATTAGGGAGAGACAGAGACCATTGCCATTACAGCTAAATCACAAGGCCTCGGCCAATAATATAAAATCATTCAAATAACACCATCTCATACGTATAAATATTAAGGCCTCGGCCAATAATATTATACTATTCAACTAACATAAACTCATACGTCATTTAACGTAATACAACATAAACCATAATCATAGATGCTAGATTCACAAATAGCCAATCACTTCAACAACATAAAAACCCATTCAGGCATTTTAACAAACACCTTGTATGCATAATATAAAACTCATCTTTATTCAACAATAATTTACCCAATTCTATCAACAACCATAATAATACATAATCAACGCATATAACACTCAACCCATTAATATTATCATTAATCCGAAATCAAAAGACTAAACCCACAACTAATCCAAAATCAAACAAGTGAATTAAAACATCCAACAAATAATCCCAATTAACCAATTAAGAACATATTTAAGATAAAAGGCAAAAACCCTCAATTAACAATAATCGTAAAACATAATCCTAACATACACCCTCGTCTAGTCGCAATGGATAACCCCCGTTACCTTAGAGCGTAGTGGAGATGCTTTCGGTAATAATCCGCTAACGGTGGTTTCCTATTCTTCTTCTTCTTCTTCTCTCTTTTCTCTCTTTTTCTTTCTTGTGTTTGGCTGGTTTTAGGTTTGTTTTTGAAAGAAGTGGGCTGATTTTTGGTTTAGAAAAAACTGTTTTTACAAAGTTTGTGGAAGCGAACTATTTGGTCCCCAAAGTTCTAAAAGCTAACTCTTAATCCAAAAATATTGTTTTACTACTCAAAAATAACAAATCTTTAGAAACAAATCTATTGGGTCCTTTTTATTAGTAAAATTAGTAACAGGTTTTAAAAATAAAGTTTTTCGGAAGAGTTTCGGTTTTTGGCTAAAAATTAGTCGAGTGACCGGTTTTTGGTAAAATTAGTATAAAACGTTTTTGTATAAATTAATTCCTAATTAAAAACACTTATAAAAATACGGGATGTTACATAATCCATCTTCAAGATAAATAGTGGTAGATTGGTTGGTCATTTAACGTAGGCATTTTTGGAAAAAAAAACCCTCTATATGAAGCATATGAAATTGATCAATTGAGAAGTTCAAACTAGCCCTTTAAAAAAATTAGAGAAATTACAATTAGGTAATCAAATCAATTGCAAAGCATCCTTCAAATATCCCATTATAATAATCACAAGTGAGAGTGTAAAAAAGTAAATATCATATACAAAGAGTATATAGATTTAAATGACTGGAAGAGGGCACTTGATCATTGGAAGTTTACGAAAAATTATACCAAAAGATCAAACGAAACCAATAAGCACAACCAGAGGATCCACAACTTAATCTATTAAACAATACTATCAAGTTAATTGCCTCCTAATTATGATAGAGAAGATCAACTTTTTTAATTTTCCAGTTCCATTGAGTTCTGCCACAGACTTTTCTATAACAGAATTTTGTGAAGCTACTAAAAATTGTGAGCACACAATGCTGATATATATACCAGCATTTTGCAATATACTGCATAACACATCCATTTCCTAGGTTCTTTGTTCCAAGTGACTACATACTGAGTAATGCAACACAAACAGAAGAAACACTGATGTGTCAGTTTTAATAATCAAATATAAGGGATTTTAATAATGACATACTACAGAATCAAATCGAAAATGCTTACACCAATTAGGGAAAAAGTACTGATTAATGAATGAATGGGCAAAAGTTATTTAAGATAATAAAATTATCTATATCAAGCATATGCAATTAATTTAGTTTGGGAATTCGGACTTGCCTAGTAAGAAAACTAGAAAATTAATGATCACATAATCAAATAAAATCATAAAGCATCCTCATACCCATGATAACAAGCACGTAAGAAAAATGAAAAGCGTATAAGAAATAAAGTGAATATTATATTAAAAGGGTATTTATGTAAATGTATGAGAAAACCAAAGACTTTCCTTCATTGGAAGTTTGCAAAAAATTATACCAAAGTAGCAAGCGCAATTTGAATAACACGTGCATGCATTACTAAAAGTTTAAGGGATTGATTTAAAGAAAAAAAACTGACAACTCTGTCTGTAATTACTCTCTTAACCAAAAAAAAATATAGCGTATGTAAAGGTCACTTTCAAAACTCAGGCATGATAAATGATATGTGAAGATTAACAACTGCCTAAGCACTAACAAGAAACTAAATTGAGGGAAGAGAAAATACCATTTTATCTGGTAAATCAGTTATTCACTTATCAAAAAAAGCATCTTGTTGATCATTGGTTTTATCTTCTTTGTCTTTATCTTTATCTTCTGCCTCTTCAGCACCAACAACCTTCATCTTTACAGATGAAACAATCAATGACATCAAATCAAAATCGATTTCAGATAACGAGCAAAGACAATACATCCTATATAAACAAGCAAGTTGTAACAAAATAGAACATAATTTCCTTTTATTTTAAAACAAATTGATCCTTATCAAACAAATTCCATTTAAATTCTGAAACTACCATAATTTGAGTTTTTGACCCAAAAAAATGACAACCATATTTGAGTGATTAAAGGCACGTATACCAAATAATATCTTGCAAAAAATAAGTCCTAGCACAGAGGAAAAATTTAAATAATACAGAACTTGGCTCATTAACAGACCACCTTCACCATTCAGTTTTGCAAGATCAATAGCACTTTTGTTATCACAAAAAAGAGTAAAAATTTCATCGTTCACATCATAATCTCTTAACATTTGTCTCATCCACAACAACTGATTACAAGCACTCCCTGTAGCTATATATTCTGTTTCTGCTGAATATAGAGAAATTTTGTTTTGCCTTTTGCTAAACCAAGAAATCAAGTTATTTCCAAAATAGAAACATCCTCCTGAGGTGCTTTTCCTGCCCAATAAGCATCACTGTAACCAACTAGATGATTGTTAGTGTCCTTAGTATACCAAATGACTAGATTGGAGGTTACTTTAACATACATAATCACCCTTTTAACTGCATCTAGATGAGTTTCTAGAGGATTGGCTTGAAATCTAGCACAAATACCAACACATAAAACAAATATCATGTCTGCTGACAGTAAGATACAGAAGACTTCCTATCATAGATCTATAGAGGCTAGGACTGACTTGCTTACTTAAATCACTCTTAGTCAACTTGAGGGTAGTAATCATGGGAGTTCTCTTACACTTAACATCAGATAAGTTAAACTTTTTCACTAGATTCTGAGCATATTTAGTTTGAGGCAGAAAGATACCGTTATTGGTTTGTTTAACTTGAAGTCCTAAAAAGAAACTGAGCTCACCTCATCCACTCATTTCAAACTCACTTTTCATATCAGCAATAAATAGATTAACCAATTTCATGCAAGTAGATCTAAACACTATATCATCCATATAAATTTGAGCAATCATAATAGAATTGAGAGTTTTGTTAATAAATAGAGTTTTATTAACACCACCTCTAGAGAAACATTTCATAAGAAGAAATTTTGTTAACTTATCATACCAAACTCTAGGAGCTTGCTTAAGACCATACAGAGACTTTTTCAAGTGATACACATTCTTAGTTAAAACTGAGTCCTCAAAACCTTTAAGCTGCTTAACATAAACTTCTTCAATGATATCACCATTTAGAAAAGCACTCTTCACATCCAACTGAAATAGCTTAAAATCATACAGACATGCAAGAGATAAATGCATTCTTATAGACTCAATCCTAGCAACATGAGCAAAATTTTCATCAAAATCAATTCTCTCAATTTGAGTGTAGCCCTGAGCAACTAGCCTAGCTTGGTTTCTAGTTATAACACCATTTTCATCACTTTTATTCCTGAAGACCCACTTAGTTCCTATGACATTTTTATTGGTAGGATTAGGTATAAGAGTCCATACATCATTTCTCTCAAATTGTAACAATTCTTTCTGCATAGATTCAATCCACTCCGGATGCTCTAAAGCTTCATTAATATTTTTAGGTTCTATTTGGGAGACATAGCAAGCAAAGCTAAGAAAATTACATACTATTTTTCTAGTTTGCATTCCTTCATTCACATTTCCAATAACATTACCTAACTAGTGGTTTTTCTGAGTTCCCACATACCTGGTTTTTCTTTCTGATGCCTTACCTTGTTGTAGAGTGCCTTCATCCTCTACACCACTTTCAGTTTCTCGAGCAGTTTCAATTCTAGCTGGTTCATCATCTTGATCTTCTGCAGTGTCTTCTTCTCTATCAGCTGACTGGTTTCCCAAATTCTCAGTTACAACTGAGACTTCCTTTTCTTCTTCTTTTTGCTTAATTTTTGCAGCTCCAGTAGTTTTATCTTCACATGTACACTCATTTATAGTCTTAGCATCATCAAAGACCACATTGCAAGATTCTATAATAGTTTAAGTTCTCAAATTATACACTCTGTATGCTCTACTATCTGTAGTATAGGCAAGAAAGATTTGTTCATCACTATTTGAGTCAAACTTACCTAGGTTTTCCCTGTCTTTCAAAACATAACAAACACATTTAAAAACATGCAAATATTTTAAGTTGTGTTTTCTTCCTTTTCAAAGCTCATATGCAATTTTAGTAGTACCTTTTGTGACATAAACTCTTTTAATGATGTGACAAGCTGTACTAACTGCTTCTGCCCACATTCTTTTGGCAAGATCTTTAGAATTTAGCATATCTCTAGCCATTTCTTGAATAGTCTTGTTCTTTCTTTCAACAACATCATTTTGTTAAGGAGTTTTAGGTGTAGAAAACTCATGTGGGATACCAACAACATCACAGAAAGCAGCAAATTTATAGTTTTCAAATTCGTTTCCATGATCACTCTTGATTCTCACTATTCTTCCAATTGTGTGATTTTTTTTTTTTGAAGTATGATACACAAGTTTTTAAAAGCATTGTAAGCATCAGGTTTATCGCTCAAAAAAATTACCCATGAGTATCTGGAAAAATCATCCATAACAACCAGGATATATTCCTGGCCACCATAACTTTCAGTCTGCATGTGACCCATAAGATCAATGTGTAAGAGTTTCAATACATGGTCTGTATATATCTGATTTAGGATTTTATGAACATTTTAATTTGTTTGCCTTTTACACAGTCACTGCATGCATCAGGACTCTTAACATTTATAGCAGGAAGGCCATGAACAACACCAAATTTAACAATTTGACTCAGAGGTTTATAGTTAACATGCCCAAGATTTTGATGTCAAATTTTAGCCAAACTGATTTTTCCTTGGTTACAACTGAGTTTTTCAGAATTAGATTTTTCAAACATATAACAGTTATCAGCAGATCTAAATCCAGACATAACAACCTTATTGTTTGAGTCAGTAACTGAAAAAATCTCATCCAATCTTCCTGAGGCTGAGACTGAGACTGAGGATGAGTTATTTAGCATTTTTATCTTCTTTTCTGCCTCACTTATTTCTACCTTTTTTTTCTGCTGCTCAACTTTCAATTCACAATTTTCTAGAGTTAGTGAAGCAAGTTTATTTTCAAGTTCTTGACATTTTTTAGTGTGCAGAGTGTATTTTTCAAATAAGTTTAAATACTGTTTTTCAACATCTGTCCTAGTAACTCTTTCATCATCACTACTATAATCATTGTCAGATTTAACTTGATTACTTTCAGAGAATATATTAGAATAAGATAACTCATTAGCTTTAGCAAAACTTCACACATTACTAGTTTCTGCATTACTGTCACCATCACTTCCATTTTCATCAGAAGATGACATCTCAGCCATTGCTGATCTGGTTTTTCTTAATGTGTTATCACATTCTGCCTAAAGTTGACCACGACCACCACAAGTTCTGCATTTTATGCCATTAGACATTTGACTATATAGATAATCTTTACCTTCAAAGTTTTTATTAAAACTGTCTTTAGAGGCCCATCTATTTTCATACTTCTTAGATTCATAGTTGTTACCTTGATATCCACTCTGATCATTGAATGGTTTTTTAAAGAATCTTTTGTATAGTTTTTTCGCAAAGTATGCATACTCTTCATCATCACTTTTAGTTTAAGTTATAACTGATTTTTCTTTCTTGGCTTGGAGTGCAACCCCTCTCAGAGGTGACTTTTTATAATGCTCAGACTCATAGGTGCTGAGATTCCTTATTAACTCTTCCAATTTCATTGTCTCAAGTTCACTAGACTCTTCAATAGCAGTAACTTTCATGTCAAATCTAGGAGGAAGACATCTCATGGGTTTTTAACAAGTTTTTTTTCAGAAATCTTTTTACTTAGTGTTTTAACATTACCAACAAGGGAACATATTTTGATATGAAATTGTTCAACAGTTTCTTCTTCTTCCATTTTTAAGTCTTCAAAGTTAGTAGCTAACTGTTGCAGTCTGGAGGTTTTAACTTTAATTGTTCATTCAAAAGTGACTTCTAAAGTTTTCCAACATTCTTTACTATTAGCACATTGAGAGACTAAGAAAAGAATATCTACAGTTACCCCATTGTAGAGAGCATACACAGACTTTGAATCACCTAGAGCTTGTTTCTTGTGTTCAGCATTCCAAGCTGTTTTGGCCACATTTGATAACTTCCGTTCAGCATCAGTTAATGTTGGTGGGATCCATCCATCTTCCACCATCCTCCAGGCATCTTCATCTATCTTCTTGATGTATGCTTTCATCTTAAGCTTCCATAGTACATAGTTTGCAGCACCTCTCAAAAGTGGTGGTTTTTCCTAGAATTTCCTTTTTCCATAAGATCCATAGTTCTTATAATACATAATCCACACCAAGTATATCCTTATGTGAAGCTCTGATATAAATTGAAATAACCAAATACCTTAATACTCTAAGATGTAGTGACGCGTGTTTCAGTTACAACTGAACTTTATAGATTTTAATTCTTAGTTGTAACTGAAACTGGATCTATAATGTGATCATGGTTCCTATACCAAGAAATTCATTGCAAGTTCCTATCGGACCAATTACAAGATCAAAAGCTAAAAGGTTCCAAGAAGTGCTAAACAGGTTAATACATGAGATATGGGCTGATTATGGGAAATCGAAGCTTAAGACAAGCTCAAATGAAGCCCAACACTTGGTGGATCAGATTGGGTCTATTCAAGAAACTACTCTATGGATAATTTTGTTGTTATTAGTGCTTGATTATAAAGGGGCTGAATCTTCAAATATACTAATGCATGGTGGCAGATTTTTCACATCTATTACATGGATTCATGAACTTAAACTCAAGGGGCACAAATTAATTGAAGCTTTAAACTCATTCTTGAGTTGTTCAACTCAAATGCATTGTATTTTCTATTATATTGCTGAATTTGAAGTAGTTAAGTATGTTAGAAGGTCTTAGATCAATTATACTTTAAACCTATGTTATTTAATGTTTTTCTAAGACTATTGAAATGCTTGGAGGCTTGTTCCAAGTATAAATAAGAGTGCCATTTCGTGCCATTGTAAATGACATTTGGATAAAATATATTGAGAGTTTTCTCTTTGGCTCTTCATTGAACTTTTCAAACTGATCAAGGTTCTACCTTGTGGCGTTCACCCAGACTTATCATTCGGTAGTCCATAACCGTTTATGGCGTCTTCACGTACCAAGATTCCCTCCTCTTTGTAGATGTCGGGTCATGGTTCCATACCAAACTAATCATACCAAGGTTCCCAACTATTTATAGGTGACGGGTCACGGTCTTTAATACTGGAATATCAGCTAATCATACCAAGGTTCCCACATCTTTATAGGTGACGGGTCGCAGTCTTCAGTTTGATTGTTATAAACATGATTTGATAGATCCACCCCATTCGATATTGTATAATTTGGTATCAGAGCTTTCACTCTATTCAGGTTTTATCTATCCTTTTTATTATTGTTATCGTAGAAAAATAAAAAAAGTATTCAAAAAAAGAAAATACTACTTTGTTGAGTTTTAATAAGTTTTCTTAAAAAAAAAAAGACATTTATATTTTGGTGTTGAGTCTTGTTATACTCATTGGAAAAAAAAAAGATACAAAAAAAAGTGATAAAAAAAATTAGAAGAAGGATCAAAAGAAAATAAAAAAAAAATCAGATTCTAAAAGAGCAAAAAAAATAAAAAATAGAAGTGGCAATAAAAAAAAAAAAAAGATTGTTAAGTTTCTTTATTCGAGTCATTATAATATCCATCACTAAATATTCTGTCTATCAAGTGTTTTAAAAATCCCCATACATCAAAAGAAACAAAATATGATCACTAACCATTTCGGATATATAAACGCTACGAGGAAAATCTTGTGGTTTATTAAGTTCATAGAGAACCTATAGAGGAAACTAAGAGTGGGTAAGGCTAAGTGAGTGAGTTTAAATTTGAGCGGAAAAAGGCAGAGCGTGTGAGATCACTAGAGGGTAAAAGCCAATTTGAGGGATACACGAGTGACGAGTGCACATTTCTCAGTGTAAACACGTGAGCGAGCATGTGAGGTTCATTTAATCTTTATTCTAACATATTTTTGCAGTGAAAACAAGTTCGAATGGATTCGGAAGAGGCTAAAATGAAATTACAAATAGAGGCCATGATGGGTGAGATGCGAAGAATGACTAGGACTGATTTTGAGCGATTAAAAAACGAATCGATGGGCTACGAAACGCACCTACAAAACAGCAACAAAAGGTCCCTAGCATGCATGAAAGGCGAAGAGTCAAACCAAAGAAAGGGAAAACTAAAAATGAAGGGTTTCATAAACATAATTCGAAGCCTAAGGTTCAGATCTCAAAGTACAGAACG
Source organism: Primula vulgaris (assembly GCA_963920805.1). Classification (NCBI taxonomy): domain Eukaryota; kingdom Viridiplantae; phylum Streptophyta; class Magnoliopsida; order Ericales; family Primulaceae; genus Primula; species Primula vulgaris. Next base: position 14,046,717 of record OY987215.1, on the reverse strand, counting down.
GAGCGAGTCACTTCGAACGAAGGTAAAACTAAAACTCAAGATTATGAAAAAATATTTGATGAATGTTTCAAAGATTTTGGAAGAAAGCTCGATGATATTATATGCCCAAATAATGGTGTTGTTACTAAAAGTGAATCTGATCATGAGCTTGTTAAGCATGTTGAAGATGATGTGGTTGAGGTGGAGATTAATGTTATAACCAATGAGCTAGATGGAACGATTTAGAGAGATCTGGAATTACGAGTTGAAAACTACTTTCATACTAGATGCTATGTTAATGCTAAGGTGTGTAGCATGATAATCGAAGGCGAGAGTTGTACTAATGTGGCTAGTAGTATTATAGTCGAAAAACTAAATTTAAAAATTTTGAAACACCCTAATCCTTACATGTTACAATTGATAAACGATTGTGACAAATTTATTATCGATATATGGGTTATGGTGTGTTCAATAGGGAGATATAAGGATGGAGTTTTATGTGATGTGGCTCCAATGTAGGTGGCCCATATTCTCTTGGGAAAACCATTATTGTTTGATCGAAGGGTACTCCTTCGTATTCAAAGAAAAACAACTTAGCCTTGTTCCTTTAACACCAAATCAGGTGTACGAAGATCGAATGAGATTAAAAGAAAATGAAAAGAAACAAGAAAGTAAAGAAAAAAATGAGAACGAAAAGAAAAACAAGAGTGAAAAGAATGAGAGTGACAACTTAAAAAAATCTGAGATGAAAATAGAAAGAAAGGAGAGAGAGAGAAAAAAGAGTTCCTTGGAGACGAAAGAAAAGAGAAAACAAAAGTGAGCATTTATGTGAGACAAAGTGAGGCTTGTTTAAATGCTAACACTAATAAATTTTGTTTTTCTAGTGTTTTTCTTCATCTATTACAGGGTGGTGAAGACTTAATTTCCCGAGAGATTGCTATTGGGCTGCAACAATTTAAGGGAATCGAACACCTTGTTTAGGCGAAATAGGAATTGGAATTCATACTTGTCAACACAAGGAGGGTAACATGCATATCCAGCTGGAGTACTTCATTGAAGTTGGTCTTTACGTAACCTATGAACAAGATGTTGGAGCTGTTCTAATACAAGGAGGATGTCCCATTGCATACTTTAGTGAAAATCTAACCATGGCATATTTAAATTATCCAACATACGATGAGAAGTTATATGCATTGGCGAGGGCTTGGAGACTTGGCAACACTATTTTTGGCCTAAGAAGTTCGTGATTCACAATGGTTATGACCCACTAAATCACCTACGAGGTAAACAAAAACTGAACAAAAGACATGTCAGATGGGTGAAGTTCATCGATACATTTTATTTTGTAATCACGTATAACAGAGGTAAGGAAAATGTAGTGGCTGATGTTCTCTCGAAAATGTATACGTTGCATTCAACTTTAGTTGCACAATTACATGGTTTTCGATACATTAAGGATATATATATTGATGATTCTTATTTCGCAAGTGTACTTGGTTCTTTTGACAAAGTAGCAATTGAACACCTTAATAGGGAAGACTCGTTATTGTTCAAAACGCATGAATTGAATAAGCTTAGTTGTTTATTATCTTATTTGTTTGTTAGAGTAGCTCATGGTTGTGATGTAATAGGACACTTTGGTGTTCCTAAGACACTAGTTGCTTTACATGTATATATGTTTGCTAGACCATTTGAGTTAACTAATGTTTCTAATTATTGGAGACAATTGGTTATTCAGGAGATAAAAGTCATTAGGATTATCGTTGTGTTTGCATACTTTGAAAAGAATCTGTTCTACAACAAACGCTTAAAATATGATATTGAGCATTCAAATATGATTTTTGAGTTTTTGATATTTGAAAATTTGTGTTCTTATCTCAAGAAGTTTACTTATTGTGACTATAAGCTGGTTTTACTCTACCGTATTAAAGGAAATATTTTGGACAAAGTTGTTATGGAAATTGTTACCTATAAGCATGCCAAATTTAAAATGAAACCTCAGGTTGCATATTCATTTCTAAGGGCTTTGCTTGTTATTTATATGGTTTATGTGTTAGGTTTAACTAAATCTAAAAGCATGCCATGTGGAATTTGCTTTTCGAGTGATTGATAGACTAGAGCTGTTTATGCTATATCTTGTATTAAAGCCACTTGTGATGCTATTTTACTCTTTAAAGAAATTTTAAGAATGCATTACAAGTCGAAAAATATTTCTTTGAACAAAAACACAAAGTTATTAAGCTACTTTTGTTATTATTTTTGGTGCAAGTTAATACGTAAGTTATTGTTTTCTATCACTTGTTACCTCCAAACTGATGATCCAACAAATTTAGTTCATGTGAATTTAACTAGATTGTCGCATGCTATAATTCAAAACAATTTGAGTACGTGGAAAGAGTATTTGGAACATGTTAAATTTTCATGTGATAGGTACCATCCTTCTAGGTTTGTGTGTGGTTTGAATCATTCAGCTTCATTGGAGTTAACTATATTTTCTATGGTTGATTATGGTAGATTTGTTGTCAAAATGAGTGTTGAGTCTATAAAGCAACAGATTCATGAAAAGGATCGAAAGAACTTTAACGTAAAAAATGAATATTTTGATTTTCGAAAATTTGAAAATGAGTTTAAGAAAGTTGTGTTCGAGCCAGGAGATATGGGTTTGATACAAGGATGGTATACCCCAACAATGCCCAACTTCCTACTAATAAAAGAAAAGTAAATTTTAATTCTTAAAGAGATCGAAGGCAAAACGAAGTACCAAGGCAAGCATTATGTTAGTGAAAACTTTGATAGTTATAACTTATCTTGTTTTTTCGCAGGTTCCGATTTGAGGAAAAATCTTTTTCAAGAGAGGGAGTCTGATGTGATCATGGTTCCTATACCTAGAAATTCATTGCAAGTTCCTATCGGACCAATAACAAGATCAAAAGCTAAAAGGTTCCAAGAAGCGCTAAACAGGTTAATACATGACATATGGGCTGATTATGGGAAATCGAAGTTTAAGACAACCTTAAACGAAGCCCAACACTTGGTGAATCATATTGGAGCTATTCAAGAAACTACTCTAAGGATAATTTCATGGTTATTAGTGTTTGATTATAAAGGGGCTGAATCTTCAAAGATATTAATGCATGGTGGCAGATTTTTCACATCTATTACATGGATTCATGAACTACAACTCAAGGGGCACAAATTAATTGAAGCTTTAAATTCATTCTTGAGTTGTTCAACTTAAATGCATTGTATTTACTATTATATTGCTGAATTTGAAGTAGTTAAGTAAGTTAGAAGGTCATAGGTCAATCATATTTTGAACCTATGTTATTTAATGTTTTCCTAAGACTTTTCAAATGCTTGGAGACTTATTCCAAGTATAAATAAGAGCCATTTCGTGCCATTGTAAATGAGATTTGGATATAATATATTGAGAGTTTTCTCTTTGGTTCTTCATTGAACTTTTTGAACTTATCAAGGTTCTACCTTATGGCGTTCACCCCGATTTATCATTTGGTAGTCCATAACCGTTTGTGGCGTCTTCACATACCAAGGTTTCCACCTCTTTATAGGTGACGGGTCACGGTTCCATACCAAACTAATCATACCAAGATTCCCATGTATTTATAGGTGACGGTTCACGGTCTTTATTATTGGAATATCATCTAATCATACCAAGGTTCCCAGCTCTTTATAGGTGACAGGTCGCGGTCTTTAGTTTGATCGTTACAAAACTGATTAGATAGATCCACCCCGTTCGATCTCGTATAAATCTAGAATAAGTTTGACAAACACACAATCAAACGTACTGAATAAGAGATTAACACAACACGTTTTATAACGGAGTTCGATCTGGTCTACTCTTCAAAGCTCTTGCTCAGATTAGAATATTGAGAAAGCGTACAAAGCGTATTTGACTCTTTCAAATCAGTAGATCTCTAACTGTTTAACCCTATATAGCTATTCTTATTACTTCTCTCAACTATTCAGTATAGGCTCATGCGGCAGTGTATCTCTCTTAGCAAATAGCTCTGTATTCTTTAGAAAAATAAACTTTTTTGTTCTGAGTACATAATCAAACCATACGGCCTATTATGCACTTATGTATTGTGGTTTACAAAAGATGGTAACACAATATACTTAAGAATAAACTTTCCAAGTTTATTCATTGTGATTGATCTCTCAATCTTTTCTTTAAATGTTGACTAAGGTAGATGAATCTTTGCTGCGCAATTCTTCATATAATATCTCCTGAGATTGCATATATTCGAATATCTTCTCATCATAATATATTTGATCAACAAGCTGCAAATGTACAGAAATCTTGACCTGTCTGTCAATATCCTTCAAGTGTACAAGTCAGTTATAGCTGAAAGTGTAACTAATAAAAGAACCATTAATAACAAGATGAATATATGACTGAGTAAATGACTAAGGGTTTTTTTTAATCAAAATAGTGACAACCAAAGAAATTATTAGGTGATATAAAATAGGTCCTAACAATTTGCTATATATATTAACAATTGGTGTTATTAAGAATTGCCTATATTTATGCTCATTACCATGTTAAGAAGATATTGCATGCACGTATGATACTTTGCTATACGATCTAACAATTTGATATTCTTGTCTAATGCTTAAATGTATGCCAAAAAATCATGTTAAGAAGAATTCATATATCCATGTGTGCCATTGGCATTCTTGTCTAATGCTTACTATGAATACTTGAAACAATTGGCATCTTCAACTTAGCAAGTTAATGTGCGCCATTGATTGTATGTTCATCTTTAAAATGCATATACTTATGCCCTCCATACTATCATGATTGAATATATCTTACATTTTATTATATTGATGACCATGCTTGATAAATGACCGTACATTGCTAGATATTATCATGAGAAGCATGTTTAAATAGGAAAATGAATGTTACTATTCAATTATAACAAATATGCATGCCTTCAAATTGAAGTTAAATCCTTTGATTGTCTATGCATGAAATAAACATGTTTGTTATTCATGTTAATGCATACGAAGGCGATGATCATTGTTGAGCCTATTCAAATTATCCCTATTTTTAAACTAATACCGTGATTTATCGTTATATATTATTGCATTGGAAATCACTTTCCATCCCACCACAACCTATCTTTCTCTACATCCTCTACCCAAGTGCACTTTTTGATAATGTCAAAAAGGGGAGAGAGAAGTGTAAGAATTTAGGACGAGAAATAAAAGGATTTCTCATATTTAACGGGGAGAAAGAGAATACCATGTTATTCTCAGGTGGAGCAAAGTTTTTATGCTCTATATATTATTGATCTGAACGATCTTGTGTGTATTAAATTCTTAATGTTTTGTCATCATCAAAAAAGGGGAGATTGTTGAACCAATCTTCAATTATACTTAATTGAATAATGTTTTGATGATAACAAACAAGAAATTATATTCACAACAAGTATCGTTGTACTAAAAATTATCTAGTATATTTCAGATCAACACGGGTAATTACTGTAACATCCCAGATTTTTATAAATGGTTTTATTTACGATTAAATTTATCCAAAAACGTTTTATACAACTTTTACCAAAACTCGGCCACTCTACTAATTTTTAGCCAAAAACCGAAACTCTTCCGAAAAACTTTATTTTTAGAACCTGTTACTAATTTTATAAATAAAAAGGACCCAATAGCTTTGTTTATAAAAATTTGTTATTTTGGAGCAGTAAAATAATAGTTTTGTTTATGAGTTAACTTTTAGAACTTTGGGGATCAAATAATTGACTTCCCCAAACTCTCTCAAAACAGTTTCACATAAAACACTTTTCATCCCACTTTTCAAAACAGAAAACCAAAAAGAGAGAAAAGAGAGTTTTCAAAGCTTAGGACTAAGAAGAAGAAACCACCATTAGCGAGTTTTTACCGGAAGCATCTCCTCTACGAACTAAGGTAACGGGGGTTATCCATTGCGACTGGACGGGGGTGTATGTTAGGGTTAGATCTTGTGTTCTTTTAAAATTTGGGGGGTTTTCTTTTATTTCAATTATATTCTATTAAATTGTTAATTGGGTTTTATGTGTTGTTCTTTTGGTTCACTTAATTGAATTTGAGAATTGGGAATTTAGACATATGGATTTCGAATTAATAAGAATATAGATGGGTTTGTGTGTTTTTATGAGTTGTTTTGTGTTATTATAGTTGTTGGTGAAATTGGGTAAATTTATGTTGAATAAAGATGAGTTGTAGTTTATGCATACAAGGTGTTTGTTAAAATGCATGAATGAGATTTTATGTTGTTGGACTTGTTTGGCTAGTTGTGATTCTAGTACCTATGCTTATGTGTTTTGTTGAATTGCGATAACATAACATTTGAGAATGTTAGTATTTTGAGAATGTGATTTTATTGGGAATTGGGATAATTGAATAGTATAATATTATTGGCCGAGACCTTGAGTTTTATTTATTGGCAATGGTTTATGTCTCTCCCTATACCGGGGGCATAAGACGAGCCGGGGTATAGGGAATGACTCGTCTTACGGACTGGGATGAGTGGCGTGAGAGGTCCAAGTGTGCACTTTAAATATTTATATGTTGACAATGGTCTATGTCTCTCCCTATACCGAGGGCATAAGACGAGCCGAGGGGTATATGGAATGACTCGTCTTACGGACTGGGGCAAGTGGCGTGATAGATCCAAGTGCGCACTTTAAATATTTATATATTGGCAATAGTCTATGTCTATCCCTATACCAGGGGCATAAGACGAGCCGAGGGGTATAGGAAATGACCTACCTTACGGACTGAGGTAGATGGCGTGAGAGGTCCATGTGTGTTATAGATGTGTGTTGGAGTTACTTAATTTATTTCGTTATATGATGCTATTACATTTCTTTTGATACGTTGTTATTCTAGTTGTTGTTTGTGAGTTCTTGCATTTATTGGATAGAGTGACGGTATCCTGTGTGGTGCCGCCCCGTCTATGTATGTGCGTGAGACTCACCGTTACAGTTTTGTCTTTCAGGTACAACTTAGGTTGAGACATTTGGATAGGAGCATTAGCGATGTATCACATGGGTTTGGGGCTTCTTTCAGATGCTTTCTTTTTACTTAGACCATTTTTTTTTAGGTTGTAGCCTACGGACAAATTACATTTGTTTGGTATTTTTTTTATTTATAAATCTGTTAAAACCATCTTGTCTTGTAGCCGCGTTTGGCAAACATTTCTATTTCATTCGTTTAATTGTTCCTTTAGCTCGTAAGTTGTTTTCCTTTAAAAGTTAAATTTTATACCAACAGGTTCTTTTTCCTTTTGTTTAAAAGGTCACGCATTGATGTCCGTTTTTCGGATTTCGGGGCATGACAATTACCAACACTACAAATAAAAGAGTATAATACACAAATGGGCTACAGTTGTAAAAGAAGAAAAACCATGGACTAATAAGTTAATTTAGAAAATTAACTACACTTGTACGGAATTGTCTAATATCTGAACAGACAATTAAATCCGATTAGATTGTATTCTAACCGGTTAGGTACAATGTAATGGAAAGTCCAGATGCGTTTTTTGGAGCCATGGAAAAGTGTTCAAATGATTTTGAAATGTGCATTGGACTGTTACAACATATTCTACAACATTCAAAGTTAATTTGGGAGCATTTACAACGAGAAAAATCACATTTATGAAGGAGATACGCATTATAAAAGATACCAAGTCAACAAGCCTATCTGACAAAAACCAACGAGTTGGATTATAAACTAAAGGGTTGGATTGTGTATATATGGAAACTCAAGATGCTAATTTTGAAGACTCGAAAATATATTGAAAAGACTTCCAACTTAAAGTCCAATCGATTGGGGATTTAATACAGCATCAAATGAGTATTATGGTGAAGATCATTCGTAATTAGAGTCATTAACATGCGAGATATTTGAGATTCAAAATGGCTGAATGTTAGAACAAATCTTAAGAAACCAATCGGTTGGATTACAAACCAATCAGTTGGATTATGCTAAAATTTTAATTTCAAATTGAAAGCCCTTGAAATGGACCTTTACACCTCCCACACTATAAATGGACACCATAACTTAGAATAAAGCCACCACACTGCCAAAAACTCAAATACAAAGGTCTTGGTACCTCATTTCAATCGACTGTGAAGCCTTGCCAGTTTATATTTTCACCGACAATGTCGATCATCCAACCATGCCTCACAACTCTCATATATCAGTACCTATATCATATATTATTGTGAGAAGAGATTTTTCAATTTGTGAGATTCATTTGTAAACATTTTTGTTGTTTAAGAGTGTGTGTGATCCAAACTGTTTAAGCCATCGATAACATCGATAGATTGTTTTTAAACAAGGTTGATTTTTATCTTGTTGATTGTACAAATTATGCATAACATCAAGATAGGAAACTTGTTTGGATCGTCAATCCAAAGTCTCACCTTGAGGATAAAGTTTTCGACTGATTTGTCTATCAAAGAAAAGTAATAGTATTAGGTAGATTTGCCCTTTAAAGAGAAGAGAAATCATGGGTAGCTCTGCCCCTAAGGAAGAGTGGTGTAAAAGGTTGCTCTGACTTAAAGGAGAAGATTTTATAATGGGTAAGGAAGCTTTGGTGAATATAAAAAGCTCAAGATCCGATTGGACTTGGGGACTGGACATAGTCTCACAACGAGGCAAACCAGGACAAATCTTCCATGTGAAGTTACTTCTATCTTTACTTTATTTACTCGCACTTTTATGTTCACGTAACCGTACTTATTTTATTATTATATCTTGTTGCGTAGAATATATTGCGAGCGTTCTTATATATTGTGTTATCATAGACTTGTTGTACATTGTTTGACTGAGAGATACCTCACTTCCGAAGCAAACAAACAAGATCATACACTCGGTGAGGTGATCTGTTTGTCATTAGATGAATAGCTTGAAGAAAACAAGTTGAATTAACCTTTGGGTTATGATATTCGCTTGTCGATAGCTGGACAAGTTAGTGTGTATCTAAAGTCAATGATTGTTGATAACTGTTCTAATTGTGATTGTGTTAATTGGTTGTATACGCTATTAATTAATATATATATATATATATATATATATATATATATATATATATATATATTATTCCACTTAATAACTTTATTTAATATAAGTTTTAGTAAATAAAATCAACCCTAAGACGTTGTTTGTTAAACTGAAGAAAAGTTTAAAAAGCAATCAAACCTATTTAACCCCCCTCCCCCCTCTCGGTTTACCATCAAGTCCAACATTTCTTCTTTTATATCTATTTCTCGAGATTTGCCTTCAACTTCTGTTATGACTGCTGATGGCACACCCATGCCATTAGCAGAAGTTGGTAGCATTTGAACTCAAAACTTACGTTTACATGATGTTTATTGCATTCCTAAGCGAGCCATGAGCCTTATTTCTGTTTGTAAATTATGTGATTCTGGATATTCAGTTCATTTTTCTTCCACTTCTTGTCATGTGCAGGATCCAATGTCGAAGAGGATAATTGGGATATACCGTAGAGAGAGGGGACTCTGTGTTTTGGACGATCTGCAGATTCCTAATCATGTGGCTGCCACAGGTGTTAATTTATCATCTTTTCACTGAACATCTTCATCTCAAAAAAATTATTTATGGCATTCTATTCTAGGTCGTGTTTCAAGTTCTCGCCTAAAATTAATGAGTAGTAGTTGTGCTTTAGAAGACTTGCATTTTCATGATATTTCTTATTGGAGTGGATTAAATTTGGAAAATTTTATGCCTTGCCTTTTAATCATAGTACATCTACTTCTGCTGCACCTTTTGATTTAGTTCACTCTGATGTTTGGGGACCCGCTCCCGTTCCTACAAAGGGGCGGTCCAGATATTACGTTTCCTTTATTGATGATTACACTCGATATTGTTGGGTTTACCTGATGAAACAAAATTAGACCGCAAAATGGTACTTTTTATAGTTTAAAATAATGTTTATTAGCATGGTTTTGTTACTATTACAGCTTGTTTAAGTGATATTTAGTGAATTATGCGTTTTTCCCTGTTTATTTTCACATGTTTACATTTTCGAAGAAAACTCATGGAATTAGCACAAAAATAAGACAAAGACGAAAAAAGACCCAAAGAATGAACAAAATGAAGAAACCAGAAGATGAAGGTTCAAATATTAATCCTCGCTAAAGTCAAAACGGACCAAGTGAAGCCCAACAAACTAAGAGAAACCCCGCTCACAAAAGCTTCTGGAAACAGACCTGACCGGTCAGGCCCATGGACTTTTCATTAAGAATCAGATTTTTGGTTTTTTTTTTACATTTTCCTATATATTTTGGCCAGAGAGTACTTGTTTTAGAACCTTATATTCATTTTAGAGAGAGAAAGTACTTGTTTATCATTAAAATAGTGGAAATTCCGTCAATTGCTAGATAAGGTTATTTTATGTGATATTTGTCGTTTTCTCTTTATCTATTACTTTATTTGTGTTTTGGATCCGTTGGTTAGTAATAACAACGTTAAAATAATTCTCTAACTTCATAGCTGGTTATTTATTGGTTGGTAGCTTAGCTAGCGTTAGTAAAAAAAGACAGAAAGCTAAACCTATAATTGAATTAACATTAATTGGTAGTTGCATGTAAGGATTGATCACCCTTTCCAACTCATTAGTTTTATTCACATCAACTCCACACATAGTTGCATGATTAGGATTGACGGCCCTAAAAGTGAAAACGTAGTAAAAGCCATTGGTATTCATCACATAGAGGGAGAACGATTCGCCAAACACTACACGTTTGTTCACTAATGATTCTCCCTTAATTTAAGCTCTTAGTAATATTTAAAGCATTCGAAAACACAATTTAATCCTACCCTAAATCCGTGCCTAGACCGATAACTTGGGTAATCTACCTGTTATTTACTGTAACTGCTGTCGTGCTCCTGCGACATTTCCTTACGTGAAAAAAACACGTTTGGAGAGCATTCAAACATCGTTCCGAATTTATTTATGTTTACACTGCTTTTTAAGCTTATGTTAAAACTCAACATTGTGCTGTTATTAAATGTTTTCGTTTAGATTTGGGTGGTGAATACACTAAGAGAGATCTTTCTGTTATATTTTCCATTGATGGTACTTTGCATCAATCATGTTGTACTGATACACCACAACAAAATGGTGTATCTTAGCATAAGCATTGGCATATTGTAGAAACGGCCCGTTCTATGCTTTTATCTGCTAGCGTTCCTAGTGAATTTTGGGGGGAGGCAGTTCTTACATCTGTTTATCTTATTAATAGACTACTTCTCATAATGCTGGTATTTCTCCTTATGCTAAACTATTTGGTCATACTCCTAATTATTCTCATTTGAGAGTGTTTGGCTCTACATGCTTTGTTCTTCGTCCACATGTAGGGCATAGTAAGCTTTCATCTCGTGTTTCTATATGCGCTTTTCTTGGGTATGGTGAGGGACAGAAAGGATATCGTTGTTATGATCCTTCTAGTAGGAAATTATATGTTTCTTGTCATGTTTCATTTCTTGAGCATATTCCTTTCTTTTCTATACTGCCTAATTCTCACGGTATGACTAAAACTGATATTGTTCAAATTGATCCATTTAGTATTGACGAGTCATCTGATTCCCCATATCATATAGTTGATCATTTACCATATTCTAGTGAGCATTTTTCTAGTCATTCTAATCAGACATGTGATGTTGATTTTAAGTCCCCCTCTACACCTACTCAAGCACCTTATGTGGTTGCGGATCCGCACCAACCCCGCTATCCCAAATGAAAGTGTAAGTCTACTCAGTCATCAGATTTTTCTTATTCGTGTTATTCTCAGCCGTTCGCTTCATTTATAGTTTCTATTAATACTCTTTTTTAGCCTACCTCTTATTCACAGGTAGTTTGGGATCCCCTTTGGCAACAAGCCATGGCTGAGGAATTGTTTGCTTTGGATAGAACTAGTACTTGGGATATAGTATCTCTTCTGGCTAGTAAGAAATCTATTGGTTCTTGTTGGCTTTATAAAATCAAGACCAAAGCTGATTGTTCTGTTGAGAGATACAAAGCTCATTTGGTAACTAAGGGTTTTTTCTCAACGGCATGGTATGGATTACGAGGAGACTTTTGCTCCTGTTGCTAAGATGACTTCTATTCGTGTTCTTATTTCGGTTGCATCTATTCGCCGTTGGGATATCTCGGAAATGGATGTTAAGAATGCCTTTTTGAACAGGGGTCTAAGAGAAGAAGTGTATATGACTCCTCCGCCTGGTCTCACTCATAGACCGGGGCATGTTTGTAGGCTTTAAAAGGCAATATACGGATTGAAGCAGGCTCCTCAGGCATGGTTCGAAAAGTTATCGACAGTTGTGACTTCTCTTGGTTTCATGACTAGTTCTCATGATTCCGATCTCTTTGCTAGATCCACTTCTACTGGTCGTATTTTGCTCCTACTATATGTTGATGATGGTTATTACTGGGAATGATGTTGATGGTATTACGAGGTTGAAACACACCTTATCTTGTGGCCTTGTTTGGGTCATTTAAGATATTTCTTAGGTATTGTGTTTGCATTTTCTCAATGAGGGTACGTCCTTTCTCAATCTAAGTACACTTCAGATATGCTCGAGCGGTCTTGCCTTACAGATACCATGACGGTCGATTCTCCTCTTGAGGTTAATTCCCGATACACTCCTAGTGATCATATTCCCCTTCGTGACTCTACTTTGTATTGTTCCATCATTGGTAGTTTAGTATATCTGACTATTACTCGACCAGATATAACTTATGTGGTCCATATTGTTAATTAGTTTATATAATCCCCCACTTCTATTCATTGGGAAACTTTTGTTCCTAGTCTCATGTATCTGTATGGAACTCTATAGCAGATTCTCTTATTCCCTTCTAACTCGTCTCTGGAGCTTCGTGCCTTTTCTGATGCAGATTTGGCTAGTGACTCAACTGATCGGAAGTCTACTACTGGATTTTGTGTATTTTTATGGGATTTTCTTATTTCTTGGAAGAGTAAGAAACAATATGCCGTTTCACGCTTTTCGACCAAAGCAAAGTATCGTGCCATAACTTCCACCACCAGTGAGATTGTTTGGTTACGATGGTTGTTGGCCAATATGGGTATGTTGATATCGTTCCCTACTCCTATGCATTGTGAAAATAAGAGTGACATTCGGATAGCGCACAACACCGTTGACTGTCTTCCCTTTTGGTACGTAGTTTTTCCCTACGTAAGAAAAGGCCTCGCAGGAGCACGAGGTAGTAGTATTTTCCTTGGGAAGCTACCAAGGTTATCGTCCGTGCAATCATTTGGTTGTTAGATTAGATAGTTTTACGAGGGTTTAATAATTAGGTGGCAATTAATTAGCAACGAGGAGAGCGTTGGCGGTTGGGTTGTCAATCCAACGGCTTGTTTATTAAGGTTGTTTTAAAGGCTTTTTCAGTTTATTAAGGGGAAAAAATACATTTACTACCCCAAAATATAGTGCGATTAACGATTTGGGTACTCACCTTTAAAATTTTCCAATTTAGGTACCACACTATAATAAATTTCCAATTTAGGTACCACCGTTTTAATAAATCACGAAATCATGTCACGTGACATTTGACAAACATTAATTTGATAGGCAAATTTGATAATTTTGCACAAAAATATGTCATCCTAGAAAAACATTTCCCCCAATTTCACACATAAAAAAAATTAGTATATAATCCAAATTTTTGTTATGTGTGAAATTGGGGAAAATATTTTTATAGGATGACATATTTTTATGCAAAATTGTCAAATTAGCCTCTCAAATTAATGTTTGTCAAATGTCACGTGACATGATTCCATGATTTATTTAGATGGTGGTACCTAAATTGGAAAATTTAAAAGATGGGTACCCAAATCGTTAAAAGCAGATAGTTTGGTGTACTAAACCTATAAAATCCCGTTTATTAAGTTTGTTTTAAATGATTTTTCAGTTTATATAAATCTACCTTCGTTAACATGCGACGTTCAACATTTAATAACTGTCTTTTACAACGTTACTAATGTATTCTAACTATCTTTTACGAGATTAGAGCTATATTAAGATGTAAACAGCAAGTAAACACGCAAAATAGAGCTAAAGAGATAGTAAAACAAGGTTATAAAGCAAGAACAACGAGTGAACTTACAAACCACGATGAAAAATGCAAGAATCCGTTCACATATCCTTAGTTTTTATGTTTTTTTTCTTTCTTCTTTCTCTAGAACGAAAATATTAAAGTAAACTGATTAAAAGTGAATAAATGTGTTATTTTTTTCGGAATAGGGGATATGTCATCAAGTTATCCTAACCAAAACGGACTCTATCTTTTCAAAATTCAAAACCTAATTAAACCTGACTGGTCAAGTTAGTACAAATTTTGGATCTTCTAGAATCTTATTTGCTCTATCTTGTTTTAATTCATTTTGAGCTTTGTTGGGATTTTCTTTGAGGTCTTTTGTCGTCTAAAATCTTCACTTTAGGTCTTCCGTTGGTCTTCATGCCCCTTTGTCTTGTTTTTGTGTTAATTTCCTACTTTTTCCAACAAAAATGCACACATGTTCAAATAAATCGGAAAAATACAGAAAAACAAAAAACATACCTTAAACAAGCCTAATAACAAAACAACGATAATACATATCTTTTTTACACATAAAAAGGACCATTTTGTTGTCTAATCATACCCGCAACTAGCTCAATGCTCATCTCGAGCGTTGGAAGTGATGACAAAGAAGTAGAGTTTGTCGGTTGTTTTTCAAAAATTCCATTTCCTTTCGATTTTTGTGCACTAACTAGCCTAAAACTAAATACGATAAAAATAAAGATAAATCACTGTCGTAGAAAAAAAAAGTTACTACTAACTAGCAATTAAATAGAGTACTTTTATTTTCCCCGTACACATCTGCCACACCACTCAATCAATCAAAAACTCTCCTTCGGCTTCTTGATGTTCTTCGGGGGTTGATATGGCTTATTGAATTACCTAGACGTTCGCTAAACTTCTAATGGTCAAGCCTTCTATGTCGGTGAAGAATCAGCCAAGTGGTGGCTCGTGTCGATGTCGAAAATATGCCTTGAACTTAAATGCTTGGTGTCGGTGTTGTCTCCAAATAACAAAAATAAAATTTGCTAGAAATAGAAGTATCCAATGTACTGATGCACTTTTCTAATAATAGAAGTGCCTAAATGCTCTAATAATCATGCCTCCCTTTGGGAGTATCTAGTATGTGTAACTAAATGAACTCGAGCTTATAAACATGTTCGGTAAATACAACTCTTCTCAATGTGAGAAGAATAAAAAGAAACTGTAAAATGTAATAACATATGACTTAACCTAATAAACGAGACTGCTGGCATATCAAGTCACTTCTCTTTTTTTTTTTCTTCTTTTTCTTTTTTTTCATATTTTTTTTAGAGATGGGGTATAGTTCCCTTTTCTTTTCAACTCGTTTTTTTCTTTTCTTTTCTTCTTCTTTTTTTTCTTTTGATTTTTTTTCTTTGACGGAAATTGCCTAATAAAGCAGTGTACAACTCAAAAAATATCTATCGAGGCTTTGCCTCAATGTCTAATCAACATGATACTATTGACTACCCAAATAAAGCGATAAAAATGATAAAAATAAAATGATAGTGTAAAATCCATAAATCTGTGTCGAAAGCTCAAAAGAAATGTCGTTTCATAGAACTCCTCCCAATCGAATAAGTGTGTCAAAGTCGAGATTGGGGACAACTCTAAATCGTCAAAGATGCAAAAATGTCGATGTCGTGCAAACTCCAACTTGACCATTTCGGTATCCGTCTTAGTCAAGGAAACTCGGCTATATTTGATCTCTCGAATCTCTCACTACCCTGATGTAATCCATGGTAGGAAATCCTAGAAGTAGGTCATATATAGTGGCCCCCAACCCACAATCATGTGTACGAATATCCTAAAGAGTGCCCTATGTGATTCTAACTTTTGATACTCAAGATTTAATCATAAATTTGCGCTTAGTTTAACGTTCCTAAATGATTTTCTACTTCATTTTAAAATTCATTTCAGTTTGTATCTAATTGTGCACTCAACTTTGTTTGCTAATAGGTTAATGCTTATATCGATAGAACTTTCAAAAAAATAAAAACTACTATAGAGAGTGTGTCAGGTAATGTAAACTCTAAGATATAAATCTGTCTTAACTTCCTCCAACTACCTCTTTTTAAGTTTTTTTTTCAATTTTTTTTTCATGAAATCCTAACACAAATATTTACAATGCAACACAACACATGCAAAGTATTCAAAAAATTAACAAAAATGGAGTTATAGAGTGGATACACCTTTTGTGTGGAAATGAGGCCGAGTTAATAGATGAATTTCAAGAAAAACAGCTCTGAGCCAAATCTGCATTAGGTTGACCGGCCAGGTTTGAAATGCCTCAATTTTAATTAATTCCTCCAAAAATCTTACGGCTGTCTAACACAAACACTAGAAAAACATATAAACACAAGTGTGGCCGGAAATCTCTTATAAAACTCTAAAAACTCCTAAAAACTCTCCAAATTAGGAGATAAAAAGAAGGATACAAATATTTTTTGTACTTTTTCGGTTTTTCTATTTTTTTTGGGTCTTTTGTATATATTAAAAAAAACAAATAAGGGTTTAAAATACTAAAAAAAACACGTATATTTACAGTTTTTAAAAAATTCTCCCAATTTCCGGGAGTAGATAACGATGATGTATCCACTCCCCCCAACTAAAATTAACAGTGTCCTCACTGTTGGGAGAAGTAAAGCACATCAGAGTTGGTCAACCCAAAAAGACTCCATGTGGACTAAATGCAAGACAATATATACAAAAATAAATGGCAGTTATTTATAGATGGAAGTGATGGTGGAATGGTGGTGGAATTAGATGGAAGCAGGAGGACCAACATCCTCTCCTACCTTGTCATGCTTCATGACCAACCAATGGACGTTCTTCTTCAGGATCTTCCTCGGGTTCCTCCTCGGGATTGGAGAGATCTTTCTCCATGTTGATGTCATCTGTGTTGAGTCTCACACTTGAAAGAGGCAGGTTTAGGAAAAGAAACCTCCTCGCCTTCCGCGATATGTTGAAGAAGTTTGGTGTGCATAGTGCGGTGGTACTCCTTGATCGCTTTCGGTATGATGTGTCATGAAAACACGGAATTCATCCCATAAAATATGGAATCCCGAAAGTTAGATACTTATTTCCACAGTGTATAGTCACATCTTGCTCCTTGTAGTTGATGATGGCTTTCGATGCCTTTAAGAATGGCGCTCAAAATATGACTTTGTTAATTCGGTGCTTAGATTGTTCAAGGGGTATATCATAGATGATGAAGTCTAAGATATATATAAAGTTGTCAATTCAACAGCTCAGCTCCTTGCCTAACCCTTGAGCCCTCCCTAACTTTTGACCATTGGCCATCATTATTCTGTTGTCATAGGGATGTAGTTTAGTGAGACCAAGTCCATAAAATATCTTTGTGGGCATTACGTTTACAAATGCTCCTATATCGATCAAGACTATATCCATGGGGCAGTCGCATATGACCATAGTCACCGTTGGATAATCAATTTCTCATACGGACCTATTGCATGGCAACTTGAGAAACGTCCCCATATAGTTTGACAAGTGGAGTGGTAACCCATGAGGCTACACACCTCGCAGTTCATCTGCATACATATACCGAGGGTCTCTTCACAAAACTTCTCCGGTCATGACACTCTTGTTGAGTTCCTCTTTTGTCACTCTCCTTACGAATTGAAACAATTCATCCATTTCATGGGTCTTGAATACATGCTCCACCGGAAAAATGATGGGGCTTCTAACGCAAGACCTCCAAAACAAGCCTCTACGTACTCCTCCATTTCCTTAAGTGATGGCTTGTCAAATTTTTCTTTACTAATCAAACATGACATCTCGTCTCGTACGAGCTTTGCCATATAAGTTTGGAGTCGCGCATCCTCTTTGTCTGTGAAGAGAACTCTTCTTACAGGATTATTGTCCTTGACAACTCTTCTATTCTTATCGTTCGAAATATTTGTTTGGGGTACTTCTTTGAGCTTTTCCCCTTCTTCCTTAGGTGTTTCCTGCACCTTTTCTACAGTTTTCTTGTTAATTCTCCAATAAGGCTTATTTTTCTTCTTAAGCTTATCATTTTTCACATTAATTATTGCCTTCTCAGACTCATCTACCTCCGTAAGAACTGCCTTTCCATGGTTACTATGATGCTTCCTTGGATTTTTAGATCTCATGCTCATTTTCGAGGTCTTTCTCCGCCACTAATAGCGAGCTTATCTTTCTCGTAATCGAGAGTATCTTTAGCTGTTCGCAAGAATGGTCGACCTAATATGACTATCGACATATCATTCTTTCTTTAAAGAATTGGCCAATCCATGACCATAAAATTTAGAGTGTATAGGAAATCTCCTACTCTACACACAACATCTTTAACGATGCCTAGACAAGTTTCATTCTTAGGGGAATTAGCCATTATCAATTTGGTTCGGAATGGTTCGATGCCTTTCAGCTTAAGGTTGTGGTTGTTGCTATGAAGGGTTGGTTTGCAAGCATTGATTTCCTCTGGAATTAAACATTCCTCGAAAAACGGGAATGCGAGCAAGCATCTAAACTTCTACGACAAAGTTTCTCCCATTGGCTGGTAGGACAATACTGGTGGGTCTTTTTGGAAAAATTGGGTCGAGGAAATGTTGGATTGTCTTATCTAGCCATCTTTGAGCTTGTGGTTGTTGCTCTGGAGGTTGGTTTGGTTCAATGTCATGGATATTTCCTCCAGGATGTGGGGCGTTCATATTTTCAGGGGCGCCTGGTATCTCCTCCTCAAGATCGTGGCTATGATGAGACATGGTGGCTAATGATTTGGTGTTTGTGGTGTGTAGATCCAGTGGATGACTTAGATCCAGACAGAGCGGGTAAAAGTACCTAGGAGTATCTATTATGACTTAATAAGAATTAAGTCAGTGGATTGTGAGTGTAATTGGTCGAATTAATTAGCAACGAGGAGAGGGTTAGCGGTTGGGTTGTCAATCCAAGGGCTCATTCCTCGAGGGTTTAAAACTACTAAATATCAGTTTATTAAGGTTGGTTTAAAGGCTTTTTCAATTAATATAAATCTACGTTCGTTAACATTCGACATTAAACAATTAATAACTAACTTTTACGACGTTACTAATGTGTTCTAACTAGTTTGCATCCAAAAGATGCGAGATTAGAGCAATATTAACATGTAAATAGTAAGTAAACATGCAAAATAAGGCTAAAGAGATAGTAAAATAAGGCTATATAGCAAGAACACTAAGTGAACTTACAAACCACAATGAAAAAAGTAAGAATCCGTGCACATATCCTTAGTTTTTGTTTTTATTTCTTTCTCCTGTCTCTCTCTAAAACGAAAATATTAATGTAAATTGATTAAAAATGAATGAATGTGTTATTTTTCGGAATAGGGGGATATTTCATCAAGTTATCCCAACCAAAACTGACTCTATCTTGTCAAAATTCAAAACCTAACTAACCTGACCGGTCTAGTTAGTGCAAATTCTGGATCTTATAGAATCGTCTTTGCTGTATCTTGTTTTATTCCGTTTTGAACTTTGTTGGGGTTTTTTTGAGTTTCTTTGTCTTCTGAAATCTTCACTTTAGTTCCCTCTGCTGGTCTTCATGTGTCTTTGTCTTGTTTTTGTTCTAATTTTATGTTTTTTCCTACAAAAATGCAAACAAGTGCAAATAAACCGGAAAAATACAAAAAAAATACAAAACATAGCTTAAAAAAGACTAAATTTTTACATAACAACGCTAATACATATCATTTTTACACATAAAAATGACCATTTCATGGTCTAATCATAGTATTTCATGAGCGCACGAAACACATTGAGATTGATTTTCACGTTACTCGTCCTCACTGTCAGTGTGGGACGATTGGATTGCCGTTTGTTTTGTCTTCTATGCAGATTGCCGACTTCTTTACAAAGGCTCATACTATATATTCAGTGACATCAGTTTTTTTATTGACAAACTCTCGATGATTCAGCTATACCATTGCGAGTTTGAGGGGGATGTTTATATATATATATATATATATATATATTAGCTATATTAATATAGAGGGTATTTTAGTTATTCTACACACATGTACATATACTTTGTTTTCTATTGTAAGACCAATATCACTTTACATACACATATATTTCTCTCGTCTTTACTTTGGTGATTCTCATGTCTTTCATTATAGAATCCTTCGATTCTAACAACTAGAACAATAATCATTAGCTTTAAACATTTAATTATCATGAAAATACAAAGTGGTATTTGTTAATACAATGACAATTAAAACGTTTATAGGGTCATACAGTAGAAAATAGGTCCTAACACGGTGTATGACCTGATTTTACCACTTTATAATTTTATTACTATCATTCATACATATTTTTGCGAGTATAAGATCTTAAAATGAAACATTGTTTTAAGCCGATCAGAGCATGCAGTCAAGCATCGCCCCCTAAATTGAAAGAGCTCAATGAAAAGAAAAAGAAACTGATAGAAAAATTGTAGAAGATTTAGGAAAGGTGCCCATAGTAGGGGCAGGACCTGATGGATACTTCTTTATTGTAGGATAGATGATTTATAATTCCTCAATCACCTAAATTAAACTCCTGATGGAAAATATATATTAGTAACTTTAGTTTGGTTCCAATTGAAATGGCAAGACTAGCTAGACAGAGTTGACAAATCATTGCTTGAGACTTAAGGCAACTCTTATCCCAAAACCTACAAGTTAATTCAAGACATGAAGCGTCCACTTGAACAGGCTGAACACCCGACACTACAAAAAAATGTCAGTTTACCATCAAAGCGTCTGTTGATAAACTGATGATAAAGTGAGTGTCGTTAAATTTAGCCACAGTTTAGCTAAAATTTAGCGACACTCACTTAACAACAGTTTTTAAAAAGTAAATTGTTGTTATATTAATTTTTTATTATAGTGCGAAGCAAGACAAAGTTACATAGATAACTTTACTTGCCAGAAATATTTTGCTTATCGAACCAGGATCTATTATTATATATGGTTTATAAACATAAGAACAAAATATAATACGTCACAAAACTACACTACACATCCATTTAAAAGTAACATAATTGGCGCACACTAACAACTTACCACTATGTAACAGCGAAGTGGACTTCAATCAACCCGTCGTTCCAGTTATGATGAATCCTGATTTTGTATGAAGTTAATGTTTGAATTAAGAATCAATTACTATCATTGAACCTTTACTTTGTATTTACTAAGTAGCATTTTCGTAAGTTAATATGCTCTGATTCTTCATAAATAATCTTTCAAACACTGCAAGTCCAAACAAATTTGGAACTAGCAAATACATTCGTATAAACTAGATGATCTCATCTAAACAATAAATGTCATGGACTCATGGTAATGAATGCTGATGTGCAAAAAAAAAAAAAAAACCTTAATGAAGAATCTCAAAAATATACTGCACAAGTACCAAGTGCTGAAGTGCGGAAACTTTCTCAAATGCATGTTATACTATATTTCAATGCAATCCCTTAGTATGATCACCGACACCAACTCATAGATTTAGGCAAGTTACCCACTCTCTCAATCCCTTCTTCAAACACAATCCCCATACCCATAAAGAAATGCGACTCTATGTGGCAATGAAATGCCCATACACCTGGATTATCCGCACGAAATCTTATAGCTGTCCACCCATAGGGTTGAACAGCTACAGAATTCTTCATTATCGGATCCACGTAATTGTAGTTTTTGGGATCAGTATTGATGTTGAATTTTCCTACTCCATATCCCATGACCCAAAAATCATGCCCGTGCAAGTGCCAAGGGTGTGTTTCACTATTGTTTACTGTCATAGTGTTAGCATTTTGTAGAACAATATCAACGGTCGAATTAAACTCCAGTCGGTATATAGAATTACTAGTAGTAGTATTTTTATTTTTCGGAGGGCTGTATATATCATACTTGAGATGATCGTAGCTTTCCGGTGGCGGGGTTTGCTCGAAAGTGTTCAATAGTCTGTGCTTGAGAGCAATCAAGTAAGGAGTATGGGGAAGACTGAATGATACATTATTAAGTGACCACCGAAAATTACCTTTGTATAAATTTTGTGTGTTGAGCAAGACAATAACTCGGTCTGGTATTGTAGGAGGAGTATGGATAAAGCCTTTTCTAGCCTTAATCAATTGACTTTGGCTGAGTCTCGGGGCTACATCGTTCCAAACAGCTCCTTGTGGGGGAGTTGTGACGGGAATTTTTCTCGGATGATTAGGGTAGTAGTTAAGGATTGCTATACCTTTAGGGGTTGTACTATTTCTACTAACAACTTTTGTAGTTGCCCAATAGTTCCTTGTAGGGTCTTGATCAGCTTTGATTAGGATTGAGTATGTCTCACCGGAATATATAAATAGTCTCTCCACAATAAGTGGCTCGACATAGTGTCCATCAGCTTCTACCACAGTCATGTTGTGACCCTGCAATTTTAACTTCTCAAATTAGCCAAAAAAAATCGAAGTTTCATTAAAAGTATAGAAGAGGTTTGATTGGGTGCATGAAATGCACTAATGTCTCTTATCTTTATTATAAATGAGATTGATTTGTAACAGTGCATAGTAGTCGACCCTAAGGATTAAAAACATGAAGAAGTCGGTTTATGAATAGACTTCACATATTGGAAAATCTCTAATCTGCTAAAAGAAAATATGAACCCTAAGCAAATGGTTAAAAAGTATAAGTTACCTCAATTTCGAAACTGAGTGCCGATAAAGCGGTCAGACTACCAATCCTTAGACGGTATGTTTTTCCTAGAACTACGGTTAAGACGTAAGGAGAACAATCAGGGAGTGTTGCATTACAGAGGCCTGTTTGTATTCCCGGAGATGAGCAATTAAACTTTCCTCTTCCTTGAATTAAAAGTGACTACAACAAATAAAGTAAAATAAATCTAGTGTCAGGCTATTATTCACTAATACATATGCTGATCTATACCAATATATAGAAATTTGATTTACCTGAGGCTCTCCAACCCAACCAAATGGTATGGAAGCTAAGCCAGTAGCTTGTTCATAAGTGCTTTTGTGGTACAAATCAGTGAGGATGATACTTCGATCATAATCATAAGTGAAGGGCTCCGAAATTCCATTGGGAAGTGACACAAGTATTGATCCGTATAAGCCCGCTTCTCTTTGCATTCCATAATGAGCGTGGTACAAATACGTCCCGGGCTGAAATATTAATCCAAACACAATTTATAGCACGAGTGGCAGTTTCATAGAAAATCTTGATATAATTGAGGAAATAAAAGACTTGTGGAACCGTTTAGGATCAGCAGTACTTACTCTATCGACTACGAATTTGTAAATGAAAGTAACTCCGGGTAATATGGGACACTGGGTCACTCCTTCTACTCCATCAAACCATGGCGTTCCAATCTATAATCAGAAAAACAAACCTATTACATAAAAAGCTCAACACTGTACCTTTAAACCATTGCTCTGGGTGTACCTTTTTTTTACATGCTCCTTGAACCGTATACATATATGTACTTATTTCTTTTTTTTAAAAAAAAGTGGAGAAACTAACCAAAAAAAGAACTAAAAACTAAAAAGGCATCTCTTCTGTTTTTGGGAAAGGAAAATTTGATCAGATTGTTCTTTTTCCAGTTTTCTGAACTTAATGGAGGAAATGGGAAATTAATTTAACATAAAGAATTTCAGTTTATTATACTTCAACGAGGTGCAGGAGCTACACTAAAAGCATAAAAATCATCAACTTTTAGCGGTTACAAGATTTTTAAGCTTTTTTTTTAACATTGAATCGAGCCTTTTTACTGCAAAGCGTTCTTTTAAAAACAGTGGAAATATTTTACCTTTCAAAGTAGGAGGGCTACAACCTTTCTGTACTTCTTAAGTTCAACCCTCAAACAAAAAATTAGCTTTTTTACTACTAAAAATTAATGAATGTGGTCCAACCCTCATATAAAAAAAATCTCATCTCATCTTAGATTTTTAGGTACTTCCTAAACAAAATGTGGTTATTGCCCATGGCAAGCTATTTTTCCCAAAAGTTAAACAGAAAAAGAAAATCCGGAAACCACGATCTTGCCTGTCGAATCCCGTGCCAGTGGATGGCAGTATTTTCCGTTAAGAGGCTGTTCTTAACCTCGACAACAACTGTATCTCCCTGCTGAGCCAAAATGGTTGGTCCTGGAGATTCTCCATTGACGGTGATAGCCAGTTTCTTGTAACAGTCAGCCGATTTATACTCATACTTGACCTCCCATCTATAATGCCTTATCTTTGCTTCTGCTACACCAAGATTCGAAATAGATAGAAAAAGAGACAAAGCAATGAACCATTGTAGTACACTTCTGAATTTGTAAATCTCAACCATGTTGTTCAATCTTTTTTGTTCTTCAAAATGTAGTTGCATATATAACATGTAAGCACACCTCAAATGTTTATGTCTTTTAGAAAAGTCTCAAATGTTTGCGGGACTTGTAATGGGCAGGTGAGTATATTATTTATTTTTATTTTATAATCATCAGGTCAGTATATATTAAGTCAAGAAGAGTGGGTTTCTAGCTAAAGAAAAATGATATGAAAAAGCAAAAGAAAAAGCATAAAGAGAAGCTTAGTGGATTACATGTCTGGATCTCAATTAGAGGGAACACACGTTTTAAAATAATATTCTGAACTTGATAAAATAAATGAGAATATCTGCTTTTTTTTTATAGTAATTTAAGTAAATGCTGTATCATGATTCATGCATAGAGGTCCGTACCTAATTTCTGGGTCAACGCATTTGATTCCATTACGTTTTTTTTTTGGAGGGTAAGATTCCAATACGTTATGATTACAATTCATTATAATACAATATATTATTATGATTTATTTTGATTTTACTAAAAGAGACAAAACGGAAGCCAGTCAATGATAGAATATTTTATGTAGACTGGAATTACAAAATCTTTAATTTTCCAATGGAGCGTTGTATGAAAACTTCAATTTAAAGGTCAAAATATTAATATTCATCTCCTATGGGATAATAAATATTTAATGAGTTTCCGTGAAGTCATCCTTCATTAAATTAATTAAAATCCACAAGTAAAAAATGTCTCCTTCACAGCTTCAATCGACAATTATACCAAATCACATGCTCTTGGTACACACCATTCGGGCAACCACAACCCTTTAAAGTCTGAAAAATTGTAAGTTATTGTAAGCTTTGACCATTTATTTCCATTAAATTATGTTAAAAACGATAATCTGACACTGCTTATTTCTTTTTATTTCATTTAATTTAATAGTTTATGTTAAAAAATTAGCACCCCACCCAAACCATGCGCGACTTCCTCCCTAACACCACTGATCTCAACCATTAACGGCACACGCGGTTGAGGCTCTAACATCTCGGTGGTCGATCTAGAATCTATTACTATGAAACATACACATTGGATTGGGCATTGATGAGTGCTTATGACCCACTTCGAGGCCATCATCATGTCATTTTAAAAGGTTCTTGTATTTTATATTGGCGTCAAGACGACACAGTCACGACAAACTAGACACATACTATTCATATGTCGCAGTATTAAAAAAATTAAAATAGCAATAATTTAGTTTTTGAAAACTGTTGGTAAATTAAGTGTCGCTATATTTTAGCAACAATTTGGCAACAAAAATTGTTGCTAAAATGTTGCTAAATTTAGTCACACCCACTTTACCATCAGTTTAGCAACAGACGCTCTGATTGTAAGCAGACATTTTTTTGTAGTGTCGGTCCTTTTATTTTCGCCAGTATAAAGTGGTCACAACTTGGAATGGCCCAGATGCGTTTTTCAAATTTTCAATCAATTTGTATAAATATCTTTACTTGACAAGTAACCCCAAGACATTCTTTCTTCTCTCTAAACCACCTAAACCAGCCACCACCAAGACTGTCATCCTCTATAAGAGAATGTCCGGATAAAATATGTTGTTAAATTATTGCTAAAACTCATTTTAATAACAGTTTACAAAAAGGTAAGTATTGCTATCTTGATATGTAGTGATTGTCGAGGATACTATAATTCCAGGACATATGGGTAGACAGGGGGAAAGCTAAGTGGGGACGATCGGGTGCCACGGCACCCCCCATAATTTTAAAAATTTCAAGTGACGCAATTTTTTTTTAGTACAATTTCTTTTTAGGTGTAGATTTGGCACCCCCATAAAAATATGTTAGTTGTACATATATTTTGGCACCCCCCATTTACACATCCTGGCTTCGCCACTGTGGGTAGATCTACAATCCATTATGAAACATACACTTTCTGAGTCGATGAGCCAAGATCATTCCCCTCCTCAATAATGTTACTGAGAAATCTCATGTATACTATCTTTTCGTCATTCTCATCCTCCCAAGTCATGATATATAGAAGGGTGAATGGAAATTTATAGAGTTTAATGTCATGTACAATACATTTTTTTAATTTGGTAGTTTCTACTATGAAACATCAAATTTACTAGGTTCTATATCCAACATCACTCGATTTAGTACCCTTGTTGTTAATTCTTTAACATAAAGTAAGTGATTTTAGTAGTTAAGTACTGAATTAGAAAATTAGTGTATTGTATAGTTATAAAAATGTTTAAATCACGGAACGTGGCGGTGAGGATGTCATTGCCACACCACTTTATCATAACTAATTGACGGAATGGGTGCTAAATTTAGTGATTTTTGTAGTTGAGTATACTAAATTGAATTTTTCATAGTGATAAGTATTAAATTATTGGATAAATTAACAAAAACATATTACTTTTGAAACTAAATTACCAAAAACATACCCTTACAACTTTAACTATCAAAAATATACCAAACAAATTTAAATTTAATACTTTTTATTCTTTTCTTTATCTCTCTCTCTCATCTTACTCTCTCTCTCCTCCATTTTTCTTTCTCACCAATTCTTTTATGTATCTCTTCATTCTTCTCTCTCACCAATTTTTCTCTTTATCTCTCTCTGATCTTACTCTATCTCTTATCCATTCTTCTATGTATCTTTTTTTAATATCACACTCTATCTCTCTCTCTTCCTCCACCACGAAAACTCATCACTAACTACCGAACACCATCTTGATTATATAGATATCCATATACATATAAATATAGATATATACATACGTAATACACAAATATTACACTATTTGATACCCTGTAATATATGAAAAATATATGGAATTGGTGAGATTGTTTTCTATTTATTGAGTTTTGAGACTATTGTAAACATTGTGGGTTTCAAGTTGAAAGAGAATAATTCATATGTATAATATTGAGAGAAATTCATATGTAGGGTATGAAGTTTTGAAATTAGGGAATGAAGTTTTGAAATTAGGGTATGAAGTTTTAAAATTAGGGTATTAAGTTTTGAAATTAGGATATGAAGTTTTAAAATTAGAATATGAAGTTTTGAAATTAGGGTATGAAGTTTTTGATATTAGGGTATGAAATTTTGAAATTAGGGTATGAAGTTTTAAAATTAGGGTATGACGTTTTATAATTAGCATATGCAAATTTTGTAAGTTTTTAATCATTTTTAGAGAGAGATGGGTGATTAGCACGTGTTAGAAAGAGGTGCGATTATCGTGTGTTAGAGAGAGAGGTGCGATTAGAGAGAGAGTTGCGGTTAAAGAGAAATAGGTTAGATTATGGTTTGATTAGAATTAGAAAAATAATAAGTATATATAGGTATGTTTTTGGTAATTTAACTTTTGAGGGTATATTTTTGATAATATAATAGGGGTAGGGTATGTTTTTGTTAATTGCCCCTAAATTATTTAATCATAGGATGAAGTGTTTTATATTACTAGCGATTAACTCTGCTAACTTTTTTTCACATAACAAAATATTTTGAGTTTATGAATGCAGGTGTCTTTCACATAACAAAATATTTTGAGTTTATGAGTGCAGGTGTAAGATAACATTCCAGAAATACGTGAACGATAATAAAATTATTTTTGATAGAATTATTAAAGGTTTCTCTGATTTTTTCTGGGATACTGCTGATAATAAGAATAAGCATCATTGGGTTAGTTTTTACCCAACTACCCAATGATGCTTAAAAAATATTCTTAAAGAAAAGCAATTGGGTTCTTAAAGAATGTTCAATTAGTTTTTAGCTTAAAAATTGGAGGGGATCTGAGCCCCTCCCTCATGATTTTGCGGTTATTTATCCTAATTTGCAACTTAATCAAGTGTTTGATGCTAGAAATTGAAATGAGGATCTTGTTCTTGAAATGGGAGGTAGTAATTTAGTTACAAAAGTCAAAAGTTAGAATATCACGTTTAGAAAAGGTGAGGATATCATGTTTTGGCCCCATACAAGTGATGGTAAATTCACAGATAAAATTGCTTATCATCATTTTAGAGATTGTTAACCTGTTTGTATAAAATTGATTATCATCATTTTAGAGATCATTAACCTGGAGTGCTAGAACTCTACACCGCATATTTGATGATGGCTCTAGCATACTAGGTGTCACAGGACTGTTTTTCGCTCCAGAAAACAGCCACGTGATGGCTCGCTTATGGACTTAGCCGCTGCCACAAAACGATCAGCCAACCCAACAAACTCGCAACACTCGTGTTTGACTCACAAACTCTCGTGTTTAATCACTCAATCGCAGTCCGTTTCGAGGCAACGTAACTGCTCTAATCTGGACAGATTTAAGACAAGTAATATATATGTAAACACAAGCAAACGTAAATGAACACACGCACAATTTACGGCCGCAGCCAACCCAATATAATTCCGTTAATATTAGGAACCATATTACATATGTTTTTCAAGTCTTTCTCAACCCGAAACTCTATCTAAAACATGTTGAAATCTGCCCATGTACTTATAATTTCGTACATGGCAGTTACAAGCATAAAACATGGGTCAAAAAACAGCCCAAAGCAGTTGCAATGCAGTTTGGAACTGCTCCAGCACATTGGTAACCGTTCCCGCCCTTTTTAAGTGACTCTAACCTTCAATAGAACACTTATACAGCAGCTAGAACCCGTCCCAATCAAACAGCCCACTCCGATCCACATAATCGATCCGCATTGCCATCAACTGCCCACCATTTGAAACCAAAACAGTCCGTTGTCGTGACTCAAAACCAGCGGTCCGTTCGAACCATATCGAACGTGTTTCCTTGCTTCAAACCTGCCCAAATCTTGAACCGTATCAAACTTTAATTCTTTGGCGCTCCTACACACCAAACATTAGCCAACGGTTCCCACAAACGTTCCTTCGAAGTGTCAATCCGCTAACCAAACGAATGCTAGCATAAAGATGCTAACAAACCTCCCCCACCTAAGCCATTCATCGCCCTCGATGAATCAAGTGTTTATTACAGAATTCAAAACCAAAGTTCAGTCCTCGTCTGACCCATAAGATAGCCCATACTTTTCCCACAAATCAGATTTCCCGCAACTTGTTTCCGTTGTCCCAAACCTGCAACTAAACCTCGCTCCTTAGGTCAATTTTCTTTTCAAAACCCGCTGCCCAAAGTCCATCTCAAACAGCCCAGATTTTCCCTCGTTTGAACAGCACCACGCTGTCCACTTTGGTCGACGTAACTCCCTCGATAGTACCCCACGGCTTTTTGCCCATCGAGTCGACCACCCGCCCGTAACTTACGTCTAAGGCATCACTTGCATGCTGCCTATGTAAACCTTTTCGCCCTCCTTATCCGTTTCTTCGTCAACCTGAAGTGCCGATAACCGCTCCTTTTTCGAACACTCCTTGGCGAAGTGAGGACCTCCACAAATAAAGCAAGCAAACATCTTGCTTTTTCCCTTTTCCTTGCCATTATGGCTAACCGATTTCGTGCTTCGACAGTCGTCATCCATGGCTGGTTTTGATGTTTCTACCTCGCTGAATTTTGTCACAACCTTTTTGCCGTTCCTTCCATTTTTCGACTCGGTTTCCGAATTCAGTTTATAGTCTAACAAACCATCCGCCGCTGCCATAGCACTTGACAGATCTTTCACCGCCAACCTTCGTAACTCTAATTGTGCCCACGATTGCAACCCGGAAACAAAATTAAACAATTTGTCCTCCTCGGACATGCCGCTGATTTCCAACATAATCGCGCTGAAATCCTTGACGTAGTCTCGAACAGTCCCCCTTTGTTTTAAATTTCGCAACGCTTCTCTTGCAACCCACGCACCGTTACTAGGCAAAAACTGCTCACGCAATTCTGCCTTCAACAAATTCCATGAAACGATTGATCCCCGAGCATTATCCGCAGCCCTTGAACGCCACCATAACTTTGCGTTGTCGCTCAAATACATACTCGTTATCGCTACACGTTCACCCTCCGGTATATGGGCAGCGGTAAAGTACTGCTCCATATCCCACAAAAAGTTCTCCAACTTTTTACAATCCCGATCTCCAACAAACGGTTTCGGTTCCGGCACTCTCCATTTTGTCACACCACCTTCGTGACTTGTCGAAACTGAATTTCCAGCAACCGCTTTTCGCAAGATCTGAATCTCATCTCGCATAATTCCCATTCCCGTCGTAAAATCAGCAAGTTCTTGCACCAACGCCTCGACCTTCGCTTTCAAAACAGTCACGTCATCCTCCAATGCTTCTGTTTTGACAGTCAAGTTCACGCCATCTCCAGCGGGTTCGGTGCCCACAAGAGTTTCCAACCGATTGAGTCTGTCCTTCGTCGAAAGATCCTTTTCTCTCGCCTCGTTCACCATTGTAACTTCCGCTCTGATACCAGTTGTCACAGGACTGTTTTTCGCTCCAGAAAACAGCCACGTGATGGCTCGCTTATGGACTTAGCCGCTGCCACAAAACGATCAGCCAACCCAACAAACTCGCAACACTCGTGTTTGACTCACAAACTCTCGTGTTTAATCACTCAATCGCAGTCCGTTTCGAGGCAACGTAACTGCTCTAATCTGGACAGATTTAAGACAAGTAATATATATGTAAACACAAGCAAACGTAAATGAACACACGCACAATTTACGGCCGCAGCCAACCCAATATAATTCCGTTAATATTAGGAACCAGATTACATATGTTTTTCAAGTCTTTCTCAACCCGAAACTCTATCTAAAACATGTTGAAATCTGCCCATGTACTTATAATTTCATACATGGCAGTTACAAGCATAAAACATGGGTCAAAAAACAGCCCAAAGCAGTTGCAATGCAGTTTGGAACTGCTCCAGCACATTGGTAACCGTTCCCGCCCTTTTTAAGTGACTCTAACCTTCAATAGAACACTTATACAGTAGCTAGAACCCGTCCCAATCAAACAGCCCACTCCGATCCACATAATCGATCCGCATTGCCATCAACTGCCCACCATTTGAAACCAAAACAGTCCGTTGTCGTGACTCAAAACCAGCGGTCCGTTCGAACCATATCGAACGTGTTTCCTTGCTTCAAACCTGCCCAAAGCTTGAACCGTATCAAACTTTAATTCTTTGGCGCTCCTACACACCAAACATTAGCCAACGGTTCCCACAAACGTTCCTTCGAAGTGTCAATCCGCTAACCAAACGAATGCTAGCATAAAGATGCTAACACTAGGCTATTACTATCAAATTACTATACACATTGTAAATATTATACTATCAAATTACTACAAATGATTCAGGATACCAAACGGTATTGTCATTGTAAACAATTCAGCCAGTCGTAATGGGTATAGGGGCGGCCCGCATGGCAGTCCAGTAAGGATGAAACCGCGGATATTGGAAGTCCAAACATTTTTTAAGTGCAACCTCGCCAGCACAAGTGTCTAATTACTAGAATACTAATTATTAATTAAAAAAACATTGTCATAAATATTTAGGGTGGAGTGTTTAATGATACAACCCTAAGTGAATTTTTACTTATTGATCCATGATTTGAATCCACTTGCTGTCCAATTTATTTTTTTAATATAAAAAAACATAATTTGGGGCAACCATTTTTATAGTTCACCCAATGGTAATCTATTATATAGTGTGTTGTGGTTCAAACATTTTGCCCCCAAATATAAGCAATACTAACGCGGTAATTAAAGAAATTCTAAACTAACAATAATAGGAGAGATACTATGTGCACACACAAATATAAAGCGATAAAAGAGACAAGAGTTTTTAATGAGGTTTACCCGGAAAGGTTTACCCGGAATGGCTACGTTCTCGATGCCGCTGCAGCATGGCTTTATATTAATGATCGCCTAGATTATTACACTCGTGGGGTCTCCGAGAACATTCTTAAGGAATCCTCCTATAACAGCCTTACACCTCTCAAGTATATAGCTTTCTTAGTACAAGCGATAATACAAGACTAGAGGGATTTATATAGGTTTAGGATGAGTAACTTACTCCTACCTAGCCAATGTGAGATAATTTAAAACAAACTAAAATAATAATTTCATCTTTAGCTTTAGTTTGGCTACAGAAACCTAACATAATGTTGTTGTGTCTTGCAAATCGTTTTTCAATACGAATACCACTACTCACACAATACTTTTTAAAGTCTCCATGAATGTACTCACCGCCATTATCAGACCTCAACCACTTTACTTTATTCCCAGTCTCGAGCTCTACCATCGCCTTCTGATGTTTAAATTTCTTAAACACTTCAGATTTATATTTAAGGAAATAGACCCATGTCTTCCTCGTCGCATCATCGATAAACGTCACATAGTAATATGAGCCTCCCAAAGAGACTACTAGGGCAGGTCCCCAAACGCCAGAATGTATTAGTGCTAACCGTTCTTTCCTAGGAGTTATTTCACTGCACTGAAAGCTGACCTTTTTCTGTCTTTCGAAAATACAACTTTCACACATCTCAAGATCTACAGTCTTCAAACCAGGAAACTTATCTTTCTTTGCTAACTTCGTCATCCCCTTCTCACTAATGTGACCCAAGCGGTTGTGCCATAATTACGAGCTCGGTTGCGACTCAACAGACGCCGCTGTACATTTATCATCAGTCATCATGTACAATGTTCCCATTTTTTTTTACCACAAACTATGACCATAGCTTCTTTTGAGACCTTTCAAGTTCCTGCGCTAAAAGATGTATCCTATGACCTTCTTCATCAAGTTGACAAATAGATATCAAGTTCTCTATCAACTTTGGAACATGTCTCACTTTAGTTAATTTCCAAGCTGACACATTTGGAACTTTAACCTTCACATCTCCCATACCAACTATATCCAAAGCCTTTAAAAGTCTCTTGCTTCATGTGGAAATTATTTAATCAAGTTGTCTCCTTGAATTGCAACCTGCATAAATTTGGCATTAGTATGGCTTCTATGTGTGGTTGTTGAAAAACTTCAGAAGAAATATTTGACCATCTTTTTAGTACCGGTATAGTTGCCAATGAGGTCTATAACTTCTTTGAAATAAAATGGGGTATAATAATTCTTTATATGGAAGAATTAACAGCTGGTGGTCTTATATCACTAAGAAAAAGCATTTCTCTGGAAAAAAAATTGTCAGGTTCTACCTTCTATCATTATTTGGATTATTTGGAAATCCAGATGTTCATGCAAATTTGAGAATATCAAAATGAGGTCCTGCAATATTATTCGAAAATCTGAAGAGTTGATTATTCAGTCTGGTTATAGGGAGGAAGATTTCTCTTATTCTAACTTCAGTGGTAAGAAGAAAATTACTAATGTCACCATTATTAAGTGGCTTCATCCTCCAACTGGGTATATGAAACTTAATATAGATGGTTGTTACAAACAAATAGAGGTAATTAATGGTATTGGAGGTTTAATTAGAGACGAAAAGGGCACTTTTGTCAAAGGGTTTTCTAGATCTATTACCAGTGATTCAGTTCTTTATTCAGAGTTCAAAACTCTCTACTATGGTCTACAAATATCACCAAAAAAACAACTCATTATTGAGAGCGATTCATTACAATTAATAAATATTGTAGAAGGTAAACAAAAATGCCCTTGGAAAGTTATAGATCTATTAAATCATATTAAAAATCTATTAAAGGATGGTGAGTACCTGTTCAAGCATGTGGCGCGAGAAGGCAACAAAGCTGCTGATCTCCTTGCAAATTGGGAGGGTAACATCGTTTCTTCTTGTCTGGATGATTTCCCTCAGGTATTGAAAGGGGTTATTTTCACTGAAGCAAAATGTTTCTCTAACCTAAGGTTTTGATGATAATGGAGAGCGTGGAAAGAGGAGAGATCTATCTCTCTCTTCGTTTGATTTTCAGGAGAAATGAAGAGGTGCAAAAGGACATACGTTAAGTTATTACATCCATATTACATTTTTAGTCCTTAAAGTTTCGCTCGCCAGTCTATTGAATCCTGCCTTAGCAGTTTCTGGAATTTAATTTTCATTTATTTCGATTGGATGTAATAGTTTTCTATTATTTCTTTTGGGTCTCAACGTTTGAGATCCTTTCTGTATTTCTACTTGGTTTCTTTCTGTGGGGTTTTTTCACCT
Source organism: Primula vulgaris (assembly GCA_963920805.1). NCBI lineage: Eukaryota > Viridiplantae > Streptophyta > Magnoliopsida > Ericales > Primulaceae > Primula > Primula vulgaris. The sequence continues at coordinate 14,012,191 of OY987215.1, read as the reverse complement.
GCGATTTTCATTAATAAAATGTGCGTTTTCCCCACTAATTATTTTAAAAAAACTATATCCAAAGCCTCTCCATCAACTAGATAGACTTTGCCAAAATTACCAGTAGTGTAATTTCCAAATAAACCATGATGTCCAGAGTCTAGAACACATGCATCCAAATAGCTACTAACATCAAGTAATAGCACATCACATGAGTTCTCATCGGATACAATTCCAGCTTTTTGATCATTTGTCGTCTCTTTCCTTAGTGTCCTACACTCTTTGCTAATATGCCAAATCTTGCCATAGTTGTAATAGTTGACATGCTTCTTTCAATCACTTTCCGGCTCCTTACTTTGCCCTTGTCTATTTCTAGAAAGCGACCTACCACGGTTATTCCTTCTCCTTTTGGAACTCCTACCCCTCGAACTCATATTAAAGGCAGTACCCGTTTCAACATAGGTCTCACTATTATCCCTTCTCCTAACCTCCTCAGCAAGGACTTGATAATGGATCCCATTAAATGTTAGCTTATCTTTTCTTCTAGAGTTACTAACAGAAGCTCTCATGAGCTCCCAACTATTTGGTAATGAGACCAACAAAATAAGTGTCTTTATTTCATCATCAAACTTTATACCGATAGTATCTAATTGATTCATTGTCTCACTAATCGAATTAACATGTTTTGATGCTGAAGTATTTTCCATCATACGTAAATTGAACAATTTTTGCATTAAATGTACCTTATTGTTCGCAATGGGTTTCTCATACATGTCGGACAAGATCTTTATCTTACCCTTTGTCGTCTTTTCTTTTACAACGTTGTGTGCAACACTCTTTGATAGCGTTAAGTGTATAGCTTCCAATCGGCATCGGATTTATCAGCAGGCTTCTTATCCTCTTGAAGCGGCTGATACATGTCATTGCCATACAGATAATCTTCTATCTGCATCCGCCAGAAGGCGTAATCTCTCCAATCGAATTTCATAATCCCATGGGCTGACTTATCCTCAGCAGCCATTGCTTATACCCTAACAATCTAGGATCCTAACCTAGAGCTCTGATACCACTTGTTGTGGGTCAAACGTCTTGCCGAACCTAGAGATAAGCAATACTAGCGTGGGAATTAAAGAAATTCTAAACTAACAATAATAGAAGAGATAATATGGACACACACAAATATAAAGCAATAACAGAGATAAGAGTTTTTAACGAGATTCACCCATAATGGCTATGTCTTCGATGTCGCTGCAGCAAAGCTTTATATTAATAATTGCCTAAATTATTAGGCTCAATATGGGGTTTTGGAGAACATTCTCAAGCAATCCTCCTATAATAGCCTTACACCTCTCAAGTATATAGCTTTCTTGGTACAAGAGATAATAAAAGATTAGACGGATTTATATAGGCCTAGGATGAGTAACTTACTCCTATCTAGCCAATGCGCGATAATTAAAAACAAGCTAAAATTACAATTTCATCTTTAGTTTTAGTTTGGCTCCACAAGCCTAACATAATGCATACTAGGGCTGGGTTCGGTCCGATTCGGTTCGGTTTTTGGTAAAACCGAAGCCGAAACCGAAATTAATTTCGGTCCGGTTATTTTTGATTTTCGGTTTTTTGAAAATGTGAACCAAACCCGACCGAACCGGTTTGTTTTCGGTCCGGTCCAGTTTCGGTTCTGGTTCGATTTTTCAGTACCGGTTTTGGTTCAGTTTTATAGGTACACTTCAAACTTCTTTAGCTTATAATCAGCTCTCAAGTTTTAACGAGCTAAACTTATACTATAAAATAACCTGTTCAAAAATGCTAAATAACCAAAAATATACTCACATACATTAGTTGAAATTCAATAAATAATGAAATAAGTCAATAACCATTGTACAAAATAAGTAAATAACCTATGAAATTCTGCCAAAATATATTTCGAGAATTCGAGCACCAAAATAGAGAAATATTGCGGGTCTAAAACTCTAAATTGCTCAAGATTAAGCAAAGAAAAAACAAACCGGTAACATAGTTCACTACATCATTAAATATAATAAGTTCAGAATTTTTAAAACACCATAATTGTAAATTTATAATTGAAGCCGGGAGAATGCAGAAATATGCGAACAATGTCACCATCTTGAATAGTCCAGTTCACTATCACGCTTTCACCATTCATCTCAAAAACTATCCAAAAGCCTATAAAGAGATTGAACAAAATAAGAAAGGTCACTTGATTAAACTACGAACACAATACTAACAATACAACAAACTATATAATTTTTGTGACAATGTTAATATACTGAAAATAAAATGGTCTTATATTCAAAAACTGAATTAGCTGGTGAAATTTGTAATATATGTCATCATGGCCAATACAAACCTTAATATATGTTATCAGGGACGATACAAACCTTACTTATCAGTTATCTCCCCCCATTGACTGACCTTATATTGAGATTGATATAATATTGAATACCAAACACAAAGCAACTAGTGTCACTTAAGATCAACTCAAACTTCTAAAGTTAAGTCCACTCTCCAGAAGTTGCTATGTTTAGTAACCAGATTTTCTCATCAAAATAAATCTCATTTAACCACACAAAAATTGTAGTAACATAACCATAATCGAGTACTCTTAAAGTCAAGTTTCTAACCCCATGATATTTTAAATATCATATTTTCTTAATTTATAATATTTCATAAGATTACTAAAACTTTCGAAGCGATGGTGAACTTACATAGGAAAAACCGGAAGAGCATTAAAGCTACGAGAGTGTATTCGAAGCGGTGCTCAAATTTCCGTCAAAAATTTCTGCAAAAAACAAACTGCATATGATTAATGTCTAATACAAAAGCTCATTAACTCATATAAGTCGGACTCAAAAGGCCACAAGGTAAATTCTAGAAAGTTGACAGTCAAGTAAAAGATTCAGTAGCTCATTATTGGTGAAGATGTTATCAAAGCTATTGATCTTTTCTTCATGGGAAATCTATTACCTAGATCTCTTTCTACTACTATTATTGCTCTTATACCAAAGAAGATCAAGCCCAAGAAGTTTGCTGAATTCAGACCTATTAGCTTATGTACTTTCTGCAGTAAGGTTATTTCAAAAATTATGTCTACTAGATTTTCTAACATACTGCCTATTATTATTTCTGAGAATCAAAGTGGATTTGTCAAATCCAGAGACATTGTGGACAATATTCTTCTTGCTCAAGAATTTATTTCAACTCTTAATAAAACATCTAGTGGGAAAAATATAGCTGTAAAGCTAGATATGAAAAAAGCTTATAATAGAATATCATGGCATTTCCTTATTTCAACATTAAGAAAATTGGGTTTCTCTGAGAAGGTTATTGACATAGTATGGAGGATTATTTCTGGAAATGAAACTTTTATTTTGGTGAATGGAAGTCTTACTGATCTTTTTACTCCTAGAAATGGGCTTAGACATGGGGATCCTCTATCTTCTAGTCTATTTATTATTTGTTCTGAAGTATTAAGCAGGAATTTAAATTACTTGATTAACAACAAAAGATGGTCAGCTTTTAAAGCTCCTATTGGAAGTCGTATTATAACTCACCTTGCATTTGCTGATGACCTGATAATCTTCAGTTCAGCAGATCTTCATTCTATCAGAAGGATTAGCAATACCCTGCAATGTTATAATAGAGATTCTGGTCAAGAAATAAGCTTAGAAAAAATCTCAGTCTATTTCTCAAAAAGTGTCAGTGCTAATCAAAAAGGAATTATCTGCAAAGAGCTTAATATTACAAGTAAGAAACCTCCTTTTTCCTATCTTGGTTGCAAGCTTTATTCTGGGCATAAAAAGTGTATACTTTTTCATGAACTTATTCTAAAAGTTAGAAGTAAACTGTCTAATTGGAAGGGCAATTGGCTAAATCTTGGTGGTAAACTAATATTGATTAGGCATGTCCTTCAATCTATACCTATTTATACATTGGCAGCCATGAATCCCCCTTTACAAGTTATTAAAAGAATAGATCAATTACTGTCAAACTTTTTCTGGGGTAATATAAATGGTAAAAATAAGTATCATTGGGTTAGATGGAGCAAAATTTGTACTACTGTGAAAGAAGGGGGCTTGAATATTAAAAGTTTTCATGACATTTCAAAAGCCTTTGCAATGAAACTCTGGTGGAAGTTCAAAACAAAAGATTCTTTGTGGACCAATTTCATGAAAGCTAAATATTGTAGAAAAAAGAAAGCAGAAGACATTCCTATTATAAGAGGTACTAATACTTGGTGCAGAATGCTTCAAGCTAGAGAACTGACTGAGAGTAATATTACTAGAGTTGATAATTGGTTAAAACCTATATGGAAACCTACTACTCTTGGGAATTTTACTATAAACTCAGCTTGGAATATTGTTAAAGAAGTAAGCACTGTAAACTGGAGAAGTATATTTATATGGAATAGAATGGTACCTTTAAAGGTCTCTTGCTTTATGTGGAAATTATTTAACCAAGCTGTTTCCTTGGATTGCAACCTGCATAAATTTGGCATTAGTATAGCCTCTATGTGTGGATGTTGCAAAAATTCAGAAGAAACATTTGATCATGTTTTTAGTAATGGTATAGTTGCAAATGAGGTTTGGAACTTCTTTGAAATTAAATGGGGTATTATTATTCAGAATAATTCTTTGTTTGGAAGAATTAACAGCTGGTGGTCTTATATCATTAAGAAAAAGAGTTTCTCTGAAAGGAAAATTTGTCAAGTTATTCCTTCTATCATTATTTGGGTTATTTGGAAATCCAGATGTTCATGCAAATTTGAGAATATCAAAATGAGGTCTGGCAATATTATTCGAAATTCTGAAGATCTGATTATTCAGTCTGGTTATAAGGAGAAAGATTTCTCTTATTCTAATTACAGTGGAAAGAAGATTATTAAAAAAGTAACCATTATTAAGTGGCTTTATCCACCAACTGGGTATTTGAAACTAAACATAGATGACTGTTATAAAAAAACTGAGGCTTTTAATGGAATTGGTGGTCTAATTAGAGATGAAAAGGGTTCTTGTAACATCCCGTATTTTTATAAATGGTTTTATTTATGATTTAATTTATTCAAAAACGTTTTATACAAATTTTACCAAAAACCGGTCACTCGAATAATTATTAGCCAAAAACCGAAACTCTTCCGAAAAACTTTATTTTAAAAACCTGTTACTAATTTTATAAATAAAAAGGACCCAATAGGTTTGTTTGTAAAGATTTGTTATTTTTGAGTAGTAAAACTATATTTTTGGATTTAGAGTTAACTTTTAGAACTTTGGGGACCAAATAGTTCGTTACCACAAACTATCTCAAAACAGTTTTTCTAAACACTTTTCAGCCACTTTTTAAAATCTTAAACCTAAAATCAGCCCAAAAGAAAGAGAGAAAAAGAGAGAAAAGAAAGAAAAAGAAGAAGAAGAAGAAGAGGAAACCACCGTTAGCGGGTTCATACCGGAAGCATCTCCTCTACGCTCTAAGGTAACGGGGGTTATCCATTGCGACTAGACGAGGGTGTATGTTAGGATTAGGTTTTGTGTTTATTTTAAATTGGGGATTTTGTCTTTTATCACAATTATGATCTATTAAATTGTTAATTGGGTTTATTTGTTATATGTTTAATTCACATATTTGAATTGGAGAAGTTGATGAGTTAGTTATATTAATTTCGGATTAATGAGATTATGGATGAGTTTGCATGTTTTATGCGTTGATTATGTGATTATATAGTTGTTGATGAAATTGGGTAATTTATTGTTGATTAAAGATGAATTGTAGTTTATACATACAAGGTGTTTGTTAAAATGCCTGAATGGGCTTTATGTTGTTGGAGTGATTGGCTAGTTGTGAATCTAGCACCTATGATTATGGTTTATGTTGTATTACGTTAAGTGACGTATGAAATTGTGTTATTTGAATAGTATAATATTATTGGCCGAGGCCTTAATATTTATACGTATGAGATTGTGTTAATTGTATGATTTTATATTATTGGGCGAGGCCTTGTGATTTAGTTGTAGTGGCAATGGTCTCTGTCTCTCCCTAATTTCGGGGACAGAAGACGGCTGAGGGGATAGGGAATGACTCGTCTTACGGACTGGGGCGAGTGGCGTGAGAGGTCCCAGTGTGCACTATATTTACTTTTATGTTAGCAATGGTCTATGTCTCTCCCTAATTCCGGGGGCATAAGACGGCCGAAGGGATAGGGAATGACTCGTGTTACGGACTGGGACGAGTGGCGTGAGAGGTCCAAGTGCGCACTATAAATCTACTTTTATGTTGCAATGGTCTATGTCTCTCCCTAATTCCGGGGACATAAGACGGCCGAAGGGATAGAGAATGACCTACCTTACGGACTGGGGTAGGTGGCGTGTGAGGTCCATGTATGCTATAAATGTGTGTTGATGTTATTTAATTTATTTAATTTATCTCGTTGTAGGATGTTATTATATTTCTTTTTATATGTTGATTATCGTAGTTGTTGTTTGTGGGTTCTTGCATTTATGGGATGGAGTGACGGTATTTTGTGGTGCCGTCCCGTCTATTTATGTGCGTGGGACTCACCGTTATAATTTTGTATTTCAGGTACAACTTAGGTTGAGGCGTATGGTTAAGAGCTTTAGCAAGGCATCACATGGGTTCGGGCTTTTGTTTTCTTTTTACTTAGATTGTTTTTGAGGTTGTAGCCTACGGGCAATTTCATTTGTTTGTTATTTTTAGGTTTTATAAATCCTGTCTTGTAGCCGCGTTTGGCAAACAGTTTATTTTATTCAGTTAATTGTTCCATTAGCTCGCAAATGTTTTCTTTTAAAATTTTAATTTTGTACCAACAGGTTGTTTTCCTTTTATTTAAAAAGGTCATGCCTCCATATCCGTGTTTATGGAATTTGGGGCGTGACAGTTCTTTTATCAAAGGGTTTTCTAGGGCTATCACCAGTAATTCAGCTCTTTATTCTGAGTTCAAAGCTCTATATGATGGTCTACAAATCTCACCAAAAAGAATTCTAATAATTGAGAGTGATTCCTTACAGTTAATTAATATCATCGAAGGTAAACAAAAATGCCCTTGGCTAATTTTTGATCTATTTAAATGTATTAAAGATCAAATAAAAGAAGGAGAGTACTTGTTTAAGTATGTGACGCGAGAAGGCAACAAAACTGCTAATCTACTTGCGAATTGGGATGGTATCACCATTTCTTCTTGTCTGGATGATTTTCCACATGTATTGAAAGGGATTATATCTACTGAATCTAAAGGATTTCCTTGTAACGTCTCGAAAATTTTGTACTTTATTATTAATTTTAGTAATACGATAGTGATATTTAGTTTTGTGAGTGATTACGTATTTGTGTGAAATATACATCTGTGATATGAAATTTGGTGTATATAATAGTTGTGCGGGTGATTGGTATCGTGTAATAAATAGGTGGACTAGTTAGTAAATTAGTTAACTAAAACCTATATATATATATATATATATATATATATATATATACATAAGGAGAGAGAGAATAGAAAAGAGAGAGAAAGAGCAGCGGAGATTTTAGAGAAAGAATCGAGGGAGTGATCAGCGACAAAGTGATAACAAGTGGAGAGAGAGTTGGCCAGACCAGCAGGCCGCCGTGTTTTTTGTGTTTTCGTGTTTTTAGCGCAGCGACTTCGGGAGCCGATTCCGACGTCATCGGGGGTCCGTTTTCGATAATCAAATATGTTTTCTTAGCCTATTTTTCGAGAGCTATCTATCCGTGTAATCCGTTTCATCTGATTTTAAATTTTATAAAAACCCATTTTTAGGGTTTCATTAATAATCCGAATTTACATCAATTTTATTGATCTGTAGCTTGTTCTAATTACGTTTAGGGACTACTTGAGGGCGATTAGTGGGCTGTCCATATCTACATTTGATTGTTCGGTGGGTTTTCGGTTCAAGGTTGGGATATTTTTACAAACGAGCTCTCGTTTGTATAGGTAAGGGGGAAGAATATAGTTTCGCTTTAAAGGCAGTTTTTATGTGTTGTTTGTTGTATGCTAGGCTATGTAAATGGTTAGTTGGTTGGTTAGTGTGTATTGCATCATGTTATTGTATTGTGTATGTGTAACATGCTTCCATGGTTTTATTTATGCTAATCATATTTTTATGGTGATTATATTGTGTATGGCGATATTACTATTTTTTTTATAAAATTAATTGTGGAGAATAAAATGATTTAAATGTGTTATTTAATTAAATCCTTTAAAATCATGAAACTGGTGAAAGTGTGTTAGTGGTGATATCGTGTATACTCTTGTGGTGATACCGTGTATATTTTTGTGGTGATATGTTTATCTAATTAAATCGAATATTATAAAGTGTGTTTTATGTTTTATTGTGGAGTTTATTGTTTTCGTGTTTGGGTATTCGGAGTCTTTTATATTTATTTTAGGGATTGCAGTACCAAGTGTTAAGGCGGAGCTGTGTCAGCTTACGGTGAGATCCCGAAAACTTGCGCAAGGATTAGGTATATCGGTACCATAGGGTTAGTCTCCTTAAAGCCGGCCCCATATCTTTTGGTCACATGTTAGTGTCAGAATATGGGTGAGGGAACCATTGCACTTTGGGTCCTAGAGCAGAGTGGCTCTAAAAGTGGGTACATGTGAGGCAATCCCGACTTTGTGTTTTGTTGAGTCTTGTTTTATTTTGTTTTGTTTTGTTTCATTATTAATTCAGTTGATCTTGATTATATGTTCATTTACTTGTGTTGCGAGTTATATTTGTTGATGTGTTTTTCGTGCAATTACCTTTGTCATTATTTGCCATATATCATATTTGCCATGTTAGGATTGTGTGTGCGTGCTTAGTAGCACGCGCCGTTTTTAATGCAAGATTGTTTTCTTACCTCATTTCTTTGTTTTCTGTACATTTTGTTCACGATCGATGTACAGGTGCTGGCGTAGATGGTGGCGAAGTTTAGAGTGCTTGCATGAAGCTCATTATCATATTACACGTGATCGCGCACACGCTAGATTTGTTTTTTGTTCATTTTGGCATTATCTCATTTTGAGCCTTGTTGGCCTAGTAAGCGTTTTATGCGAGATTAATTTTCTTTTGGTTGGAGTAACTTATCTCGTGCATTTGTATATTTTAGACTACGCTAGTTTATAGAATGTCAGCTGTGTTGGATTTAATTTATCCTTGTTGGATTATTTGGTAATCGCGTTGCGATTTTGTTATGTGTTGTTTCAGACAGGTCTAATTTATTGGAAACACATAGATGCGCAAAGCTCATGCCGAAATTTTCTAAAACGTGTTGTTTTGTTTGTGTTGTCACATTTGAACACCGTTGGCTACCCTTAGGCCAATTTGGTGAATCAAATGTGAATATCGGCATGGCCTGAAGTATTTATTTGGTTCTATTGATTAGCATATTATCGAATGTCATTTTGCATGTTTCGTTATTTAAACTTTTTCCTTTCTATTTTAATTTAAATTCACGACTCGGGTTTACCCAAATCCGGGGCGTGACAACTTGGTATCAGAGCTAACCGGGTTCCGATTACCTTGGTTGCCTGTTGGGTAGGATAGGCACACACGGACGGGTCGTAGAATAAGATAGGAATACATTCTTTCATGAAAATCTGCAATTGTTAGTAATTGTGCATACTTTCTTTGTGATATTTCTGTTCTATACTTTTACTTGAGTGACTTATAGAGCGTAACATATGTGTGATGACATTGTGTGGTAAACAAAAATCTTGTTACGTTTTAGTGGGATAGCTTTTTTAATTTCAATTTTCTTTTCGCTATGGTTATGTGTAGTTACTGATGGCTCCTAACCGAAAACCAACTCGCGGTACGGGCGGTAAGAGTCTAGGTCCTATACCTACTCGTGCTCGTACTTTTAGGGGTCGGAATCGTGCTCTTAAAGAGGCATCCGGGAGTGGTCGTATGGTAAGTCGAAATCGTGGTGGTGGTCGTAGTGGTGGTCGATGGAGAACCGGTCATGAGGTTCCACCCAAAAACGTTCGTAATAATGCCCCACATGAGGTTCATAATTTGGAGGATGAAGGGGACGGAAATCCGATTGGAGATGGGAATGATAATGTCAACAACCCTATGATGACCCAGTTTATGAGGGCTATGGCAGAGACTATGCGACACATGGGTTCAAGTTCTCAAGGCGGGTTAATGGGTGGGGAAACAGAAGCTTCAGCTGCTCAAAAACATTTTCAACGTATGGAACCTCCTATCTTTTATGGGGGTGTCGACCCTAAAGTTTCCGAGACTTGGCTATCGGATGTGGAGAATATTTTTGAGTCGCTTCAAATCATGGAAGATAAATTAAAGGTGGTTTGTGATGTCCGCTATTTGAAGGGCGATGCGGGAGTGTGGTGGAAGAGTCGAAAGGAGTTGTTCGGTTTGTGAGATATTAGTTGGAAGGGGTTCAGGGAGATGTTTCTCAAGGAGTATTTTCCTCAGCCTATGCGAGATTCGAAGAAAACCGAATTCCTAAAGCTTATTCAGGGTAATATGAATGTGCGTGACTATTAGCTAAAGTTCCAAAAGTTATCAACGTATTATCCAGAAAGTGTAAGCACTGAGGAGCTTCGTTGTCAGCGGTTTGAGAAGGGATTACGTCCTAAGATTCTTAGCAGTCTAGCATCGCATGTGTTTACTTCTTTTGATGTTCTTGTAGAACGCGCGTTGAAAGTCGAGGCGGCGGATGTTGAGGAAAAGCGTATTCTGGCAACTAAACTACATAAGCCCCATTTTCCTTCTTCGGATCATGTTTCTAGTTCTCGGTTTCAGTCGGGAGGGATTAACCGTAAGTTGGGTAATAGCGGGGGTGATCGTAAGAGGCCGAGGGAGGCCGACTCTTTTCCTGGTTTTCGAGGACATTCCCACCCTAGGAATTATTCGAGTACGGGTTCTGTCTCTTCTATTCCTCAAGTGAATTCTGGATGCTATAATTGTGGTTCTCAGGCTCATAGGGTTCGAGACTGTCCTAGGGCTAAGTGTCATAAGTGTGGTGGTTTAGGACATCTTCAGAGTCAGTTCATGTCAAGGGGAACTAGTGCCATTTCCTCAGCTCCTATTCGTACTACTCCAACTACTCAGAACTATTCTATTGCGCCTTCTTATTCCGGTTCTAAGGCTCCTATTCCTCGTAATTCTATGGCAACTCGCGGTGGTATTCAGAGTTCCAGTCATGGTGGTTATCAGCAGCACCAGTCTTCTCAATCTACTCAGGGTACTCAAGCTCGTGTGTTCGCCCAGCCTCAAGTTAATACTGACAGGGGTGAACCTTCAGTTATTCGAGGTACATTACCCGTTAGCTCTTCTTGGGCTAATGTATTATTTGATACTGGTGCTTCTCGTTCATTTATTTCCTCTCGTTTTGTTTTATCTATGGGTTTATTATTCAGTATTCAGGATCCTGCTATTTTGGTTGAAACTCCTATTCATGGTTGTGTTCCGCTTGATCGCATATGTCGTGACTGTGTGCTTTATATTTCTGAACACCCTTTTGTGTTCGACTTTCTTGTGCTTGATATGACTAGCTTTGATGTTATTCTTGGTATGGACTAGTTATCTTTCTTCCAGGCCATTATTGATTGTGAGCATAGACGTGTATCTTTTATTACTCCTTCTGGTGATCGCATTATTTTCTCTGGGGACCGATGTAGTCGTTTTTCTCTGTCATGGAACATTGTTGATGACTTGGGTTGGTTATTAGCTAGCTTATCGGTTAGTGATGAAGCGTCTACCGATGTCGAGCTACCTCCGGTGGTGTGTGAGTTTTCCGAGGTGTTTCCTAATGATCTTGTCGAACTTCCTCCTCAGCGTGAGGTGGAGTTTTCTATAGACCTAGCACCAGGGACTGCTCCTGTTGCTATGGCTCCTTATCGTTTAGCGCCAGCTGAACTGAAAGAGTTAAAGGAACAGTTGGATGATTTGTTGGGTAAGGGATTTATACGTCCCAGTGTGTCTCCGTGGGGTGCGCCAACATTATTTGTCCAGAAGAAGGATGGTAGTATGCGTATGTGTATTGATTATCGTAAGCTGAATCGAGTTACGATAAAGAATAAGTATCCCCTGCCATGAATCAATGACCTCTTCGATCAGCTGAAAGGGTCGAAGTGTTTTTCGAAGATTGATCTTCGCTCAGGGTACCATCAACTTCGAGTTCCCGAGATGGATATTCCTAAGACTGCATTTCGTACTCGGTATGGTCATTATGAGTTTCTAGTGATGCCATTCGGGTTAATGAATGCACCTGCTGCTTTTATGGACTTGATGAACCGTGTTTTTAGAGCCTTTCTGGATAAGTTTGTCGTGGTGTTTGTGGATGATATTCTGGTATACTCTTCATCTTAGGAAGAACATAGGGATCATCTTCGTATTGTGCTTACTCTTTTACGAGAGCACAAGCTCTATGCTAAGTTTTCCAAGTGCGAGTTTTGGATGTCAGAGGTGAAGTTTCTTGGCCACGTAGTGTCTGCAGGTGGAGTATCGGTTGATCCTTCTAAGATCAAGGCGGTAACTGATTGGGTGCAACCAAGAAGTGTGTTCGAGATCCGAAGTTTTTTGGGACTTGCGGGCTATTATCGAAGATTCGTACAAGATTTCTCTTGTTTGGCAGGTCCATTAACTCGACTAACGAAGAAAGGCGTTAAATTCGAATGGGACGAAAAGTGTGAGATTTCTTTTTAGTAATTGAAGGGTCGCCTAACTTCTGCCCCTATTCTCATCATCCCAGAACGAGGTGTTGAGTATAGTGTTTATTGTGATGCCTCGAAGGAAGGTCTCGGAGCAGTTTTAATGCAAGATGGCAAGGTTGTTGCTTATGCATCCCGACAGTTAAAGGTCCATGAGAAGAATTATCCCACTCATGATCTCGAGTTGGCTGCAGTGGTGTTTTCTTTGAAGTGTTGGCGGCACTACTTGTTTGGAGAGAAATTCAACGTGTTTTCGGATCACAAGAGTCTCAAGTATATTTTCACCCAGCGTGACCTAAACTTAAGACAGAGGAGGTGGATGGAGTATCTCGAGCAATATGACTTCGACTTACAATACTATCCCGGTAAAGCAAATATGGTGGCGGACGCCTTGAGTCGCAAGACTAGGTGTTCTTTGGCATGCGTAGCTGTTAATGAATGGGGTATGCTAAATGTTCTTAACAAATTCGACTTGGAAGTGGATGAAGAAGAAAATTCAGCCGTGTTGTTCTCGGTGAAGGTGCAACCGTCATTAGTCTCGAGGGTAATTGAGGCCCAACAAGGGGACGAGGAATCTAGAGACTTACGAGTTAAAGTTTCGAGTGAGTTGGGACTCGACAGATGGAAGATTGGCTCAGATGGCGGAGTGAGATTTATGGATCGTTTGTTTGTACCTATGAGTATGCACGTGGAGGTTATGAGAGAATTCCACCATTCTCGATTGGTAGTTCATCCTGGTGGTACCAAGATGTACCATGACCTAGCTCAACAGTTTTATTGGAGTGGAATGAAAAAGGATGTGGCGGACTTTGTTAGTAAATGTCTTACCTGTCAGCAGGTGAAGATAGAACATCAGAGGCCGGGAGGGTTGCTTAAACCTTTGCCTATACCCGAGTGGAAGTGGGAACGTATAACTATGGACTTTGTAGTGGGATTGCCGAGATCTAGTAGGGGGAAAGATGCAATATGGGTCGTAGTGGATCGGTTGACGAAATCGGCCCACTTTCTCCCGATGTGTGTTAGCGACAAAGTCGAGCAACTATGCGAGCTTTATGTCTGTGAGATTGTTCACTTACATGGTGTCCCAGTTTCTATTGTCTCTGATCGTGATCTTCGCTTTGTGTCTCGTTTCTTGCAGAGCCTTCAGAAGGCGTTAGGGACGAAACTAGATTTGAGTACGGCATATCACCCTCAGACCGATGGGCAGTCGGAGAGGACTATCCAAACTTTGGAGGATATGCTTCGTGCGTGTGTACTTGATTTTGGTGGGGGTTGGGAGAAACATGTGGCGTTGATTGAGTTCGCTTATAATAATAGTTATCATTCGAGCATTGAGATGGCCCCTTATGAGGCCCTATATGGGCGACCTTGTAGATCTCATGTGTGTTGGACGGAGGCCGGTGAATCGTCATTGTTAGGACCAGATGTGGTTCGAGAGACTACAGAGAAGATTCTTTTGATTAAACGAAAGCTAGAGACAGCGAGAAGCCGTCAAAAGAGTTACGCGGATAGACGAAGGCGACTATTGGAGTTTGGGGTGGGTGATCATGTGTTCCTTAAAATATTGCCGCCTAAGGGCATTATGCGTTTTGGGAGGCGTGGGAAGTTGTCACCGCGGTTTATTGGACCTTTCTTGATTTTGGAGAGAATTGGTGATCTGGCCTATCAGTTAGCTTTGCCACCGCAATTGGCGAATGTACACCCAGTGTTTCATGTTTCGATGCTCCGAAAGTACGAGCCAGACCCATCTCATATTCTGAATTTTTCCGATCTTCGAGTACAAGAGGACGTTTCTTATGTGGTTCGTCCGGTCCGTATACTTGATAGACGTGAGCAGGTACTACGAAGGCGCGTTATTCATTTGGTGAAAGTATTGTGGAGTCACCATGGGACCGAAGAGGCAACATGGTAACGTGAGCTGGAGATTCGTGCTAAGTATCTAGACTTATTTATTGATTCGGGTATGTGTTTAATTTCGGGACGAAATTCTTTTAAGTTGGGGAGAATGTAACGTCCCGGAAATTTTGTACTTTATTATTAATTTTAGTAATACGATAGTGATATTTAGTTTTGTGAGTGATTACGTATTTGTGTGAAATATACATGTGTGATATGAAATTTGGTGTATATAATAGTTGTGGGGGTGATTGGTATCGTGTAATAAATAGGTGGACTAGTTAGTAAATTAGTTAACTAAAACCTATACATACATATATATATATATATATATATATGTATACACATACATACATATACATAGATATATATATATACATAAGGAGAGAGAGAATAGAAAAGAGAGAGAAAGAGCAGCGGAGATTTTAGAGAGAGAATCGAGGGAGTGATCAGCGACAAAGTGATAACAAGTGGAGAGAGAGTTGGCCAGACCAGCAGGCCGCCGTGTTTTTCGTGTTTTCGTGTTTTTAGGGCAGCGACTTCGGGAGCCGATTCCGACGTCATCGGGGGTCCGTTTTCGACAATCAAATATGTTTTCTTAGCCTATTTTTCGAGAGCTATCTATCCGTGGAAGCCGTTTCATCTGATTTTAAATTTTATAAAAACCCATTTTTAGGGTTTCATTAATAATCCGAATTTACATCAATTTTATTGATCCGTAGCTCGTTCTAATTATGTTTAGGGACTACTTGAGGGCGATTAGTGGGCTGTCCATATCTAGCTTTGATTGTTCGGTGGGTTTTCGGTTCGAGGTTGGGATATTTTTACAAACGAGCTCTCGTTTGTATAGGTAAGGGGGAAGAATATAGTTTCGCTTTAAAGGCGGTTTTTATGTGTTGTTTGTTGTATGCTAGGATATGTAAATGGTTAGTTGGTTGGTTAGTGTGTATTATATCATGTTATTGTATTGTGTATGTGTAACATGCTTCCATGGTTTTATTTATGCTAATCATATTTTTATGGTGATTATATTGTGTATGGCGATATTACTATTTTTATTATAAAATGAATTGTGGAGAATAAAATGATTTAAATGTGTTATTTAATTAAATCTTTAAAAATCGTGAAAGTGGTGAAAGTGTGTTAGTGGTGATATCGTGTATACTCTTGTGGTGATACCGTGTATATTTTTGTGGTGATATGTTTATCTAATTATATCGAATATTATAAAGTGTGTTTTATGTTTTATTGTGGAGTTTATTGTTTTCGTGTTTGGGTATTCGGAGTCTTTTATATTTATTTTAGGGATTGCAGTACCAAGTGTTAAGGCGGAGCTGTGTCAGCTTACGGTGAGATCCCGGAAACTTGCGCAAGGATTAGGTATATCGGTACCATAGGGTTAGTCTCCTTAAAGCCGGCCCCATATCTTTTGGTCACATGTTAGTGTCAGAACATGGGTGAGGGAACCATTGCACTTTGGGTCCTAGAGCAGAGTGGCTCTAAAAGTGGGTACATGTGAGGCAATCCCGACTTTGTATTTTGTTGAGTCTTGTTTTATTTTGTTTTGTTTTGTTTTATTTTGTTTTATTTTGTTTTATTATTAATTCAGTTGATCTTGATTATATGTTCATTTACTTGTGTTGCGTGTTATATTTGTTGATGTGTTTTTCGTGCAATTACCTTTGTCATTATTTGCCAGATATCATATTTGCCATGTTAGGATTGTGTGTGCGTGCTTAGTAGCACGCGCCGTTTTTAATGCGAGATTGTTTTCTTAACTCATTTCTTTGTTTTCTGTACATTTTGTTCACGATCGATGTACAGGTGCTGGCGTAGATGGTGGCGAAGTTTAGAGTGCTTGCATGAAGCTCATTATCATATTACACATGATCGTGCGCACGCTAGATTTGTTTTTTGTTCATTTTGGTATTATCTCATTTTGAGCCTTGTTGGCCTAGTAAGCGTTTTATGCGAGATTAATTTTCTTTTGGTTGGAGTAACTTATCTCTTGCATTTGTATATTTTAGATTACGCTAGTTTATAGAACGTCAGCTGTGTTGGATTTGATTTATCCTTGTTGGATTATTTGGTAATCCCGTTGCGATTTTGTTATGTGTAGTTTCAGACAGGTCTAATTTATTGAAAACACATAGATGGGCAAAGCTCATGCCGAAATTTTCTAAAACGTGTTGTTTTGTTTGTGTTGTCACATTTGAACACCGTTGGCTACCCTTAGGCTAATTTGGTGAATCAAATGTGAATATCGGCATGGCCTGAAGTATTTATTTGGTTCTATTGATTAGCATATTATCGAATGTCATTTTGCATGTTTCGTTATTTAAACTGTTTCCTTTTTATTTTAATTTAAATTCACGACTCGGGTTTACCCAAATCCGGAGCGTGACATTCCTAATCTAAGGTTTAGATGAAGATGAAGTTGGAAACATACTTTCTTTATTTCTGTTTAATTTTAAGATAAAGAACAAGATGAAGACTGTTGAGAAAAGGAGAGATTTTCTCTCTCTTAGGTTATTTCTCAGAGAGAAATGAAGAGGTGTAAGATGACAGATGTTATTACATCTATTTTCAGGTCCAGTCCATTAAGTTTCAAGCGTCACTCTATTGAATCCAAATTTAGCTATTTTTAGATAGTAAGTTTCAGTTATCTCAATTGCCTGTAATAGTTTTCCTTAATTTCTTTTAGGTCTCTTAATTAGAGATCCTCTCTGTAATTACTCTTAACTTCTATCTGTGGGGTTTTTCCTCCGCAGCTCGATTTAATAAATTGTGGGTATCCCCACTAATAAATTAAAAAAAAAAAAGTAAAAGATTCAGTCATTCAACAAGTGTTAACTGAAATCTTACATAAAAAAAAACTTAAAATACTCAATTGATTGAAAGCAAAAATGCAAGAAAAATATGTTTCCATTCATAAAAGTCTAAACATCCATAGTTATAACTAATCATTTGGTAAAAAACCCACTCAAAATGTGATAAACTAGCTTTAAAGAAAATGTATAAACTAACCAACATTCAACAACAAAAAGGCACATACTCAACCATGATTAAAAGTTCGTGTGTGGGCTTCTATATAATAATGTAAAAATAATTTAAAATTACTTTACATCAATAAGAAGAATTAATTGCAAGTGACAAGTGATCTAAATTCTAAAACACCATTAATTGGTATTGACATAATTGGGAAATATGGAAAATAACACTAAATCATGTTATAAAGCGAAAACTTAAACAAGAGAGAGAGAGTTAAATAAAAAGGGGAAAATCAAAATGAAATGACTAATAAGGATTAGGGACGGCGGAGAAAAAGTCCTAAAAAATATTTAACTTACTGGTCCTTTATTTCGTTTGTTTGTTTCTTTATTTAAGCAAACAAATTAATTTGTACATGTATGGTATAGAATTAATTAGTATAGTTTTTCGGTTTTTCCGGTTCGGTTATATTGTGAACCGAAATCGACCCGAATGGTTTTCGGTCTTCTCGGTTTCGGTCTTTTTCGGTTTCGATTTTTTCGGTCTCCGGTTTTTTTCGGTTCGGTCCGGCTCGGTTTCCGGTTCGGTTTCCGGTTCGAATCGGTTTTTCGGGTTTTCGGCCAGCCCTAATACATACCACATTGTATGCTAATCGAAAATAATCCAACCATCACGATACAAGTCATTTCTTGGTTACTGATGATATATGTTCTACTAGTTGGATAGCAAGAATTTGTTAAGGACGATGTGCAGGGAGATCATTGTGTAAAAGTTACATTTTAATGGGTATACAAGAAACCAAAAGATAAACAACACATTATATTTGCACAATTTTAATTTATAGCGCATGCAAAATCCACAATGTCGGCCATTTTAATTACAATGTACTGTAATTACAGTTTTTCTCCACATGAACACGTAAATATAATTCCCTCCGTTTTCAATTAATTGTTTTCTACAAAATTACGTGCAATTTTGACCGGCTTATAACATGTATTAAAATTATTGAAATGAAAATTTTCAAAACTAAATCATATAGTTTAATGTTTGAACTATATGATTAAATTTTGAAAATTTTTATTCCGACAATTTTAATACAAGTTATTGGCCCGATCAAAATTACACGTAGTTTCGTAATGGACAATTAATTAGGAACAAAGGGAGTAATAAATTGTTAAGAGTAACTGGTGCAATACCATTTGTGGTTTTATCTTGTGTTTATTATGTTGTGGTTTCCTGGATACGTGTTATCACGTACCTCTTTATCATACGCGTATGTATTTTAATGTTGAGAGTTCACATGAATTGAAAATGAAGTATGTGTTTCTATAGGACTGCTTACCATTTGGTTTGCGCTTCTTAAAAGTACAGAAGTACGGTAAATCAATTCTGATAAGTTAATACTAATAGATATGCACGAAAGTTATGCTAACAAGAAATAACTTTATCTAATAAATTTGCCAATATATAATTGAAAAAACATATGCACACAACTTTGTTACTCACCTACACAATCTCTTACATGTATTACACATTCCGTTACATGTATAATAATATATTTTTATTAAAAAATACATTTTTATACTCCAAATATACATGTATGGAGTGGAGTTATATATATATTTTTTTTAAAATAAACAGTGGGCATTCCCACACTTTTATTAAAGAATAAAGTGGTAAATTGACATAATTACAATCTAATGCAGTAATCTGCAAACCGACAAAAACTTTAGGACTAAAAAGAATAACATGAAATTATAAACACGCGTCCCATTATTAACGCTGTAAAACTCTTCGTCTACTGTAGCAATCACTTTCCTCTTTAGAGAGATAGACTGTCCCTCTTCTTCTTCTTCTCCAAAACTCAAATTCAATTGATACGAAGATAAGCAAGTCCCATGGCTTCAGTGATGATTATTCCTTTGAAATAATCTGAGAAGTCTTCTAAGCAATTAGATATAATTGGATCCTCTTCGCTCCCACAATTTGCCAGGTAATCTGCCCCTTTATTTCCTTCTCGTTCTATATGAATAATTGTTAAATCACGAATTTTGAATTGCTGCTTTATTAGATCCATTAGACAAATTAATTCCCAAGGACACTTGCTCTTTCCATTGTAAAATATTCACCATTTGTAAACAATCTGTCTCAAATACTATATTTGCCTCCTCAATAATTTGTATCCCCAATAATAAGGCTTTCATCTCTGATTCCAGTCCAGATTTGCTATTAATAGAAGTAGCAAACCCTAAAATAAACTTTCCTTGATCATTCCGCATAAGACCCCCAACACCACTTTTATTAGTATTCCTTCTAATATATATGAGATATTGTTATATGAACATCAATTTAGACATCAACTTGAACACTTTTCGTAAAAACTCTCCAAATCAAAATTTAGTTAATGCAAATCTCTATGGTTTCACGACGGGAACTCAAATATGCGTCTTGTTTTTTTTTTTCGAGATGTATAATCACATGTTTTCGAAATTATGGTAAAATTTAAAAATTCAAAACATGTCATTATACATCTCAGAAAAAAAAAACAAGACGCATATTTGTGTTCCCGTCGTGAAACTGTGGAGATTTGCATTAATAAAATATTGATTTGGAGCGTTTTTACAAAAAAAGTGTCCATTTGGGTGTTTTTTATGGTGTCCATATATATATAGGAGAGGATATATGCGAATCAAGTTTTTTTTTTTTAAATTAAGCATACTATATCACCAAACCGAATAAAATCTCAGCTACTCACAAATTGAATAATCAGGGAATAGATAGTCATAACTCGAAGAGCTTTACAAAGAGCATCGCTTCCTTATACAAAACTACTTATATACTAAAATAAAAATAGTTACATTAACCGCTCTCCGCTTCCGGTTTTTTCCCATAATAGAGTATTACAAAATAATGATAAATCTATATTTTCAGCTTCATAGCACTATACACATCAAGTTAGACAGCAACTTGGACATTTTTTTTGCAAAAACGCTACAAATCAAGATTTGATTAGTGCAAACCCCACAGTTTCATAAATATATATATATATATTACTAAGGGTAAATTTCAGATTGATAGTTTATCTACAACTTAATTAAGAATTGGTTCTAAAAACTGAAACTAATTAAGTATTGTTTCGTTTCAGCAAAAACTAATCACAGCACGACACGTGTCAGTCCCAGCGGTGTGCGCGATGCACTGGATTTCGCAGTCATCTTCCCTGAAATTTCAGCGTTGCCCAATAGTTTGAAATATTATCATTCCAGTCTCTGTAGTTCAAATCTAATTATAAAAGGCTATATAATTCACAATTTTGATACATTAAATCCAAAAAATTATATAAAAATGAGAAAAAGTAGGAAAATTTAGGGAAAAAAAACATAAAAATCAGAAGAAAAAAAAAATATATATCCAAAAAAGCTTGAAAAAGGAAAAATCCCGAAAAAACAAGAATAAAATTTAAAAAAAAACAAAAAATCTAAATAAACAAAATAGCAACAAATTTTAAAACAATATGAGTTATTTAAAAACAGCTTGAGTCATTTAAAAATAATCTGAGATATTTAAAAAAACGGTCTAATTTATTTTAAAATTAGTCTGAATAATTTTAAAAATATTCTGAGATGTTTTAATTTATTTTAAAAATAATCTGAGTCGTTTTCAGTCATTTTAAATTGTCTGAGTAATTTCAAAATTAGTCTGAGTCATTTAAAAACATTATGAATAGTTTTAAGTCATTTTAAAAATAATGAGTCATTTTAAGTCATTTTAAAAACATCTTAACTCATTTTAAAAACATTTTGAGTAATTTTAAAAATAGTGTGAGTCGTTTTAAGTCATTTTACGTCATTTTAAAATAGTCTGAGTCGTTTTAACTCATTTTAAAAACAATCTGAGTAATTTCAAAAAACAATCTGAGTCGTTTTGTTAATATAATAAGGGTAGGGCAATTAACGTAAACATACCCTACCCCTATTGTATTAACAAAAACATACTCTTAAAAGTTAAATTATCAAAAAGATACCTTCAATTAATAATTAATAAAAAACAAAAAATCTGATTTATCCCTCTCAATTCATTTGCTCTCTTTCTCCTCCTCTCACCTTCTCTCCAATCTCTCTCTCCTCCTCTCATCTTCTCTCCAATCTCTATCTCCTCTTTCTCTCTCTCTCCGATCTATCTCCTCCTTCTCACTCTCATCCTTACTCTCTCTTTCCGATCTTTGTCATCATCTTTCCTCTATTTTTTCGATCTTTTTCTTCTCCTCTCTTTCTCTCCGATCTCTCTCTTCTGTAGAGATTGAGACGGACACATCTATCGGAATGAGCGACGAGTGTGTACAGCGAGGTTGAAAACTCGAGTTTGATGCTGACGGAGATGTGGTCGTCGAAGGAGAGCCCACGACGACGACGTGATAGTTCGAGATCGAATGACGAGTAAGAGTTAGATTTGTTAATTAGTTTATAATATTGAAAAATAAGTGTATAAATTACGTGAATTAATGGTATGGAGTTGAAAATTATCTATATGGATTATGTAAATTGAGGTATGAACTTTGAAAATAAGGGTATGAACTTTTGAAATAAGGGTATGAAAAATACAAATTATGGTATGAACTTTTAAAATAAGGGTATGAATTTTTGGAATAAGGGTATGAAATATACAAATTGGGGTATGAACTTTTGAAATAAAGGTATGAACTTTTAGAATAAGGGTATGAAATATACAAATTAGGGTATGAACTTTTGAAATAAGTGTATGAACTTTTGGAATAAGGGTATGAAATGTACAAATTAGGGTATGAACTTTTGAAATAAGGGTATGAACTTTTGGAATGAGGATATGAAATATACGAATTAGGGTATGAACTTTTGGCTATGTGTTTATTAATTAGAAATTTTTGGGTATTTTTTTGTTAATTTAGTTTCAAAAGTAGTATGCTTTGTTAATTTATCCTTTGGAAAAATAGTCTAAGTTGTTTTAAGTCATTTAAAAATAGCCTGAGAAGTTTTAAATCATTTTAAAAACAGTCTGAGTCGTTTTAACTCATTTTAAAAACAGTCTGAGTAATTTCAAATAACAGTCTGAGTTATTTGTTGAAGTCATTTGGAAAAATAATCTGAGTTGTTCTAAGTTATTTAAAAACAGTCTGAGTAGTTTTAACTCATTTTAAAAACAGTCTGAGTAGTTTTAAGTTATTTTAAAAACAGTCGGAGTCGTTTTAAGGCATTTTAAAAACAGTCCGAGTCGTTTTAAGACATTTTAAAAACAATATGAGTAATTTCAAACACAGTTTAAGTCATTTTAAGTCATTTTAAAAAATACTATGAGTCATTTTAAGTCATTTTAAAAACAGTGCAAGTCGTTTTAAGTCATTTTTAAATTTGTCTGAATCGTTTTAAGATATTTTAAAAATAGTATGAGTCATTTTAAGTCATTTAAAAAACAATCTACGTCATTTTAAAAAACAATCTTAGTTGTTTTGAGTTGTTTTAAAATCAGTCTGAGTTGTCTTAAGTCATTTTGAAAAACAGTCTGAGTCGTTTTAAGTCATTTTAAAAACAGTCTAAGTAGTTTTTAAGTCATTTAAAAAACAGTCTTAGTAATTTAAAAAATTGTCTGAGTAATTTAAAAAAACAGTCTGAGTTATTTTTAATACAGTCTGAGGCAGTTTAAGTCATTTAAAAAATAGTATGAGTAATTTTAAAAATAGTCTGAGTAATATTTAAAACAGTATGAGGCGTTTTAATTCATTTTAAAAAAAGTCTAAGTAATTTTAAAAACAGTATGAGTTGATTTAAGTCATTCTAAAAACAGTTTGAGTTAATTTAAATAATTTAAAAAACAATTTGAGTTAATTTAAGTAATTTAAAAAACAATTTGAGTTACCCCATCTCCAAAATAAAAATAAAAAAATAGAGTGACTTGATAGGACAGCAGTTTTGTTCATTAGGCTAAGTCATTTGGTTGTTACACTCAGCAGTTTCTTTTTATTTTTCTCACATTGAGATGAGTTGTATACACCGGACAGTTTTATAAGCTCCAATTCATTTTACTACACGTAATAGACACTCACATATGTTGCACATTTTTAGGGAGTTGATGATTAGAGCTTATATTTTTGCAAAAAACTATCTAAATTAGATTTCCATCCATATGAAAGTGGGAAAAACCCTACATACTCATACCCTAACCCTTATAACCATCCTCTAGCCTCCAAAAACTCCAAACTAAATTCAATAATGGATTCCTCCAATCTTGACCACAACCAACATGAATTCAATACCCCTCCAAGGTCTTTTTTCCCTCGTAAATTTAGGAAAAAACTCCCTAAACGTACCGCACCCTTCCAATGTGATGGAACCGAAAGCCAAAAAGAAGAAGAAGAAGAATTTAATGTGGATGATGTAAAAAACTAAGCGAGAATGAAGCGCGAGACTTCATGAGCAAACTAGCGGAAGAGAAACCACCAAGCAAACTAGATCCGGCTATTCGCGTAGATAAAGTTATGATCAAAAAGGAATTTCCCGAAGTATTTAACTTGCTAGATCAACCTGGAAT
Source organism: Primula vulgaris (assembly GCA_963920805.1). Classification (NCBI taxonomy): domain Eukaryota; kingdom Viridiplantae; phylum Streptophyta; class Magnoliopsida; order Ericales; family Primulaceae; genus Primula; species Primula vulgaris. The sequence goes on along the minus strand of OY987215.1, from coordinate 13,988,058 downwards.
ATTTAAGTTGTTAGAGTTAAAAGAATCCATTTATGAAGACATGATTGTTCAATGGTACAAGAATGGAAACTGGTCAAAAGAAAATAATCATGAGTGCTTTAGAACCAAGATTAATGAATAAGAAATTAAATTGAATGTTGAATTGTTAAAAGAATTGTTTGGTTTACTCAATGAGAGATATGTTTATAATAGAAGATCATAAAAAGTCGTATGTTGAAAGACTAGAAGTGAAATTATTGATCATCTTTATTATACTCCCGGAAACTACACAACCTTCACTAGAGCCAACAATAACCTACACTTTAAATATAAACTTGTCCAATATATCTTTTAGAAAATTATCCTACCTCTCATAAGCTCTCACAACTACGTTACCGTAGAAGTTGCATATTACCTCTATAAAATCTCAATAGGAGAAACCATAAGCCAATTACGCGAAACATGAAAACTAGCACTAAGGGTGAACAAAAATCTCTACCCTATGGAGCCTTAATAACCCATATACTAAAACACAACGCAATAAAGCCTACAGGAACAAAAATACCCCCACTGAAAAAAGATGAAATCAACTTTTCTTATATGTCTACTATGCGCATGAAAAAGATTAAAAATCGTCGGTGTTGGTAAAGAAAGAGAATTTGTTAGCAGTAAAGGACGCAAAAAAATAAAAAGGACACAAGCTAAGTTGTGTCAGCAGTAAAACTTTATAGCCATTCATTTGGGATATGATGCACTAGTTGAAGTTCCTACAGTTGATGACAATGAACTCGATGAGCTCTTAGGTCCGTACATAGGAGAAGACAGCAAATAGTACAAGGATGATACTGATGAGGAATGATGATTAATCTCGTTACGTTACTACTTTTTTTTCTATTTTGATAATATGCTTGTTTTATTTCGTTTGGATGCTATGATCTATTTTTTGTCAAACCATCTTGATTTAACATATTTCAGTTTTTAAATGCAATGCTTGCACTTCCAATATGCGTGAGTGTGCCCTACAGGTTAAATGATATACTAAATGGATGATGATTGACAATGATATATGCCATGATTGAAACTAGAATTGTTTCTGTGTAAACTATTTCCAACCGATTCAAATAATTTCCAATCGGTTAGAAAATATGACAGCAGGACAGTTTTCTGCTCGCATGAATATTTGCTTGTAATTATTTGTAACAGGCATGGTTTGTAAACCCATAATTGTTAGTGTGAATGAATATATCTTGTTAAGGTGATGATCACTGTTGAACCTATTTGTGATTACCGTATATTGTTGAACCAACAACTATTGAATTATATATATGCAATGTATGTTGGAAATCGTATGCGTCCAGGTACAATAATAGTTTCCAAACCTGAAAACCATAACCCAACTCTTTTTGTTGATGACAAAAAGGGGGAAGAAAGTTTTGTATAGAACTTTACTCAATAAGGGGAGATAATTTCAATTTTTTGAATGAAAATGGTTCACATTTTCAGGGGAAGGAAAATTATAACATTTATACATTTTTCAGAAACGTGGTTTACTTCAATTTACAGAGGAAACTCTGCCAAAATTTTCTGAAGTACCAAGCTCATGTTTAGGGGGAGCTTTTAAATACTTTCAACTACTCTCAGTACTTGTTAAAGAAAACCTTTTACAAACTTCATCATTTAATTGTATCGAAAAGGTATTTCTAAGCTAAAACATTTCAACAAGACTTATGAGATCACCTTATCACTTAAAACATTGTATATTCCTCAAAGGACATAACACGTCTCCATTGAAAAGATTAAAAAACTTTCGTCTTTACTTATGGACAAGTTTTTATATGTAACCCCAATGAACTTTTGTGGACTAAAATTCTAAAATGTTTTGTCATCATAAAAAAAAGGAGATTGTTGAACCAATCTTCAATTCTACGATATTGAATTATGTTTGATGATAACAAAAATATGAATTTTAGATACACAACAAAGTGTCGTAATACTAATAATTTCAATGAGTATATTTCAGATAACTATGGGTATTTAGACCACCTCGCAAATGAAGTAAAAGTAAACAAATGGACTGAAACTATCAACAAAAGTTAAGCAAGGACTAATAAGTTAATTTGAAAAATTAACTACACTTGTATGAAATTGTCTTGTTTCTATACAGACAATTCCAACCGATTAAGTTGTAACCTAACCGTTTAGGTACGGTGTAAATAGAAAGTCCATATACGTTTTTGAAGATATTGGAAATACATTCAAATGATTTCTAAAATTAAAGAAAGGCGTTCATGATATTCTATTGGATCAGAGCAATATTCGAGAGGAGATAATTAGCATTTAGGAGCTTTATGACGGGAGATATTTGAATATCAAAATATTTTTCCATTAGACCAAATCTACACAATCCAACCGATTAGATGGTAATTTAACCGGTTAGAATTCACTAATTTTGAAATTCAAATGGGAAATCTTCTATAATGGCCATGATCAATGATTCGACCTAGAAACTGTCATTCTAAGACATTATTTATAGCATTAAATCCAACTTTACATTGCGTAAATAGGTGTTTTTATGCCAATTTACTATCTTTATGTGTTTTAGGGTCGGTTATCTGTTAATATGTGAAAATTACCTTTTTTAGGTGCAAATATGTGAAGAAAGACAGAAGTTGGAGGAGCTAAAGAACCTAAAATAAGACAATATCAAACTTATATTCGATAAAATATGCTATAACTCATATTCGAATAAGAGCGGCTGATTCGAATCAGTCTGTCCAGAATTGATTTAATTCGTAGATTAATTTACTAATTCCTCACTTTAATTAATTAAAAACATAAAGTTTAACTAAGTTAATTAAATTCCAAGATAAAAAATAAAAAAATATATATATATTCCTATAATTTCGATTAATTGTTTAATTAATTTTAAATCTATTAATTAATTATTTGAATTTTAAAGAAAAAAATAATTAATAATTTAATTTTTAATTATCCTGAAAAGAAGAAAAAAATAAGTTTTTTTTACTTAATTATTTTAATATTAATTATTATTTACTTAGTAATTAATTATTATTTTATTAATTAAAAAAGGTAGAATTAATATTTTTTTTAAATCCTGGTTCATAGAATCAGGTAGTTATCCAAAAGAAAAAGAAAACATTATTTATTAATTATTTTTTATTAGTTGTTTAATATTAATTATAAATTAAAAAATTATTAAGAAAATATATATAAAATAATTTGAGAGTCAAACTGAATCTCAGTTAGTTTTTGAAAAACAAAATATTTTTATTTTTTTATTATGATTTTATTTCATTGTTATTATTAATTATTAAAATAAATAAATCGAAAGGAAAAAAACAAACCTTAATTAAAATTTATTAGTTCATTAAGTTTTCCAAACTTACCCCGTTTGGAAGCGTGAACTTAAAAACTTAAAATTAAATTTTAGTTTAGTTTAATAACAAGTCTTCTCTGTTGCGTCAATCAGACGCAATAGAGGCTTCGCTAGGATCAATCACGAAGATCCGAGCTAACCCTAAACCTTTATCAGCCAAACCTCTGAGATATATCACACGCTATGTAGCACGTAGACCTATCATCGAAGCATCTATCCCTTTTGAGACTAGTACACCTATGATCGTACTCATGGACCACATAAAAGAAAAAAACCCGTTCACAGACGAAATACCTAATAATAATAATGCTAACGGAGAAAAAATAATAATGAAAATAATCAAACTACGTTAGGTTACTACCTCTAACCCATCATGGAGAATCACGCTTCGCCATTGGTCTTCCCGACTAATGTTGGACCAAATCTTGTGTTGAAGGGAAATCTCTTAAACCGCATCGCTTCCTTCGAGGGGAGTCGATCCAACAATCCGTATAGGCACCTTGCCAATTTTTAGGCTGCATGTAGTCTAAATTCTGATGAAGGATCGTCAGCTGAGACCGTCCGTATGAGGCTCTTTCCTTTTTCCTTAAGGGGAACAACTAAGGATTGTTTTAACAGCTTAGCTCCTCATTCAATCAACTCTTGGAATAACCATGCTCAATCGTTTCTCAATAAGTTCTTTCCTGCTTACCGTACTATGTCATTACAATTGCAACTTCAGAACTTCAAGGTTCAGTCAGCGGAGAATTTCTGTGAGATGTGTGAGTAGGGGTGGGCACGGGGCGGATTGGGGTGGATTGGTCTCAATTCTAACCCGCCCCGCAAAATAAATAGCGGGACGGATTGTGGCGGATTAGTGAAATTCAAATCCCAACCCAACCCAACTCATTATAATTAAAACTCCAACCCAACCCAACCCAATCCAAATCAAGCGGGGCGGATTGGGTGCGGGTTGTTTCTTGAATTTTCATTTTAGTCATTAATTTTTCATTATTTCTCATAATTTACCTAAATATTTTTTAAAAAATAAATCTTCCAAATAGAAATATAAACTAAAAGTCAACCAAAATACGTTTAGAATGTTCAGAACACGTAACAAAGCTAAAAAAACAAAACAACATAATCAAAATCAGAAAACTACATAACAATTGAAATCAAAAATCCACTAAGTATGACCATCAACCGGGATTATTTAGGCAGTATCGAACAATTGTTTAAGGCTTGAGGGTAGTGACATCTTTAAACTGCAAAAATTTACAATGAAAAGTTGAATTGGTATGTGACAACATATTGAAATTCCATTAAGAGTTTACATCAATTTTATTACCTTTTGCATCTCGTTTTGTTGTCTCCTAAGAAAGTGTGTTTGTACAACTCTTCGCAGATGATATTTCTATATTTAATGACAAACAAATAGTTATTATATGCGGATTGAAACGGGTTGGGGTGGATTAACCCGCGGTTTGGAAACCTCAACCCTAACCCAACCCACAAATTTTTTTACTGATTGGGGCGGGGCGGATTTAACTTTTTTTGACACCTAACCCGCCCAAACCCGCCCCAATCCGCATGGATTGGGTTACGGGGCGGGTTTACGGATTTTTTGCCAACCCCTATGTGTGAGTGTTTCAAAGACCTTCAAAGTGCATGCCCCCATCATGGGTTCGTGTCAAATATTTTAATATGCTTCTTTTACATTGCCTTACCTACACATATGAAACAATTGGTCAGTTCCCATTGTCAAGGAGACGTCTTCAGCTATTTGATAGCCGAATTAATCACCTATTTTGACAAAATAACTTAACATGTTAGGGGATGGGCTGTTCCACCTATTGAAACAGATTCCCTCCATATGCCCAATTTTTCAAATGTGTTCCATCTTTTGGAACAACAATTCACTGACTTTCGCCAATTGTTTCCGCCTGACCCGCTTGAACCAACATACCCAATTCAAGACGTGATGTATACTCAATATCAATCTGGAGAAAATTTATTGTCATCTTGGGCTGAACTTCGGTCAGCCATGGGAGAAAAATCTGTACGTGTCGGGTAATCATGATCACCCTGGTTTCAGTATGGTAACCAAAATGCCACCGCAAATGCACATATGCTACCGCTGCAACAACAACCAGCTATACCTTCTAACTCTAATTATGATCATAATGTTTCACATGCTAATACATCTAATGTTTCTACACAGGTGACACAGGAGGATTTTCTTAGGTTGGGGGAGCGCATTATGAGGAGCATTGTTCAGCAAAATGAGGATCGAGCAGTCGTAAGTTGGCCGACTGCCAGCACATCCAGTTACGAATCTGAAAATTTAGGTTAAACAGTTCGTTAGCGAGGAGGTTAAGCTGAATTCGAGTGATTATGTGTGAAAACTAATCAAGGTGAAGGAATCGAAATCGAAAAATCTGAATGAGTTGGAAAATTTTCAGTTGGATGAGTTGGAGCGAAAGAGGGAAGAGTTGGCTACGTACTATGTGGCATTGGAGAGAGGGGGATCACCTAGAGGTGACTGTTTGGGGTACTAGTTACTGGGTTCAGTTTCCAACTTATCAAGGATCATCTCGTAAGATTATCCTAAGTATAAGAAACGTCTAGGTCGTTTCAAGACCCTCTCACTACGATAAACATCCATTTATGTACTAAGCATTAAGAACCTATGAACTGGTGTTAGACACCAACATCATTTGCATAAATCACTCGATTTCTCCCACTAAGAAATGTATTTGTGAGTCCATCATGCAACATTTCATTTTGAACTATAGGTATATCATATATAATCTCCATCTACCTTCTTTTAACTACTATTAAGCTAATTTTATTTTGGATATGTGGTAATATTTAATTATTTTCCAAGGATCAGTCAATGTGTGCTAACAATGACTTCCGATTATTAGGACAATAAGAAACCATTTTTCGTTTCTTTTGGATAACCTACAAGAAACAAACATCAATACTTGATTTAAATTTCTTTTGCTTTTCCCTTCAACACGTGTATTGGACTCTCACATACCAGAACTTCCTAATACTAGGCTTGCGCCAAATATAAAGTTCTAAGGAAGTACTGAGTATTAACTAAGATGAAATCGAGTGGAAGATTTACTCTATGTTTCTACTACGTAGCCAAAAATGAATAAAATTAACTGAATAATCCATTATCAACCTAACCATTTCTATAAGAGTCTTTTACCTTCATTTTGCTACACCGTTTGATGATTACATACTAAGCATAGTCAACTGGGACATAATCCCTACATATGATAAGTAGTCCACTAGCTATCCAAAGAGTTACTATACACCTCAATCATATCAAAGTGTCGATATACACTTCCAAGATGATTATATGTCTTCGTCTTAAATGCATTGAATACTTCAAAACACTTAAACGTATGACGCATCAAATGAATGTACATATACTTTGAATAATCACAAATAAATGTGACCGTCTGTCTAAAAACTCATGTATCACGGATCTCGTAGGATTACAAGAATCAGAATGAACTAATCCTTACACTTTTTTAGCTCATATACATTTGTTCGTTAAAGACCACTTTGTCATTTTACTATCTAAATATGATTATTAAACTGGTAGTGCCTCCACTTTCAACGATCTAAATGGACCATTTTAAACCAGTTTTGAAATCCCTTTTAGATTAAAATAACCTAAGTATAAGCGCCAAATTAATGTGTAGTTCAACTGTAAAGGTTATTTTCTCTTACAAGGTGTGTTAATAATACTATTCAATTAATTAAGTTACGATGTAGAATTATATTTTACCAATAATCTCAAGACCATTCACTTATATACCATATCTGATAAACTGTTTATTTTATCTAATAACTGAAGAGTCGTTAAAATAAATAAAATATATTTATCCATTATCTTATAAAACGAACCAAAGTTCTTTCTAATGTAAGGTTTATATAGAATGTCTATTATTATTAATGTACGATTAATACTAATCAATTCTAATATCTTCTACTGCAACCACTTGCAGCCTGTGCAATCTCCCAAAAAATATATAATCTCGCCATCACCAAAACTTGCCTGGTTTACTGTAACCTTTGCAATAAATTGCAAACATGATTAGTGATTCCAATATCTACACAATAGTTTACGGTAGATACAGTCACTAAACATTTTTCAGCAATAAGTGAAAAAAATATAAGTTATAGCTTAATTTGAAGTTAAATGTATTGGATAATATTACTTTAAATGACTTGCTAACGGTTCATGTTGTTTTTTCCTTTTCTTATAAACTTTCGATTTAGAAATAGAAACTTTTTTCATTAATCTAAGCAACAATTGACTTTTCATGAGATCTTTTGGTGTCTTAACCATCAACTTGGGTTTCCCCATTGATTTAACTTTTAAGGATCTCTAGTTCAAGAACATGATACTTAAACTGTGTCTCTTCGTCATTATTGTGTTTAACAAGTTGCACATGTTATTTTTTACTATCATCCCAATCTCGAATTTCAAACATACATTTTAGATTCATCATGATGTCATAGAAATATAACATATATTGATGTTGATGTTGCAATACATTTGACATGAATGACAATATGCAATACCGCTACATCTCATCATATTTTATTCGGTCCATCTCCAATAAGTCTGGGTCAACTAATAAGTTTCCCTCTCATACGGAGCCGATGGACATACCTCAAAACACAACTTTTCTTATTAGCAGTCAAATAAAATATCCTAGTTTTCTTTTACAATCATTATAATTCAAATCAACAACTTTAATTTTAAGTATACTAACTAGTGGCATAAATGTTATTTATTATCATGAGAAAACTATTTCAAATAAAATAAATAAATGAGCAACAACAATAACTATGAATTATTAATAAATATGGTCCATAATCCAATATTTAAAACTTTAATCCATCAATAGCCTTAATCACCATAATTAATATGTCTCGATGGGAGGACGTCTATTATTTAACATTCGATATGCTAGTTTAGCTTATTAATTTTACTATATAGACAAATGTCGTAGTAAAAAATAAATTTCTGGCTTATCTACGGTCCTATAAATATTAACATATTCTCAGATGGAGAGGAATAATAATATTTATATCTAAGTATATACCATCACGATTATAAATCCATTGTTCCAGTATGTAATTCCTCAGATGGAGAGGTGATTAAACACTAACAAAATATTATAATTTATACTTGATGATTCCGTAATTATTCCATCCGAATGCACTATAGCCAACGCGTAAAATAATTAATTCATCTATAAAATAACGATGGAGACCGTGAAATTTATATGAAATAAATTCACTCTCCCACTTAGTTATTTACACATTTTAGGAATACAAATTATATTTAGTGTTTCGTAATTAATTCAATTCGATTGGGAGAAAGGCACTAAAGCCAACGCATGAAATTAAATACATCACTTCTAATTTGTTTTCATGTAATTCAGTTTAACAATTAATTAAATCTAATTGTTATTAATTCCACAAACTAATTAAGTTTAAACAATATTAATTAATCCTAGTTAATGAAATTCAAACTATTTAAAATCAATAAACTAATTTTATCAATTCAATATAAATAGTTTCTAATTAATTAAAATAGGGTTTCAGTCCACCCAATCTTTAAATTCGCAAACATAGTCCTTCTTGATGTATTAGCAGACAGAATATATTGTTTATAAATAAACCCATAGCCGACGCTGCCATAAACCTTGGTCTCCCCTCTGCCACTCCGGCCTGATCAGGAGCCAACTTCGGCAAGACTAGCACCGGTGATCCATAATACAGCAATCCTTAGTTCCCACGAGCCAATCAATTGCAGCTAGCAGACCACATACATATACAAATATATCATATATATACTCCAATATATATGTTCACTAATATATATATATCAAATTATACATATGGATATATATATATATTAACGTATCAATATAGCCAGGAGCACAATACAACTCGTAAACAATTTTCAATGCTAACTAGTTATTGTTACTATACTGACAATAACCCACGTTACAAGTTAACCTGTGGTTTAAAGCAAAGATAATGTTATTCTGATTAAACTCGGATCCCGACTTAATGATTTGAACATGACTTTATATAAATCAATCTCCAAAGTCAAATATCAATGTATACAATGATAACAATAAGCAATAGCTATGGAAAAACAATCAATAAGCTACAATTGTATAATAAACAAAAACACACAAAAAAATTGTTTATTCCCGATTGAAAATTTAATCTAAAGCTTAGATTAAATGTTTATTCAATCATAAACGATACAATCACATTTACATACAATATAATCAAGCTCTGGTAATAATTGTTGGAAAACTGGGATTGAATTCTGATTATAGTGTATATGAATTTTATAAAAACGATACAGAAATATGTCACGGGAGCAGATATATCACACTTGATCTTCTGTTATATTCCTGTTATACGTCTTGGTTTTAGATAGATGCACTCTCATATTGCTAGAAAATTATAATTTAATCTAGTTTATGATATTGTGTATTTTTATTTAGCATAAGAGCGGTATATATAGGCTACACCAGGAATCATATTATCTAATTAATATTTTACCAATATTAGAATATTCTATCGGTAATTATATTCATTTCTACTAAACAATATAATTGCACTCTAATTGCTTCTCAAATAATATTTGAGAGCACATTATTAAATATTTAATTTTCTCCTCACATTAAAATTACAGAGATCCATCATGTAAATAAATTACTGACAATTATTTTCCTCGGCATATTATTTCCTCGACCTTATCACTTAACTTATTTATTGTGTCGGATATAAAATTCACTTGCAAGATTTGACACAAACAAAAGTTATAATCTTCTCGAGCGTATATCATCAATCCTTGTTAATGGACGTGAATTCCGTCGATTATAGACACACCATATAAATAATATTGCTGCCCAACGTACGGGTTTGTTGACCACAACAAATCTTACCCGTTTCAAATCAAAACAGTATACATTATAAATATTTGTATCGAAAATAATATAAGAATTAAGAGTATAAGTAATCATAATAATTACTTATGTATAATTATTTTATTCCGGTTAGTACCATAAAATAATATCACTTTGTCCTGTTCAATATACTCTAAGTATACTAGCACAAAAAATCGGAACTCAACCATTGCATGTATTCAAGACAGAACTACTAAAACTCTGTGGTACAACTATACCGATGGTAATTGTCCACTCCATCTAAAGTTGTGAACGATAAAATATATTTTCTGTAATAAGCAATTATTTGATCTTCCGTGTGTATGCCGTAATCTACACATCAAATCACTTACTATACAAAATAAAGACATGTACAGATAAATAATATGTACAACATTGCTCACATATATTTTCAAATAAATTATTTATTATTAATAAATAAATAAATAGTAAAACCAATAATAAATCATATATTTTAGTATACCATTCTAACAGATATAACAAACAAGTAAAGCAAAAGTTTGTTTAGCCAATTATACAAGTCTTTTAGCGACAACGGACAAGTCATGCCTTTGCCAAAGCCCCTCAAATTAAAATTAATTTAAAGCTAGCTTAGGCTATTTGTAATATGATATGTTTTGCCTCAAACATCACGTATATCTTTGATTATCTTGATCTGTATATGTCGTTATCTTTTTTATTTTATTACAAAATAATGTTGATTTTATGAGAGTCAAAATCTGTCACAAATTGACTATACAGTAGTTACAAATCTGTCACAAACTCGTTACAAGAACCGTAGCTATTAAGCTCGTCGCAAAAAAACCGTCACAATTCATATAGTTATTTGTATTTTGTTGTAGTGTTATTGTTGGACATTGTAGAAGTATTACTTTGACAAAGTTAACTTGCTGATCATATTGATCATGCTCGCATGGGGCGTTTGAATATTGTATGCCTCGTTATGGGTTGGAAATAGATGAGAAACAACACATGGTGGTGTATATATCGGAGATGATATTAGAATGTAAATTAGAAAATTTACTTTTTAGTGAGTTGAGTATATATATAGTATTTTTGTTCATGGATGGGGTGGGTCATGGGATGTCTAGTCTACTTGCTCTGTTCGCATCTAGTTAGAGTCGAAGTTCGTGCTCACTACGGAAGCAGCGTACCTGACTCAAGAGTCAGGGTTACTCAGCTTCTGGACCATTGGATATTGCTACAGTTAAAATATGAAATGTACTGTAGCAATATCCAATGGCTGTGGACTCTGAGTCATTCTGACTCAGAGTCACAGACGCTGCTTCCGCTCACTACACCAAAGTTACCCTTTTGGAACATAAATTAAGTATTGTTTCAAAAAAATTTAGGAACACTAATAAAGTGGTGTGCCAATAATGTGCCAGTTTCCTTTTGGAACATAAATTAAGTATTGTTTCAAAAAAATTTAGGAACACTAATAAAGTGGTGTGCCAATAATGTGCCAGTTTCTAGGAACGTATCGAAGGTGTTCCTAATTTCACAATTGGAACACATTTTCGATGTTCCATGATTGACACACTGATAAAGCGTTCCAATAATACATCTCAGAATAATTTGGAAACACATATTGGCACATTCTAAATGCGTTCCAACATTGGCAAAGCTAACAGGGAATTCCCATTTAAAATCTTACAATTTTTGTCCGGATTTCAAATGTGCAGCTAAAGACATTAAACTACAATAAATATAAATAACATTTTCTAATCCTGCTGGATTATTAAAAAAAGAAGTCTTTATAGAGTATAAATGAATATTCCGTACTATCAATCATGACTTTAATACATCTCAAGACAAAAAAAGTTACATAATATTCCGTATTATGTCAGAAATCTCGCAAGAGATTTATAACTCTTAACGACACTGAAAACATAAGCTGAGTTTCATGCTTAAAACGACGTCCATGAGCTGAAGCAACGGTGACCAATCTTTCTCTTACCGAGCATCAATCGAAGACTTTCAATATCCGCGCATGATTCGCAGGAGATCACGTTCTGCACAAGTCTGTTGAATTATACCCCCTTTAACTGCATTGGGCACGTCTTCACTCTTCTTATCAATCTGCTGGATATAATTGTTAGAGAAAAGAAAGATTATTTAACTGAAGACGTGTTTTAAACCAATACATAAAAATAAGCAAGTTTATTTAAAATCCAAGATTAAATTACTAAAACGACTACAATTTGGTCATGATTTTGCAGTTTCCAAATGAATTATATATTGCAAACCTTTATCATTGGAACGTTTTAAATCTTTTAATTTATAATTAAACTTTTAATAACTAATATGTACCGGATCGAAAATGAACAAGAAAAAACAATAAACGTAAATAGCACAAGTTTTTTTATTCTCAGAATAATATTAAATTGGTGTATACTCGCTCGCACCTTTATACTAGATAGAAAACAAATTCAAACTTTGGATTGTTACTTGTAGTTAAGTAACTGCTCCATCTAAGTCATTGATTTAATGTTGCGTGGCATTATCACAATCAATCACTCTAATCCTATCCTATGGCTAAAAACATTACACGTCCTACAGATCCTACGATCACAGTAATTTCACACTTATTATTACAAATTAAACAAATAAACAGACTAAACAAATAACATAATAACATAATAACACATAACACATCTTCATATTCTCTCTCATCTGAGATCACAAATTAGGTTTTTAACCCTTCTCCTTCATCTCTCTGCTACATAACATCCTTTCAGATAAAAATATATCACAAATTCCTTACTTTTTAGCTATGATCTTTCCCTCAAGATCATTATAAACGTTTAAAAGCCTCTTAAAATTTTTCCATGTTGCATCTTCTTTCAATTGATCACTCCACTGAACCAAAACATCTTCCCAAACTCTTTTTCCCCTATTTTTTTCTTTAATATCCAAGATCTGGATTGGAACCGAAAGTAATCTACCGTGCATGTCTTCAATTGATAAATCAGGTACAACTTCTTTATCTTCTTTTATCTTCAATTTGAGTTGTGATACATGAAATACTGGATGAATTGAGCTTTGTTGAGGTGGATCTAATTGGTAAGCTATTTACCCAAATTTGCCCTAATTTTGTAAGGTCCGTAAAATCTAGGAGTTATGTTTTGGTTTTTCCTTCGCATCACACTTTGCTGTAGATATGTCTGTGATTTCAGGTAAACAAAATCCCCAACTTTGTAATTTGTATCCATCTTTTTAAGATTTGTGTTCTGCTTCATTCGATTTTGAGCTTGCAAATAATTTCTCTTTAATGTATGCAATATCTCATCTCTCCCCTGTAACAATTTCTGTATCTCTAGGTTGTCTTCTTCTGAAGTAATGTATTGGCACAATTTAGGTGGTCCATACCCATATAATACCTTGAATAGAGGCATTTTAATTGTTGAATGGGTAGTTGTATTGTAACAATACTCTGCAATATATATCCACCTTAACCATAGTTTAGGATAATCTAACGTATAACATCTCAAATAGGTTTCCAAATATTTATTGACTATCTCTGTTTGGCCATGTGTCTGTGGGTGAAAATTCGTGCTTAAAAGCAACTTAGTTTCCAATAACTTGAACAATTCCTTCCAAAAATCACTTGTGAACAAGGTATCTCTGTCAGAGACTAATTTTTTAGGGACTCCACGTAATTTAAAATTTCATTTAAAAAATAATTAGGTAAATCTGAAGCCCCAAATGCATGTTTTAGAGGAATGAAGTGAGCATAGTTTGTAAGCCTATCAACCACAACCCAAATGCAATTAAAGCCATTTCATTTAAATAAACCATTTATAAAATCCAAACTTATTTCTGACCACAGTTGTTCTGGCATTGGTAGTGGCTGAAGTAACCCAGAAAGTTCGTTTTTCCATATTTGCATCTCTGACAAGCATCACAAGTATCAATAAATTTTTTGAAATCACTTTTTAAACCAGGCCAAAATAATTCTTTATAAGCTTGAGCCAAAGTCTTTTGTAATCCAATATGGCCTGCTAATGGATCAAAATGTAATAACTCCTTTATTTTTAATTTTAGATCAGTGTCATTAGGAATATAAAGCCTATGTTTATAAAAAAGTAAACCTCCTTTCCAAATGTAATTGAGTGAGATCAAGGTCTCTTTTTTAAGTTGTTCATTAATTTCCTTAATTTTCGGGTCATCAACATAACCAGAACTTATTTCACTTAAAAAATTACAAAGAGGACTAGTTACAGTTAAATAATGACACATCACTTGCTCTTCTTCTTTTCGTGATAAATCATCAGCAACTTTGTTTTGGGTACACTTAGTGTAATGAATTTAAAAATGGTAGCCCAATAATTTAGAAAGGTATTTTTGCTAAGTTGGATTGCCAATTTTTTGTTGTAGTAAATATTTTAAACTCTAGTGGTCAGTTTTGATAATAAATTATTGCCAAAAAATATATGGCCTAAAAATATATGGCCTCCATGTATTTATAGATGGAACTAGAGCATAAAGCTCTTTTTCATATGTTGACAATGTCAATAGTCTCCCCTTTAAAGATTTACTGTAAAAAGCTATATGTGTTTTTTCTTGTTCAAATACAGCACCAATTTCCTATCATGAGGCATCACATTCAATAACAAACTTTTAGTGAAATCTGGTAAGGCTAGTATAGGTGGGGTTGTGACAGCAACCTTCAAATTTCTAAATGCCAATTTAGCATTTTCAGTGCATGAAAAAGTTTTTTTTTTTGAGTAAATCAGTTAATGCACTTGCTATTCCCCCATATTTTTTTGATAAATCTCCTGTAATATCCAGTTAACCCTAGAAATCATTTTAACCTTTTTAAGTTTTTTGGCTTAGGCCAATCAAGCATAGCTGTAATTTTAGATGGATGTGCCTTTACTCTTTCATGTGAAATTTAGTAACCTAAATAATCAATTTCTTTTTGGAAAAATTTACACGTTGATTTATTAGCATAAAACTAATTAGTTCTCATAGTTTCTAACACCGGTCTAAGGTGATTTTCATGTTCTTCGTCACTTTTACTATAAACTAAAATATCATCAAAGAAGACTAACACAAATTTTCTTAAAAAATACTTAAACATAGCATTCATATTATTCTGAAAAGTGGCTGGAGCATTAGTTAAACCAAAAGTCATGGCCAAACATTGATACTGCCCTTCATGGGTTCTAAAAGCAGTTTTAGCTATATCTTTCCCACTCATCCTAATTTGGTGATAACCAGACCTTAAGTCTAATTTACAGAAAATAGTAGCACCATTTAATTCATCTAGTAACTCATCCATAACAACTATAGGCACTTTATCTTTTATAGTGACCTGATTAAGAACTTTATAGTCAACACACATTATCCACATGCCATATGTTTTTTTTTACTAAAATTACGGGTGAAGAAAATGTTGACTGAGAATTTGGAATTAACCCATTACTTAAAAGCTTCTTAACAATGTTTTCAATTTCAGTTTTCTGATAATAAGGGTACCTATAAGGTCGTACTGAAATCGGATTTGTTGCTTAAATTAATTATATTTTGTGTCCATGTTGCCTTTCAGGTGGTAATCCTTTCGGCTCAGAAAAAAACTTATGGTAAATCTCTCAAAAGGGGTTCAAGTTTGGAATTTTCAAGTTAGACAACATGTCGCATTTCCGTAGAATATAATTGTAAAATAAATCCTTTTTCCTTTCTTATATTCCCTTCTAAAAATTGGATTTCAACAACTTTTGTTTGATTATCAAGCCCTCTAAGACAAATCTCTCTATTACCTTGTCTGAAGTTCATTATTGAGTTTTTAAAATCACAATTAATAACCCCTAACTTGATTAACCATTGCATTCCTAAGACCAAGTCATAACCAACCAATGCTGATAATAAAAAAATCCATTCAAAACTTATTTTCTTGAACTGTAATTTTCACCTGCTCACAAATTCCATCATTTTTAATACTTTCTCCATATGCTATTTTTACCTCCAGTAAATCACCTTGAATAACTGGTAACTTAAGTAAAGAAACCCATTTAGTATCAATGAAGTTATGCATACTATCATAATCCACAAATTTTATAGAAGAAGAGTTATTAGCCCCTGTTATTGCTTGTAAGGTTATCTCAAGATTTTCATAATTATCACCATTTGTTGGTTCATCTTCTTCATTCTCACTAATTTGGTCAACTAAAATTGAAGTACGAGTAAATGTTTTCGGTTGTACACAACTTAATTGATATTTGTTGGTCTTTTCTTTTAATTTTGCTAAACAATTATAATTACATTATAATTCATAAATTTGAAAAGTTTCATGTAATTCATTAATTGTTATTCCGGTTTTCTAACACATATAATCGAATAAATGTTATGTACCCAATTTCTACACATATTCACATAATTATATGATAGACCATGAGGGGGTCGGATCTATCTTTTTTACGTGATATATGGCTTATCAATGTCATTCTTTGTATTTCCTGATTGGAGTCATCCCTAAGGGACCCGAGATTTATTAAATATAAAAACAATGACATTTAATAAATATATAACTATTTAAAATATTGACACACATGCTCGCTCCGTTAGGAGATGCTCTATGCTGCGAGGGGGTGGCACAACTAGGGGTGATGCAACAACATGGGATATTGCAATAAACCGAGGTGGAAGAGTCGCAAGCAAAGGGGCAGCAACTTGGGGCGGTGTTGCTGCTTGGGTCGAAGAGGCAGAGGCTGTTCTACCCCAAGTCAAACACAAACAATTCAAGAAGACATGGAAAATGAGGAAGAGAAACATGAGGTGGTGGTTGAAAAAGTCGAAGAGTAAGTAGCGACCGGTAATAATACTAACTGTTTACACTAATATCGAACTTGGTTAGATCTCTGTGGAACGAACCTGTACTTATAGTATTTATATTGCAATTACCCTCATGCTCTTGCGAATCTTTCTTTCATTAAAAATAACACGTTTGGAAGACAGTCAATATTTTGGCACCGTTGCGGGAGAATTAATTTTAGGTTGATATTAGTTCCCAAAACGAACCTGAAAATTGGGTTGCAAAGAGAACAAAAACATTTGATTTTTTTTTTGTTTTTCCAAAAACTGATCTCGAATCTGACCGGTCATGCCTGACCGGTTATCCTTACCGGTCACACTCTTAATATTAAAACTATTATTATTTATCTCATAGGGAAATAACGATTCGCCAAACGTTACGTGTTTGTCCACTAATGGTTTTCCGTAGATAGATTTAAAGCTTAATATATTTAAAATATCTTCTTTATTTTGTCCAATTCTGCCCATAAATCATAAATTAGTAATTTCAATATTGTTTTTGTTATTTTGGAAGGCAGTCATTTACATACTTAACATGTGTATTTACAAGTATGACATAACATGTCCCGACTATTGTGGTCATATAGTGTGTAATTGTTGGATATCCGTCTATTTTAAAATATTGCATGACTTCCAAAAATAGCTACATTCATGTATACCGACTAATTAAAAACTCTTTTCATTTGATGTTTGAGTTTTTGATACCTGCACTATATTTTTTGAGGTTCTTCGTATAATTATCGAAGACCTCATGGTACATGTGAGAACGTATGTTGTTTCTTACCGTATAGTCGACCTCAACTAAAATACAAGAAGAAAGTCTTGCAGTTTCTACCAATTAGTAATGGATTTAAGGTATTGGCTACAAGTGCTAGTTCTAAATCTCTAAGACCAGTTGAAACTACACATGTTGCAGTCTTTATGCTACCACAAGTTATGCACCTATTCAAGTGCATACCAATAGGTATGCAGCTATGCATTTTTAAGCTATATCATCCTTGTCTGTTTTTCATCTATGGAAGACATCTTGTAAAAGGATTCTTCACTTATGTTTTTCTTTATTTTTTATTTTTTTGGGTTAATGAAGCATTATCGAAGCTTCGAGTTGCCCATCGGAGCACCGTGGAGCCTGTTAGATCCAATGGACAGCTCATTAGAGCTTTGGAAAGGTTATCGGAGCATCGTACATTGTTCCGGAGCTCTAGGCAGCACGATGGAGTTATGTCGAAGCTCGTTGGAGCTTTCCAGAGCCTTGTCGGGGCTCTTGGTAGCCATTCAAAGCTCCAAACAGTTTTTTTTTATTTCCTTATACCTATTCAAAGCTGTGAGCGGAGGTTTGGAACCTTTTCAAAGACTCATCAGAGCTTTGATAAGCTCTCCAGAGACTTGGTGGAGCTTTGAGTAATCCGCTGGAGCTCAGGACACATCTTCTAAGAGCTTCATACATACCGTAAAAGTTGCTGGCAGCGATTCGGCACTTCGTTATACCTTCGGTTATCTCATGGGAGCGCCATCAGACATCCTCCAGAGCCTTGCCAAACCTCCATCGAGCTCATTGAAGCTCTGGCGGAGTAGCTGTGGAAGTCGGTAGGTGGTAGGTGGTAGGTGGTGTTAATGGTTGGTAGTTGTGCAGTTGTTGTGTGTTGCAGGGGAGTTTTGAATTATCTATTAGCTAGCTATGTGAACCATTGGTGAAGAAACGTTTAGACATGTAGATTTTGGTAATTAAGTTTGATCCATTGTATATTTTGGGCATTGACTCCTTTCCCTCTAACAAAATAGTTATCAACAGTAGAACATTTTCTGTAAAAGATCATATGATATTCTATATAATAGCTAAAAATGAAATCTTATTTACTTCTGGTCAAAATGTAATAGACACTGCAATGTTACGACTCGTATATATACTTACATTTGTTACACCTAAAGAAGTTAAGCTTAAATCTTACCGATAACATATGTATAACTAAACCAGTGGATCACTAAATAGAATCATAGAGAACATCAGAACATTCCCTAGGTAAGTACATCAAATAAAATAGTGACAAATCACTGTAGAAAGAGGACCACATAACCTGAAAGGTCGACGAATGACTATTGATATCTTGAATCATCAAAGGCTCTGAAACGACCTTCTCCTCCATCCTGAGTTCTCAGTGTCACCTCACCATTAGCAAAACCAACTGTGCACGCAATATTCTATTTTAAGTATATTTTCGTTAAATCTCATCCTTTAAATTATAGTGATGTCTTTTTGTGTCAAAAATCATGATAAATGTTGCGTCCCATGACGCAATCCATATGATCCCTATATAATGTGTTATCTGTACACATACCAAAATTAATATCATGGTGAATTGGTCATTGTCCTGCTTCATATTGTTGGGATTAATAGTTCATCGCATAATATGTATTAAACCAGGCACGTTAGTTTATCACATTTATCGGTTTAAGTCTTCACAGTTTTCAATGGTTTTAGAGAATATTCAAATGCGCGTACATTTCTGTATACGCATCCGTATTAATGATCATGTTTCTTAGACAAAATATCACATTCATGGCTACTCTACTTCCAGTGTTGAACTTTTCAGACTTTGTTTTGTGCGGATAAAAACTGGGTTCACTGAGTGTAACCTTATTCAGGTCAGATATCATCATCATCTTCATTTTTATCCAAAGAATTTGGAGTCGGCTAATAGAATCCATATAATAAATCATTCTTTTTTCCATCAATAAATTTTCATCCGCCATTCTTTCCCATCCAATATTCATGCTGAAATAGATAACAAAAAATATCATCTTTGAGGATGGTGCATTCGAGGCTTTTAGCGAAATATCCAAGCTTATAAGCTGCAATTGGCAAGGTTTAAATTCATTTCTATAGTGCACAAGATCATTCCAGAAACTGTGCACATATTTTATGTATGTAATTATTACCTAATCTCAAGATAGTGCTGATCGCATGCGTTTCATTAAACGGTCATTTTCATGATCTACAGTCCTTCAAGTGACTAGTGGCGATCGATGACGTCTCAAGCTTCAAACTAGTAATAATCAAATATGGAGAAAAAAGGATTCAAAAGATAACACTGATTGTTTTCCCAAAGATGGATACTTTTTTTTAATTCTGTCTTGCTTTTGAGCTAGCTTCTCAACAAGTGGTTCCATTTCAAGACTTCTCCCGAACTTGCATTTTTGGTTCCTTCACCTTTGCAGTTTCGAAAAACTCTCCTTCGTTGAACTCCATCTCTTTTGATCGGCGATGTGGCTATATAGGTAGGACAGTGAATTGCGAATTTGGCTCAAATTTAAATAGCGGCTTAGGAGTTATTTTTAGGTAGTTAAATATGTGGTCTTTTATGATCATAGAAAGGATAACTATGGGTATGTTGGAATTTATGTAAAGATAAAGGATAAGGGTGAGATTGGCATACATCGCCTTACTCCTCCTTCACTTTTCGACTTTCCTCCATCATTTTCGTAAAAGCGTAACCGACATTATCGATCTTTTTTTAATGTTCCTTTTTCTATTTTACTGCACAACCTCACAATAAACTCATTATTATTCTCCTCGCCTCGTTTCGTCTTTTTAGCCTCCTCAACTCTGTTCATCCTTTCTTTCAATGCATCTAGAATCGTCTCTTCATCTTTTTCTGACAACATCATCCAGAGCCTCTGCAGTCTCGTCACATTGCCCTTTTCCATCAATAACGCCTCAGCAACTTGATAAAATACTCACTCGCAATGGGGCTCTATAGGATCGGTTTTATTGTTTTGAGAACAAACTAGTTTAAGGTTTCTATAAGACTTCATGTTAAGTTGAAAACTCAACAAGCAGAATCAAGATGAGAAAAAAGTAAACTCGTAGTATTTTCGTGTTAATCCGAGTTAAGCCTTTGTTGCGTCACGATAACATAACAAAGAGGTCTTGGGGTTTTAACTCTTTTAAGTTTGAAACATCAGAATTGGACTGTTTTGAAATAGTTAAGTTTAAGTATTATTTTTGTTATTTTAAATATTTCTAAAATGAGGATTCTCTTTAAGGAGATAATTTCATGATTAGTTCGAAATCCATGTCACTAATGCACTCTATTTGAAAGGCTAGTATGTGTAAAGATCACGAAAATGGACTCGTATAATTCTTGGAAAGAATTGAAAAAGCTATTGTGGACTTATCCAACCATAAGACGGACCATTAAAAATATATGGTTATGGTTGATGCATCGACAATATAGTCACATTTTATTATTTTTCAGAGAAATGCAGCACTTCCCAAACTCTTAGCCCTATCATTAAGTTGATGGCTCATGATCCGGATTATCCTAAAAATTCTAGTCGACTTGATAATGCCGAAGAGTTAAAATCGATGTTTCGATTTGTGTTACTTGACTTTGGGAATTGAAATTGAACATCCAGAAGATTATGTTCAGACTCAAAATGGACTAACATAAACTTTAAGCGGTTGCAAATGTTTGCACGCGTTATTTGGTGATGCGCACCAATATATCTATTTCTGTGTGGGGTTATTATATATTGCATACTGCCGCATTGGTACGTCTGTGGCCCATAGCCACTCAAACACCATTTGCGTACCAGTTGGTTACTGGTTATGAGCTAGACGCCTCACACAAACACGTGTTTGAGTGCATAATATTTTGATTGAGCGCCTAAAGCGTTCAAAATATGGACCTATAAAAATCGGGACATACGTCGATTATGTATCCTCTACCTATCATTTGATATCTTAACCTTGGCAAACGATCTCTTTATCGTATGACATGCGAAAGTGACATCGCTAAGACTATCATCCCTATCGTTAGCTGGAGATTTTGCATGTTAATGTTGAGAAGGAACATCGTAAAGTAATGTGGCATTAACCTACTTAGTCTTATCTCGATTCCCAAACTACACCTAGTGCTAAGTATGTGTATAGACTCCATCAAGTCTAGTCAAGTGCCAGTTGCATTTAATGACTATGAAATGTCACAAGATTATTTATACCTGCTTCATATTTGCTTGCAAGGATAGTCGTCCCTGTCGGATGCCGTGTTCCTGTTGTAACACGTTGCTTTTGGCCAAACCGCCAAGTAAATGATGCTATTATTGGCTGTTCAGTCTGTCGTCCTTCCCAAGATATGAGAAACTTGATTGGTTCTTAATTCATACAGCCCCTGGAGAGGTGAACTAAAACTCAGTTGTCGCATGAGATTATAAAGGATCAAGGAGATGTGTGATTCTTCCTTATCCTGAGAGTCTCAAAATATTTGTCCATCATGATATCTTACACGCTATTGAAGCAAAACGAGGCTGTCATTGATTACTTGATTATATATTCGGTGATGACTGATAATATGAGTAAATAATGACAGGGAACCACATATCGTTTCCAGAAGCCAACGAAGATTAGACTGACTTATATGGAAACTTACATTCCAAGTTAAATTCCTTAGCGAACGAAGCATGTGTGGACCTGCAGTTCCAACACCACCCAATTTTAAACCAGTTTGTTTATTTGGATATTCATAAGGAAGCATGATGAGAATAATGAGACTGTATAAGTGCTTGCCTAATAGCGCAAGGCTTCTCTCATAACTTGGAATTGATTACAAGATTGTTTAATTCTTCGTAATGGACGTCATAATGGTCCCCTACTTTACCAGTTTAGTAGTTTCCGAAAAACTTAGTATGCATCCATGAATATGGTCATGTTTTATGTCTGTGGAGATTTAGACTAGAGATGTAGATGAAGGTCCCTATGTGACTTCATATGCTTGAATCAAGTAGTTTTTGACCGCGAAACACGTTCTTAATTAAGTAAGATATTCAATGTAAGGATTGAAATAATCTGAGCGGATGTGGTATAACCGCCTGAGTGAGTACTTAGGATACTTGAAAAAATATTATGCCCTTGCGTGTTATGAAGCAATCCACGCTTTGGATTTACCCGTCGAGATTAACGATCTCGGGAAGACACAGTAGTGACTTGGCCTGATGATCGAGTCCCATGAAAACTGAATCTAAGTCCATGATTCAGACTACACCAAGAAGGTGTTATGACACTTTAGTCATAATGATGCTAAGTTGTCAGATTCTCCCATGATCGTTTGATCACTAGCCATTGATATATACTGAGTCCCTCCCTGATGAGATGATGAAGAGATATTGAACCATGATGTTCATATCTAAGTACAATAAGCACATCATTTTACTTGGTCTAATGTGCTAGGATGAACATCTCGTCTGTTGTGAATGTTATAGCTCGAAACAGAATCGCACTAACACGCTGCCACCAAAATGGCACTAAAGACATATTCTGTTACCTTATGGTAATTTTAGAAGTGGGCCTTCTTATCTCGTTTTACATTGTTGAGTGTACCTACCCATTTGGTACTCAACCCATTCGGTTATACCCATGCCGGGTAGTTATCAGACCCACATTAGGGATATTCCTAGTATGGTTATGTTTTTACCATTGGGAATAGGCGATATCTTATAGGTCTTGTTAAGATTTCAAACGAATCATTCTTATCTACTCGTGTTCTATGAGACGACTCGGGAATGCATATATCTTCGAGCTATTTGAATTACATATATTCTGTCTCACGATCCAGATGAAGCACTTGTCATATTTGAGGACGGCTTGATGTTATCGATCAATAGAGACATGACTAGATTATGCTATTTAGTATTTCTTGCCGAAATAAATATCACATATGAAGTTTAAGAGCATCCCATTGAATGCTCGTTTTATTCCATGTTGTATTTTCTTGCATTCACTCATGTGCAAGTAAATGAAGCGTCCAGGTGAATGCTCATACTATTTCTTAGAATATGAATTCATTGCACACAGTCGTGTGCAAGTTAGGGGGAGTATCCAAAAGAATGCTTATGACTACTTAGCTGAAATCATTGCATCTAGTCGTATGCAAGTGAGCTAAACCATCCCGATGAATGCTCGTGTTGATTAACACTTGTGAGTGTACTCTTTTGTCATTAGACCAATGGTTTGTCTCATTAGGTTTACCTTGGCCTGTTTTTAATGAGACACAATCAATCACAAGTATTATAGTTTGTCTAAATTATCTTGAAACATTTAAGTAAATTAAAACTACCTTAAGTAAATTAAACAATGGAATAAATATAAGGCAATTAATATGAAAATAAAGGGTGATCCGAATAAAGGGAGAGATTCGGATTAGTAAAAAAAGAAATCTGGTTCGAATCGAAGGGAGGCTGATTCTAGATTACCTGTTCATGCAATTTTATTCGAATTTGCAATTCCAAATATTAGTAAACACAAAGTAAAAGTAACTTAACTAAATGAAAATTTTACATCAACCATGGAACTATTTTTTTTAATCTAAATATACTAAAATTATTTTTAAAATAATCACTGACAGCGGCGTCAAAAACTTGATCGGCTTAAAAATATGTTTATAAAAATAAAATCTTTTTACCTAGCAAGAGAACTATGTAATAATAATATTTTTAATACGTAGCAAGTATGTTTTCACCTATGAAATTATGTAAATTAACTAAAATATATATAAACACAAGTTTTCTAGTTTTTTATAACGATTAAGTTCGCACTTGTTGTCGATTAATCTAAACTAATAAAACAAGAACAATTCATCAATAAGGGTTGTCATTCACTACTTTTCATTATTCTCAAAAACAAAAACTATACTAAAACAATATTAAAAGAAGAAAGATAAATATTAACAAGCAATAACAAAGGGAGAAGGATAAATGTTACCGAGAAGGTGGAAGCAGCCATTAGATCTAAGTAAAAAGTAAGAAGGAGATGCTCATAAGGGTGAAGTATCGTAAGTGAAGAAGGAAAAAGAAGGATACGGCAATATAAATAAAGAGAGAGAAATATATTAAATGAGGGTTTCTTCCCGGTGGCAAATACTAAAAAATTACAGAGATTTAACATGTATTTATAGTATATTGCTCAGAAAATTCTAGAAGCTAATTACTAAAATACTCTCATCCGAATCAGAGATGTCTGATCCAAATTAGATGATGTCGCACCTTCTGATTGGTCAAAAATGTTGTAAACATTGTTCATCTGATCCGGATCAAAGGATCTGGTCTGAATCACACAGCGGGAGTAAGATTTTCTTCCATTTTTGACGATTACTTCGTATCTGTTCATATATTCTTGACTTGGGCACGAGTATATACTTATAAAATCATCTTTACTGGTCCTCTAACTTCCCCAACTCATACTTTGACCGAATTTATCTTTCATATCCTATTCTTTTAGGTCATTCAACTTTTCCAACTTGTATGTTGAGTCATTTGATCTCCATTATTCACATAAATGCATCTAAAAAACGCAATATTCACTCATAGTAGATAAATGGTCTCAAAATACGTAAAAAAAAATATAGTAAATTGATATTAAAATATCTATTTATGCAATATAACGTTGGATTTAATACTATAAGTAAGGCCAGAAAATGACAGTTCCTAACTCAAATCAGTTGGGTTCTCGCTATTTTGGGACATAGGAGCGGAATAGCCTACTTTAATGGTCATCCAAAGTTTAACATTGTAACTTTGTAAGAATATGCTCATCTTATCCTTCCAATATGAATAGTTTATCCCATAAAAAAACGGTGGAGTATTGGGGGATAAATCTACGCCGGAGGCAAAATTGTACAAATTAGCCATATCGATCTTAACTCTAAAATCGCTAGATTCCTATGTGTAACAGTCTCTTCTCTGATACTGATTTTTGGCCCATCTAGCTAAGGCTTGGGGGGGGGGGGGAAGGGTTGAATAATATTTTAGGCGTTTTTACGGAATTAAAACTTAAGCGCAATTAATCAACCCAACTAGCTTGATAACTACTTTAGCAACAATAATTATGCGATAACTAATAATGAATAATTTAAGCATGCACACAATCATAAAATAATTTGCGGAAAGTAAAGAGTAAAGGAAGAGAGATTGACACCGCGATATATATTAAAGGTTATTTCCCCGGAATTACTTTACCGAGTATTATCATATAATCTTCAACCCAAGATTACAAATCCTAACAAGCTAATCAATCGATTTTCTCACCCTCTACCCGAGGTTACAATCTTGATACAAGTGCAAAAGTACACAAAAGGCGAGTCAATGACTCCCCATCTATCTATGAGTATCCAAATAAAATGAAGAGCTTTTAAGTCACCAATAACCTTTTAAGCCTCTACCCAATCACTCACTCACAATTGAGCTTATAAGTTTGCTCTTTACAAATTTGTTACAACAATGTAACACTACTCACAATTTTATTGCTTCTAATTAAGCTAATTTGTGAGACTTGATGTTGTTTGAGCTTGATCTCCTTTCTCATCAATTTCCTCTTTTTCGAGCTTTTCGCTCAACGTTGGAGTTTTTAAGATGTTGTATCTGAGAGAGGTTGACGGAGGTTGATTGGTTAGTACTGGATGATACCGAGTGTGTTTGGAGAGTTGGAAAGATAGGTATATATGTAGAATTGTGTTTATTTCTTTTGGGTGTGTTTCTCGAGACGAATAATCAAAATCCGCCAAAGTTCGATCGATCGAACTGAGTTTTCAATTGATCAAAAATTCTGTGAACTTACTGCCACTTTTTTGGAATTTTTGGCTGGTCGAATATTTTTTCGATTGATCGAAAAAACTGGTATTTGACTTGACCGTGTTTCGGTTTCGCTTTCTTGAAACTCTTGTAACTTGCTCGTTCGGACTCTGGATCGACTTCTGTTTAAACTGTTGGATTCATTGTTCAATGCCCTATAATGTTAAGTCCTGTAATATACATTCTCTCATTTTGGAAAATATCAAATATTATATCATAGAATAGAGAAATTGTAAAATCATTACATCATAATCGCAATTATAATCAAAATCAATTATTGAACCCAGATTTCAACACGTATAATCATTAAATTTTCACCAAAATATGATACAATATTTAAGTGTTTTATCAATATGGGAATGTTTTAGTCACCTTTAGCATGTAGCTAGTTCCTCCTATGTGTTTCATCACTATGTTAGACTAGTATGAAAATATCTGAAATATGTAGGTAACACATAGAACCATGTTGAAGAAAGTTTATTTTCTTTAGTTACTAATATTTTTATTAGTTGTTGGAAAAATACTACACTTATTTACATTTATTTTTAATACGGTTAGTTATTTTTTTTCATGGACTTAAACACATGTTTGGATCAATTTTGAATTAAGGGGTTTTTTTTACCCAATATGATTTATGTATGCTAAGAGAAAAATTAATTATTATGCACTAGTAAAATTGGCTTAAGCCTACTTGTTGGTTCTTCTAAATCTATATTTTTCTCTAATTATTTCTTCAATCCTCTCTAATTATTTACTTTTTCACTAAATTTCTCTATCAAATTACTCTGCTTATTACAATATTGTTATTCAGAAAAGTAGTCTCTATCATTTGGTGCAAGGGCAGTTTTTTTTTGGCGTATTGTGAAACTTAAGGTTCGAGGGTGTTCAAGAATGTGATTTGATCCGTTAGAATCCGAAAAAAAATGATATGCTTTTAGATATTTATGAGGATCATGAAAGTTTAGAATCAGCAGAAAAAGGCCCAGAAAGCTTGTTAAAGATGTGTATGATACTATTAAAACTGTTATTATTTTACCATATAGGTTTAGAAGATTACAATGATGTTGTACTTGTCTTTCTGAAAGAATATCGGATATTCTAACGTATTGCTAGAAAAATGCATTGGTTCTTGAAAGAGGGTGGTCTCTCTCTGACTATATACGTATAGAATGAATTTTGTGTTTTCATAATAATATGAAGCATGTTTATATAAGGCTACGTTAGGGACCTGATATAATGAATAAATTAGAGCTCATCCTAATCAGAATCGAACTTGAACTCATCAACCTGAGATCTTTCTTATCTAATTAAATTAAAGTTCATTCCACTAAATAACTCTAATTGAAATCTCTCTAATCTATTCCGAATCTTCTATAATAAAATTCGTTTCTATTATCAAACGTTTCTATTATCTCCCCACGTTAAGATTTAGCATATACCCATTTATTAAATTTAAATTGCTGATGATTTTCTATTTAAGTAAACACATTATATTTCTAATAGTACTGTTTAACTTATTTGACGTATACAATCAATAACTTATAAGCTCTTGGGAGGTATAATCAATCCCATAAATTGGGACATGGATTCTTTCAATTAATAACAGACACCATATAATAAATAGTCTCCCTCTTTTATGAATCAAAATGACTAACACTAAATACACATGTCACATTAATAATATTCAGATTAAGAGAATGAACATTTCCCATGATCACAAGTTATTAATAATTCTTTCTAATCAGCACAAGAATTATTACATTGACTTAGTCATGTTTAATACACACAAAGTGTACAAGTATATAAAGTTGGAATATTTCATTTCCCATAGTCAAGACACATCTACTAAAATTATATACGACAACTCTATCGATGGTGTGTCAATTTCCATCTAAAGTTGTAAACAATTAAGTTATATTATATAAGACTGATAGTACAGTCTTCCATGTGTAATCCGTACGGTACACACTAGATTATCTATGAAATATAATATTAGACACTTATTTATACATAAATAAAACAAATAAAGATCGTTAGTATAAAATCTCCAAAAAATATAACAACCCCGATAACAAAAATATTAAACTAAAAACAACATGTCGTCTTTTAATTGTATTTAATAAAAGATCAATCTAATTTATTAATGGTATTAGAAAATTATAGGGAACAACTCGAGGAAGACGCGATGGAAACCGCATGGGTCCACCAATTCAGCGGCATAGGATATTGGGTATGTTAGATGGACATGTTGAACCAGTAGGTCCCACCCGGGGATGAAAGAATTGTGGGGGAGGTGGCGCGTATGGGGTTGGTAACCTCATCTGATACTCAGTAACGACAAAAAACTTTAGGATTTAGTATTCCTATAAACATTGAAGGTTAGTTAGTGTGCACCTGAAATTTGTGTGCTTTTTTCAAAGACCTTTTATGAGAGCCTTTTATGACGCTTGAACGTAAAATTTAACCCCTTTTCGTATTAACTCTATTCCATGGTTTGAGGCCGAATATTTTGGTATAGATTTGTTTGTTTGCTTACATAATTCACTTATTTATGAGCCTTTTATGATGCTTGGCGAATTTATGTCTCTCTTGCGAGAAACAGATAATGTATATGTGATGTAATAATCGCTAACATAAAATAAGAAAACCCTATATACGATGAATATGATGATTATCCCCGTGTACAAAACAAGACAAATTATGATACGGAAATAACTCTTGCAATTGAGACTAAAACAGACCAGATGGGTCCAACCGACACTACTGTGGATGGGTCTGAAAATATAGGATTTGGGTTCTGATATGTTAAGAGCAAGTCAACTTTTTGTAAAAATAAATTTCGACAAATAGAAGTCGAGAAATGATTTGGGATGCAAAAAATATTTGGCAAAAAGTGCACCACCACCGCCACCATTGTCGGATTGGGGGATGGTGGAAGTTGGGGAGATTTGGAGATGGGAGTAAAAAAAATTTAGGGAAAATAGGTAAAGAAACGCGAAAAATGAAAAAGTCGAAAACTGTTGTTAAAAAATTGCATCAACTCTCAACATTATGGATTTTGATTTCATTGATTACCTATCCCGAAATTTCAGTTCACGTTCTTTTCCTATAGGGAAACCCAAACCCAAACCCAAAAATATTTGATAAAGAAATTTATTTGCATGGAAACCTTTTTGTTTAGTGAAGTTGAAATTACTTTGGGGTTTGGCGATAAATTGATTTGTACTTGTGATGTCGATAAACATAGTGGTATTATTGAACATAACGAAATTTATGAGATTTTTCATATTATCAGATAATAGACAAATTAACTTACGAAACAGAAATAATTCAATTTTTAGTTGGTAAGATGATGCTGTTATTTTTGTCCTCATATTTATACTAGATTAATTTGCAATCTCTTGAATTTCGACACGTTCTTCGATAAAAATGAATTTTTAGTTAAACTTATGGAATTGGCGAAACATTTTATTCCGTTCCCATAATTTTTTATCACTTCTATAAAAAGATTCATTCTCTTCATAAAAAATAGGAGGCAAAGACAACAAAAACGCCTTTTTATATTTTTTTAGATCCAACCTACAGTACAGAGTAAAAAAGCCAAAGTAAGTTATTTTATTTCTTATAAAAATAAAACCGATTTTTTAACCTCTTGATAAAATCGCAAAATCAAGATATTCATTTCGGACAATTGAACCTTTTCGAACTCTTTCATCATTTTTTTCCCTATTCCTGATTGGCATCTTGTGTAGTGGCTGACCTTCCCACCATAATGTCTTCTAGGTCGAAGGGGCCATTGTTTTGGTAACATAGGAGGCATTTCCCGGGAGAATCTTAAAAATTACAACTCCTTAACTTTCAGTTAACCTCTGACCATTAAATAAAATGTAAATAACCCGTCGTCCTTCCCAGGAGTGAAATCAAATGTGAAACACTAAGCTACCAAGAATTGGAAGGATCTGATAGCGTGCCTGTTGAAGAATGAATTTGTCTAGCTACACCCTAGGTGTGAAAGTAAAACTAATACTTGCATCTTCACATATAGGCTTATTTGGTATACCAAATCGACGCGAAGTCTGAAAACTAAAAAAAATCCTTAGAACAAATTTCAGATGTAACTGAAACCAAATAAGGCAGAATTCGTTAGTATTAATAAAACATTGATATTGTAGCCTTCGAAGAAATTGAATTTTTTTTACCGCGGTGTGTTTCCATTGTTACTAGATAATTGATCACTATTTTATTTTGTAACGTCACTAAAAAGCCGATTTTTCCTAAAGAAAGTTATCGAAGCAGTTTTACATAAAGAAAACAATATTTTAGTGAGAAAATCTATTTTCCTGTGTCATTCCGTACAAAATTACATGCATAGATATGAAATAACGGATTATAATAAATGAAAATCGAAACATAACATCGAACATAAATTTATATCACTTAAAAGATACCATTAGGGTTAATTACAAAAATTAGATATTTGTTTTTGGGAAAGTTGGAAAAGTTAGATATTGTTTGTGCGTTAATTGCAAGAATCGATAGTTTGTAGGGGATATTTTCGAATGAATCATAGTTACAAGGTTTTATTTGCTTAAAGAAAACGCAGCAGTTTTCTTACACTTTTCCTCATATTTAAGATAATTAACATCACTTTTTTATTTTTAGGGTAACAGTTTAACTTTATACATTTTTCAGCTTTCCTATCAAATTTATTATCATAACTAAATATTACTATATTTTAATATAATTCTATCAATTTGTTTCAACCCAAATTAATTTATTAGAGAAAACACATTAAATAACTTACAAGTTTTCTCGTATTTAAAGTAAAAAGTACACTTTTACAACTTATAAGTAAACGTTTTGGTTTATACAAATTATCGACTTTTTTATAAATTTCTCTATCACAACTATACAACTCATCTTTTTGTTATTTTATTAATTTATATGTGAAAAGTATAAATAAAGTAGAGACAATAAGAGAAAAACAAGACAGATAAATTATTATTTTAATTATAAGGGAACATTTTGATCTCTTATATTTGAGATATATTTGAGTTCGCGTATACTTAAGATAATAGATAAGTAAACGGATGAGTATGTATATAGAACAATGGCAAAGAAGAACAAGGCAATAGTAGACACCAAAGAAGAACAATGGCAAAGAAGAACAATCATAAATTAATCGGTGATATAAGCTGACTTAGAGCATGTTTATCGCAGATTGGTTGCGGTGGGTGGAGCCGCACCTCAGCCTCCGATCACGTTTATCGGACGGAGTAGAGGGTATGAGTTGCGGAGGGGTGTAGCCTCCCTCTCTCTCTCTTCTCTCTTTTTGGGCTTCGCTGCCTACACTTGTCTGTATAGGCTCTGTGTTGATAATTACAGTGATTAGTCCCTATATAATTACAAACCAGTCCCTGTATTTTGTATTGTATTAAAAAAATCATACCGTTATAATTACAAAATGGTCGTTGTAGTTTCGAAATAATTACAAAACAGTCCTTATAACGGTAATAAATGGCTAGTTTGACTTTATTTTGGTCCCCGAATTTTTTTAACTTATAAAATAGTTCTTATAACGGCTAGTTTTTGGTCTTTAAAAGTTTTTAAATTACAAAATAGTACAATTTAATTCCTATATAAACCCGCACTCTACTATCATTCAAATCACACCATTTCAAAAACACTCTATCTATCTCAAATATATTATTCTATATATCATATAATTCAAACACTTTCTATCCTAAATACAAATGGATCCAATCCGATTCTCCTCCTCTTTATCTGATTCCTCATTCTATTCCGATGATGCTAATTTCTCAATGATTAATGAAAATTTTCTCGTCGACGACCCTATGTTTTTACCTATTCTTGTTGCTTTCGAACATGAAGGAACTTCACAACAACGTCAGCGAAAACAACGAGTTGAGAGGTCTCGATTAATTTTGGAAGGGGACGCTAAACTACAGAGAGACTGTTTTTTTGGATAACACATGTATTCGGACGAAGTATTTCGACGGAGGTTTCGTATGAACAGGAAATTATTCGTCAGAATGGCCGATGAGGTTATCGAGAAAAATCATTATTTCCAACAAAAATATGATGTTACGAGCCGTATGGGTGCCACCCCTTATCAAAAAATTACTGCTGCTCTCCGTATGTTAGGCTATGATCTCTCTGCAGACTTAGTCAATGAGAATCTTCGTATATCCGCAAATTCTACCCTTAATTGTATGAAAGAGTTTTCAAGTGCTATCGTGAGAACATTTTGTGAGCATTATCTTAGAGAGCCAAATGAGGACGATATTCATCGATTGAACGTTATCAACACTCATAGGGGTTTTTCCGGTATGCTCGGAAGCATTGATTGCATGCATTGGAGATGGAAAAATTGTCCCACCGCTTGGGCTGGCCAATATCAAAGTGGTCACAAAAAAGAACCATCCATAGTCCTTCAAGCGGTTGCTTCTAATGATTTACGGATATGGCATGCTTATTTCGGGGCATCCGGTTGTAGTAATGACATCAATGTATTGGATGAGTCTAATTTATTTGATAGACTTATGGAATACTGTAACATCCCGTATTTTTTTTTATATAAATGGTTTTGTTTATGATTTAATCTATCCAAAAACGTTTTATATAATTTTTAGCCAAAAAACCGAAACTCTTATGAAAAACTTTATTTTTAAAACCCGTTACTAATTTTATAAATAAAAATGACCCAATAGATTTGTTTATAAACATTTGTTATTTTTGAGTAGTAAAATAATATTTTTGGATCATGAGTTAACTTTTAAAATTTTGGGGACCAAATAGTTCGCTTCCTCAAACTCTCTCAAAATAGTTTGCTAAACCTCTTTTCAGCCCACTTTTTAAAACAGAAAAGCTAAAACCACCCACTAACAAAGAGAGAAAAGAGATAGAAGAGAGGTTCCAAATCCTAGGAAGAAGAAGAAACCACCATTAGTGGGTTCTTACCGGAAGCATCTCCTCTACGCACTAAGGTAGCGGGGTTATCCATTGCGACTAGACGAGGGTGTATGTTAGGGTTAGGTCTTGCGTTTATTTTAAATTTGGGGGTTTTCCTTTTATCTCATTTATGTTCTTAAATTGTTAATTGGGTTTTATTTGTTGTACTTTTAATTCACTTATTTGAATTGGAGAAGTTGAGAATTTAGACATATTAATTTCGAATTAATGAGAATATGGATGGATTTGCGTGTTTTTATGAGTTGATAATGTGATATTATAATTATTGATGAAATTGGGTAAATTATTGTTGAATAAAGATGAGTTGTAGTTTACACATACAATGTGTTTGTTAAAATGCCTAAATGAGATTTTATGTTGTTGGAGTTGTTTGGCTAGTTGTGAATCTAGCACCTATGCTTATGTGTTTTGTTGTATTGCGTTAAAGTGACGTTTGGGAATGCTAGTATTTGAGAATGTGATTTTGTTGAGAATGTGATAATTGAATGGTTTAATATTATTGGCCGAGGCCTTGTGATTTATTTATTGGCAATGGTCTATGTCTCTTCCTATACCGGGGACATAAGACGAGCCGAGTGGTATAGGGAATGACTCGTCTTACGGACTGGGGCGAGTGGCATGAAGAGGTCCAAGTGCGCACTTTAAATATTTATTTGTTGGCAATGGTCTATGCCTCTTCTTATACCGGGGGCATAAGACGAGCAGAGAGGTATAGGGAATGACCTACCTTACGGACTGGGGTAGGTGGCGTGAGAGGTCCATGTGTGTTATTTTATATGTTGGCAATGGTCTATGTATCTTCCTATACCGGAGAGATAAGACGAGCCAAGGTGTATAGATGTGTGTTATAGATGTGTGTTGGAGTTACTTAATTTAAGACGAGACATAAGACTCGTCTTACGGACTGTGGCGAGTGGCGTGAGAGGTCCATGTTTGTTATAGATGTGTGTTGGAGTTACTTAATTTATTTCGTTGTACGATGTTATTATATTTCTTTTTATACGTTGTTATCGTAGTGGTTGTTTGTGAGTTCTTGCATTTATGGGATGGAGTGACGGTATTTTGTGTGGTGGCGTCCCGTCTATGTATGTGCGTGGGGCTCACCGTTACAGTTTTGTATTTCAGGTACAACTTAGGTTGAAGTGTTTGGATAGGAGCATTATCAAGGTATCACATGGGTTCGGGGCTTATTTGAATCGTTTTCTTTTACTTAGACTATTTTTGAGGTTGTAGCCTACGGGCAAATTACATTCGTTCGTTTTCTTTTTATATAACTTCGTTAAAACCATCTCGTCTTGTAGCCGCGTTTGACAAACATTTTTATTTATTCGTTTAATTGTTCATTTAGCTCGCAAGTTATTTTTTTTTAAAAGTTAAATTTTGTACCAACAGATTCTTTTTCCTTTTGTTCAAAAGGTCACACCTTGATATCCGTTTTTTCGGATTTTGGGGCGTGACAAGTTGATATCAGAGCTAAACAGGTTCTTGTATATTTTGGGACGACGGGAAGATGAGTAACCATTTGAGCACATTTGGCAATTTCATGGTTCGAGAGTTTGAGTCCGACGATGTTCAAAGTCATGTTTTTTAATACGTAACATTGATGTAATTTTTATTTTTTATTTGATGTAATTTTAATGAAATGAATATTTAATTTTATTTATTTAAATTTATAATTTATAGTTGTCAATTAGTTAAGAGTTATTTAGAATGAAAATTTAAACCAACACGTTAAATCAACGCACAACAAACGAACAACAAGGCACTTTAAACATGGTGTTATGCGAGTGCTCTTAGAATATAATACAAACTACTAAAATTTACTCATGCGTTGCGTGTGAGACGCGTAATGACATAAATCTCGTAATATGTTTTATTTTGAACATAATATTAAGAGTTGATATCATTTATTTTATTTATACAGGTTAAAACGAATTGTTGATTATTTTAAAGTTCATCGGTAACTAAAAAAATATAAGAAAAACAATTTGTTAATTAATTAGATTAGATAAATGGTTATTAAAATATATTCATCTTATTATTTTTGGGCTGGGCACGGTTAATAATAGTATGATACCAGCGATGACGTGAAGTTGACCTAAGTGCGGCCGTAGTCTCTCTCTCTCACTAAAACTCTGTTTCAATGGCAAAGAAGAACAAGGCAATAGTAGTAGACACCAAAAATCACCAAAAAAACACCCAAGTTAAAAAACAATCCAAACTTATCTCCAAAAAAAACAACACCAAAATCAAAAACAAAAACAAACCCATAAAAAAAAGAATAACCTCAAACTCCTCCTCAGACACAGACTCAGACTCAGAATCTTTACAAAACCTAACAATACTTTTATCCACCTACACAAAACCCTTTTTAATCGACTTATTATCCACCCTTGCAACAACAAACCTCACACTATCCTCCAAAATCATCAAAACCGCAGAAAATGACACTTCTCATCGCAAAATCTTCGTACACGGGTTAGGTTGGGACGCCGATAAGAACACATTAAAATCGGCTTTTAAAGGGTTTGGTGAGATAGATGATTGTAATGTGATTAAAGATAAGAAGACTGGGAGGAGTAAAGGGTATGGATTTGTGCTTTTTGCAAGTAGGAAAGGGGCGGAGAAGGCATTGAAAGAGCCGAATAAGAAGATTGGTGGTAGGGTTACTTCATGCCAGCTGTCGTCTGTTGGGCCTCCTGCTTCTGGTACTAGCGCTACCGCGCAGCAGGTAGTTTTTTTATTGAATTTTTCGTAGTATTTTTATTAGAATTGATAGTATTTTTAGTTAATTTGGTAGTACTTATGTTGAATTTGGTACTAGTATTTTTTTATATTGGACATAAAGTACAATTTGGCCAATTTATTTAACAAAAACAAAGGTTTTTCCATCTTTCTTTCGCGTAGATAGTATTTTTATTGAATTTGGTAGTACTTTTATTGATTAGTAGCATCCCGAAACAATGTAGTAAAAATAAATAATATAATAGTATCTTTATTGAATTTGCTAGACTTTTTTTATTAAAGTTGGTATTAATTTTAGTTAATTTGGTAGTACTTTTGTTAAATTTAGTAGTTAAAATATCTGTGCACGACTAGGTTGGGACACTAATAAGGAGGCTCTTAGATCCGCTTTTGAAGGGTTTGGTGAGATAGAGGATTGTAATGTGATTAAGGATAAGGAAACTGGGAAGAGTAAGGGGTACGGATTTGTGCTTTTTAGGAGTAGGAAAGGGGTGGAGAAGGCGTTGAAAGAGCCGAATAAGAGGATTGGTGGTAGGGTTGCGTCTTGCCAGCTCCTGCTGCTGCTCCTGCTGCTCCTGCTGGTTCCGCTGCGCCGGGAACCAGGTGGTTTTTTTAATATTAAATTTGGTAGTATTATTATTAATTAGTAGGTAGTATTTTCCATCTTTCTTTCGCGTAGGTAGTATTTTTATTGAATTTGGTAGTATTTTTATTGATTAGTAGGTAGTAATTTCCATCTTTTAAATTTGGTAGTGTTTTTATTGAATTGGGTAGTATTTTTTGTTAATTTGGTAGTATTTTTGGTTAATTTGGTAGTACTATTGTTAAATTTAGTAGTTAAAATATTCGTGCATGGGTTAGGATAGGAGGCCAATAAGGAGACTCTTAGATCCGCTTTTGAAGGGTTTGGTGAGATAGAGGATTGTAATGTGATTAAGGATAAGAAGACTGGGAGGAGTAAAGGGTATGGATTTGTGCTTTTTGCGAGTAGGAAAGGGACGGAGAAGGCGTTGAAAGAGCCGAATAAGAAGATTGGTGGTAGGGTTGCTTTATGCCAGCTGTCGTCTGTTGGGCCTCCTGCTTCTGGTACTAGCGCTACCGCGCAGCAGGTAGTTTTTTTATTGAATTTTTTGTAGTATTTTTATTAGAATTGATAGTATTTTTAGTGAATTTGGTACTAGTATTTTTTTTATATTAGACATAAAGTACAATTTGGCCAATTTATTTAACAAAACAAATGTTTTTCCATTTCTTTCACGTAGGTAGTATTTTTATTGAATTTGGTAGTACTTTTATTGATTAGTAGTATCCCGAAACAATGTAGTAAAAATAAATAATATAATAGTATCTTTATTGAATTTGCTAGTCTTTTTTTATTAAAGTTGGTATTAATTTTAGTTAATTTTATAGTACTTTTGTTAAATTTAGTAGTTAAAATATCCGTGCACGACTAGGTTGGGACACTAATAAGGAGACTCTTAGATCCGCTTTTGAAGGGTTTGGTGAGATAGAGGATTGTAATGTGATTAAGGATAAGGAAACTGGGAAGAGTAAGGGGTACTGGTTTGTGCTTTTTAGGAGTAGGAAAGGGGTGGAGAAGGCGTTGAAAGAGCCGAATAAGAGGATTGGTGGTAGGGTTGCGTCTTGTCAGCTGTCCTCCTGCTGCTGCTCCTGCTGGGTCCGCTGCGCCGGAAAGCAGGTGGTTTTTTTAATATTAAATTTGGTATTATTATTATTAATTAGTAGGTAGTATTTTCCATCTTTCTTTCGCGTAGGTAGTATTTTTATTAAATTTGGTAGTATTTTTATTGATTAGTAGGTAGTATTTTTATTGATTAGTAGGTAGTAATTTCCATCTTTTGAATTTGGTAGAGTTTTTATTGAATTTGGTAGTATTTTTTGTTAATTTGGTAGTATTTTTGGTTAATTTGGTAGTAGTTTTGTTAAATTTAGTAGTTAAAATATTCGTGCATGGGTTAGGATGGGACGCCAATAAGAAGACTCTTAGATCCGGTTTTGAAGGGTTTGGTGAGATAGAGGATTGTAATGTGATTAAGGATAAGGGAACTCGGAAGAGTAAAGGGTATGGGTTTGTTTGTTTAGGGTTAGGAAAGGGTCTGAGAAGGCGCTTAAAGTGCCGAATAAGAAGATTGGTGGGAGGGTTGCGTCTTGCCAGCTGTCGTC
Organism: Primula vulgaris; assembly: GCA_963920805.1. Taxonomy (NCBI): domain Eukaryota; kingdom Viridiplantae; phylum Streptophyta; class Magnoliopsida; order Ericales; family Primulaceae; genus Primula; species Primula vulgaris. Next base: position 13,949,319 of record OY987215.1, on the reverse strand, counting down.
TGTTGGGCCTCCTGCTTCTTCTGCGACTACTGCTGCGACCCGGAACTATGTAGTTTTTTTTTAGGGAGAATTAAGTTAAATTACAATCTACGAGACTTATATAGCAAAAAATAAAGGTCTTTAATCTTGCTTTCCCTTTACTGTTCACTTAGGTTCATACTACCAAATTAGTTTCAAAATACTATCTAATTCAGCAAATATAATATAGTAGAATGGAAAAATATAATATAGTAGAATTGAAAAATAATATGGTAGTATCGACAATAATATAATAGAATGGAAAAATATTATAGTAGTATCGGAAAATAATGTAGAAGTATCAAAAAATAATATTGTAAAAATAAATAATGTAGATAGTATTTTTTAGGGGTGGGCAAAAAATCCGCAAACCCGCCCCGTAACCCAATCCGTGCGGATTGGGGCGGATTGGGGCGGGTTGGATGTCAAAAAAAGTTAAATCCGCCCCGCCCCAATCCGTAAAAAAATTCGTGGGTTGGGTTAGGGTTGGGATTTCCAAACCGCGGGTTAATCCACCCCAACCCGTTTCAATCCGCATATATATATATATATATATATATAAATATAAATATAAATTTTCTCAAGATCTTTTTTTAATAAGAGTTTCTATATTATAATAGTATTGATTTAAGAAAAATTATATATATAGACAAAAAATCTTTGGATTGTCCAAACTTAAGCTTAATGATTCGATTGATATATTGTCTTATAAATTCAATGTATTATCTCGTACTTACAAAAAGAAGGAATTTTTAATCTGGGTCTAGGTAGTATGAGTGGTTAATTTATTTTTAAAAACTTTATTTGTAATTGAAGTAGAGCCAAATATGAAGTTATATAAAGTTATTACGAAATCTGTAGCTATTGAACTTGTGGATTCAATTAGCTATTGAACTTTATTTTGATTATGTTGATGAAGAATAATTTGTTTTGTTTTGTTTTGTTTTAGCTTTGTTACTTGTTCCGAACATTCTAAACGTATTTTGGTTGGCTTTTAGTTTATATTTCTATTTGAAAGATTTTTTTTTTTAAATATTTAGGTAAATTATGCGAAAAAATGAAAAATTAATGACTAAAATGAAAATTTAAGAAACAACCCGCACCCAATCCGCCCCGCTTGATAATGGGTTGGGTTGGGTTGGGTTGGGGTTTTAATTATAATGGGTTGGGTTGGGTTGGGTTGGGATTTGAATTTCACTAATCCGCCCCAATCCGTCCCGCCATTTATTTTACGGGGCGGGTTAGGATTGCGACCAATCCGCCCCAATCCGCCCCGTGCCCACCCCTAGTATTTTTATAAGAATCAGTAGTGCTTTTGTTGAATTTTTAGTAGTATTTTTGTTGAATTTAGTAGTTTTTTTTTTTGAATTTGGTAGATTGAAATACCTGTTTTAAACCTAAATTAGCTCAATAATATATGTAAGAGAGAGAGATAATGAGGGCCAAAATATGTGTATTCAAGTGTATTGTAGGTGTACCAAACTCTATAGCTACAACCTCTTTATATAGGCTAGAGGTTGGGAGATTACAAGCTAAATATTAAAGAAAAGAATTCAAAAGGTTGTAACATACAAAGGAGCAAATGCTCATACTAAATGATATGTAACTCTTATACTTAAATGGACAATACATTATTTACAACACTCCCCCTTGGATGTCCAAAAGTATACTTAATCACATTTGAGCTCCTCCGTCTTGTAGCTTGTTGGTACGAACTAACAACTAACAAAATCCTCGTTAAAACCTTGCCAGAGAAAACCCATTAGGAAAAACCTCTAGGCGAAGGACAAAAAGAGTACGATTTGGTTCGAACAATAGGGGTAACCACATACATAAAGTGCCTCATCAAAACCTTAACAGAGTAAACCCAATGGGAAAAACCTCTGATCGAAGGAAAAAGAGTACAATGTGATTAGAAGTATTCGACTGGATACTCCCCCTGATTTAGGCCATCATTAATGAGGATTTTCTCGATTTAGTGTCTCGTTAAAAACCTTGTCAAGGTAAACCCAATGGGGAAAAACCCTTTGACTAAGGACAAAAAGAGTACACGATATGAAATGAGAAATCGAGCATACATCAGGATGCTCCCCCACTTGCACACGACAGGGTGCAAGGACATGTCACTTTAGGATAGCTCAGAGAGCCTCCTAAGACCAATTGCTTTGACATGTTTCTGAAATGAATACTTTGGCAGTGACTTAGTCAACAAGTTTGCGTGATTATTCTCTGATCCAATATGCTTAACTTCAATCTTTTGAAGCGTTTGTAGCTCATGTGTAAAGAACAACTTTGGCGAGATATGTTTGGTGGCATCACCTTTGATGTAACCATGTTTTGCTTGATCAATAACAGCGGTGTTGTCCTCATAAATAACTGGTTCATCAGGATCATAAGCTAGATCACACGTACTTCGAATATGGCTGGTAACTGCTCGAAGCCATACACTCTCTCTAGTCGCCTCATAGAGCGCGAGTAGCTCAGAATGGTTCGTCGAAGTAGCCACCAAGGTCTGTTTACGAGACCTCCATGATATTGCCGTGTTCCCAATGGTAAAGACATAACCACATTGGGAACGTTCTTTATGCGGGTCTGATAAGTAACCCGCATCGGCATAACTGACAAGGATCGCGTTATTTCGAGTGCCAAAGGGGGTTAGACTCACTCGTTGACGCGTAGGGATAGAACAAACCCATACCCGTAGTACCCTTAAGGTAACGGAAGACGTCTTTAATGCCATTCCAGTGGCGACGTATTAACGCGGTGCTGTGTCGAGCTAGACAATTCACAGCAAAGGAGATGTCTGGTCTATTACATTGAGCCAAGTACAATAGTGTGCCTATTGCACCCAGATATGAGTACTCGAGACTCAATATCTCTTCATCGTCCTCCTTTGGACGGAAGGGGTCCTTATGGAATAATGCATAAAGGAATTCGAGCACGGTATTGCCTCGGCCTGCAGATCGAGCACCGTAAAGATGGAATTTTAGTCCATCAAGAAAATTACTCCCAGAAGGTGTTGAGACGGTTTTGTCATTTTGATGGACTCAAATTCCGGATGGTGAGCCCTCAACTTTATTGGACTCTGCGGCATTATCAAGTCTAATAGACTTTATTGGATAATCCGGATGGTGAGCCCTCAACTTAATGATCTGGGCAAGAAGTTTAGGAAACGCTGCGTTTCTTGTGGACAACAAAGCTTCGTGTGACTATCTTGTCGATGCATCAACCAAAACCATGAAATATTTAAATGGTCTGCATGTTGGTTAGACTGTTCCACAAATATCTCCTTGAATTCCTTCAAGGAATTGGGAAACCAATTTTGTAGGTTTCACTTGAATTGGTTTGAGATTTGTCTTTCCAATAGAGCATGCTTGGCATAGGCTTTTCGGATTGATCATGAAATTCTTTCCTCCAAGAGGATGCCCATGTGATGCGTTCATAGTTCGAAACATCGTATCTTGACCCGGGTGTCCCAGCCGGTCATGCCATAGCATATAATATATTGCTTTCAATGTTTCGTATCGTATTAACATACAAAACACTTGAAAGACATCTCAACTTCTCCAAAATACGCTTTTGGTCGTATTGAGTGGAGGTGATGTAAAGGTATTCAATACCATTTTCACGAGCAGTTTCAGTATGAAACTTGTTTCCTGGATCTCAAGAATTTCCTTTCCGCTCGGTTCAACCATATTTGCTTCGGCATTTCTACCCCTATGATAGTTTTGAACTTCTTGGAGAGTTGCCTTGCAGGTCCTTTGCATATGACCATAAACACTACATTTGTAGCACAGAATTTGCAATTGAGCATTTTCTGTTACTTTGGGACGACTGGCCCTGTTGTTATTTTTGCTACCATGAGACTGCCTTGGAGCCAAAGGTCTTCGGTTCGGACGAATATCCAAACTTCGCTTGGCTGGGCGAGCATTACGCTCCCCATGATTCCTTGGCTGACGGGACGACTGGCCCTTGTCTCGGTTCCCAAATCGTGGAGGTGGTCCACGAACAGTATAAGCATCAGACCTTGGAATAGTCTTTGTCCCAGCAGGACGAGAATTGTTGTTCCTCATTAAAACGAGGCTATTTTTCTCGTCCAATAACAGCTGGGTGATGAGCTCGGAGAACTTGGTATACTTAGACTGACGATATTGTTTTGGAGCAAGTTGTCAGAGGTAGGAAATGTGGTGTAGGTCTTCTCCAACAAGTCATTGTCGGTTAATGTTTCACCACAATGCTGGAGAAGAGCACGAATCCTGCATACTTCGGCATTATATTTCGTAACGCTTTTGAAGTCCCGGCAGATTCAGCCAATCATGGCAGGCTTCAGGAAGCCATGATCTTTTGGTGGTCGAAGCGCTCTCTGAGAGTGTCCCACAACATCTTCGGTGAGGTGATCGCTATGAAGTCTGACTTCATTGCGTCTGATAAGTGGCGGCGGAACAGAATCATCGCCCTCGCATTCATTTCACACGACACTTCCACTTCACGTTCGCGTAGATGACGTCCAACAAGCCTTGGGCATCTAGGATCGGAAAGTCAAGTTTGATTGACATTTTTTATACAACGGGAGAAAAATACTGGATTAGTTATCATATAAATTAACATGTTTATATGTTTATGATTTGCATAAGCACAAACTTGTTTCGAATCGACAGGTTCGAAAAATACTAGTTTTGCTTTCAATTGAAGAGGTTCTCATTGATCGAACAACGGGCCGATACTGAGACACCAATTCAGCGAAAATACACCTATATAGACACATTCGGGGAACTTATTATTTACTCAATCCCTTTCGGTAGCTGTACTTGAACACGACCAGGAAAGACGGTGAGGGTGGAGAGCACGGATGCCACTTAAAACCCGACCTCATTAGCTCAATAATATATGTAAGAGAGAGAGAGATAATGAGGGCCAAAATATGTGTATTCAAGTGTATTGTAGGTGTACCAAACTCCATAGGCACAACCTCTTTATATAGGCTAGAGGTTGGGAAATTACAAGTTAAATATTAAAGACAAGAATTCACAAGGTTGTAACATACAAAGGAGCAAATGCTCATACTAAATAATATGTAACTCCTATACTTAAATGGACAATCCATTATTTACAACAATACCTTTGTTTTTGCTAATTAAGTTGTTAAAATTGTAGCCAGATGCAATTTTCCCGTTGGTTGTAGTAATCGGGATAGTTCCGCTTCAGTATCTTAACTCACTATGACAGCCTTTTTTCGGTGGTTGTTTTTAAGCCAAGTGTTTTTTCTTTATTTGGTCTTGAAATTCCATATGGATTTTGTAATTATGGGGGGTGACGGGCGGAACCAGTGGGGGGCAAGGGGGTGCCACCGCCACCCCAAAATTTTGAAAATAATTTATTTTTTTAGAAAAATTCGGAGATTTAAGGTTTTATACATTAATAGCCCCCAATAAACAAATAGTAATTTAGTTCAAATGGTAAAAATAAAGTATTTGTGTCCTTAAAGTCCCTAGTTCGAATCTTGTGTTTATTTTTTACTTTTCATGTAATTAACATTACATTACTCTTTGACTTCTCCATTAATTAGTTGCATCTTTAAAGTACAATTACAAGATTTTATAAACTAATAAATTCGTATTTGTACTCAATTTTTCTATATCGTTTGAAATTTTTAGATAAATGGACAAGTCAGTTTAGTTTTAATCTTCAAGTTTTTTTGGTTTTTTATACCGTTTATTGTTATTGTACTAAAAAAATAAACGGCCCCCCAAGAATTGAATTCTGGTTCCGCCACTGAGGGTGATGAAAGGGTATAGTGAAATAACTTGCTTAAAGTTATGGTAAAAATCTATTTTTTCTTAGGGTTCATTTAGTACAGCTGTTTTGGTAAAAAAGTTGCTTAAAAAAAGGATTGGGTACAAACCCTTGAAAATACCTTTGCTTTTTTACTAAGAAGTAATAAGTCATCTTTTACCTATTTTTACATATATTTAAGTGACTTGTAAACATATTGAACAAGCTTTATAGAAAATTTCTAATTTTGGTAATTTTCTAGTGAAAAAGCTGAAAAATAGCGCCAACTAGCCTTTCTTACCCAAAACTAGCTTTTCATAAGCTAGAAAAGGCAGCAAACCAAACTACTCTAGTTTTTTTCTACCAAAAAAGCTAAAAAAAACTAAGATTTAAATTTGTTTGACGGTATAGTATACGGTTGCACTTGTCACTGGTAGATTGGTTGTTGTATCGATTTTAACCGTCCAATGTATTTTAATGAGTGATTAGGTATGAACCGTTAAGTTTCTTCCTTCATATCGAACGGTCTAGAGTTCCTATATTACGACAGTTTTGTGTAGTCTGATAGAGTGACGACACAAATGGGGGACCCTCTTACTATGGCCTTTGTTTGGTTGTTGCTTTTAAGCTAACTTTGTTTAGAGCTTAATATCTGGATTGGATCGATCATATTATAATCTTAGTTTTAACTGGTTTTCAGTTGAAGATTTTAGCTTGGTGGCATAACCGGGATCCATAAGGAATTCCGTGTTTTTTTTTTACTATGCTCGGTGGTGAGAGTCTAAAATTGGAAATACTTTATTAAAAATCTTGTTTTTCCTTAATTCGCAGGCTGTTGTAGCTCCATTTAGCCCACTTGTAGTTCTTTGAGCCGGATAAACTTACAGCTTTTTTCATCTTGAAACAATCCATCTTAATAAAAGCTGCAACTAAACAACCCCATGTTTCATTAATTTTTGAAAAGGCAGTCTAGGCGGCCTCATAGACGGTGATTAGGCTCTTGCTGGGGACCAGGTGCCTAGGCATTAGGTGGTCCTCGGCAGGAAAGAATCGGGATAGGCGGGAAAAAGTGGCTTACTCGCCAGGTGGACCCTTTCCCCCTAGACCCTGCGTAACGCCTTTTGAAACCTTTATTTTATTTAGTTTGAAATACTTATAATGGTCATGTAAACAAAATTAGTCTTGAGATGGCTTAAAACGGAAACGCTAACGGAAAATATATGGGAATGTTTTGTTTTTAATGACTTCTGTGTGGTTGTTTCCTAAAATTACAAAAGTAGTAGGGGTCCGTAGGAAGAGAGTTCATGACGAAAGTCATGATTGTAACACAAAGAAAGTTACACAAGTTGATGGCAAAATTCATGATTCTAGAAGAAACTAGCTCTCTTTGATTTGGTGTCTAATTGTTACATTTCTTTTACATTACTGTCCAATGTTTGCCATTGTTTAGCAATTAAGTGGGTGTAATTAGTTACTTACATGTGTTTTCGACTAGTGTCCAGCTTTTGATGTAGTAATAGTAAAGCCCTTGAGTGTGAATAATTAGTTTTGGTATAAGTTTAAATAAGGTTATGGTCAAGTGGCTCGCTCACAATGCACAAGTACTAGGCAGGGATATATGTCTGAAATAATGAACAGGGAGACAAAAGAATCCTTGAGAGTGTTTTAAGACGCTAGTGAGAAAGAAGCGAGTTTTTTGGTCACACGAGAATATTTAGGGGATGTTTCCGCCACAGGTATGCCAGGAGTTCAAAGAGGAGTTACACGAGTTCAGAACAAAACATATAACATCTGCCAAATTTTGTGATTCTTCTATGAATTGCTATACTACTTGAAACATTGTGGCACTATATGAACAATTGAATATGCTGGGGCACTAAAACACTCGTAACCTAACGTTGGTTAAAATTCTTTCTTATTTATAAATGAATACAAACGTGCCTGTGTGATTAATAGTCATTTCTAAAACACATAGGTAGCATGTTAAACTTGCATCATTGACATGTATCATAATGTTTATGATGCTTTATGTGAGGACTTTTATTGTATTGGTGTTTTTTTTTAACAATTAATGACAACTCTAGAGATCATGTGTGCATTACTGTTTTGCCTTGTTATGTAACCGCTACAAGATTAAAGAAGTACCTTATTATTTGGGAACGAGGAAGCACCATGGCCAAAAATAGAACTCTAGATGACAGTGCATGATAAACGTCTGTTATCCATATTCCTAAATCCTACGTATTAGATTGTTTGGTCTTCATATAAAACAGAGTCTTTTGTGGCAGCAACAAACCTAATTACTAATTGCTTGGGAGTTCTCCAAGGTAGTTCAAATGTTTTAGTTTGTAAGTGGATTCTCTTGTGTGTGGAAGTCTACATACATTGATGTAGCATTTTTTTTAAGATTACAATATTTATTAGAATGTGACTTTTCATTCGGATTTGTCATCAACGAGTATATAATTTCTGGATATTAGGATTTCTACTGTACGAAACTCATGTGAGTAGTAATCTGGCTTCATTGCAAGTAAATTTATGTAACATTTTAACTCTCCTTACAGGATGGCAAGATGGGATGTAAGATCTATGTCAGCAATGTACCTACCGATGCCGATCCGGAAAAACTGAGGGCCGTTTTTGCAAAGTTTGGTCAAATTGAAGTAGGGCCACTTGGATTCGATACGCAAACTGGTAAGTCTCGTGGATTCGCGTTGTTTGTGTACAAGACGGCGGAGTCTGCGAAAATGGCAATCCAGGAGCAGTTCAAGGTTTTTGATGGGCACCAGCTGCGGTGCCAGATGGCAATTGATAACAAAAATAAGGCCACCTCACTTAGTGGTGCTGCTACCATCACAACCGCGGTGCAACCTATGCAGCAGCCGGTGATGGCTGCCATGTCAGCAGCACAGAACATGGCGATGATGAGTCAGCAATACCCTGGTTTTAACCCATTGTACAGTGGGATGCTTACAAACCCGATAATGGGGGCACAAGGATATGTTGGATCGGGCCAGTTGGGCGGGTATGGCGCAACTGGGACAAGCCAGTTGGGCGCGTACGGTGCACCTGGCTCAGGCCAGTTTGGTGGGTATGGCGCAACAACTGGCCTTGGCCAGTTGAGCGGATATGGTGCAACTGGGCCAAGTCAGTTGAGCGCGTACGGTGCAACTGGGCCAAGTCAGTTGAGCGCGTACGGGGCAACTGGGTCAAGCCAGTTGGGCGGGTACAGTGCACCTGATTCAGGCTTGCCGAGCGGGTACAGGGCAACTGGGATGAGCCAGTTGGGTGGGCAGGGGTCAACTGGGCCGAGTCAGGTAAATAAAATAGGAGGCGGTTTGGTCTCGTCAATGTTAGGGTCATTTAGTGCACCAGTTAGGACACTTGGGGCTGCCAGTGGATCTTATTCTGGGTTAACTAATCCTTTGTTCAAGCGGTAATTATTTAATTCACCTTCATGCTTCTAAGAACACTTATTATTTTCAAAATTGGTATTTTGTGCATGTTTTCTTCTTGGTTTTACCGGATTTAGACTTGATCCTTTATTTCCGGTTTGCAAAATTTTGCCAGTTTTAAACAGATTACTGCATATATTTGGGGTGTTTTCTTGGATTTATAGTTTCCCCCCCTACGTTTTTAATTTCAATTAGTTTGTATTCTCCTTACTTTAAATCATACTATTGATACTTGACTTTATATGTTTTATGCCTTGGAAAAATCAGACATATCTAGTTTAATAATGCAAGATACCATACTCTTTTTAGCAACTGCTATTTAAATTTAAATACAACAGCTATTTCAACAGCTATTTCAGTTTTAAACAGACTAGTGCATATATTTGGGGAGTTTTCTTGGATTTATTCTTTTTCCCTCTACTTTTTCAAATTCAACTAGTTTGTATTCTCCATACTTTAAACCATACTATTGATACTTAACTTTAATTGTTTTATGCGTTGGAAAAAATCAGATATATCTTGTTGAATGCAAGATACCGTACTGTTTTTAGCAACAGCTATTTCAATTTAAATACAACAGAGGAAGAATTTGGAGAGAATCATCCTTGTTACTATGTTTTCATAATTGAAGTTGATTTCATTTTTATTTTTTTATTTTTTCTCCATTTGTATGGGCTCCTTACTTGCAGATGATTTGCAGTTACGCTTGTGGAATAGTGTTGGTGCGCGAATCAGTTTATGTTTAATGAACTTTTCAGATCAACTGTATTGTTTGATCATGAAAGTTTTTTTTTATCTTATGGGGGAATATTTGTCTTTAGTTGATTGTTTTCTCAAGAAAGGATGATGTTATTTTACCTTTATGTCTTTATTGTGGGGAACTAATGACTCATTATTTTGTTTCAAGTTATTTTATCTTCCTCTTTACTTTTAAGCATTTGTTTATGGAATTTAATGACTTCAATATCTTGTTTTACGTAACTTTGTATTCCTCTTTACTTTTAAGTCTCTATTGGTGGGGTTGGATTGGATTTAATGACTTGATATCTTCTATGTTTTATTATGGCATATCTTGCAAATATAAACCGTATTTCTTGGTTTTCACAGAGTTGGTCGTGCTTTTTTAGCGCAGAGTTTAATATGCAAGCTGCTATTAGAATTTTATTTATCTCTTTCTTTTCATGTTCGTCTAATACATTTTGGGTATCACATAAAACATCCATGTTCATCTTTTCACTTCCTTTTTCTATTTTTCTTCTTTTTATCTGGTATTTTTAAGATTGATTCTGCGGATTAATCCACATATGCTCAACTTTGACACTCATACAGTTCCCGGGGAGATAGAAATAAAGAGTTGTTATGTGTCTTTTAAATCTTTTCAATTAAACCTCTTATTTCTCTTTCACACGGAGACAGTAAGTAATGTCAAAGTTGTTGAAATAGTAAACCCTGGTTCCAAGGCTGATGGTCTTGCACATATTTTAATAAAAAAATAATTCTGCATTTCTATGCATTTATTAGCATCTATTATGGAAGAACGTTATGCTTTAACCTCTTTGATTCATCAGTCACCGGGACTATTTTCTAATGCTGGTTTGGTTTTCTTAATTTGACTATTGTCCATCTTATAGTTGCAATTGCAGACTTGCATTTCCTTCTCGTACACACTCCACATAAATATTTCCTAACCTTGCTAGAGTAAACTAGGTTTTCACTTATAAAACTTTTACTTCTCTACATCTTGACTACCTCAAAGTTTCCTCTTTTCTCACTCCTTTTTTTTTCTAGAGGTCTCTTGTTTTTTTTTTTTGCTGAACTTGTTTTGATTTCACATCTTTTTGTCTTAAAATATACAGTTTAACTAGTAGTAAATATCTTAAGGTATTTAATCGTTCGAAGTTCCCTGTGGGATTTAGTCATTCACTAACTTGAAGGTTGGGTGCATTATTGTGATGTTTTTATCCTTTCTTTGTTAGTTGGTGGAAAACAGATCTGGGACTTATCGATTTCTGTCCATATAGGACTAGGGGGCAAAAATGTTATCAATCGCAAATCAACCCTGTAATGCACCCCGGTGGTATAAAACTGTAGGGTACAAATTAATAATTTATCTTTATATACCCAGTCTACAAAAAATAAGAGCAAACAAATAATTTGGCGCAAATAGCAGAAAAAGAAAACAGAAAAAAGAGAAAATATCAGTAGTTGGCTCGTGGATGGATGAGTGTTTTTGGTAAGCATTGCATAGGAAATGGTTGATGAAGACTGCATATGAGAGTAAAATAGTGAATCTTCCTGTTGTGGTTGGTTTTAGGATTTCGTTGCTGTATAAGCTTTTAGCAAATGATTATTGAATGAAATCACTAAAGCATAAGATGACATGGTGTCCTATTTCGAGATCAATCTCTTTATGGTTCTCTCCAAATTTATAGCGAGAACATCACATTTTTTAGTTTTACTTATTCTATTCAACTCCCAAACATTGTATTACTTACTTTATCTATCATATTCTATTTTATTAACTATTAACTATTGCCTTCATAACATTTTTTTAAATATATTTTTCTTACTACCAAATAATTCATGAGAATTGAAAAGCAAATGGGGAGAAGATAGATAATGTATCTCACCTTTTAATTCACATTAGCAGAGGGTATAAGAGACAAGGGTTCAACAATATTTATAACTGCATTGAGTTTTCATTCCACTGAAGTGATTCTATCGACATATTGTTTTGTAATTTATGTACTTTTATTTCATTTTCTGTTGATTCTCTATTCAATTGAAATTTTTTTTGTCAGTTGCTTTAAAGTAATTTCATTTTTCTTCTTATTTTGTTTATAAAAAATGGGCAAAGCGTAAAACTTTCTGATACATGATATTTCTAACGTTTGATTTCTTGCGATTTTTGGATTTAATTTTTTTCGAAATTTAAAGTTCATAATATTTCAAGAATATGCATATTTTGCTGTTTATGCAATGTTAAGTTTTTAACAATATATTGATACCTATGTCTTTATATTCTCGCAACCTCGAAAAACAATACCGACTTCCTGTTGGAAAACATGGTTTTACATGGTTGTTCCAAAAGTGGTCAATGACCGACTTTTAAGACAAAATAATAAGTGCTTAGCACTAGGTTTTATACCGTTCTCAATTTATTTGAAAATGTTATGCGACAAGATTTGTAACGGTATATACACTTGACATAAACAATGAGTCGGTGTGAATGTAAATTGGGTTTAAATTGTTTATTTCCTTTTAGCTCTTGTTTTTTTGTTTATTGATTTTCAATACAGTAAAAACGAACACTTCCGTCCCTGCTTTTCGGAAGGCGGAAAGGTCCCTCAAAAAGATCAGTGAATCAAAATTTTAGAAGGTTCAATAAAATCTGGGGGTACATGAGGAGTTTGGTAGGATGAATCTTCTAGATATCGCTCCCAAAAATTAGAGTTTGGGTGTTGGTTCATAAGCAATTGGCTTGGCTACAGCATGGTATCACTTGGAACGATGAGAGGGATAATTTATCCTGGGAATGCATCTCTATTATCGTCTCAACTTAACTCATAGAGAACACTTTCAACTTAACTTCCTGGTTGCTTCCAAGTCCATATTAAATGGCATTGGTACTTGCTTTGTTCTCGTTTCGTTTATTTAGCCGATGAAACCTTGTGATTATAGCATGTTTTCTGTTAGAGCGATACATCGTGAGATAGTATTAGTATCTTTATTGTTTGGTACAAAAATGGGCAAAGAGTATATAAATGAATGCTCTTAAAGCAAAACATCATGTAGAGGAGGTACATTATTTCAAAATCATTGATTACATCCTATTTGGTTAACTGTGGTTGAAGAATTTTTAACTCTCAACTTCCGGGTATAAGAGCTGTTGTCGCACACTAAATAACAGTTTGCGGAACACTAGAATTCGTTGAAAGAGGATCCTGGCAGGTTGGATTTATGGACGTAAACATGAAAAAATTGTATTTGAAGTTTTCTCGGTTGATGTAATTAAATGCTTTGCGCTCCTAATGGAATTTTGTGAATGATTTCAATCTATAGTTGTCTTGTATAACTATTATCTCCGTTTCAATTTATATTCCATTTTGGTCTCTTACACTTTAAATGGGCATTTTACCAAAATAGAATAAAAAAAACACTTTTGTAACATTGAGGGAGTAGATGAGTTATGCACATTCACTATCACAAACAGTTGGTTTGACTAAAATTGTTTAAGTACCAGACCCAAACAAAACTGGCATTCCCTTAAACTTTATACAATGTTTTATTTACAATTGATGAAGTGACTTGTAGGAATCCAATCAGTTTGCTCCTTGGTTGGGATTTTTTTTGAGAAGTAGTGATCATAATGTAATTAAGTTAGAAGTGGTGTAATTAAGTTAAAAGTGGCAAGTGTTCTGAACACTACAAATAAAAGTTCAAATTAGCAAGGAGGGGGATGCCGAAGGCAGGGCTAGTGACTGGAGTGAATCCTGGATTTTCGAATTGAGAGAGATATTGAGAGAGATCAATAATTCTCACTATTTCTTAGATTCATGGACCCAATTCAATTTAGTGGGATCTTTCATTCACGTTTTTTTCCACCAAGAACGTTTTATAAGAAAGACCGGCCGGCGCCCACCCGACTAGAGGGATTGAAAAATTAATAGAGTACAAAACTTATCTTCAAGCTTTACCTTATTCTGATCGTTCAGAGGGCGATCGCGGGGCCGTTCCCCTATGAGCCAAGATGAGCTACCAGGGTGTGCATTTCTTCCTTAATAGAGGACAGTGCCCCTTTTCTCCCTATCGGTCTTTGTGGGCTTTCCTTCTTTCTCGGGAAAGGTTTCTCTATAAATAGGTCAGGTCACTTAATCAGAGGTTGTCTCTTCATGGGTTGATGTCTCCAATCGGTATCGGTAATCGATTCTAGAAGTAGAAGATAGTCTAACCGCTGAACCGCTTGTTGTTGCTTAGTCGGTCTTTTTTGCTCAACCAGATTCTGTAGATGAATGGGATAATCTTTCCGAATCGGCTTAGTAATGAGCATAACGGCCCTATTGTTCCGATTGAGAGAAGAACCTATGATTAGCTTTTCGAGAAATTTCCAAACGAACAATTTCAACGAAATCTTTCAATTTCTTATTTTACTATGTTCAACTCTATGTATTCCTCTATCCGTATAGTACGTTGAATGTACAGAAATGGCTATAACATAGAGAGAGATAGTAAGTCTCTTAAGCGGCCGAGTAAGTAGCACGGGCATCCGCCTTAATAAAGTAAGTTTCCGTTTTTACGAGCATGGGCCATATCTACTTTTGGTAACTGTTGTCCCTGGAAGAGCAATTGGCGAGTATGTGGCCCAGCCTTCCGCAGCGGTAGGAGAACTCAGATATCCTCTCATACCGGTATTGCACCCAAACTGGATCTTTGCCAGGCCTTGGGAGATAGAAGCCCGGGATCAGTGTTCGAATCTTTGTTACTTTGTTTGGAGTTGTACATATAAAAGAATTTCAAATCGTAGCAAGTATAATGCCTCCTTCCTACGCTAAGAATGTTTGGCCTCCTTCTAGTCGAGTCTTGCTCCGATTTCATGCTGTCCCGGTCGTATTTAGCCGGAGTCCAGCCCGGTCACCGAGGTCACATTGATCTTATACTTAAAGGTGATTTAGTTCCCCCTGGATTCATTCCTAAAGTTCCTGAGCAATTCATGTCGCCATTGACCTTGAGATTAAGCCCAAGGTCGAGTCGTCCGCGTATCTGACTATGGAAAGAACCATAGTGCTCGCACAGCACAAAAGAGGGAAATGT
This sequence comes from Primula vulgaris, assembly GCA_963920805.1. NCBI lineage: Eukaryota > Viridiplantae > Streptophyta > Magnoliopsida > Ericales > Primulaceae > Primula > Primula vulgaris. The sequence continues at coordinate 13,934,263 of OY987215.1, read as the reverse complement.
TGAGATCCGAGCTTGAGCTGGACATGCGTTGCCATTCCGATCCGGCTCTAGAAACTATAATCTGTCACAAAGCCATCAAATCGTATGGAAAACTTGCCCATTGAGAAAATAATAATAATCTGTTCATATTTGTATGTGTTAGCAATTGATACTCCTTTGCAATTTACAAACTTCGTAAGAGTACAAAGATGCACATTTCGGGAGGAGAAAAGAAATTAAAAACAAAGGGTTTGTTTCTCTATTTCTTCAAACTCATAATAAAATATTGCAACCTCCATATTAACGAGAAATGGTAAGTTACATTATGCATGGATTGTCAAAAATAACCGCAACCCAAAAACCGATTTGCTAAAACCATAGAATTGCAAAACCCGACCATAGAACTGCTACCGGGATTAAACAAGCAATGGCATCAAAGAACATACTATTGGACTTAAACATGCAGTATATTTAAATTAAGCATGAAACATATATGTAAATTTTATGACATCAAAGGTTCTCTCCTTGTCTTAGCCTCGGCCATTATCATAAGCTGGTAGTTCTAAGAAAATAGATCTAAGCTATGCCTCATAAGCTTAGTAAACAACAAAGGAAAATCCGACAGATTAATTTCGTGCAGACAATAGCGGTTTTAATTCACTTCTTCCTCTTCTTTGGGGGTTGAAGCTCCTCTTCTTCCTCATCCTCGGGCTCTTCCTCTTCATCTTCTTCCTCAACCACTTCTTCCTCCCCACCATCACCGTCATCATCGTCATCATTATCATCGTCGTCGTCATCGTTATCATCATCGTCATCATCGTGGCCATCTTCGGCTTCACCATCATCATCCTCATCATCACCGTTTTCATCGGCTCCTCCAGGACCGCTTTTCTCAGACTGGTTCTTGTTGTTGATAGGGTTTCCATTTTCCTCTTTCCCTTCCCCTTCGTCTTCGTAACCGCCATCATCATCCTCTTCATCTTCGTCCCCATCTCCATCATCGTCGTCACTCCCATCAGCGTCTAGAGGCTTTGAGTGGCACTGGGTATGAGACTCGCCCATGATTCTCGGCACAAGGTTTATAGACCCAAATACATCCTATAGTCATCCGGGAAAAAAAAGGCATGGCATTGAGCGTCAATAGCGAAAAAAGTGAGAATGTAAGTTCAAGATACAACATATTATGGACCCAAGATTCAGATCTCAATTAAATCGTACGGGAGTATATCAAAACAATCACGGCTACAACCATTAGGATATATAGTCACACACACATGTCTAATCATCATCTCAGGTCTGCCCTATTTGCAACTTTTTGGAAATAAATGCTCCATAACTTCATATCAAGCAAGACCCAACTAGTCTGCTACAGAGTTATGAGTACTAGGCTAAAATGCAAATTTATAAATATTCTCAAATTTGATTCCCATTTTCCACTAAAATAATAATTATTTCATATATTTTCTTCATTTAGAAGGGTTTCTTAAAAAGCTACATGTTTATCTTAAGCCATTAATTTGTTATTTAGTTTTGTTAGAAGCTGAAAAATAGTAGTAGTACCAGTAATTTGTAATTGTGTCAACTATCAACTACTTCTAGTTAGTAAAATATTAAATTTGATAATTGTGTCCATTTGTTAAACACGTGTCCCTGTCTATTATTGGAAGCATCTTATTAACGAATATTCCAAAGTACCACGCAGGCCATAGATAACGTAATGGGATACCAAACTTTATTAAATCCTTCTTTGACTTATTCTTTGCTTACAAAAAAAATTATACTATGCCAACATGGGTTCACCCCACGTAAAAATTTAATATTATCTCAGCATCATCTCCCCTCAAAAAGTAAATCATAACCGAAATACTGTTTGAAGTATTTAAATAGTCAATTTTTTCAAAACATACTTTCATTTCATAACAAAATTAACAAATATAATGAAATGTTTTCATGATAAGTTCAAATTGGTATGAGAAAGATTGGAATACGTTTTGAGTTATGGGAGCAAGTGATTACCCTGAAAACGATTGATTATTAGTAGAAAGAAACATGTTAACGAAATATTTATACATTTTATTTCGAAATTAAATTCTCCCCTTCACATAGTGTTGTAGGGTTGTTGAAAGATTATTGTGTGCAATAATATTGTAGGGTTGATGGAAAATTATTATGTGAAATAATGTTTACAACCATGCTTCTCTTATCAAAATAAATAATGCATCGTATTTCAGATCATCAGTGGTCCTATTTTGAGATCACGATTTGCATTTTTATTCCAACCACCAACGCACAACATGCGACACACTATAATTTAATATTATCTCATCATCTCCCCTCAAAAAAAAACAAATTACTGTAATTTTGCTTCCACTTAAGAAATTAGCAAATTGAAAGTAACCTTCAAAAAGTAAAAAAAAAACATGCAAAAGCATAATTAAATGGAGCCAACAGTTAGGTTTTAAAGCGAGTATGAATGGATTGTTTTGAAAGGTTGTGTATACAAGTCAAATAAAACTGTCCAATTTAGTTAATTTTTTTCAAAAATACATGTACACCTTTATATTAATTATAATAATACCATACTCGCATAAAAATATAAAAAGTAAAAATTAATAAAACTATTTATCACTCTTTAACAAGAATACATTCTTTTAAATCTTAAAATAAGTTTTTTTTGTATTATCCACGTATTTATATTATAACTATAACTATTTTCTATATTTTTATTGCACGATTACTAGTATATATATATAAATATAGGTAAAATCTAACATGTGCCTGGGGACACCATAAACAGCTATAATTCACCTTCTATTTATTAGTAGAACTACATTATGGAAATAAACTAATGTAAGTTGTAACCTAAATTATATTAGATCTTGTTATATGTAGTGCCTTAATTATATGATCATATCTATATTTGCATTAATTATTTTTCCGCCACATTGAAAATACCAAAATTATATACGATGATATTGTTACCAAAATTATGCAAAATATGCAAAAATTACCGAAATTATGCAAGATATTATTAATTGACCCGTATCACTCAAATCACTCATTCTTCACATTATTATTTGCAAAGAATTTTTCACTACTAATTTAAGGCAAGCATTAATTTCAAAATTAATTACTTTTGATTAGCTTAATAATCTAATTATAGAATCTGTAATTTTCCAGTCCAAAAATATATGATATATTTATTTAGGAATGTTTCTATAAATATTTACAATAGTTGTTACTCATAGTTACATTAAATAATATTGTTATATAAAATGTCATTACCAAAATAAGTGTACGTCAAAATGCATATATATGTATGATATCGATATCCGTCTTTTTTGTTCCCATTAAATAATATGCGGAAATAATATCCGGGGGCACAGGTTAGCAGAACCGATATATATATAATATAAAAGAACTGCATATTTAACTTAGCTTTAAGAAACACATGATAAAACACTTTATTTAAATAAAATTCATGTATGATATCCGTCATTTTTGTCCCCAGTTCAACTCAGCTATAAAGATTATTTCGTAGAGCTAGAAAGAATACTATGATTCAATACATTTATCCAAGTTCTACAAAATTAATTCTGTGTATATAAAAATATTTATGTGTTTCAAATTTATATTCGTACATGTATCCCAAAAAGCAAAGTTATTCCCCAAATTTTTTTGTTTTGTTTTTATAACCACTTATTCTAATTTTACTTTGGATTTTTTCCATAAAGCCTTTTTCCGCACTTAAAAACGCTTTTATTTTTTAGATGTGGTTTTACACTTTAACAATAGAAACATTCAAACACAACACCTCTCAAATACTTTTAATCTAAAGCAAAAAATAAACAACAATACCTATAAAAACACTCTTCAAAACCAAAATTTAAAAAACGCCAAAAGTTGGAAACTAAGCAAGAGTAATAAATAATACTAGAATCATTGATTAATACATAAAAAACATATTTAATTTTTAAAAACTCACATTCTCAACTCTTATTTAATATTTGGTGCATATCAACATGGCATCAGTCAACATCAATATTAAAAACAAATAGTAAAATAATTTAAAAAGATTTTGACCATGAATAATTGAAAATAAGTCTCAAATTATATACCAAAAATTGGAAACTAAACAGAGTAATAAATAATACTAGAATCATTGATTAGTAAATAAAAACATATTTAATTTTCAAAAACTCACATGCTCAACTCTTATTTAATATTTAGTGCATATTAGTGTAGCATCGGTCAACATCAATGTTAAAAACAAAAAGTAAAATAATTTTAAAAAGATTTTAACCATAGATTTTTTGTAATCAAATCTCAAATTATTTACAAAATAATAATTTTTCCTAATATTTACCGCACATAATTAAAGGAATAAAAACTTACTTGGTGAAGTAAAGCCAAAAGTAGAGCAGCAGTTAAGACTTGACCACTCAATAGCATGTGGTGGTTAACCACAGTAGCAGCTAATGCTAAAACTTCAGCACAACTAACTGAACCATAGTTAATTTCCATCTTTCAACTAACCCTCCCCCTCCACAAACCTGCACACACCGTTAGATCTTCTTTATCTCATTCAATCTTAGCCGTCAATTCTAAACAATTCATAGTATTTTATAAAAATAACATAGACACTGAGACTAAAAACAGACCACAAATTTGTACTGAAAGAGGAAAGAAGACGAAATACTGCTTTTTGTTCACAAAACACAAATTTATAAACTATTCTTTTATGAACATAGACACGGTAACTAAAATCGTACTACTACAGTATATTATATTTTAAAATCAACGTTAAATTATTATTTTTAATACAAGAGAAAGTACTTTTTCCAGTTTCAACCTTTAATAAAATAAGCCAACTACCGACTACCACTTGAAGAAATGGTTTATCACTTAAAAATTCCAGTTATTAGTTTCAGGCAAAGTAACAAATTTTAGTCAATCAAATAGTGTATATATTTGACTTCTAAAAAATAAAAGAAAATCCAAAAAATTGAACTTTAGCCGTCAATTTTAAACATATCATTTTTAAGAGCATGTAGACACAGTAACTAAACAGAAAAAAGGAATTTAGCAGTGGTTACTTACTAAAAAGAGAAAATAAGACGAAATACTGCTTTTTATATGCTAAAGTCATACTACTACAGTGTATTGTATATTACTATAATTTATAAAAACTAAGTTACATTTTGCTTTTGCAGAAAAAGTACTTTAATAACATAAGCTGGCAAAGTACTGTTTAACTAAATGTTCTATCACTTAAAAGTTCTAGTAATTTCACACAAAGTAACAAATATTAGTCCCAAAAAAAAACTTACAGGCAAATGAAAGTTAGTCCAAAAAAATTGAATTATTGTCAAAATATAACTAAAACCTAGCAAAATAAAAGAAACCCAATTTAAAAGTATGAAAAAAATGAAGTAGTGGACCATACATAACAGGCAGTACTATTAAAATCTAAATTATTTTAACTAACAGATCTAAGTCAAACTAAAAGCATACCAAGATAAATGATGAAATTTCAGAAGAAAAAAAAAAGAAATATACCAGAAATGAAGATGTAGATCTGAACTAAACAGATCTGGAAAACCACTATGAAGAGTGAGATTATTTATGGATTAAATTTAGAGAGAAATATAGAGATAGATATAATCAAGAAATATAGAGAGAAGAAAGTATGTGTTTGGTGTTACAAGAGAACTGCCCGTAATTCTCACGGGCAGGTTGGGCAGTCTTTTTTGTTCAGATAAAATAATGAAAGTATTGAAGACTTTGAACTGCCCGTGAAACACAACCAACTGGGCATCAGCATTCAACACTTTTACTTTTGAACTAGTGGATTATTTTACTTCATTCGGAAATTTGTTTGAGTATTTTTTTTTAATGTAATGACTTTTTATGTGAAGTCTGGAATTTTATGTACTGTATGTTGCTGCATGTGAGTATTAAAAATAAATAAATAAATAATGACATAAACGGTGATATTTTTTTTTGTTACGAGCTTATTGTGATAGTTTTTTTAAATAGTGACAGATTTATAATAGTTTCTTAAAAGAATGAAAGATCTGTGATAGCTTTTAATACTCATTAAATCAACATTTATTTTGTAGCGGGTAACGGTGATACGGGATTTAAAAAAAAAGGATTGGTTATACGTTTGAGCTACGTATTTAATACTTACTTTGTATCTCAATAAGTGTGATATAAGAAAGAATAAATGTGTACTTTCTCAATTTAATAATTAAAAAGTAATCAAGTTATTCTATCGAGGTTGGATTTTTATACTACACTTTTTCTGAAAAAACGCACAAACCGTACATTTAATTTACGGTTTACAGAAATTACATGCAAACCGTACCCTTAATGTACGGTTTGTATGTAATTTTTTTTTTTTTTTTTTTTTTTTGTAATTTCAATTTGTAAAATAGGAAAAATATATAAAATATGCAAATCCATAATTCACTTAGCTATATATAATTGTTTGTTGTTTGTTTATATTAATTATAGAAATTATAATAATTGTTGATATTTGTCCCATTTTTTGCAACTGTTCGGAAAGGAAGCAAGCAACTGTTGGGAAAGGAAGCAAGCAACTGTTCGGAAACGAACCAAGCAACTGTTCGGAAAGGAAGCAACTGTTCGGAAAAAATTTCGAACGGGGCGCTGCCCCGCACCCCGCCCGCTGACCTGGCAGCGGGACCCCAGCCAGGGGCTCTCGCCCCTTGGACCCCGCCAGGGGCTCTGCCCCTTGGAACCCCGTTTCAATTATTCATATTCAATTATACGTTGGCTCGACGAGCGTGCACTCCGCACTTCCCTAACTCGTTTCCGAGTTTAACGCATTATTGTAAATTAGGGTTTAGGGTTTAGGGTTTGTAATTTAGGGTTTAGGGTTTAGGGTTTGTAATTTAGGGTTTAGTGTTTACGGTTTAGGATTTAGGGTTTAGGGTTTAGTGTTTAGGATTTAGGGTTTAGGGTTTAGGGTTTGTAATTTAGGGTTTTTAATTTAGTGTTTAGGGTTTAGGGTTCAGGGTTTAGGGTTTGTAATTTCAGCAATATTGGTCCAAATATTTCATCTGTAATATACACCTTAGTATCTGTATTAGGTGCGACAGTATCTGTATTAGTATCTACACCTTGTTCAGTCTTAATAGGATTCCTAACCATTTTTGTGGCTGTTAATATCGTGCGTTGGTGATCAAGGGTTAAAACATTATCCCACCAACCGCGTAATTGACCGGCAAAGCCAGCAACAATGAATTCAGCAATTTGGTAATCGGTGTTATTAGCACCTAAACATACTGTAGAATACATAGTCATTCTATGTAACATAACCATAATTTGGTATTCTGTCATACCATCAATATTGCATTCATAAATGGTTGTAGCACTAAAACTAGTAAAAATATTACCACCTTCTTCTTCATAAAGAAGATCTTGTGGACTCGGTCGAGAATAATAATGCTTCATAGGGGCAGTTGGAACTGATTTTCTGCCAAAAGGAGTGGATTTTCCAAAGACATTTTGATTAACACTAGCCTGTTGTTCTGGAGTATCCATAGCTAAAAGTTGTTTTTCAAAACTATTTATATGATCGATATCATCCGAGTTTTCTGATAAAACAGTTATATTTTTACCTTTCCCAATATTCAGGTTTTCTAGTTGCTGAGTTAGCAAATTAATTTAGGGTTTAGTGTTTAGTGTTTAGGATTTAGGGTTTAGGGTTTAGTGTTTAGGATTTAGGGTTTAGGGTTTGTAATTTAGGGTTTTTAATTTAGGGTTTAGGGTTTAGGGTTTAGGGTTTAGGGTTTAGGGTTTAGGGTTTAGGGTTTAGGGTTTAGGGTTTAGGATTTAGGGTTTGTATATTACAGATGAAAGATTTGGACCAATATTGCTGAAATTACTAAACCCTAAACCCTAAACACTAAATTAAAAACCCTAAATTACAAACCCTAAACCCTAAATCCTAAACACTAAACCCTAAATCCTAAATCCTAAACACTAAACCCTAAACCCTAAATCCTAAACACTAAACCCTAAACCCTAAATCCTAAATTACAAACCCTAAACCCTAAATTACAAACCCTAAACTGTTGGTGATTTTAGTATCATCAATGTATTTTAGTAGTAATGTGATTTATTATAGGCCG